>OY744515.1:73545070-74265070 GCA_963556195.1 Sepiola atlantica
CTAATCACCATGCAGTGTTGATTGAATGCTCTGTCACAGATACGAAGCAGTTTTGTCTATAACTATAACAACTCATACAACTATGTATAATGCTTGTAATTATGCACACACTTCTGCGTTTTACCCGGTAAACCTGTTCATTATCATTTCAATTCTGGCACTTCTGACATTTTAGTTTTAAATGATTCATCCTGAATATTTTTTAGCTCAATCCAATACTTTCCTCTGTACAAAAACAAACGAAAAATCTATTTTTTGCAAATTTCAATTGGCTCAAATGGCCAGGGCTATGGAAATTGTTGTTAATAGTTTCCCTTCAATTCATACAAACCTCTTTGAAAAAATCTGCAACTGTCGTCAACACATCCAAATATCAGAAACAAAAAAATGAACATCCCCTTTCTTTTTACATCCATTTTGTGAGTCCTGAATATCCAAAATTACAGAACATCACAAATTACATGGAAATAGATAAGAAAACATTTTTATTAAGAAAAAAAAAATGAAAACATATTATCATATGTTTTCATTTCTTTTAATATTTGTATCTGGAAATTTTTATTACTATATACAATTTTTTGACTGGTTTTCTGATCTTGGTTTTGTTATCTTGTTTTGGCCTCTTTGCCATTCGGCCTTTTTCGGGTGCCTTGTGTCAAACTCTGGAACCTTCAGGAAATTTTGAACCCAAGACTTTATTGGAGCCCTGGGGGTACACAATTCTGTTCTCCAAGCCTTGTGATATTCCTTCAGTTTATTGTGAAATCGTCTTGCTGCCTTTGCTCAGGATTGAACTCAGAAACTCGCGGTAAACTACACACTTCAACCTGTGTCTCTGGGAATTTCTATGAAAGTTTTCGAGTTGGAGACAAGGCACCTGAAGAAGGCAAGGTAGCCGAAAGATTTTGATAACAACAACCGAGATGAAAAAAACAGCCCGAAAATTGGAAAAAAATAATTTGCATCTTGTATAGCTTCCCGATCCCTCTCTATCTTATCCATATTTGTTCCAGAGTTCTGCTGACCTGCAACTTAACAAGAGATTCAAAAAGGTCTTGAGACTTTTAGCTGTTTACAAGTGTTAGGGGGTCAATTTTTTACTTCTTTTCCATCATTTTAGAGAGGATTTTTCTCTATAAACTCTTTAGTTTGAAAAAAATATTTTCACCATAGTTTTAATCCAATGCTTGAGACATAAAACTTGTATCTCCTTATATTGACTAGCAAAGCAATTTTCTTATGGTCATTGTTTCTTGCCTTCCCCCCTTCTCTTTCATGTTTTATTACCACAACAGCACCAACGATATGAACAACTACTACTACTTCTATTCTTCTTCTACTGTTACTATTATTTCAACAACAACAACAACATGACTTTGGCTATTCCTTCGCCATCAAGTCTCTCTGTTATCTAACCTCTACTGTAATTGAATATGTCAATGTGAAATAAAGTAAAGATACATTAAAGAAAATAAGCTCAGTTCATTTTGTTGTTATTTTTTTTATCAGATTCTCTCTTATTCCTAAAAGATGTTTAGAAACAATTCCCTTTAAGATACCGAGAATGGCTGTCATACCTAATTTGACAAAAAAGAGAATATATTTTGAATGATTCCATTCAAACATAGCAATAATTTTTTAAATTTCTTTTTTCATTTTACCTGATGTTTTTTGTTATCGACGACAACTTTGGATTTAAGGTTAGTGTTGCAGTTAAAAAATAGCATTTTCATCTGTACTAAGGTTAGAGCAAGATGGCTTAATTCACCATTTTTTTCCTTTTTATTGGGTTAGGATAAGCATTTTCATCTGTATTAGAGTTAGAGCTAGATGACTGAATTCACCCTTTTTTCCTTTTTATTGGGTTAGGATAAGCATTTTCATCTGTATTAGAGTCAGAGCTTGATGACTGAATTCACCCTTTTTTTCCTTTTTATTGAGTTAGGATAAGCATTTTCATCTGTATTAGAGTCAGAGCTTGATGACTGAATTCACCCTTTTTTTCCTTTTTATTGAGTTAGGATAAGCATTTTCATCTGTATTAGAGTTAGAGCTAGATGACTGAATTCAGCATTTTTTCCTTTTTATTGGGTTAGGATAAGCATTTTCATCTGTATTAGAGTCAGAGCTTGATGACTGAATTCACCATTTTTTTCCTTTTTATTGGGTTAGGATAAGCATTTTCATCTGTATTAGAGTCAGAGCTTGATGACTGAATTCACCATTTTTTTCCTTTTTATTGGGTTAGGATAAGCATTTTCATCTGTATTAGAGTCAGAGTTTGATGACTGAATTCAACCTTTTTTTCCTTTTTATTGGGTTAGGATAAGCATTTTCATCTGTATTAGAGTTAGAGCTAGATGACTGAATTCACCATTTTTTCCTTTTTATTGGGTTAGGATAAGCATTTTCATCTGTATTAGAGTCAGAGCTAGATGACTGAATTCACCATTTTTTCCTTTTTATTGGGTTAGGATAAGCATTTTCATCTGTATTAGAGTTAGAGCTAGATGACTGAATTCACCATTTTTTTCCTTTTTATTGGGTTAGAATAAGAATTTTCATCTGTTTAAGAGTCAGAGCTTGATGACTGAATTCACCATTTTTTCCTTTTTATTGGGTTAGGATAAGCATTTTGATCTGCATAAAAGTTAGAGCTAGATGGCTGAATTCACCATATTTTCCCTTTTTATTAGGTTAGAATAAGCATCTTCATCTGTATTAGAGTTTGATCTAGATGACTGAATTCACACTTTTTTTCTTTTTTGGGTCATGGTAAGCATTTTCATCTGTATTAGAGATAAACCTTGATGGCTGAATTCACCATTTTTTTCTTTTTTATTGAGTGAGGTTAAGCATTTTCATCTGTATTAGTGTTTGACCTAGATGACTAAATTCACAAATTTTTTCCTTTTTTGGGTTAGGATAAGCAATTTCATCTGTATTAGAGTTAGAGCTTGATGGCTGAATTCACTATAATTTTTTTTCATTGGGTTAGGATAAACATTTTCATCTGTATTAGAGTTAGAGCTAGATGGCTGAATTAACTATTTTTTTCATTTTTATTGGGTAAGGATAAGCATTTTCATCTGTATTAGATTTAGAGCTTTATGGCTGCATTTACCATTTTTTTCCCTTTTTATTGGGTTAAGAAAAACTTTTCATCTGTATTGGAGTTAGAGCTTGATGGCTGAATTCACCATTTTTTTTCCTTTTTATTGGGTTAGGATCAGCATTTTCATCTGTATTAGAGTAAGAGCTTGATGGCTTAAGTCACCATTTTTTTCTTTTTTATTGGGTTAGGATAAGCATTTTCATCTGTATTAGAGTTAGAGCTTGATGGCTGAATTCACCATTTTTTTCCTATTTTGGGTTATGGTGAGCATTTTTATCTGTATCAGAGTTAGAGCTTGATTGCTGAATTCACCATTTTTTTCTTTTCTATTGTCTTAGGATAAGCATTTTTATCTGTATTAGAGTCAGAGCTTGATGGCTTAATTAACAATTTTTCCCTTTTTATTGGGTTAGGATAAGCATTTTCATCTGTATTAGAGTTAGAGCTTGATTGCTGAATTCACCATTTTTTTCTTTTCTATTGTCTTAGGATAAGCATTTTCATCGGTATTAGAGTCAGAGCTTGATGGCTTAATTAACAATTTTTCCCTTTTTATTGGGTTAGGATAAGCATTTTCATCTGTATTAGAGTTAGAGCTTGATTGCTGAATTCACCATTTTTTTCTTTTCTATTGTCTTAGGATAAGCATTTTCATCGGTATTAGAGTCAGAGCTTGATGGCTTAATTAACAATTTTTCCCTTTTTATTGGGTTAGGATAAGCATTTTCATCTGTATTAGGGTTAGAGCTAGATTGCTGAATTCACCATTTTTTTCTTTTTTATTGTCTTATGATAAGCATTTTCATCTGTATTAGAGTAACAGCTAGATGGCAGAATTCACCCTTTTTTCCTTTTTATTGGGTTAGGATGAGCATTTCCATCCGTATTAGAGTTTCAGCTTGATTGCTGAATTCACCATTATTTTCCTTTTTATTGGGTTAGGATAAGCATTTTCATCTGTATTAGAGTCAGAGCTTGATGGCTTAATTAACGATTTTTTTTCTTTTTATTGGGTTTGGATAAGCATTTTCATCTTTATTATAGTTAGAGCTAGGTTATTTAATTCACCATTTTTTCTGTTTTATTTGGTTTGGACAAGCATTTTTATCTGTATTAGAGTTGTAGCTAGATGACTGAAGTCACCATTTTTTCCTTTTTATTGGGTTAGGATAAGCATTTTCATCTGTATTAGAGTTAGAGCTTGATGGCTGAATACCCCATTTTTTATTTTTTATAGGGTTAGGATGAGCATTTTCATCTGTATTATAGTAAGAGCTAGATGGCTGAATTAACTTTTTTTTTCTTTTTTATTGGGTTAGGATCAGCATTTTCATCTGTATTTGAGTCAGAGCTTGATGGCTTAATTAACAATTTTTTTTCTTTTTATTGGGTTTGGATAAGCATTTTCATCTGTATTAGAGGTAGAGCTTGATGGCGTAAGTATCCATTTTTTTCCTTTTTATTGGGTTAGGATAAGCATTTGGATCTGTATTAGAGTTAGAGCTTGATGGCTGAATTCACCATTTTTTTCCTTTTTATAGGGTTAGGATAAGCATTTTCATCTGTATTGGAGTTAGAGCTTGATGGCTGAATTCACCATTTTTTTCCTTTTTATAGGGTTAGGATAAGCATTTTCATCTGTATTGGAGTTAGAGCTTGATGGCTGAATTCACCATTTTTTTCCTTTTTATAGGGTTAGGATAAGCATTTTCATCTGTATTAGAGTTAGAGCTTGATTGCTGAATTCACCATTTTTTTCTTTTCTATTGTCTTAGGATAAGCATTTTCATCGGTATTAGAGTCAGAGCTTGATGGCTTAATTAACAATTTTTCCCTTTTTATTGGGTTAGGATAAGCATTTTCATCTGTATTAGGGTTAGAGCTAGATTGCTGAATTCACCATTTTTTTCCTTTTTATTGGGTAACAACAAGCATTTTTATCTGTATTAGAGTCAGAACTTTATGGCTTTATTAACCATTTTTTCCCTTTTTTATTAGGTTAGGGTAAGCATTTTTATCTGTATTAGAGTTGTAGCTAGATGACTAAATTCACCATTTTTTTCCCTTTTATTGCGTTAGGATTGGCATTTTCATCTGTATTAGAGTTAAAGCATGATGGCTTTATTAACCATTTTTTCCCTTTTTATTGGGTTAGGGTAAGCATTTTCATCTATATTTGAGTAAGAGCTTGATGGCGTAAGTATCCATTTTTTTCCTTTTTATTGGGTTAGGATAAGCATTTTCATCTGTATTTGAGTCAGAGCTTGATGGCTTAATTAACCATTTTTTTTCTTTTTATTGGGTTTGGATAGGCTATTTCATCTATATTAGAGTAAGAGCTTGATGGCGTAAGTATCCATTTTTTTCCTTTTTATTGGGTTTGGATAAGCATTTTCATCTGTATTAGAGTTAGAGCTAGATGGGTGAATTCACCATTTTTTTTTTTATTGGGTCAGGATAAGCATTTTTATCTGTATTAGAGTTCTAGTTTGATGGCTGAATTCACCATTTTTTGTCCTTTTTATTGGGTCAAGATAAGCATTTTTATCTGTATTAGATTAGAGCTTTATGGCTGAATTCACCATTTTTTTTTCTTTTAATTGGATTAGGAAAAACTTTTGATCTGTATTGGAGTTAGAGCTTGATCGCTGAATTTACCATTTTTTTTCATTTTTATTGGGTTAGGATAAGCATTTTCATCTGTATTAGAGTTAGAGTTTGATGGATGAATTCACTATTCACTGTTTTAAGAATTACTAGTATTTAAACGTGTGCAAAGTGAAACAAGTCATTGATTTGATAACCAGATGTATTACTTTAGAAATACTTATTTTTCTAGCTTTCCTTATAGTTAAATCACACCAGATGTTGGCTTTAAAGACCATAACACTTGATAGTAAGGCACTCTTTATAATATTCTAAATTCTTAAAATTTAGATTTTAAATAATTCGAAATTTATTTAATACTCTTGTTACATATCTGAAATATTGAAGTCACAAATAGGTGCAGATCTTTAACTGCCGCTTAAGTGCTTATCTGAGTGAGCGAGATGACATGATGGACATGGCGTTACCTTATCATATGGCAATTGAAACTCATTCAAACATTCACACGTCGTGAGTATGACCTTTACATAGCAAGGTCAACATTTGAGAGCTTTGATGAGTGTGAAGTCAACTCTTATTTGGAGTAATAGTACGTTTCTGGGTCACATTCATGCATTAAATATAATCTATAATTTTCAAACTATTTATTTACAAAATATCAGTCTACTAAACAAATTAA
This sequence comes from Sepiola atlantica, assembly GCA_963556195.1. Classification (NCBI taxonomy): domain Eukaryota; kingdom Metazoa; phylum Mollusca; class Cephalopoda; order Sepiida; family Sepiolidae; genus Sepiola; species Sepiola atlantica. The sequence goes on from OY744515.1 coordinate 73,551,472, forward strand.
TTGATAAGATATAAAGAACTTGAAGCATAAAAACTTTTACCAAAATGACTGAATTCGGCATCAAAAGACTCAAAAAGGATTGATATGCCATAAAACAAAACAAACAAATTAAACTGATCACAGTCTATATCTACCTACACAGGACATGACTGCTGCCGTAGATACTGATGCGGACTATGGAATCGATTGATCCCCAGATATAAGTCAATGAATCGTTTCCAGTATATCTTGTCTTTTGCCATTAAATAACTCATAAGAGGTTAATATGTTGTAAAATAAAAATAAAGACACTCAAAAAGCTAACCCGTTTCACAAGGCTTTGTTACATCGTTCTGCCAGTTTGTGGCCAATGGAGCACATGAGTGATATGGCATCAGTTCATATGATGCTCGAAGGTGATGCAAATACAACTAGTATTGATCCATCAATTGGTGATATTTTTCGCACATTCTATTTTTTGCCATCTTTATTCTAGTTTGTGGAGCTGTCATAATTGCAATGAAGTTGCTGAGGAAAAACGCGTTTTTTGCACGTTGTGTTCTAAACTGAACATTCTCATCTACTAGGAAGATTGTCATTCTGTCACTTCATCTTCTCTTTTCACGTTGAAGTAAAAGATTGTCATGATTATTTTATAGGATTTAAGAAATAAAGTTTAAAAACTGTGTAGGCAAGTCCTTTGCTTGTTAAGTTCAATCATTGGAGTGAAGACGTCATTCCAATTTCCAGTCTACTCCTATGCCTAAAAGCATCTTGGCATTAGGAAGTAAAAAAAAAAGGAACAAAAATTACTAATTTTCTAAATTAATAGTCTGGCTTCTCTTTGTAACATCTGCAGCATTGAAATTCAATTTCTATATTTACATAGTCATTCAATTTTTATCAAAATGGCTCTTCAGTGTTATGAGACATGTTGAGTGTTTCAGGCTGAGATTCGAAACTCAACCGCTTTTACCATAGTCATCAATCTTACTCATTCGCTATCGAAAGTAAGGGAAGTTATAATGGTTTTAGATTTATTTACATTACCGGTTACCAAGTGAACTCAATGCTAATAATGAAGAGTAGTGCTTTATGTTAAGTGAAAACAATTACTTTCCCTATTGGAGGGCTCAATCCACATGTGGGAAGTAAATGTAGTTATTTTTAAACAGCTGTTTCGCTGTATCATATATATATTAGCAGGCATTACCGGCATTGCCCGGGTGCTGAATACGTTGAACATAAAGACAGGAAATCAAATAGCAATAAGGTAAATAAATCAAACGAGTGACATGTTAAGTAAGTATAGAATGCAAAACTTTATATCAGAACAGAGAAAAGTTGTTTTTTGTAATTAATATGAAGTTTGAATTCTCTCAAGCTGATCGCAGTCACTTGGATAGAGCTGGGTCGAGTAGAGTTCTTCTTTGACTGACGCCATCTCTACCTACATTACTTTGTGTGACTTATCAAGGTTTATCTGGAAGGCAAATTTCAATTGTATTTGCTCAGCTGAAAAAAGGATCGATGTGCATAGAAACAGTGACAAAAACATAGAAGCAATCTCATTCTATTGAAACTTACATCTATCACCGATATTGAGAACTCTTATGAATATATATATATATATATGGATATATGGATATAAGTATAGTTATATTAGTTGCTATTTTTATAAAAGGATAGTGCTTAATATCGATGATAGAGCATATGCAAATCTACGTTTGAAGAGCATAGATATAAAATCAACAGTGAATGGTGACGGTCGGTTTGTCTGATGAATGCAAGGTTAGAAATTGACACTCGTCATGCACTCTTTATCCTGTATATGATCTTCAAACATATGCTCTATTACCTTCTAAATACAACTAATATTTATATATAATAGTCCCTTTATAAAGATTAAACTCAAGATATAATGATACTAAACATTATTCTATTTTTGATCAAAATCAATTACATGAGTTTGATTCTAGAAAATGTCTAAAATTTAAGGCTTAAGCTTGAGAGATTTTAAGAAGAAATTGAAATTCAGGGAATTAAAATATTTAATTTTAGAGGTTGAACATTAAAAAAAAGACACTGTAATTCAGAGAATTGTGTTTAATTAGTGTATGTAGATTGAATCCAATGTAAATCTGAAATATATACAATATTATGATAAATATGTATTTTTAAAATTCTTATTCACATGTGTTTAATCCTTTTCCGGAATCATCAGTGTGGAGGATGACTGTCCTGCCAGTCATACAATTCGAAACCCAGACCCAAGTCACCTTTAACTTACAATTTTGAACCTCTACCAATGCGATCAAACCAATAGTGATGGGGAAAGAGGAGAATTAAAATATATTTATGTCAATACAAGCGGAAATATTTTAGTAGGCTATCATAACAGTGTTCAACAATCGAGTTGGACGGAACTTTGCATTATGCATTAATTGGCAGTCTAGTTTTAATTCTCTTCATCCTGTGTAAAGGGGGCTATAAACAATATTATGGTAAATATATTTAAAAAAATTCTTATCCACATGAACATGTGTTTCATCCTTTTCCGGGTATCATCAGTGTGGAGGATAATTGTTCTGCTGGTCGCACGATTCAAAACCCAGACCTAAGTCACATTTAACTTACAAGTCTGAACCTCTCTCTATATATATATGCATGCATGCAATTCAGTGTTATAGAAGAAATAACAAGAGTGCTCAATTATTTATGCACAAGCATATATATTTATTTCAATGGACACTGTACATTAGTTTGATTTTTCACGGAAACACTGGAAACTACCAAATGTGACTGATTCATCAGCAAAGTGACCCACACTTGTAATACTTGTTGGTAATAAAGAATTACCACTTTCTTGATTGCTTCCTACAACTTTTAGAATTAAAACCACTTGGACAAAACAGTTGTTAACTATTTTATAAACAAATGCTAATACATCAAGTTATCTGCAACTGATGCTTGCTATTATGTCGCTTGATAAATACACATTGCAATAGAAAACATATATGCCATGATAAATTAAACCACATTTTTCGGAAACATTGTGAAACAAAACCAAACACCTGTTTCCTCCACAAATTTTGCTTCCCAATTTACAATTTTTATTATTAAATTCAGTTTAAAAAATTAACAGTTGTCAACTTGTTTACTTTACAAACAATGACCATCATTTAGTCAGATGATGCTGATAGTATGTTTGAAGATGACATCCTGAAATACCTTATTTAGTCTTACATACAATGTAATATCTATTTATGCTTTATATATATAGAGAGATAAAGATGGGAGTGGGGAGTAAAACCGATGGCATGTTCTATATACAGGATGTTGCAGAAAAATCCGACATTTGACAAAAGAAAACCAAATAAACAATAAAAGCAAAAGTTGTATATGCAGAGACCCGACAGTTTATTTAGCAACAGTTAGAGTTACATACTACATTATTTTTTATGTAACTGCTGTCGCCAGAGACGATTATCTCAAGGTGAGGGCAAAATAAGTCACACATATTGACAACCACGTCCTTGTCTATAGCGACGAACGCCTCCACAATGGCAGCCTTCAGAGAGTCGACTGTCTTGTTGGTCTTCGCCTCAATCATGCCCCAGAAAAAGTAGTCAAGGGGGATGTAGTTGGGTGAGGAGGACGGCCACAAGTCCGGCAACCAGTGGTGAGGAACATTGTTGAGCAGCCACGCCCTGGTAGTCATATACTTGTGTGCAGAAGAGGACTCCTGCTGAAAGGGCGTCTGGCAACGATCTCGTCCATTGAAGGCTTCATCATGCTCCTCCGCACCTCCTGGTATTTCGTTTACTTTCTGTCAAGTGTCGGATTTTGCTGCAACACCCTGTATATAAAGGAGCCTCTTTGTGTGATGGTTGCTTTTGTTTTGTAATAACACTCCATTACCCCTCTAATTTCCTTTGTGGTCCATTTCTTCATCTGTGTTGTCTTTGGTTTATGCTGATCATATTTATTTACCTGTATTTGGTCTGTTGTATTATGTTACCTGAAATAAGAAAGGCTCGAAATTCGCCGATGTTGAAGACCACGCAGAGGACCTCCTGCCGATCATGACGCTTAGATCTTTCTTATGAGCATTATATATTTGTTTGGTGTCTTCTTTCTTCATCGTTTTGTTGGTACATGTGGCAACACAAGGCTTATTTTACCTGTGATCCTGTCACAGTGTTTATCTATACCCATGTCCATCCCTACTACAGGCTAGGCAATCATGCGACTGGGGGCCATGTGAATTTTCTTAAATATTCGATATAGAAGTTGCAAACAAAGGGAAAATTTCCCTGAGAGATTAGCTTGATGTTTTTATGTGTTTTACATACCAAATAATAAGAACCACAATGAGCTAATTGATAAATTTGACAATTATTGATGAATTCCTATAAATGAAGAAACAGGTAACTTTGAATAAACAAAGGCAAATGCATATTTCAATGAGTGATTTTTATTTCAATGTGGGATTTTTAAAGAGAATCTGTACTTGTGTCAAAAGATCATGACTTGTATATTGTGGTTAAAAAAAAAAGTTTGTTCAAATGTGATATGTGGTTTACTAACCAAAAATTTAACTGTCCTCATTTTGATTGTTTTCAACACAACATTTTGGCTATAGTATTCATTTCACATCATAAAATTATCCAAAAACAAAGTTCAAACCCAAATTTCAGTATCCAAATCTCTAGTGTTGTCTCGTAGTCGATTAATCTAAGCAAACAGATTCACTGAAATGGAAGATGAAATGAGATATTACAATGTCCATAGATTAAATAGAGGGTTTAGTTAAAAATCTATAGGTGATCCTATAAAATGGACAGGGTTCACAGCAATGAGTTACGATAACCAGAATGTTATAGCAAAACAAGGATGGCACTACTTACAAAAATGTCTAAGGAAAGTTCTTCACCTCAAAATCTGAAAGTAGTAATTAAAATTTCCCACTGAACAATGGTATCCAGTGGAACTTTTAAATCAACACGATCTATTCCTTTCAAAAACTTCCATATTCATGATAAAAAGCAGTATCATTGAATATTTCCTCCTCTGTAAGACAATCTTTTTGTGTGATATATCCTGCTATATAAAAAAGCGACATTTTAATATCTTTGGAGATACCAGTTTCTTGGTCTGGCAGGTGATAAAATGTTTTGTATGCCAATTCATCCAACAGATATCCGCATTGTGAGCAAGTATGGCCTGAATCATGGCTATACTCTCTAACATCAACTTTCAAGTAATTTTGTTTTTTAAATATGGAATTTCTGAATAACATTTTGTACGGTTATAAAATAAGTACCACCAGAATCTTGTCTCAATTTACAAAATTCAGTTTCAAGACAGTCGGTGGTAAATCCTCCAAGAATAACAAAATTGAACCCACTGTCAAGTAAATGTCAATTAAACAATTACATGTATGCTTGATAGCCATACTAGTGTCTTTTGTGAAGGATTTTATTCTCTTCCCTTGCTTTCCCCTCATTTGTTTTGCCATACTTCCAAAATTTACAAGAAATGTCAAATTTCCATCATTTCGATCTGATAATACGCTTTTCAATACATCATTTGTCTTGGCATTTCCATAAAAATATCTTTTACACTCACTATTTTCCAAAATGTCAAAACTTCTTCAATGAAAGTAAGTTTCTCTTGTATCATCATCTTTTAATAATGGATGAGTTTTCATTGCAGTTAGTCTCATCACAAAACACTTTCAAACAGTGGGAAACGTTTTGTCTCTCAACTGGTTTTGGAAGAACCGCTACTTCTGTTAGTTGTGATAACTTAACAAATTGATTTTTTTTCATGCGCAAAAAGTTGTTTCACTATTTTCCATTTTGCTATCATTTCTTTACCATCAGAATAAAACAGCAATTCTGAACAGGCCTCAGTTATCCAGTTATTTCGAATACTTTTAAATATATGTACATAATCGAAAAGCAAGTATATACCATTTTTAGTAACTCAAGGCTTATTTTTAACAGTATCAAATTTCTTGAATAAAGCTTGATTAGTCTGATTATTGTCACAAATAACTGCTTTCGAATGATTGACTAAATCAACAACATTTCTAACATTTTGAAACAAAAATTCTGAATTTAGTTTGGCAATCATCTTAATCAAAAACTTTGGTCCACCATGTAAACATTTGATCATAATACCCAATACAGTTTTTGCTAATGCCTCTTCAGAATTTTTGGAAACACCAAATATGTTCCCCTCTTGATATTGAAAACTCACTTTAATATAAACTTCATCAACTCGGATGATACATTTTTTCTGTTTATCTGACAGTTTGCTAAACACATCACCAAGAAAATTCAGATCATTTACCTTCGAAACTTTTGAGGTTATATTCACTAGTGTTTTCATACTGGGTAATTTGTAATGATCTCGAAGTTTGTTATAAAGAGACCGAGATGTGGCAAAATATTCAAATGCTCGGACAAGCATTTCCGACTCGTAAACTTTTTTGCCAACTATTCGTGGTGACATAACTTTGATATGTTGTCTCAAAACCTGTTTCTCTAGTTCAATTTTCAAGTTACTAAGGTAACGAATTGCTTTCTCAATTTAAAACTCATGTTGAAACTTAATTATTCTGTTTTTCAACAGGGAAGAAATGTGTGTGAGTATACTTGCATGGTAACATTCAAACGTTAAGTTTTCAAAAATTTTAATTACAAAAATCGGAATACTTTCAGTAAAAAAATAACAAGACTGGATGAACTGTTGATTGTTAGAATTGTAGCAGGTAACTGCTGGCGCAAAATCATGATGGTCAATATCAGCACACAAATTTGTAAAAATTATCAATTCTATCTTTATCTAAAAAATGTGCAAACTCCTCATTTTGTACACTTCGCACAGAAGCGGAACTTTTTTTTGTTGTCCTTGGTTTTGATAAAGGACTTGGTATCACACTTGATTGCAAATTATTTAATATTGATTTGGGTTGTGCTTTTCCCATAACAAACAGTTTCATGACCAGGTGGAAAATGCCTTTCACAAACAACAGTGTCTGAGTGGTTAGGAGTGTTAGTTCTTGGTATTACCTTTAACCATCTTTCTCTCTCATCTTGATCTTTTAGGATACGAAACACTCGAACCTTATTTTACTCATTATAATTGCTTTAACAGGTGTCACACAACACTTTTTGAGCATTTTGAGAAATATTCAACACATTATATTAAAATTTAAAAAATAAAAGTGATATTTCGTGAATTAACAGAGCTGTTTACATGTAAATAAAGTAAACTTCCTAAGAATATATAAATAATTTGTAATTCAGAATGTACGATTTATTAACAAATTCTAAAAGACAATACTTTTTTAAACTTAAAAAAAGTGATATTTCGTCAATGAACAGAACTGTTTAGATGTAAATAAAACGTTAAAACATTTATAGTATACTTCCTAAGAATATATAAAAGATTTGAAATTCAGAATGTACGATTTATTAACAAATTCTAAAAGACAATACTTTTTTAAAACTTAAAAAAAAAGTAAAAGTGATATTTCGTCAATGAACAGAACTGTTTACATGTAAATAAAAAAAATCAATTCTGACTTTTAACTCACGAACTTATAATGATAAAATAACAGAACCTCAGCTGAAATAAATTTGATGAGTTAAAATTTAGTTTCGGAATGAAATTTACTTGGACCAGTGACAACGAAGTGCTACCAGCTAAACGTTTATCTGGTGACTGACTGGCCTCCAGTTCAAGCAGTCAGGCGTGTGTCTAGCCGGCCTGTTATGGGTATGGCCATGTCTATACCCCATATAGAAGTAGCAGTGCACGTTCACATACATTGTACGTGTTAGATATTCACACTAAAGAATGTTGATCAGTATTTGTTGAAATGGCCTCATAATCTTTAACTCAATCCCTATATACACATATGTTGCAGAAATTAACACAACATCTATTATATAAACGTCACCTGTCTGTATGTATGTATGTATGTATGTAAAGCTTCTCCTCCGAAAGTACCCAACACACGGTCACACGGGTGGCATCATTCCGACCGGCCAGCCCAGGCGCGTCTAATATCTCGGAACCGGAAAAAAAAATTGACTCTTCCGGGGTCGACTGAGCACTTTTCTCCAATGGGGGGTGGCTTTTAACTCCATTTTTCAACGTTATTTATACTAATTTGAGAAGAAAAATAATGCAAAGTCATGATAAACTAGATATGACGTCAGAGTAAGGGAGTGGCGGGTAGAAATTCACTCACACTACAACCATTTTTTTTCTTTCTTTTTTCTTCCCCTCTCACTCCCACACTTTCTTTCTTAATTATTAATAGACGCTAATATTCCTTCCCCCCTCCCTTCCTTACTATGGCCGTTCTGTTATCCTGATATGATACTTCCAGGCATTACCTCCTCCTTTAAGGCCAAATAGGGGGGGGGGAATGTTTGCATTCACCGATGTGAGTGCCACAGGCCAAATCTGGGGAGAGGGAGTGTCGGCATTCGGCGCCTCAGGCCAAATCTGAGGAGGGGGAATGTCGGCATTCGCTGGTATGAGCGCCTCAGGCGAAATTTGGGGGAGGGGGAGTGTCGGCATTCGCCGTTATGAGCGCCTCAGGCCAAATTTGGGGAGGGGGAGTGTCGACATTCGTCGGTGTGAGCGCCTCAGGCGAAATTTGGGGGCGGGGGAGTGTCGGCATTCGGCGGTATGAGCGCTTAAGGCGAAATTTGGGGGAGGGGGAGTGTCGGCATTCGGTGGTGGGGCGCCTCAGGCCAAATCTGGGGAGGGGGAATGTCGGCATTCGCCGGTATGAGCGCCTCAGGCGAAATTTGGGGAGTGGGAGCGTCGGCATTCAGGCCGAATTTTGGGAGGAGGAATGTCGGCATTCGCCGGTATGAGCGCCTCAGGCCAAACCTGGGAGGGGGAATGTCAGCAGTCGGGCCCCTCAGGCCGAATTTAGGGAGGGGGAATGTCGGAATTCGCAGGTATGAGCGCCTCAGGCGAAATCTGGGGAGGGGGAATGTGGGCATTCGCCGGTATGAGCGCCTCAGGGGAAATCTGAGGAGGGGGAATGTCGGCATTCGTCGGTATGAGCGCCTCAGGCCAAATCTGGGGATGGGGGAATGTCGGCATTCGCGGTATGAGCGGCTCAGGCGAAATTTTGGGGAGTTTGAGTGGGCGCGATCAGCCGTACTTTAGGGGAGAGGAAGTGCACCAAAGGAAAAGGGATTAAAAAATAAAATGATAATCTGATTTTTGATTCGAGAGTGTAAGATCGACACCTATCGGATAGGACTAGATAATACACTTGATCTCAAGGCAAAAATGCCGAGAACAGATACTACACTTTGATCTTAGCCAAAAGGCCGACAAAGCTTAAAAATTTTGATGCGATTTACTGGATTATTTATAACAAATCTACTGCAGTACAGCAGCCTATCCACTATACACTGTTCAAATTACTTTAATAAATTAACAAGTAAATATAACTATGATTTTCTTTCAACAAACATTGTACAATACTATTTAACAAATTATTACATGAGTTTTAAATATCAACAAATTTTTTTAGACTCCTCTAGGCCGTTTTTCTCTAATTCAACATAGCTTTTATACGCCATTTTTTTAACATATTCGAAATAATCGGGCGCTGGCTTTTCAACCCCCACTTTCCGACCCGAGCTTGGGTCACATCTTACTGGTGGGAGTAGGATAAAAACTGGCCTTGTGCCTAACTCCTGGAGAGGAGTAAATTACTCTAATGTATTTGTGTACTAATCCGATAAAAATGCAGAGTCACTGTAAACATCCCATAATCCCTTGCCGGATGTACCCGGTCTTGCCCTAAATTGTGTCCGGTTGTATCAGATCATCCAATAACTTCTGTCCGGATGCATCAATAACAACATAGGAATCCTATGTTAAGTGTGTGTAGTGAAACAAGGGTTGCTCAATCACATCCGCACCTGTCCCATAATCCCTTGCCGGATGTACCCGGTCTTGCTCTAAATTGTGTCCGGTTATATCAGGTCATCATGACGTCAGAGAGTGGCAGATAATTTGAAAAATAATGCAAAGTGTCAGGAAGAAATTCACTCACACTACAACCTTTTAATAGACGCTAATATTCCTCCCCCTCCCTTCCGTTATCATGATAGGCATTACCTCCTCCTTTCATGCCAAATTGGGAGGAGGGTGACGGCATTCGCCGGTGTGAGCGCCTCAGGCCAATTTTTTCTTGGGGGGGGGGGATATTAAGAAAATCTATAATAAAGACCAATGTGCATTTAATTGTATCAATAATAAAGACCAATGTGCATTTATTTGTATCTATAATAAAGACCAATGTGCATTTATTTGTATCTATAATAAAGACCAATGTGCATTTATATTTATCTATAATAAAGACCAATGTGCATTTATATTTCATCGGGGGGGGGGGGGCTTTTCATTTATTTTTGATGATATTTTATAGTAATTTGAAATTGCTGAGTCATATTTAATTACGTAATACCTCAAGTTCATAAACCAATTAATGTTTTTTAATGAAATTTATTTTTTAGAGGGTAGCTAAGGAAGTGCGTTAACTCACGTTTAAAACACACAATTAAGGTGTTTAAAACAAGGTTAGAGAATATATACATAACATATAAAAGTGTATTCTTATGTAAAATTCACAGAGTAAAATGATGAGAGTATTCTCGAATCTATTAACCCAGCCCTTAGGGGTCCATGGGGAATATTTAATCGGGGGGGGGGGGGCTTTTCATTTATTTTTCATTATATTTTATAGTAATTTGAAATTGCTGAGTCATATTGTAATTTAATTACGTAATACCTCAAGTTCATAAACCAATTAATGTTTTTTAATGAAATTTATTTTTTAGAGGGTAGCTAAGGAAGTGCGTTAACTCACGTTTAAAACACACAATTAAGGTGTTTAAAACAAGGTTAGAGAATATATACATAACATATAAAAGTGTATTCTTATGTAAAATTCACAGAGTAAGATGATGAGAGTATTCTCGAATCTATTAACCCAGCCCTTAGGGGTCCATGGGGAATATTTCATCGAGGGGGGGGGGGAATTTTCATTTATTTTTCATTATATTTTATAGTAATTTGAAATTGCTGAGTCATATTATAATTTAATTACGTAATACCTCAAGTTCATAAACCAATTAATGTTTTTTAATGAAATTTATTTTTTAGAGGGTAGCTAAGGAAGTGCGTTAACTCACGTTTAAAACACACAATTAAGGTGTTTAAAACAAGGTTAGAGAATATATACATAACATATAAAAGTGTATTCTTATGTAAAATTCACAGAGTAAGATGATGAGAGTATTCTCGAATCTATTAACCCAGCCCTTAGGGGTCCATGGGGAATATTTCATCGAGGGGGGGGAATTTTCATTTATTTTTCATTATATTTTATAGTAATTTAAAATTGCTGAGTCATATTGTAATTTAATTACGTAATACCTCAAGTTCATAAACCAATTAATGTTTTTTAATGAAATTTATTTTTTAGAGGGTAGCTAAGGAAGTGCGTTAACTCACGTTTAAAAACAAAATTAAGGTGTTTAAAACAAGGTTAGAGAATATATACATACCATATAAAAGTGTATTCTTATGTAAAATTCACAGAGTAAGATGATGAGAGTATTCTCGAATCTATTAACCCAGCCCTTAGGGGTCCATGGGGAATATTTCATCGGAGGGGGGGGGGGCTTTTCATTTATGTTTCATTATATTTTATAGTAATTTGAAATTGCTGAGTCATATTGTAATTTAATTACGTAATACCTCAAGTTCATAAACCAATTAATGTTTTTTAATGAAATTTATTTGTTAGAGGATAGCTAAGGAAGTGCGTTAACTCACGTTTAAAAACACAATTAAATTTTAGGGGTAAGGACAAATTTTTTAGGGGTCAGGCCAAATTTTTTATTTTATTTTTTTTTAACTTAAAATATTTCTCAGGGTTGTGGGACACTGAAAAAAAAAGTTGGTGGGGGGGGCTGGAGAGATTAGGGGGTCGGGGAAAATTTAAGGGTCAGGCCAAATTCTTTAGGGGTCCGGCCAAATTTTTTCTTTTTCTTTTTTTGAACTTAAAATATTCCTCAGGGGAAGAGTGAAAAAAAGTTGGAGGGGGGGGGGGGGGCTGGAGAGATTAGGGGGTCGGGGAAAATTTTAGGGGTCAGGCCAAATTTTTTTTTTTTCTTTGAACTCAAAATATTTCTCATGTTTGGGAGAGTAAAAGAAATTGATGGGGGCTGGAGAGATTGGGGGGTCGGAGAAATTTTCAGGGGTCAGGACAAACTTTTAAGTGGTCGGGCCAAATTTTTTTATTTTTTGAACAAAAATATTACTCAGGGTGGGCGAGAGTAAAAAAACTGTGGGGGGGGGGGGGCTGGAGAGATTGGGGGGGTCGGGGAAATTTTTAGGGGTCAGGACCATCTTTTTATAGGTCGAGCCAAATTTTTTTTGTTTTTTTATTTTTTTAACTAACAATATTTCTTAGGATTGGGAGAGAATAATAAAAAGTTGGGGGCGTTCTGAAGAGATTGGGGGCTCGGGGAAATGTTTAGAGGTCAGGACAAACTTTTTAGGGGTCGGGCCAAATTTTTTTATTTTTTTATTTTTGGAACTAAAAATATTACTCAGGGTTGGGCGAGAGTAAAAAAAAGTTGGGGGGCCTGGAGAGATTGGTGGTCGTGGAAATTTTTAGCGGCGATATAAACGTATTTACCATTCGCACCGGGGCGGCGATAGGTACCTATTTAGCATTCGCACCGAGGAGACTATAGGTACGTATTTAGCATTCAGCGGTGGCGATAGGAACGTATATAGCATGTGTACATGGGATGCCATAAGTACGAATATAGCATGCGCACCGGGAGTGTAAATAAAAATTGGGGTGGGGGGCAACATTTTTTTCCTTTTCTTTTATCTTTTTCATTGACAATATTTATATGTATGGGGCAGGATGAAAAAAAAAATTTTCGGGGCGGGGGAGCTAAAAAAATTTTTTTTTTCTTTTTTTAAACTAAAAACATTTCTATGTATGGGGGGAACATAAAATTTTTGGGGCGGGTCAAAAAATTTTCTTTTCTTTTTTATTTCTTTTAAATTAAAAATATTTCTAAGTATGTGGGAGGATGGAAAAAAATGTTCGTGGGGGGAGGCAAAAACATTTCTTTTTTTCTGTTTTTAACTAAAATTATTTATATTTATGATAGTGACAATACATGAATGAACACTATTTTGTTTTTCAAACACGACAGGGGTGCACTAATATGAGTTCTTACGTGTGCTAACTGGGCTGGAGATAGGTACATATATAGTATGTGCACCCTTGCAGAGATAGGTAAGTATGTAGTATGCACACCAGAGCGGCGATAGGTACGAATATATTATGCGCACCAGGCCGGCGATAGGTTTATATATAGTATGTGCCCTGGGGTCGCATAGGTACGTATATAGTAGTGTATAGGGGTGGCGATAGTTACGTATTTAGCATTCGCCCTGGGGTTGCGATAGGTACGTATTCAGCATTCGCACAGGGGCGGCGATATGTACATATTTAGTATTCACACTGGGGCAGTGATAGGTACATATGGTGTATGCACACCGGGGCGGCAATATGTACGTATTTAGCATTCACCCCTGGGCGGAGATAGGTACTTATTTAGCATTCAGCGGTGGCGATAAGTACGTATATAGCATGTGCACATCGGCGGCAATAAGTATGTATATAGTATGTGCACCGGGGCGGTGATAGGCATGTATTTAGCATGTGCACTGGGGCAGCGATCGGTTCATATATAGCACGTGCACCAGGGCGCTGATAGGTACGTATATAGCACGCGCACCGGGGCGGCGAAAGGTACGTATTTAAAATTCACACCGGGGCGGCGATAGGTATGTATTTAGCATTCACACCGGGGCGGCGATAGGTACGTATTTAGCATTCACACCAGGGTGGCGATAGGTATGTATTTAGCATTCACACCGGGGCGGCGATAGGTAGTATTTAGCATTCGCACCAGGGTGGCGATATGTACGTATTTAGCTTCCGACCCGGGGCAGCGATAGGTACGTATTTAGAATTCACACCGGGGCGGTGATAGGTACGTATTTAGAATTCACACCGGGGCGGCGATAGGTATGTATTTAGCATTCGTACCGGGGCAGCAATTAGTACCTATTTAGCTTCCACACCGGGGCGGCTATAGGTACGTATTCAGAATTTAGGGGTGGCGATAGCTACGTATATAACATGTACACATGGGCAGCAATAAGTACGTACATAGTATGCGCTCTGCGGCGGCAGTCAGTACATATATAGCACGCGCACCAGGGCGGCGATATGGACGTATATAGCACGTGCACCGGGGCGGTGATAGGTACGTATATAGCACATGCACCGGAACGGCGAAAGGTATGTATTTCGCATTCGCACCGGGGCGGCTATAGGTACGTATTTAGAATTCGCACCGGGCCGGCGATAGGTACGTATTTAGCATTCGCACCAAAGCGGCGATAGGTACGTATTTAGCATTCGCACCAAAGCGGCAATATGTACATATTAATTATTCGTACTAGGGCAGCGATAGGTACTTATGTAGCATGCACACAGGGACGGCGATAGGTACTATTTAGCATTCGCACCGAGGCAGCGATAGGTACTTAAATAGTATCTGCACTGGGGCAGCGATAGGTACATATATAGTATGTGCACTGGGGCGGCGATAGGTACGTATATAGTATGCGCACCGGGGTGATGATAGATACGTATATAGTATGAACACCGGGGCGGAGATAAGTTCTTATATAGAAGGCGCAGATAGAGGTGTTACTTTTTATAGAAATATGATATACTATTGCCCTGGCCAACGTAGGAGAAATGGTGGGGAAGAAACAGCTTTCGCAAAAGGCAAAATTAGAAAGTAGCGCTGAAATGGGGTGACCAGGGAAGAGAAAGGTAGAAAGATAAAGAGACGGCTATAGAGAAAGGGGGGGGGGGGGGGAGAAATAGAAGTTTGTATATAAAGATGTTACACACACGATTTTTCTTCAATTATATGTTTTTATGACCCCGAGCAACGCCGGGTAGCCCCGCTAGTCAATAATAAAAGGGAATTGAAGACGATCCTACCTTATGGTGTTGAAGCAAGCAGCTTTTCTTTTAATAACAAGTCATAAAACAGGGTTACACTTAAAAATCAGGGACTGATTTTTTATTGACTTCTTCAAACGAAAGCAAGATAGAGAGAGAGAGAAAAAGATGAGAGTTCCTTTAAGTCAGGGCCGAGCGACACCTAACGGATAAAAAGGGAACTATAAGGGGAGATAACTCCAGTTCCTTAATTTCAATTTATGACGAGAGTGCAATAATCAACAACATATGACATGAAACATGGTGCTGCAGGAGGCTGAGGTAGGAGCTGCTGGAAGGAGCTCAAAGAGGCACTGCAGGAAGCTGGGGCAGGAGCCACTAGAAGGAACTGAAGATGGCGCAGCACGAAGCTGACGCAGGATCCACTGGAAGGAGCTGAAGCAAGCACTGCAGAATGCTAGGGCAGGAGCAACTGGAAAAAGCTGAAACAGGTGCTGCAGGAAGCTGAGGCAGGAGCCACTGGAAAGAGCTGAAGCAGGTGCTGCAGAAAGCTAGGGCAGAAGCCACTTCAAGGAGCTGAAACAGGCGTTGCAGGAGTCACTAGAAGGAGCTGAAGGAGGAGCTGCAGAAAGCTAGGGCAGGAGCCACTAGAAGGAGCTTAAGCAAGCGCTAAAGGAAGCTAAGGCAGGAGCCACTGGGAGAAGCTGAAGCAGGCGCTGCAGTAAGCTGGGGCAGGAGACACTGGAAGGAGCTAAAGCAGGCGCTGCAGTAAGCTGGGGTTAGAGCCACTGGAAGCAGCTGAAGCAGGCGTTGCAGGTGAAACTGGAAGAAGCTGAGGCAGGTGCTGCAAAAAGCTTGGGCAGGAGCCACTGGAAGGAGCTGAAGAAGGCGCTGCAGTAAGCTAGGGCAGGGGCCACTGGAAGGAGCTTAAGCAGGCACTGCAGTAAGCTGGGGCAGGAGCCACTGGAAGGAGCTGAAGCAGGCACTACAGAAAGCTGAGGCAGGAGTCACTGGAAAGAGCTGAAGCAGACGCTGCAAGAAGCTGGGGCAGGAGCCACTGGAAGGAGCTTAAGCAGGTTCTGCAGGAGCAACTGGAAGCAGCTGAAGGAGGAGCTGCAGAAAGCTAGGGCAGGAGCCACTGGAAAGAGCTGAAGCAGGCGCTGCAGGAAGCCGGGGCAGGAGACACTGAAAGGAGCTGAAGTAAGCGCTGCAGGAAGCTGAGGCAGGAGCCACTGGGAGAAGCTGAAG
The DNA here is from genome assembly GCA_963556195.1 of Sepiola atlantica. Taxonomy (NCBI): domain Eukaryota; kingdom Metazoa; phylum Mollusca; class Cephalopoda; order Sepiida; family Sepiolidae; genus Sepiola; species Sepiola atlantica. Next base: position 73,567,832 of record OY744515.1, read on the forward strand.
CAGGCGCTGCAGTAAGCTGGGGAAGGAGACACTGGAAGGAGCTGAAGAAGGCGTTGCAGGCGCCACCAGAAGGAGCTGAAGCAGGCGCTGCAGAAAGCTTGGGCAGGAGCCACTAAAAGGAGCATAAGCAGGCGCTGCAGTAAGTTAGGGAAGGAGCCACTGGAAGGAACTTAAGCAGGCGCTTCAGTAAGCTGGGGCAGGAGCTGAAGCAGGCACTGCAGAAAGCTGGGGCAGGAGCCACTGGAAAGAGCTTAAGCTGGCGCTGCAGGAAGCTGGGGCAGGAGCCACTGGAAGGAGCTTAAGCAGGTTCTGCAGGAGCCACTATAAGGAGCTGAAGCAGGCGCTGCAAGAAGCTGAGGCAGGAGACACTGGAAGAAGCTGGAGCAGGCGCTGCAGGAAGCTGAGGCTAGTGCCACTGGAAGTAGCTGAAGCAGACGCTGCAGGATCTGGAGCAGCAGCCACTGGAAGGAGCTGAAGCAGGTGCCGCAGGAAGATGAGGCAGGACCCACTGGAAGGAGCTGAAGCAGGCGCTGCAGGAAGCTGAGGCAGGAGCCACTGGAAGGAACTGAAGCATGTGCTGCAGGAAGCTGAGGCAGGAGCCACTGGAAGGAACTGAAGCAGACGCTGTAGGAATCTGGGGCAGAAGCCACTGGAAGGAGCTGAAGCATGTGCTGCAGGAAGCTGAGGCAGGAGCCACTGGAAGGAACTGAAGCAGACGCTGCAGAAAGATAAAGCATTACCCACTGGAAGTAGCTGGAGCAGACGCTGCAGAAAGCTGGGGCATTAGCAACTGGAAGGAGCTGAAGCAGGCGCTGCAGAAAGATAGGGCATGAGCCACTGGAAATAGTTGAAGCAGACGCTGCAGAAAGATAGGGCATGAGCAACTGGAAGGAGCTGAAGCAGGCTCTGCAGAAAGCTAAGGCAGGAGCCACTGGAAGTAACTGAAGCAGACGCTGCAGAAAGATAAAGCATGACCCACTGGAAGTAGCTGGAGCAGACGCTGCAGAAAGCTGGGGCATGAGCCACTGGAAGTAACTGAAGCAGATGCTGCAGAAAGATAAAACATGACACACTGGAAGTAGCTGAAGCAGACGCTGCAGAAAGCTGGGGCAGGAGCCACTGGAAGGAGTTGAAGCAGGCGCTGCAGAAAGATAGGGCAGGAGCCACTGGAAGGAGCTGAAGCAGGCACTGCAGGAAACTGAGGCAGGAGCCACTGGAAGGAGTTGAAGCAGACAGTGCAGAAAGATAGAGCATTAGCCACTGGAAGTTGTTTAAGCAGACACTGCAGAAAGATAGGGCATGAGCTACTGGAAGGAGCTGAAGCAGGTGCTACAGGAAGCTGAGGCAGGAGCCACTGGAAGGAGCTGAAACAGACGGTGCAGAAAGCTGGGTGCAGGTGCTGCAGGAGTGAGCTGTAGCAGGAGGAGTTGCTGGAGTCGGAGCAGGAGCAGGAACTGGAGAAGCAGGTTGCAGCAGGCAATGTGAATCGCATTTAGTGTTATTGCTCCTTAAAAGGGCCGGTTTGATTGCTGCTGCTCGTTTTGGTTCCGGTGTTGATGTTTTCTGTTTGCTTCTGCGCTCAGTGACTGGTCCACACAGTCGAAGTTGGAGGCTTCCTGAGCCCCCGCCTCAACTCTCAGAGTAAAGGAAAAGCTGCTGAAGGAACATTACAGCCAGCGGTCAACAAACGACTGAAATTAATTCCTGGCCGAATTTATGCTGTGTAAAGTCATATGGGCAGATAGCTCTAAATAAAAAAACGTTACTGTGATGTCCCCAATCAAAAGGACATAACTCTATGAGTTATCTACCCTTAGGTATGTGCGCTCTTCAATAAATATATGTTTGGACGGCAGTCTATCTGCGACCAAGCTGTTGTTAACACGTTACCTTCTGAGTTGTTGTTCTTTCATATTGTTTGATACCCGCGAGACGGGAAGCCCCGACATTATACTGGCGACGAGAATTTCGTGACGAGCTCACGTTACATTTCGGAATTTAATACAAAAATAAATCTTTTTTTTTTTCCGGAATTAATACAAAAAAAAAAAAAATGGCCAGCGTTGGATTATCAGTTTTTCCAAGTTTCAGCGTACATGCGGACCAAAACACGACTACCGTTCGCTGGAAAAAATGGATAGACAGGTTAGAAAATTTATTTATTGCTATGGACATTTGCGACGACAAAAAGAAGAAAGCAACACTTCTTCACTACGCAGGAGACGAAATCTTTGATATCTTCCATGACTTCATGGACCAGCAAAAGGGCATAGGTGCAACAAACATTTTGGACGACGGCTCTATAGTTTCGGGCGAGTATGAAACTGTGAAAAAATCGATAACGGATCATTTCACGCCGCAGAAAAACACGTCATATGAACTTTTCAAATTTCGACGGGCTATGCAAAACATGGACGAAAGTCTAGATCAGTACCATGCCCGACTACGGACTCTAGCTACCACGTGCGAGTTTGAAGATAAAGACAGAGAGATCCTAGCCCAAATTTTGCAGGGGTGCACATCCTCTAAAGTCAGAAGGAAGGCGCTAAGAGACAACTCTACGCTGAAACAAGTCCTGGACGAAGCTAGGGCAATAGAACTTGCTGATACGCGTGCTGCAGACATGGAACGAAATGAACTGCAAGCTATTTACAGCAACGAGAACCGCACGCGTCTCACACGTAGAAATAATGAAAATTTCAACGTCAACGACAGTAAAGACATTTGTTGTGGACACTCGCGGCAAAATAGTCGCCATGACACCTCGAACAACAGACCACGAGGTGGACAAAAAAAAGATGGCGGACAGCGCGGCAAAATAGTCGCCATGACACCTAGAAGAACAGACCACGAGGTGGACAAAAAAAAAGATGGCGGACAGCAAACATGTCACTATTGTGGATATTCTGCTACACACCCGACTTGTCCAGCCCGAGGAAAAGAATGCATGAATTGTCACAAAAAAAACCACTTTGCAAGAGCATGTAAAGCAAAGCCGGTAAGAGTAATTCGTTTCACCAATCCTCCTCCGATATCTCCCTATACGTCCAGTGACGAATCTATTTACTCGGTAAAATCTACACGTCCAACTAAGACACCAGGAGTCACCGCCCTTGTCAATAATCCGAATAAGACACCAAAAGTTACCGCCCTTGTGAATAATTCCCCTGTAATGTTTGTGGTAGACACGGGAGCTAGCGTAAACATAATTGCTGGACACGTATATGATGATTTAAAACACAAACCACGTATAAACAAAACAACGACCCGGATATTTGCATACAGGTCAAAACATGCCATACCCATCCGAGGATTTATCAATGCGTGCATAAAATTTCGGGATAAATCCTGTAAGGCTAAAATATTTGTGGTCGACAGCGAAAATACTTCAGTTGGACTGCAGAACCTCTTGAGCAGTAATTCTGCTGAAGCATTGGGAATGATAACGTTTAACTTCACGTTCCATGTGACGGTCCCAATTCAAGACGAGTTCCATGCACTGTTTGATGGAAAGATGGGAAAAATTTCTGGAGTTACCATTAAGCTCCACATTGACTCATCGGTTTTCCCCGTAACTCAGCGACACCGCAGGATACCCTTCCATGTGAGAAAAGATGTGAAGACAGAACTCAAACGTCTCATGGAAACGGATGTGATTGAGGAAGTCACGGGACCTACCCCATGGGTTAGCCCGATTGTCGTAGTTCCCAAGAAAAATGGTAGCGTACGAATTTGCGTCGATATGAGAAAGGCAAATGAAGCCATTCAACGGATTAAACATCCAATGCCAACCGTAGACGACCTAATAGCGGACTTAAATGGGTGTACAGTTTTCAGCAAACTAGACCTCTCTAATGCGTATCATCAATTAGAACTGGAAGAGCCCAGCAGATATATAACGACATTTGCCACGCATGAAGGTTTATTTTGTTACAAGCGACTAAGTTTTGGTGTGAATGCATCCTCAGAACTATTTCAAAAAGCTATATCAGACCTCCTCGGAGACATCCCTGGAGTGAAAAACTTATCAGATGATATAATAATATATGCACGTGACCAGTCATTTCATGACATCAGCTTGAGGAACACCCTGAAACGTCTACAAGAAGTAGGAGCCAAGCTGAACAAAGAAAAATGCCTTTTTTCTGTACGGAAACTGACTTTCTTCGGACACATTTTCAGTGAGAATGGAGTGTCCCCTGACCCAGAGAAAATCTCGGCTATTACAAAATGCAAGTCTCCAGGGAGCATCAGTGAAGTCAGATCATTCTTGGGCATGACACAGTATGTGGCTCGATTTATTCCACATTATGCCACTATTAGTGAACCACTGAGACGGCTCACAAAAAAAAATACAAACTGGAGATGGACAGAGGAAGAAGAAGCAGCTGCAAACAAGTTAAAGGAAGCGTTGACTGGAGCTGAGGTGATGGCGTATTTTGACCCGAAGAAAGACACCGACATACTGGTAGATGCAAGCCCAGTTGGATTAGGTGCAGTTCTGACACAAGATGGGAGGGTGCTATGTTATGCCAGTCGTGCCCTCACAGATGTAGAACAACGATACTCTCAAACTGAGAGAGAAATGTTAGCCGTGGTATATGCAGCTGAGCATTATCATCTCTACTTATATGGAGCGAGATTCGAAATCACCACCGACCATCGACCTCTTCTAGGGATTGTGAAAAGTCTCAAACCGACAACAACAAGAATGGAACGCTGGCGTCTTCGTCTCATGCCCTACCAGTACAACCTGGTATACCGTCCCGGGAAAGATGACAAAAACCCTGCGGACTATCTGAGTCGTCACCCACAACACATACCATCTAAAGACAATGTAGCAGAAGCCTACATAAGATATATAGCTAAGAATATCATACCAAAATCTTTAACTCTTGAGGAAGTCAAACAAGCCACAGAACAGGACCCCCAGTTACAAAAAGTCAAGGGTGCGGTTAAAGATGGACGATGGAATGACCCCCAGCTGTCAAGTTTTTCCCTATTCAAGGACGAAATTTCAACACACAATGGTCTCGTCCTTCGAGGACACCGGCTTGTAATTCCCTCAAAATTGAGGAAGAGATCCGTCGATTTAGCCCATCAATCTCACCAGGGCATGGTCAAAACCAAACAACTGATAAGGGAAAAAGTATGGTTCCCAGGAATCGATAGACTGGTGGAGGAAACAGTACATGGATGCATTCCCTGCCAAGCCTCAGACCCAAGGCACATGAGCCGCGAACCCATACACTCCTCACCACTACCAGTTGCACCATGGACTGAAATCTCAGTCGATTTTGCAGGTCCGTTCCCATCAGGTGACTATGCGTTAGTCATAATCGACGATTACAGCCGATTCCCTGAGGTGGAGGTAATACCCTCAATAGCTGCGGGTACAGTTATTCCCCGTTTAAACATGATCTTTGCTAGACAAGGATATCCAACCATTCTAAAATCTGATAACGGTCCACCATTTCAAGGACAAGACTTTAAAGACTTAGCGGCACAAGCAGGTTTCAAACATAGACGCATTACACCTCTATGGCCGGAGGCAAATGGTGAAGTAGAGCGTTTTATGCGCACCTTAAAAAAATACATTCTTGCAGCCACGGTGGAAGGCCACAACTGGAAGACCCAGTTACCACATTTCCTAAGGCAATATAGAGCCACCCCCCATACCACCACTAAAATATCACCATTTGAAGCTTGTACGGGCCGAAAAATGAACATCGGAATACCAAATGGTATCGAAAGCCCAGTAACAGGGCCGACACATAAAAGAATAAAAGAAAATGACTCCAAAGGAAAAGAGAAGATGAAGGGGTACGCTGATAGAAAGGCAAAAACAACAACTCTCAGCCTGGGTGATATGGTTTTGGTCAGGCAGAAGAGACAAAACAAACTGTCAACACCATACAATCCTAAACCATATACCATTACAAAAATGAAGGGAAGTATGATAACGGTGCAGAGAGGAAATCACAAAATGACTAGAAACTCTTCTTTGCTAAAACGCATAACACCTAGGAATGAGAACCGTGACTCTGATTCAGACTGGGAAAGTGAGTACAATTCACACACCTCAGAAGACCTGGAAATACCCAAAACACAAATAGCTGACCAGTTACCGAGACGAAATCCATCTCGGGAAAGACTGCCCCCAGCCAGATTCAAAGACTACATAATGTAAAATAAATAAATAAATAAAAAGAAATAATAAATAAATAAATAAATAAAATAAGATAAGTTGTCCCACCAAGATGGGGAGGGATGTGATGTCCCCAATCAAAGGGACATAACTCTATGAGTTATCTACCCTTAGGTATGTGCGCTCTTCAATAAATATATGTTTGGACGGCAGTCTATCTGCGACCAAGCTGTTGTTAACACGTTACCTTCTGAGTTGTTGTTCTTTCATATTGTTTGATACCCGCGAGACGGGAAGCCCCGACATTATAGTTACCTGCCTTTATAAATATTTTGCCGGTTATTAAAGATATAAAAGGATTTAGAAAAAGCGACAGAACTTTGTTACATTTTAATAACTAGCAAAAAAAATTCTCCCTTCGGTTGTATATGTCTGCTAGCTTAATTGTTTTGGACTATTAAAATAATTTCCAACGCTATTGATAATGTTTACCCATTCATTTATTTTCTGTTTATTATCTAAATTCATGTTTTGAAACATGACGTAAATAATAAATCTATGACGTCACGCCAAAGCTATAATTATTTTACTATGTTAATGTTATAAGCTCTATTCATAAGAAAGTCCAAATAGGTAAATTGGTAGAACCTCAGCCTGAAGATCTCAAGGTTTCGGTTTCCGGTCATGGCATCTGCTTTATTTGTTGTAAATTTATTATTTACTATTAATGCAATATTCTCTATTTCTAAAAGGAGTGAAGATCTCTGATATTCACTAATAAGACAAATTCAGAAATGTATTTATTACATTTAAAAAAAGTGTGACTGACAAATGGACATAATCTTTATTTATATGAGATGGTTACTATGGCTTTGGGTGAGAGTGAACCATAGACTAGTGGGAACTGAATGGTGAATCCACTACTCACAGCCCCCAAATTGAGTCCTCAGTACTGGATTCAGTTTTGTGTCATGCTCCAAATAGCTGAAGGAAGGAGAGAGGGCTTGAGTAATTGATAGGGTTATGAAATAGAATTAACAAAAAATAAATGATGTTGGGAAATAGGGTAGGCAGAAAAAAGTAAATGTGGTTGGGAAATGGGGAAGGAAAGTAGGTAAATGGTGTTGGGAAATAAGGTAGGCAGTAAAAAGGGATATGGGGTTGGGATATAGGGTAGGCAGTAAAAAAATAAATGGTGATGAGGAAATAGGGTAGGCAGAAAAAAGTTAATAAGTTGGGAAATATTGGAGGACAGAAAAAAGATAAATGGGTCTGTAAAAATATGGTAGGCAGAAAAAAGGTAAATGGGGTTGTGAAATATGGTAGGTAGGAAAAAAGTGTTCTTAAGTTTCGATCAGTATATAGCAACCCGAAATAAAAATAAATTCCTCTTTCTCTCCTTCTTCTTCCCTTTCGTTCTCTCTCTTCTTCCTTCTATCACTTTAGACGACGGCACCACCTGTTTCTCAGGCAACTGCTTCCTCTCTTACCCAAACATTGATTGCTCTTATAGTGCAGCCTCCTTCCCACAATCCGTCTCCGCCAGAAACACTTCCGTTTCCGCCGGACGTACTTCCTTCCCATAAAACGCATTGCTCCTTCTCTTTCTTTTCCTTCTCTGTGCCCGGCTCCCCACACCAGGTAAGTTGTACGTTTGTCATCGTCTCATTCAAATATACAACATCACCCCCTGATCTCTGATCACATTACATAGTCTGAAGTCCACACTGGAAGTCGCCGGCTTCGCTGTGATCTCCGTGGTGACCCTTCATGCACACCTCCATTCAGATCGGTCGCTGTTGGCCTCTCTTGCAACTCCGTCTCATGCCTCTTCACAGGTCTTAGGTCCAGAACGTGTCTCGGCATGCCATCGACAGACACATTACTGTCCGAATTCCTGGCTGTAACTGTTCCTCGCGCCCATTGTGTCATACATCGTGCACCAGGCGGCTTTACCCACACTTCATCTTCTAGTCGCACTGTGCTCCTGGTTGCTCGACTCTGTTCTGGTGGCGGAACGCTTGGATGCCGCCAGACATATCGATATATCTGTTCTTGTGGCACCGTCTCCCTCACCTGCCCTGATCTGGGAGTCATGTTGTACCAGAACAGGGCCTCTCCTGGTGCGGTTCCCCCTCTCTCAGCCAACGCTTTGATGGTCCTGTGGTTCCTTTCCACTATGCCGTTTCCTTCCGGCCTATACGCGGCTCTGAAGTATTGTCTGATGTTCCATCTCTCCAGCATCTCTCTGACTGTTCCTGATCGGAAAGCCACCCCATTGTCCATCAAGACTTCGTCCACGGGTCCACGTTCCAGAAACACTGTATTCATTGTGCTTGCCACCTCACTAGCTGTCTCATTCCTCAACTCCCTCCAAATCGCGAACCTACTTGGTCCGCAGTCAATCATGGTTAGATATTGAGCCCCTCGATAGTGGGTGACATCAACGGCGAGTCTCTTCCAATTTTCGCCCACCTGGAGCTCTCCCTGATGATGTGACGCCGGTGCCGGATCTATCGATTGACACCGCACGCATTGCTGGACTACTTTCTGCACGACCTCCCTCGCAACACTGGGATCTACCTTGCGGGCTAGATGCAAAGTCCTGTCAACTCCCATGTGGTGCATAGAGTGCTGGTCCTTGAATTCTCTCATGGGTCATGCAGCATGTTTCATCAGCACTTTCTGTCGTTTCGTCCAAGGCTTCTATCCACCCTCTTCTCACCCTCGTTAGGCTGTCTGCTCTATTCTTGGCAGAAGGTATGAACGAAACACTGACTTTCAATCCAAATTCGGCGATTAACTCTCGTAGGATCCCGACTCTACGCCTGATGATCATTTCCGAAGCACCTTTTGTCTTTACTCTCCGCTGTTCTGTCACAGCCGCCTGCACTCAGTTCAGCACGGTCGCTGAATCTGTACGTAGCTCCACCTCTTTCAGTCCCCACCTTAATGCCAGGTTTATGCCCTTGATAGTTGCGTCCAACTCGGATACGTTGATGTGGGAGAAGTCTGTTGCTTTCCTAAGCCAGGCCGCGTCCTCCACCACCTCACCTCCAATCTCAACTGCGACGCCAGTGGCAATGCTACTTGCATCACACCATACGACCCCTTTTTCTGTCTTAGGGACTGTCCACCTTCCTCTCACTGGGTCCTCCTTATCCACCTCCTTTAGGACATCTTGCATCACAGCCACCACATTTTCACCAACGCTGTCCTCCCATTTCACTCCTCCTGCTTTTCTCTTCACATAACTGCAGGTTGCTCTGAGCCACCCAGCTACAGGGTAATGGCCCACCAACTTCCCGCAAACCGAGAACAATTGTCGCCTGCTCATTCTGTCCGTGACCTCTGGAATAGCGTTCCCTCTCGTGAACCGCAGCTCTCCCATTACATCTTCCTCTAAGTGGAGTCCCAAAGCCGCACCGCCATTTAACAGCTCAGGGGCCTTTGCTGTTAGACCAAACCTCCTGAGCTGTTCCACTACTCTTGGTGCTGGCACCACTGTCTCATCCAGCAGTATGTCATCTACATAGGAGTCGGTTGCTTCATTTACGTCTTCCTCCTCTTTCAACACCCGCTTTAGTATTGCAGTCATGATTTTGAGCGCGACATTCAACCCAAAACCCAAACGCATCAAGCAGTACGTCTTCTTGAATTGTACCAGCTGATATTTCCAGAGATCTTGCTCGACATGGATTTGCAGATACGCCGACTTCAGATCAACAATTGTGAACGCCCCAACCTTCTGTCTCCATCTCCGCATGGTTTCTGCACAAACGTCTATGACGTCACCCCCTGTGTGGCAAGACACATGTTTGTTCAGTTCCCGGTAATCCAACACAGAGCGGACCTTATCCTTGGTTGGCTGGATCACCGCCATGAGAGGTAACAGACCTCCTTTAAGTTCCTCTTTCCATGGCACGAGAATCCCCTCCTTGATCCACCTCTCCACTTCGTCCTCAAAGGACGCCTCCTGTGACTCCGTTAATTTGGTGTCATACCTCCCGACTCGATTCTGCAGGCACGGAGGCCCCGTCGTCCACTTCCATCTGGCAGTCCATCTACCATCGCGAAATGTTGCGATGAAGTCTTGATCACTGATTTCGCACTCAGCCACTCCACCTCCATCACATGGCGAGGCTTCCGGGTTCACACCCGCCGCACAGTGGTCTTCACCGAACTCAACGCGTCCATTTGTGTCAACAGTGACGCCCCCCATCCGGCAGAGTACGTCCATGCCGAGGATTGCCTCTACCTCAGGCACCAGACGATCGACTACCAATACTTCTATAGTCAATCAGCGTCCTCTTATGTCGATGCGAAGAGTGCTGGTCCCACGACATTTCACCTCCGTGCCGTCGAATGCCTTGATGCTGCTACCCCCACTCCATCTGTTCACCAGGCCCTTTCGAACCATGGTAGTTGAGCAGCCAGTGTCAACCAGTGCCTCGATCTCTCTCCCCTCCACTGCGACCACGATCTGTGGGGCTATCCCTGCCGTCTTTGCACCGGGGTATCGGCCGGCGTGATGATACCCCATTAAGCGTTTTCCCGGACAGTCCTTGGCTAGGTGGCCACTCTGCTGGCACCGGTAACATATGATCCACGTCAGATACTTCTGACAATCTTTCCGGAGGTGCGGCCCACCACATTCAAAACATTTGATTGCCACCTTCACTTGGCCTCGTGCATCGCTCTGTGCAACTGCCGATTCGTCCTTCACCCGCGAGGATCGCCTGCACGTCAGCACCTTTGCCCTGGGGATTAATGCGTGGACATCGGCATTGTCAAATCCGGGCACCTGTTGCAATTCCCTTGCAACATCTTCTGGGAATCCAGTGGTGAAGAATAGCTTGACCGTTGTCTCAAACCCTTGCCCCACATATCCTGCCAGTCCGGCCAATCGCTTCACCTTATTGGCGTAAACATCGACGGACCCACCTGCCCACAGTAGATTTTTCAGCATCTCTGTCGCTTCATATGGGCTTTCTGCGAACACTCTTTTCAAACGAATTTTTATAATTTCCGCATTCTGTTGTTCGTCTTTGCTAAGCTCGAGATATAGGGCAAGGGCGTCTTCTTTCAAAAATAACGGCAAGAAAGATGCTAGGTCCGTAACGGTTTTCAGTTTCGCGACCAGCTCAACCTTCCTTATCCACTGACAAACGTCGGTACTTCCGTCGAATGACTTCACCATCGTGGTTACACCCGCGTCTGTCATTTTTCCGTGCTGCATCGGGGATATAGCTTGTTAAGTTTCGAGCAGTAGGTAGCAACCCGAAATAAAAATAAATTCCTCTTTCTCTCCTTCTTCTTCTTCCCTTTCGTTCTCTCTCTTCTTCCTTCTATCACTTTAGACGACGGCACCACCTGTTTCCTCTGCTTCCTCTCTTACCCAAACATTGATTGCTCTTATAGTGCAGCCTCCTTCCCACAATCCGTCTCCGCCGGAAGCACTTCCGTTTCCGACGGAAGTACTTCCGTTTCCGCCAGAAGTACTTCCGTTTCCACCAGAAGTACTTCCTTCCCATAAAACGCATTGCTCCTTCTCTTTCTTTTCCTTCTCTGTGCCCGGCTCCCCACATGAGGTAAGTTGTACGTTTGGCTGTTGTCTCATTCAAATATACAAAAAAAAGTAAATGGGGTTGGGAAATATGGTAGGCAGGAAGAATGTAAATGAGGTTGGGAAATAGGGTAGTCACAAAAAAGTTAAATTGGGTTGCGAAATAGGGTAGGCGGAAATGTTTTTAATGGAGTTAGGAAATAGTGTAGGCAGAAAAAAAGGTAAATTGGGTTGGGAAATATAGTAGGCAGAAAATAGGCAAATGGGGTTGTGAAATAGAGTAGACAGAAAAAAAATGGGGTTGGGAAATATGGTAGGCAGAAAAAAGGTAAATGGGTTGGGAAATAGGGTAGGAAAAAAACTATAAAATTTCTAATTAACCTGCGGTTTTTTAACTTTAAGATTTAAAATTAACTTGTAATTAATAAACTTTTAGATTCAAATTAACATGCAGATAATTTACTTTAAGATTTTAAATTAGCCTGCTGGAAATTAACATTAAGATTTCAAATAAACCTGCAGTTAATTAACTTTCAGATTATAATTAACCTGCAGTTAATTGACTATAAGATTTCAAATTAACCTGCAGATAATTTACTTTAAGATTTTAAATTAGCCTGCTGGAAATTAACATTAAGATTTCAAATAAACCTGCAGTTAATTAACTTTCAGATTATAATTAACCTGCAGTTAATTGACTATAAGATTTCAAATTAACCTGCAGATAATTTACTTTAAGATTTTAAATTAGCCTGCTGGAAATTAACATTAAGATTTCAAATAAACCTGCAGTTAATTAACTTTCAGATTATAATTAACCTGCAGTTAATTAACTTTAAGATTTCAAATTATCCTGCAGGTAATTGTATTATCAACAGCTTATGAACAAGCACTAACGGTGGACATGGCACAGAAGCAGTCTTCTATTTACAACCCGAGGTTTTGGGAGGTGCTACTGTAGCCCCTCATCTACAGGTTCAAAATTCTTCCATTGTTCAACATACTTCCGTACCCCTTTCTAACGATCACAAACAACTTATCACTGCCGCCTAAGCTGGATCCACATGCTACTTTTGTGGCCTCCGTATACATTTTCGTTCATCCACCCCGGCTCGAGACATTAGATGTCACAAGTATGGTAAGCAGAGACATTTTTGAAAGTTTGCTGGTCAGCTTTTTCACAAAAAACATTCAGCTACTCTTGCTACTGTAGCACCAATTACAGTACTAGCTGCATTCTCCGGCTGTCTCTCAAAGACAATTGTGAGAGTTAAAATCAATGGATTGACTATTCATGCTCTTATTTATACAGGCAGTTCCGAAAGTTTTATTAATGCCAGTATCGTAAAAGCAAATATATGGGAAATCTTTCCTTGTTCCAACCAAATATTAATGGCAAATTTATCTTTATCGTCCCATGTAAATGGATATTGCATGGTTAATCTGAAACTAAAAGGAAACTCTTATCAAGGGACTAAATTATCGGTAATGAAAAACCTCTGCTGCGAGTTGATTTTGGGTCACAATTTCCTAAAACAACATTCATGTGTTGAAATCCCCTTTGGTGGCCCCAAGCCGGACTAGCAGCTGTCAAAGTGAAGCACCTATCACATTTTACAAACTTGACTCTTGACTGCAAAATAAAAATCAAGTAAAATCAAGACGCTATTCACAAGAGGAAAAACAGTTAATAGCAGCATTAGTAAAAAAAACTGCTGAAGGAAGGAATTATAGGGCCAATTAAATTTCCATGGAGAGCCACTGAAAATCACAAGAAATGGATGGTCATTGACTATTCCCAGACCGTCAACAGATATACATTCATTGATGCCTATCCACTGCCTCGTATTGACGAAATGATTTCTAACATTGCTAAATATCACATTTTCAGTACTTTAGACCTCAGAAGTGCCTACCATCAGGTACCTATCAAGCTAGAGGATAAGCTCTACACAGCATTCGAGGCCTGTGTTCGCCTATACCAGTTCTGCCAAATTCCTTTTGGGGTAACAAACAGTGTGGCTAGTTTCCAGAGGGTTATAGATTAAATAATATCCAATGAAAAATTGAAGGATACTGTTGCGTATATAAACAATCAAGATCAAAGTGTAGTATCTGTTCTGATGGATACTGCACCCCATAGACTGGTATTGTCTTGGCCTTCGGGTCTTGATTCCGCCGGTCTGTGGGTTAGTCCTGTGCAGTTCTAGGAGGTTCACCCTCCCAGGCTTTGCCTCCCCTCTTTGGGGAGGAGTAAGTTTAGTGCTTACTGTCTGAGGCGCCCCTACCGGGGAATGTCGACGGGGCTGCCCAGGCATTTTTTGTAGGCCAGAGTGCTCACCTTCTCAGGTGCTGGCTTTTAAATCCCACTTTCCCAACCTTGTGTCACATCTTACCTTGTGGGAGGAAGATAAATAAAATAAACAATGTCACAGTATGCAAACATAGCAAAGCTCAACATGATCACAACCTTAAACGATTCATGGCTGCCGTCAAGAAATATAATCTGACTTTGAACAGTGGAAAATGTTCCTACAACTTGAAAAGCATCAAGCTATTGGGATACATTGTCAAAAATGGCACTATGACAGTGGATCCCAAGCCACTGAAACCCCTAATGGAATTACCAATCCCTGGAAACATGCCCGCCTTACAACGAGCTCTCGGTATGTTCGGCCACTACTCCCAATGGGTTGCATCTTTTTCAGAAAAACTACACCCATTGATGCAAGTATCTACTTTTACTTTGTCCTGTTCCGCCATCAGAGCATTTCAAAACATGAAAAGGGACATTGCTCAGTCTGTCATTTCTGTTGTGGATTTTTTTATCCCTCTATTAGTTGAGACGGATCCCTCCGACTGTGCAATAGCTGCTTCGTTGACAATCCGGTCGTCCTGTAGCTTTTTTTTTCAAAAACACTTTCGACACTCAGCGATAGAAAAAGAGGCGTACACCATAGTTGAGGCATTACAAAAATGGAGGCAGTACCTAATCGGTTGACATTTTAAACTAATCACTGACCAAAAGTCGGTCCTGTTTATGTTTAACCTAAAGACAATGAGACAAATAAAAAACGAGAAGATAGCGAGATGGAGAATGGAGCTTTCTTGCTACTCATTCAACGTCACTTACTGCCCTGGTAAGGAGAATGCTGCGGTTGACGCACTTTCAAGGGTATGTGTCCTGGTAACTGGCTCAGATGATCTTCAGAATATACATAGGGAATTGTATCACCCAAGTATCACAAGAATGACTCACGTAGTCAGGAGCAAAACTTGCCATATTCTGTTGAAGACATAAAAAGAATTACGAACTCTTGTCGGATATGCGCAGAAAATAAGCCTAGGTTCTACAAACCCCCTCCAGCAACACTCATTAGGGCCGCACAACATTTTTAAAGGCTTAACCTGGATTTTAAGGGCCCTCTACCCTCTAAAACGAAAAAATAAATACTAGCTCACAATAATAGATGAGTACTCAAGATTTCCGTTTGTCATCCCCTGCCAAGACGTAATGGCTGCAACAGTAATTCAAGGTCTCTGCTCTATTTTTGCCGTTTTTTGAGTGGCCGCATATATCCACTCAGATCGTGGATCTGCTTTCATGTTGGACAAACTCAAGCAATTTCTGCATGAACGAAGAGTAGCTGTAAGTCGAACAACTCCTCACAATCCTCAAGGAAACGGACAGTGTGAAAGATACAATGGAAGACAGTACAGTTGGCGGCCGCAAATTGCAAGAATCCGATCTCTGATTAGGAAAGTCTCATCCCCATGGTCTTATACACTATTAGGACTGTATTATGTACAGCCACAAACGCTACTCCACATGAGAGATTCTTCTCACTCCCACGATGAAGGTACATCACTCCCCTCGTGGCTTGCAAAACCTGGAACAATTTTACTAAAACGCCATGTTCGTCACAGTAAACATCACCCATTAGTAAGCGAGGTAGAATTGATCGAAGCGAAGTATGCACTGGTCAGAAATTCGGAAGGAAGGCAATCTACTGTCTCCTTAAGGGATCTAGCTCGGCAGGGAATGTGTCTGAACATCGAACTGCTTCAGGAAGATATACAGCCCCGGTTCACGGAACAAGTCCGACCCACTTAGGTGATCTTGCACCATATACGTCAAGTCCAGAGTCCCTACAAAACAATCTGAATATTCTAACAGAGTCCAATCTGACTCTAGTTCTGACGACCGATGAGTACCACGAAAGCGTTAATTACATTTTGAAATCTTAAACTTAATTACCTGCAAGTTAATTTGAAATCTTAACTGCAAGTTAATTTGAAATCTTAACTGCAAGTTAATTTGAAATCTTAAACTTAATTACCTGCAGGTTAATTTGAAATCTTAACTGCAAGTTAATTTGAAATCTTAAACTTAATTACCTGCAGGTTAATTTGAAATATTAACTGCAAGTTAATTTGAAATCTTAACTGCAAGTTAATTTGAAATCTTAAACTTAATTACCTGCAGGTTAATTTGAAATATTAAAGTTAATTGCCAGCAAGCTATTTGTAATTTGTAAGATTTCAAATGAACCTGCAGTTAATTAACTTAATGATTTCAAATTAACCTAAACTTTAATATTTTTAAGATTCACATCGTCCTGCAGTTAGCTAATGTTAAGATTTCAAATTAGTTAATGTAGTTAGTTAATGGTAATGTAGTTAGTTAATGTAATTAGTTAATGCAGTTAGTTAATGTTAAGATTTCAAATTAGCCTGCAGGTAATATAAGATTTCAAATTAGCCTGCAGTGAAGATTTCATATTAATCTGCTAGTAATTAAGTTTAAGATGTCAAAATTTGCCTGTAGATTTCAAATTAATCTGCAGTGTTCAAATCGATGTAAAAGAGAAAGATTCTATTGATTTGCAAGTTCATCTTTTTCAGACGTTTTATTGTCAAGACGCGGCTGAACAAGAGTGTAACATATTATGTTGATGGTCGTGGAGGGGGGGGGGTTCACGTTGAGTCGTTTAGTATTAGTTGAAGTGTTGCTTAGTATTATTGGCTTATTGGTCATTATTTGAAAGAACAAAACCACTTTAAATGATAATCAACTATTTACATCACAAGCTATCTCCCATCCGTTTGTCGGAAAATATACATGCGCAACAGACTTTTAGTGTTATATAGGTAGATCATTATAGTCATATACTGTTCAAATTTTCTTCCTTTGGTACGTGTGTTTTTTACTTGTGACTTCTGGCTCTTTGATATCCCTTCCCTCTCTATTGATCATTTTTTACCGAGCTGTTGTTATGGTAACAAAATCAATCTCCTCCTTTTTTACTGCACTGCGGCCATTCCGTTTTTGATTCCCCCTTTCTTTCTTTATTTCTTATTGTTCTTTCTCTTTTGCTGTCTGGCTGATTTAAAAGGTCTGTGACAGGCAACTGATGGTGAGGGGGTGTGGTTTACCAGTAGTGTTATTGTAGTGCTTTTTTTGTAGTGCTTTTTTTGTGGTTTACCAGTAGTGTTACTGTAGTGCTTTTTTTTTTACCATGATAGCAAAAGTAGCATTGAGTTTTCTTCTCTTTTTTCTTGTGTTACTTTAGCAATAATACTTGATCTACAAAAAACAAACACATGAGATCTACCACTTCCTTTTTCAGCATAACCGTTTAGACACTGTTGTGGCAGCTTTATCTAGGAAAGATGAAACCTATATCGAATGGTGAATTTAGACCAATACTTCGATGTCCAAAGCAAGGATGCCACACTGCAGTATTAGCAAATAATTGAACACAATAGATCCGATAGGATTTGAACTCAATACGTCCGATTCCATAGTCTGTGACAGTATCCATTATACTAATCACCCCCCACTTAATACATTTGTATCTTTTGTTAAATGTCTATGACCTATGTCTATGTTTCCTGTCGATTTTGTGGTGGAAAGAGAATTGCGATGAGAGTTAAAGCTAACTTTATTTTACATCATGATTGCATATTTTCCACTGTCGTTGCTATAGTGATGATTCTTATCTCTTCATAACTTTCATTTCCATTATCTGCATTTAATCACTAATCAATTCGAACAGATGCAATTTTTCCTTGGCAAATTATCCAAATGGCAACCAATTCTATCCACAGATTCCTTATACAACTCCAATCAAGCGACAAAGGAGTGGAAGAGTCGTATCTTTGAACAATATCCGGCCGAAATGACCATAGGTAAAATTAACCTTTACTCATTTACTTAAGATGATCAAGATGAAATTACTTCCACTGAAGTTAATCAAGTTCACTGCGTCACAAGCAGACCATTATTATTAGATGTTCAAAATTGGCCTGCTTCCCTCCTACTCCACCGCAAGATTGTTAATCCACCACATCCAAACTGAAGTAGTACCAAGTGACCTCTAGTATATTATTTGATTGAATGTTACAGCAATTTCAAGCCAATAATTTGGCAGACAAGTTATACTTAAGTCCCCCCTTGCTCCTTAGAGAGACAGGCTGTTGATTCGCTAATCAAATCATGAAGTGATCCGTTATTTGATTGACTCTGACCTTTTTGTGCTCTACTATTTCATATTTCCGGCAGGAGAGAGATATACCGATGAAGAATTTTGTATAAGCAATCAATATGATGAAACAATCAAGAATAGAAGCATACTCTTCTTTTTGCTAACGAGTCATCGCTTATCAAGACCAAAAGACACTCAAGGATAAGCGTTAACAAGATGAGTGGATTTTCAGTTGAATAATGAAGAATATTATGAGAGGATTGAAAATTGTAAATAGAATGAACAAAGTTAGATTACTTATTGGGACGGTTTATGACCATTATTTGTTGACATGGGATTTGAAGACGACCATGTTGTAGTCTCAGGAAACCAGGTAATGTATTACGCAGATGGGAAGTTTTTAGAAAAAAACCCTCTGTTCATGGAAATTCTGACTGATGCTAGAAATGCAGATGGAGAAGGGAAAATCTTTTCAGTTGAGATAGTGGTATTAGTTCTTGCTGTGAATTTCTTACAAGGAGAAACCAGATATTGGAGCTCAATCGAGCACCTTTCATGGAAATAACGATAGAGTAAAGAAAGACTAATAATCATATCTTTTGTGAGAAAGGGGCTGTAGAAGAGGTCTTTACCCATTAGATTGCAAAGTTTTTTTCTTTCTGGTTTATGCTAAGAATGGAGAAATAGGTTGGAATCTTTAGGTTAAACTACTTTATTCAAGAGAAGAATGGCGGATGACTTAATTAAGACCTTCAAAAGAATAAGATGTCTAAAGATGGAACACAATTCGCACCGGAAATTTCAAGAAAGATTTTAAAAACAAAATCTACAGCACAATTAGAATGTAAAAACAGAATAATATATTTTTTGAACAGATTATTACAAATTTTTTTAAATTAAAAATATTTTTTTATCACAATACTAAAATATTTAAGAATAAACTGCATCATTTGAAAATAATGGTACAGAATGAGCATATGCCCATTTTGAAATAGAATTGATATGCATTATATATTTTACGAAATTTTAGGTACTTTTATCATTAAAAGTTGCAATTGATGAAAATAAGCCCAGCCCAAAGAGGCAAAATAAATTAATGAAAAATTATTATTATAATAAATAAATAAATAATAAAATAATAAATAAATAATAATAAATAAATGAAAAAATAATAAATAAATAATTAAAAAAATAATAAATAAATAAAAAATAATAAATAATGAAGTAATAAATAAATAATTTAAAAAATAATAAATAAATGTGATCAATGTAAAAAAAAACTTGGAAGGTGTTTTTTAGGGGTGAACATTTAAAGTAAGACTATATATGAATGTATTTATATTTCAAAAATTTTGATAAAAAATGTATGAATTAAAAACAAGTTTCAGTTTTTGCTAAGACAAAATAAAATTAATGCAGGAAAATTTTAATTTTTAATGAGAAAGAAATTTCAACCTGTTTAAATGTTCTTGGATTATCATTTAGTGTGTAGATTGTGCACATCAAATTTTCTTGTTAAAATCTTATTTTTTTTATTGAATAGCTTTTCTTTTTCTATACTCGTAATTTTTGACACTATTAATGTAAAAAGTATACACCTTCAAAACAAATTAACTTGCGAATATTTGAAGATATCAATAACTTGAAGCATAAAAGTTTTCACAAAAATGACATAAATTGGCATAAAATAAACAAAAAATGGTTGATGCGCTCTGGAAAAAAGAACAATCTCATAATATCTCAAAGTGAATTAAAATAAACCAAACAAATTCACACCATGAATAAAAATTCGAAGATAGTAAGAACTTGAAGCATAACAACTTTTATCAAAATTGGATTCAGCATTAAATAACCTGAAAAGAGTTGATATGAGATCAAACTAAACAACTTAACCGAACGAATTATGGCTTTATGTGATTCACACTCATACACTCTTTGAGGGAGAAATAAAAGTAAATATCTCACCATTTTTTTCTTTTTGTGCTTATATCTATCCATAATCCTATCCATAATTGTAGCAGCCACCATACAGGGTCGTACATCAGTGATTGAACCCAGAGCGTCCCTCCTATTAGATAGAATCTTGTTATTTTTGTGTGATGACGAGAGTTCACTTATGCAAATGAGCATTTTTTTTTATGGACGAATTCTTGTGGAGATAAAAGAGGAGGAACTTTCCTCCGGGGGAGAGAGTAAAGTTGATTAATTGGGACCACACCAAGTGATCAGCGAGAGAAAAAGAGAAAAGATTGAGTTTGTGTCGTTTGCTACTTGATTGACGAGATTCGTGTTTTGGAGAATTGTTAATACAATTCGAGAGTCGGACTTTTGAAAGTTGGCGTCGTTGTGTTTTGGAGAATTTTTTATCATCAATCTATACAAGTGTAGTTCCACTGGTCAACGGATATGTTTATTTATTAACTGGAATACCCGTGTAAATTACACAGTATTATTATTTCCCTTTCCTTGATCTTTACCCTGTAGTCCGCTAGGACGGCAAAATCTCAAATAATAATGATAATAATACTTATTATTATTATTGTTATTACTATTACCATGTAGTTGTGTCTGTTTTTATATTTTTGGGAGGCTAGTTTGCAGCATTTACTTATGTGATTTAACGTTTTGTCCACAGAATCTACATTTACTGTTTTCCTGGGTTTTGTACCAATAGACTGCTTTTATTATGATGCACTGTTTCCTCGCTGCAATCCGCTTTATGCTTCGATGACATAGCTCCATAATACCATTACTGGAAGGGACAGGTGCACAACGAAAATGTAATTGTACTCCCTATTCACCTAGAAAGTCCCCGAGGATCTTGCTGCGAAACGCTGTGTCATTGTTAATGAGTATTTCAACCCCACGCTCACAGTATTCTGTGAGCGTGGGGTTGAAATACTCATAAGTTGCTAATGATGCTTGTTGTATCTTGTCGTTTCAGATGACGCCAAATTGAAAACTGCATGGGTCCGCAGTCAATGAGCGACAGATAATGTCTTCCTTCGTAGTGGGTTACATCAATTTCCACTCGAAACCAAGTGTCACTGTCCAATCTCCCTCTCGGCCAACGTGTGGGTGGTGGGTCAATCGACTGGCACTTCTCACAATTTTTTACCACATCTCTCACTGAAGCTTTAGACACTGTGGGATCAACTTGCCTAACAAAGTACAGTGTCTGCCCTATGCCAGGGTAGCGGCTTCGTTGATTGATGGACCTTATCTGATTAAAGTCATGCTTGCTTGACAACACAGCACTTGCACAATACAGAGGTTCAACCATCTTCTTAATAAGATCAAGCCATCAGTGTGGTACCCTCGTCGACTTATCCACTCGGTTATGTTCCGACCTCACAGGGACTGCATCTACAGACAGTTCATACTTTGTGACCAGGCTTGCGAGTGCATCAAGCTGCCACCTGATTAGCATCTTACTTGCTGCTTTGGTGCGTACCCTGGCCTTCCCCGTGAGGGTATCCGTGTCTCATTTGTGCACACAGGAAGAGTCAGTGTGAAGATGCAATACAGTTGCTTCTTACATTAATGCCATATTCACACGTTTTAGCACAGCATCAAGCTCGGCCAAGTTTATGTGCTGTGTATTCCTATCCTTTCGTAACCAGCTCGCATCCTCCACAGTAGCTCCAGCATGCTCCAATGATATTCTGGTGGCTAGAGAGTTTGCATAAACCCAAATGTTGAGGTCAGGACCATTAACACACCAATTTCCTTGTACGGGGTCTTCTTGGTGCACTCTTGCAGCACTTCTTTTATTATTGTTATCATTCCAACCCTTTGTTATGTCGGCCACTCCCTTAATGAATGAGAACACATTGTGGCGGGCTTGGAACCTCATTCCTTCGTCCCCATATCAGCATGTTGCCCTCTTCCCGAACTGTTAAGCCAAGCACTCGCACATCGTCCTGCAGCCGCTAGTCCAAAATTAGCCAAATGTTGTCTCACTCTAGTTGCATAAGCTATATCCTCGTTGGTGAAAACATCATCAATGTATGTCGAAGTTGCTTGCCGGATAGCATCACCTTTCGAGAGTGTAGCCTCAACAATAGCTAACATGATGGATGGTGCCACATTGAGTCCAAACCCCATGTGCGATAAGCAGCACCTTTTTCCTTTGAAGATAACAGTTTGGTACGGCCACAGGGATTTGTGCACATGCACTTTTAAATAGGCCCTTCAGAGATCAAGCAACTCTCTTAACTTTTGCACACAGATGTTGGCATGTGTTGTGTAAGCATCGACGTATCTATTAAACTCATCAAAGTCTAACACTGGGCGCACCTTAGACTTATTCTTTTGAAATACAGCCATTAATGGAATCAGGTCTTTTGGGGGACCAAGTTCCTCCTCAGGATAGGGAAGCAGCCATCCATTGTTTAGTCACGTTTCCAGCTTTGCCAAATTTGAGCAGACATGGGATACTCAGGCACCTTATACTTAAGTCCACCGGGTGGCTGATTGTTTAGCTATTTCTACGATGCTGTCCAAGCCCTGGTCTGCTCATAAAACTCGGCGCTGAAATCTGGCTCCATCCTTAAGAAGATAGCATCACCGGACTGATTTATGCAGATTACATCCAGCATCTTAATGACATACATTCAAATTAGCATGTCGAAGGTTAACGACGGACCGTCCACGACCAGAACATCACCTTTTACGGGGCTTATGTTATCTACTGGCAGTGTGATAGTCTCAATGCCACTACTGCAAAGAATTTCACCATCGACTGTTAGGACGTCTGATGCCTGCCGACTCCAAGGATCGCACACTGATCCAGTTACCAGAGACCGAGAACATCCAGAATCCACTAGTGCTATGCGCTTTTTGTCATTAACAACAGCTTTAATCAGAGGGAGCGCCTTTTTTAATTTGAATGGAGAGAGAGTGGCGCTGACATCTCACCCCCTGTTTTCGTTTCCCGGACAGTTTTTCATGAGGTGCCTTATTTTGTTGCAGAGATAACAACGTATAGCCAATCTTTATCTCCAGTTTCTAAAACTACCGCGCTGCATGCAATCTCTAGCCAGATGGTTTGGACCCCCACATCTGAAACAATTGAAATCACTCTGACTAATTTTATGAAGATTCGGCATATGCAAGGCCTGCTTAGGTCGCACTGCACTGGCTAAATGTTCGCCGCTGGTGTCCACCAATACGGTGCAAGCTTTTTCAAGTATCTTTCTTAATGTTAGCGTTTCCATTCTGGTGAAAGATCGGAGGAGTCCTTTGATAAAGGCACTCTTTATCCAACATTCTGGTGGCATTTCACCTACCAGCCATGCTAGCCGTTGCAAGTCTGTTAGGAATTCGTCTGCAGTCTATCCTAGACGAAGGCAGCGCATGGTAAATTGTTCGAAAGCCAGAAACGAATCCGTTCCATAGGCTTTTACGAGAGCACGTTTGATCTCCTCGATGTCATCTCGTTGACCTTTCGATAGCTGTCGATACGTTTCCCAGGTCACGCCTTTCAACTGTAGTAAGCAGAACTCACTCTATTTTGGTAATCTTGCAAAATTCACACGTCAATTCCAAGTCTTCCAACCATTCTACTATTGGTACATCGGGATCAGCTGAATGTCAAATTGCGTGGACGTCAGTGAAAATAAAAAAACAAGGGTTCCAAAGGCAATCCAACGTTCGACCATTCTGCATTCCTCTCTGATTTCACACAATATCAACTCAACTTTTCAATCCCAAAAGTACAGATTTTATACTAATAAACTCACCACCTATGCAAATTGACTACCAACCAGAGCCATCTAGCTTTAGAGACTCCAAACATCCAATCTGCAAAGTGGAATAACATCAGCAGTCTGAGAGTTTTCCCTTTCAACCTCGTTATGTATGTCCAGGTGTTATCGTGAGTCTCTTTCCTTGTCATTTTTATAAATCGTCCATGTAGCTATTTCTCTTCACACTTTTCTTTTCTCGTTTCGCTGCTCATGTTGGCAGTGTCTCTTGCTGTGGTGATCAGCCTTTCTACGTTTTGGGTTATGTATTTTTCTAATTCTGTTTTTGTGTCTTCCACACAGTCTTCTATACTTAGCAGTCCTCGTCCCCCCTTCTCCCCATTTTCACATAGAGTCAGTCAGTATCATCCTTTGGATATTGTGCATGCTCATTAGTTTCATAGTCTTCTAATCAAGATGCCTAAGTTCTTCTTTTGTACAGCCTATAAATAGACCAGAATATCCTACTAGTGATACCATCCAAGTGTTTATTACTTTTACTAAATTTCTATGATATAATTTTGTTTCTAAGAGTTTTCTTGTCTTCTCAAATATTCTTTTCCAATCTTCTTTTTCATTTCTCTTGATTTGATGGTGTCTGCATCCAGAACTCCCAACTATTTATAGGTATGTTTAACAAGCGCCCTCATTTCCTCTTAGTTGGGCAGTTCCATGCTATCCCTGTCTCAAGTTTCCGAATTTCAGTCCTGGTTGAAGATTCTGGTCGTGTTTATCAGCTCTTCCTTTTCCTTTTTGCCCTTTGCAAATAGCTTCAGGTCGTCCATATACATGCAGTGGTTTATTCTTTTTTCTGTGTCTGTTAACTTGTATCCGACATCACATTTCCTGAGTATGTGGTTATGATAAACAGTAGTGGAAGATGCCTCTCTGCATTCTTATCTCAGTCAGGTGTTGTCCTCAAGCTGTCAGTTCCAATCTCCATGTTTCTATTGCTATCTTAATAAGATTGGTAACTTTGTCAGATATCTTGTACATCCTTAAGTATTCAATTATCAATACTTGAACGCTTCTGTCATAGGCTTTCTTGTAGTCAATCAATGCAATGGCTATATTTTTTTAATTTTTTACCTCCTTCAGAATCTTTTGATCTATGAATAACAGGTCATGCACCCATCTTCTTTTCCGGCATCTTTTTTGTTCCCCACGACGTAATCCACGATAAAGGAGGTGTTAGATCTGTTATCTCGGTTGTGCTATTAGGATTTTCCACATGGTTGGTAAACAGGTTATTGATATTTAGTTGCTTCGGATCGTTCCCTTTTCAGTGTATTTTTGTATTAATGTAGTTCTTCTTTTGGTCACACATTCTGGTATGTCTGTTTTGTAGAAACATCTCAAGTTTTGCGTTAGCCTTTCATGCAAGGTCGTGAATTTTTTAAACAAGTTTCTTCATTAATTCAGGTTTTTGTTTCTTTCTTCAATTTCCTGAAGTTCTTTCATGTTTTTAAGCCATTCTGCATTTCTGTTGTGGTTTTGTGACTTTCTCCATATCTTGCTCTAGAAGTCCTTTTATCGGATTCGGTTGTTCTGTTCTTGTTCTTCCTCAAAACATTTCATTGTTTTTTGTTTGTACTGTTCCGATATCTGTATCGTCTCAATCTTCTTTATTTTGTTTCAGTTCTTCATGTTTCTTATTTAGTCTTTTTTCTTTGTCAGTTATATTTTCCCTCTTCCATCGTTTTCTGTTCTCTTTCATCCTATTAACGGTTTTTGCTTCTTTTTGGAGTTTAGTGATCTGGATTTCTAGTCTGATTTACCCTCCCAGCTTTGTCGGTTCAGTTTTTACTTTTAGTTTTATACTTACTGATTTGGGTCCTGCATAAATTAAGTTGTTTAGGTCTATGATAGTATCTTTTGAGATGTATGGGAGGAATCTGTTCACTTTTTCTGTTTCTGATTTTAACTCTTCCAAGTTTTGTTTTGTTCTCGTTCATAAATCGTTTGATGTTTTCAACTTCTCTTGCTTTTTCCTCTGTTAGTTCTGTGATTTCTTAGTTATCGGTTTTTCCTCAGTTTCAATGCTTATGTTTTTCCGGTCTTCTACCTGTGGGTTTTCACTCCGGGGTGTTTCTTGATCGTTACCCCATTTATTTTTTATTTGATTTCCATTAGTTCCAGCTCTGAGAATATGTTTTGCTTGCTCTATAATCCTTTGTTCTGTTGTATGGTAGTCAGTCGAAATGTCCCATAGATTTTTCATTCACTTCTTTTTTCGTGGTCGCTTCTATTATCAGTCTACTCTCTTTTGTGGTCCATTTCTTCCTCTTGGTTTTTTTGGTTGATTATATTGTTAATTTCTGCTTTCCTGTGTTTGGTCAGTGTTATTGTTGTACCTGAAATTAGAGGGTTACTTACCTGTTTCGGTCTGTGATATTTTTGTTCCTGAAATTAGAGGAGCCAGTATTTGTTGCATATACCTCCCCTCCAAGGAGAATCCTAATGTCTCGTAATGTCTTGTAAATCACAATAAAACAAAATACATGTTTGCTATCAAATCATATCTCGTGTTACCTGATCTTACTGTGACTAAGGCATTTTATTCACGATTGTCTCCATGGTGGCGTGGGGGGCATTCTCGCCTGGAATTAAAGTCTCACAACAACCAAAGAAAAGAAGAATGTTCTGTAATTGAAAAAAAGATAATTTATTAAACTGTTGACGATTCTAATCGATTCTAATGTCATTTCTGTACACGTGTCTCCCATCAAATGCTTCCCAACGAACTCTTCACTTCACCCCTCTCTCTTTGAACCATGTAATGTCATGTCCATTTTTATGTACAGCAGATTGAGGTGACATCCGAGTGCACACGCTGACCCCAAGACCTCGATTTCCTGTATACGTGTGAACGTTGCCCTGTGAACCAAAATTATGAGATATATACTAGTAAACGTAGCCTTTACGATTTAACACATTCAGAGGATACCGACAGGGAGAACCTGCCGATCAGGATACTCAGATCTTACTTCTGAGTCCCGCGGTTTTCATTCATTTTGTTTGTTTTGGTCGTGCTTCGCTTTTTAAAAAAAGTAAAAATTTAGAGTTCATCTCATCGAAAAGTCAAACGATAATGAACATTTACTAAGCATTGAGCACATTAATACCGTTGAAACAACGCGTTTCTAATGCAAATTAATTTTGTTTGTTTTGGTTGTGCTTCGATTTTTAAAAAAAGTAAAAATTCAGGGTTCATCCCATCGAAAAATCAAACGATAATGACATTTACTAAGCATGTAGCACATTAATACCGTTGAAACAACGCGTTTCCAATACAAATAAATTTTGTTTGTTTTGGTTGGGCTTCTCTTTTAAAAAAAATAAAAATTCAGAGTTCATCCTGTTCGGATCGAGGGTCGTGTCCCCCGATTATTTACGTGTTCGTATAATCAAGCAATGTTGCATGCAAAGACAGAGTAATAATTAATAAACAAAATGAAGTAGTTCAAATAACGTTTATTGAACGTGTGTGTATGTGGAATGATGAAGTGTGTGATGTATGCATGTGTGTCGATTGAAAAACAGTTCTTGAAAAGGTATAAGAAGAAATGAATCCTGCGTAGGAAAAGTCTTTGAAAGCCGCACACAAAGAAAACGAGTTGAGAACTCTTACCGTAATTTGCCCACGTGTTGACGGAAGAAACGTGTGTTGGTAGTTGTTTTGCTGAGACCAGTTCAAGAGAAAAGCGTGAGACGAAGCGCTAGTGTATTAGCGTCGTTCTGTCGAGGCCAATCGACCAGAAGAAAAAAGTAAAACGGAACGCTAGTGTCAGCGTACTCCTGTCGAGGCTGGTGAAGAAGAGAGAGAATTTCCGTTTTGCAACGGTTTTTATAGTCAGAAGGGCAGATAACTCTGGTGTCGCTTTACAGTGCCACCTGTCGGTGAAAAAGCGACACCTACCGGCAAACCGGTGTAGTTATGTTTTGAAAGGAGGAGGTAACTGCTACAAGGACTCTCCCCCAGATTGAAAAATATTGAAAATATTATTCAATATGTACAGTTGTAGATGAGAAGCATTCTTTGTGGGTATGTCTGTTTTGCTGTTGAAGATTAGAAAAAGTAGTGTGCACGCTACTTATTTCTGTTTCTGCATCTGTATTGAATGATTGATCGCAAGTGCGTCTGCGGAATTGAGTGTTTGTAACGCATGTGAATCTGCGTGTTGTTTGGGTCTGCATCAAGGTTGAGCGCAAGTGAGTTTGCGGTTGAAAAATGCTGAGTGCAAGTGAATTTGCACTTGTTGGTGGCGTTGTTCATGTTGATTAGTCTGCGTGATGCGGAGCTGATGAACAAACGTTGAATTGTCAGTGTTGTCCGGGAATGTTTGGTGCTTGGGTCTGCGCGGTTGTTGATGAGTGAGCACAAGTGAATCTGTGCGGTATTGATGAGTGAGCACAAGTGAGTCTGTGCAGTTGTTGATGAATGAGCACAAGTGAATCTGTGCAGTTGTTGATGAATGAGCACAAGTGAATCTGTGCAGTTGTTGAAGAATGAGCACAAGTGAGTCTGTGCGATGTTGATGAATGAGCACAAGTGAGTCTGTGCAGGTGTTGATGAATAAGCACAAGTGGGTCTGTGCAATTGATTGATGAATGAGCACAAGTGAGTCTGTGCAGTTGATGAATGAGCACAAGTGAGTCTGTGCAGTTGATGAATAGGCACAAGTGAGTCTGTGCGGTGTTGATGAATGAGCACAAGTGAGTCTGTGCAGTTGATGAATGGGCACAAGTGAGTCTGTGCGGTGTTGAAGAATGAGCACAAGTGAGTCTGTGCAGGTGTTGATGAATAAGCACAAGTGGGTCTGTGCAATTGATTGATGAATGAGCACAAGTGAGTCTGTGTAGTTGATGAATGAGCACAAGTGAGTCTGTGCAATTGTTGATGAATGAGCACAAGTGAGTCTGTGCAGTTGTTGAGTTTGTTCATGTTAATTAGTCCGTGTTGTGGAGCTGATGAACAAACATCTAATTGTTGAGATTGGTGGTACACTATGGTCAAAATCAGATGCACAAATGTCTGCAAGTGAGTTAGCAGGTCCAGGTACAAGTGGGTCTGTACTGGTGTTGGTGCGTCGTTCGAGTTGATGTGTCCCCCAGTTGATCAACGAACGTCCAGTTGTTGAGTATTTAGTCGTGCTTGTGCAGTTGTACTCATTTTGAACTGGTGTGATTTCTTCCATAGTGTCGTCAGTGATGTCCGGAAATGTTTGGTGCTTGATGAATATCCGGGAAAAATGTGGTTGTTCAAGTTGTGTTGAAGATTGTTGGTAGGCCTTGAAGGGTGATGTTGGTGCTTGCTGAGCCTGACTTTTTACAACCAGTATTAAGTCATGAGGCTTGGTGATGTTCGACATCGTGTGTTGTCTGTTTTCTTTTCTTTTATATATATATTTCCAACACGTGGGTAGAAAGGAAAAAGAAAAAAAAAATGGAGTCGTAATTTGTTTCACACGAGGAATGACGTTTTTTGTTTTCGTTTGTTTGAATGTTAGTTTCCACGTAGAGAAAGAATGGCGGCTTCTCTTTTCCTTTGTTGTTGAAAAGAAAGAAAAAAAAAATTCGTATTTTCTTTTTTTGTTTGAATTTTCATTGCCACGTGATTAAGGAAAAAGATGGCGGCTTCCTTTTTTTGGTTGTTGTTGAAACAGAAAATAAATTCGTATTTTCTTTTTCTGTTGTTTGAATTTTCATTTCCACGTGGTAAGATGGCGGCATTATTTTGAATTTTTTTATCAACACGTAGCCACGAAAAAAAAATGGGCAGCGTGAGCGTTTGTTTTCTTTTTATCTCCACGTGTTCAAAACAAAGGAAGTGGCGTCTTGTAATGGTCCTTTTGTTCGTCAAAAAAGAAAAAAAAAGGATTGCCAAAAGTTTGTCTTTTTCTTTGTATATAATTTTCCGACACGTGGGTGGAGAAAGAAAAAATGAAATTGTAATTTTTTTTATACTCGGGGAAGCCGAGAAATGTTTTTGTTTTTCTTGTTTGGGTATTTCCGCGTGGCCAGGAAAAATGGAGACGGTGGCTTCTTTTCCTTTGTTTGTTTGTATATTTCTACCTCGTGGGTAGAAAAAAAAAGGAAAAAGATGGGTGCGTAATTCGTTTCACCACGAAAGGAAAAACGAGAAATGATTTTTTTTTTTTTTTTTTTTGTTCTAGTACGAAATTAATTACTCCGCCACATACAACAAAGCTTGCACGTCGGGTCACCAATGTTCAGATCGAGTGGTGATGTTCCCGGACTATAAACGTGCAAAGTTGAATCAAGCAATGTTGCATGCAAAGACAGAGTAATAATTAATAAACAAAATGAAGTAGTTCAAATAACGTTTATTGAACGTGTGTGTACGTGGAATGATGAAGTGTGTGATGTATGCATGTGTGTCGATTGAAAAACAGTTCTTGAAAAGGTATAAGAAGAAATGAATCCGGCGTAGGAAAAGTCTTTGAAAGCCGCACACAAAGAAAACGAGTTGAGAACTCTTACCGTTGTTTGCCCACGTGTTGACGGAAGAAACGTGTGTTGGTAGTTGTTTTGCTGAGACCAGTTCAAGAGAAAAGCGTGAGACGAAGCGCTAGTGTATTAGCGTCGTTCTGTCGAGGCCAATCGACCAGAAGAAAAAAGTAAAACGGAACGCTAGTGTCAGCGTACTCCTGTCGAGGCTGGTGAAGAAGAGAGAGAATTTCCGTTTTGCAACGGTTTTTATAGTCAGAAGGGCAGATAACTCTGGTGTCGCTTTACGGTGCCACCTGTCGGTGAAAAAGCGACACCTACCGGCAAACCGGTGTAGTTATGTTTTGAAAGGAGGAGGTAACTGCTACAATCCCATCAAAAAGTCAAACGATAATGAACATTTACTAAGCATTGAGCACATTAAAACCGTTTAAAAAACGCGTTTCCAGTACAAATACATTTTGTTTGTTTTGGTTGTGCTTCGCTTTTGAAAACAATAGAAATTCAGGGTTCGTCTCCTCGAAAAGTCAAACGATAATGAACATTTACTAAGCATTTCGAACATTAAAACACTTCAAACAACGCGTTTCCAATGCAAATTAATTTTGTTGGTTTTGGTTGCGCTTCGCTTTAAAA
The DNA here is from genome assembly GCA_963556195.1 of Sepiola atlantica. Classification (NCBI taxonomy): domain Eukaryota; kingdom Metazoa; phylum Mollusca; class Cephalopoda; order Sepiida; family Sepiolidae; genus Sepiola; species Sepiola atlantica. Next base: position 73,598,888 of record OY744515.1, read on the forward strand.
AAAATAAAAATTCGAGCTTTCATCCCATCAAAAAGTCAAACGATAATGAACCTTTACTAAGCATTGAGCACATTAATACCGTTGAAACAACGCGTTTCCAATACAAATTAATTTTGTTTTTTTTTGGTTGTACTTCGCTTTTAAAAAAATAAAAATTCGAGCTTTCATCCCATCGAAAAGTAAAACGATAATGAACATTTACTAAGCATTGAGCACATTAAAACCGTTGAAATAACGCTTTTCCAATAAAAATTAATTTTGTTTGTTTTGGTTGTGCTTCGCTTTTGAAAACAATAAAAATTCAGGGTTCATCCCATCGAAAAGTCAAACGATAATGGACATTTACAAAGCATTGAGCACATTAATACCGTTGAAACAACGCGTTTCTAATGCAAATTAATTTTGTTTGTTTTGGTTGTGCTTCGATTTTTTTAAAAAAGTAAAAATTCAGGGTTCATCTCATCGAAAAGTCAAACGATAATGGACATTTACAAAGCATTGAGCACATTAAAACCGTTTGTTTTGGTTGTGCTTCGCTTTAAAAAATAAAAATTCAGGGTTCATCCCATCGAAAAATCAAACGATAATGAACATTTACTAAGCATTGAGCACATTAATACCGTTGAAACAACGCGTTTCTAATGCAAATTAATTTTGTTTGTTTTGGTTGTGCTTCGATTTTTTAAAAAAAGTAAAAATTCAGGGTTCATCTCATCGAAAAGTCAAACGATAATGAACATTTACAAAGCATTGAGCACATTAATACCGTTGAAGTAACGCGTTTCCAATACAAATTGATTTTGTTTGTTTTGGTTGGGCTTCGCTTTTTAAAAAAATAAAAATTCATGGTTCATCCCATCGAAAAGTCAAACGATAATGAACATTTACTAAGCATTGAGCACATTAATACCGTTGAAGTAACGCGTTTCCAATACAAATTGATTTTGTCTGTTTTGGTTTTGCTTCGCTTAAAAAAAAAAAAAATTCAGGGTTCATTCCATCGAAAAGTCAAACGATAATCAACATTTACAAAGCATTGAGCACATTAAGACCGTTGAAAAAAAACGCGTTTCCAATACAAATAAATTTTGTTTGTTTTGGTTGGGCTTCGCTTTTTAAAAAAATAAAAATTCAGGGTTCGTCTACTCGAAAAGTCAAACGATAATGAGCATTTACTAAGCATTGAGCACATTAAAACCGTTGAAAAAACGCGTTTCCAATATAAATTAATTGTGTTTTTTTTGGTTGTGCATCGCTTTAAAAAAAAAAAAAATTCAGGGTTCATCCACTCTAAAAGTCAAACGATAATGAACATTTACTAAGCATTGAGCACATTAAAACCGTTAAAACAAGGAAGAGGCTATATTGCCGGTCCCGGCAAAATAACGATTCCTGCGTTATATTGCCGGTCCCGGCAAAATAACGATTCCTGCGTTATTTTGCCGGTTCATGTATATTTAACTAAATTGTTAAACATACAGTTGACGCCCGGCACAATAATTATTTACTAATGTAAAGGGATCGTTATTATGCCGGTTCATTATTTTTAAAAACCTAATTGTTATGGCCTTGCGAAAGAAAAGGTAATTAAATAAATAAGGGCAAATATTTAAAAACAATTTGTTTTCATCATCAGTTGTGTCGGTTAAAGAAAAAAAAAAATCGACCTGCCCTATTGTGTCGGTTAAAGAAATATCTGCTTACTTTTCATAATAGAATTAATGTTGATGAATTTTCCCAACATTACTAAGTCTGCTCTCGATTTTAGTAATTGAAATTTTCCTTAAGTTATATATAAGTTATATATAAGTTATATATAAAGAAAAAATAAGCAACAAATAAATGTTACCAAAGGAAACATAAATTATTATTCTACCTACCTGTATAAGTTTATTTGTTTATTTTATTATTTATTTTGATAAATGATTTTTTTAATAAAAATAAACAATCAAATAAATAAATAAACTTATACAGGTAGAAGAAGAATTTATGTTGCCTTTGGTAACATTTACTTGTTAAAAATGTGCTTTACAAAGGAAGGATTTTAATATAAAATTCCGATTTTCTTTATGAAGAAAAACTTCGATAATGTTAAAATATACAGAAAATCACTGGATTTAAACAGTTTCTATTTTAAAATGTTCTTTCAATGAAATCATAAAATAAGTCGTAATTTTGAAGAGTTCACTCCTAATCGAATCAACCGGAAGTAAAAATTAATTTTATCGTTATTTTAAAATATATTGTCGCTTAATAAAGTTTTAAATTATACAAAAAATCAATCAGGCAAAGATTAATTAAAAACAAACAAAAAAAATCAATCAGGCAAAGTTTTAAATAAAAATTTTTTTTTAAAAAACAATCAGGCAAAGTTTTAAATTATAAATAAAATTTCGTTTGATAAAGTTTTAAATAATACAAAAAAAATAATTTAAATAATAAAAAACAAGTAATTTATAGTTAAATAAACACGAGCCGGTTAAATAACGTAAGACTCATTATTGTGCCGGGCGTCACTGTATGTTTAACAATTTAGTTAAATATACATGAACCGGCAAAATAACGCATGCCTCGTTGGCACTTCTGCATTCTTTATGAAGCCGCAGCCGATTAAGAAATCGAAATTGAAGAGTTCCGTTTTTTTTTCTCCAAGTACCATTCATTCAGAATTCACCGGAAGTTGAATTTACCGGGAGTTGAAGTAGAATTTAGTTTTTAGAAAATGGAGTTAAATGAGTTGAATCTTCGCGACATTGGTAATTAAGACGGAGATAGACGAAAGTCTATTTTCACGAAGAAAGAACAATACGGGTCGTATCCGACGACAACTGTGGGTATTTGGTGGCTATGAAGCGGCCACTAAGTCTGGCTTCTTAGCAACAGTCCCTTACAGAAATGCCGAAACACTAATACCCATATTAAAGCAGTATGTGCGTCCCGGAACAACAGTAATCTCAGACTGTTGGCGTGCATACGACCAACTCGCTTCGGAAGGATTTCACCATTTGCGTGTAAATCACCGATATAATTTTGTGGATCCATCCACAGGTGCCACAACAAATCATGTGGAAAACATGTGGCAAAAGGCCAAAATGCGTAACAAAATAGAATGTGGCACCCACACGCAAATGGTGGAGTCTTACTTAATGGAATTTATGTGGCGGCAGAAGTTTTCTGCTAACCCCATGGAAGCCATTATAAATCAAATTGCAGAACTTTATCCTGTTCAATAAAAGAAAAAGGACAAAAAAATACAGTCCCCCCCCCCAATTTAGATAAAAAAAATCTCACCAAACAAAACTTTTCAACTACAATATATTTAAAAAAAATAAAAGCAAAATCAATGTTGACCAAAAAATTCATTCCCCCCCCCCAATCAAAACTTTACATTTTTATTTATAAAATTTTTAATTCATATAATAAAAAAAAGAAATTGTTAATTGTTTCTTGTTACCCAAAAACAAATCAGTCTTGCATTTTTTTTTTAGGTTGTAAATAAGTCACTTCCGGTTGAATTACTTCCCTTTATTTTCAGTAGAAGGACAGAAAATCTGCGGCTTCATAAAGAATGCAGAAGTGCCGAATCGTTATATTGCCGGTCACGGCAAAATAACGCAGGAATCGTTATTTTGCCGGGACCGGCAATATAGCCTATTCGTTAAAACAACGCGTTTCCCAAACAAATAAATTTTGTTTGTGTTGGTTGTGCTTCGCTTTAAAAAAATAAAAATTCAGGGTTAATCCCATCGAAAAGTCACACGATAATGAATATTTACTAAGCATTGAGCACATTCATTCCGTTGAAACAACGCGTTTCCAATACAAATTAATTTTGTTTGTTTTGGTTGTGCTTCGCTTTTTAAAAACACTAAATACAGTGTTTGTCCCATCGAAAAGTAAAGCGATAATGAACATTTACTGAGCATTGAGCGCATTAAAACCGTTAAAACAACGCGTTTCCAATACAAATTTATTTTGTTTGTTTTGGTTGTGCTTCGCTTTTTAAAAACACTAAATTCAGTGTTTGTCCCATCGAAAAGTAAAGCGATAATGAACATTTACTGAGCATTGAGCGCATTAAAACCGTTAAAACAACGCGTTTCCAATACAAATTTATTTTGTTTGTTTTGGTTGTGCTTCGCTTTTTAAAAACACTAAATTCAGTGTTTGTCCCATCGAAAAGTAAAGCGATAATGAACATTTACTAAGCATTGAGCGCATTAAAACCGTTAAAACAACGCGTTTCCAATACAAATTTATTTTGTTTGTTTTGGTTGTGCTTCGCTTTTTAAAAACACTAAATTCAGTGTTTGTCCCATCGAAAAGTAAAGCGATAATGAACATTTACTAAGCATTGAGCGCATTAAAACCGTTAAAACAACGCGTTTCCAATACAAATTTATTTTGTTTGTTTTTTTTTTGGTTTTTCTTCGCTGTTTAAAAACATAAAAATTCAGGGTTCATCCCATCGAAAAGTCAAACGATAATAAACATTTACTAAAAATGTAAGCACATTAAAACCGTTGAAACAATGCGTTTCCAATACAAATTAATTTTGTCTGTTTTGGTTGTGCTTCGCTTTAAAAAAAAATTCAGGGTTGCGTCCCATCGAAAAGTCAAACGATTTTTGTCCATTACTTAAAAATAAATCAAAGCTGTTCGTTGATGAGATTAGTAAAATGTTCAAGAAAAGAGACGGATATATTTGTTTATTTATTTACTTATGTGTGGATCTATTTATTTATTTATTTGATTATTTATAAGTATATATATATATATATAAATATATACGTACACAAACACACACACACACACACACACACACACACACACACATATATATATAAACGCAGAAATAAATTTATTAATATACAAATAAAAACATCTGTTTCTTTTCTTAACATTTTGAAAATGGCGGATTAGTTTGATCTCACACGTGTGAGTGTTTGCTCTAAAAAAATTTGTTTTTTTTTTGTTTATTTTCACCCTAAAATGAAACTGATGTATGGTGTGGGTGTTTTTGAAGACACTCTAATCTAAGAACTCTTTTATTATTTGTGAACTTTTTCTGATGATTTTGTAGTGTTGCAGAGACGATATTGACATACAAATGTTGTTTGGCACAAAACAAATGAAACGGACGGTTAAATATATCTAACAGAAATGCAAAATTTTTGGAAATGTGAAAAAATAAAAATAAAAGTAATAAAACAAACATGGTTATTGGAATATAATAAAAACTGTTCTATATATATACATACATATATACATATATATATTAGTATTACATGTATCCACATAAAATTTGATAAGGAGATATAATTTTTTATGTATCAATTTTCAGTATTTACTTCAACAGTGCTCGATACGTAAGTAGAGCTAGGTAGTAAGCAATGAAAATATATATTGCAATCAAGCTACACAGAGCCTCCCGCGTTTCATCCCCGGGGGGAATCTTCAGGCTAAATACATGGAGTAATTTTTGTCAGGTGTTTTTATATACATGGTTTGCTAGTTAACCAATCAGATTCTTTGTTGTTCCCTCAGCAAATCGTTGGGCTTCCCGCGAACAAAGGCTTTGTTGGTGACGCTCCTATACCTATCCTATTTTTTGTCAACAATGGATTTTCCTATATTCTGTTTCCTTTGTTGTGTCAATATAGTGGGCAAATTTATTTTAACACGTGGTTTCTTGTATTTCTATTTAAGGTTTTAAATTTTAACTTGTTCAGTTTTTTTTGTTTTTTTAATTTTATTTTTTATTTTTTTTTATTATATATCATCCTAAAGTAAAATTATTTCTGTGTAAACAGCTGTTTGCAATTTCACTTCTAGAGTTTAATAGGTTTCGGGGAGCTTTAAAATTTAGGATTTCATACTTTTCATTCAGGCATAATCTACACGGGTCGTCTAAGTTTCTACATGTACTGGCCTGTCTTACTATTTTCCATTCAATTATTGGTGAGTGTCCATTTACTTTGAGCTCCCAATAATGGTTTGCTAGTGCTGTTTTAGTTCGACGTTCTTTGTTTTTAAATGTGCTTTTGTGGTCATAGTATCTGGTCTTAAAGTCTAGGGATGTCATACCCACGTAGTATTTCTTGTTATTTGGTCTTTCGTTGGCAAATATCGTTGCTTTGTATACAATACTTTTAGTTAGGCATTTATTTTGTAGTGGACAAAGTTTACGATTTATGCAGTTATATCTTTTCTCTACATTGCTAACTTTTTCGTTTCTATTCGGGTGGTTATTATTAGTGTTTTGTTTATTTCTATTAGTATTGTTTATATTTTTGTTCTTCGTAGTGTTATTTTTGTTATATTTTCCACTTTGTTTATTTTTTTCTTCTCCATTGTTGTCTTTTAGTATTTTGTTGTTGTGTGCCTTAATTATCATTTCTAGGTTTTCACAGCAGCTGTAGGATAGTTTTAGATTATTTTTATTGAATATTTTATGTAGAGGGTTGGTTACGGGGAAATGTTTTTCAGTCAGATTAAGGAATTTTTTGCCTAGTTTAGTTTTTAGCATCTAGTTATAGGGAGGGGTATAGCAAATTATATTTCTTTTTCTTTTGTTTTTATTTTTAATTTTGTTGTAATTATTGGTGTCCTGTTTTTTATATATAATTTCGGTATTATGGTAACCACTATTTTTTAGAGCTGTATTGTAAATGTAGATTGAGTTTTTAAAAACGCTTTCGTTGCTAGAATTGTTGATAAGCCTACTTTCAATCGAATTCGGGATATGTTTTATGATTGATGGGGGGTGATTAGACTTTGGGTGCACGTGTATTGGGTTGGCGTTATCTTTTAGGTATGGTTCGTACGTGTTTTTACTTAAGTTTAATGTGACGTCTAGAAAGTTCTTTCAATAATTGAATGGAAAATAGTAAGACAGGCCAGTACATGTAGAAACTTAGACGACCCGTGTAGATTATGCCTGAATGAAACATATGAAAACCTACATTTTAAAGATCCCCGAAACCTATTAAACTCTAGAAGTGAAATTGCAAACAGCTGTTTACACAGAAATAATTTTACTTTAGGATGATATATAATAATAATAATAATAATAATAATAATAATAATAATAATAATAAAAACTGAACAAGTTAAAATTTAAAACCTTAAATAGAAATACAAGAAACCACGTGTTAAAATAAATTCGCCCACTATATTGACACAACAAAAAAAACAGGATATAGGAAAATCCATTGTTGACAAAAAATAGGATAGGTATAGGAGCGTCACCAACAAAGCCTTTGTTCGCGGGAAGCCCAACGATTTGCTGAGGGAACAACAAAGAATCTGATTGGTTTACTAGCAAGCCATGTATATAAAAACACCTGACAAAAATTACTCCATGCATTTAGCCTGAGGATCCCCCCCCCCCCCGGGGATGAAACGCGGGAGCCTCTGTGTAGCTTGATTGCCATATATATTTTCATTGCTTACTACATATATATATATATATATACACACATATGTACATATTTTTTGTATTCATTCAATTTATTTGTAGATATTATGGGTGAAGTATGGTATAAAGAGCCTGGATTTAAATCCAATTTTTGTTCTGATAAAATAAGTTTGTTGATTATAGAAACCATTGTTTGATTGTGTTAGAGTTTATAATGAGTGCTGATTCAAGAAGTCTTCACCGAGATTTATTTTAAATGAATTTAATAATTTTAGCCTGCTCAAAATTAAAAGAATGGTCGTGTTGCAATGCGAGAAATATGAATTCAGAGTATTGCTATTTTTTATATCTCTTTTATGTTCACTAAGCCTTTTGTTCAGTTCTTGTTGAGTCTCCCCTACGTATATCTGATGAAAATTACTGCATGGGACAGTGTACATACCAGTATCAGATGTGAGTTTTAAAATACTAATATTAATAAAACAAACATTAAATACAGCAAAACAATTTGTGTTGAATCTACTCATCTCTGGAAAACACTATGTCTCTATTGGCATCGATGTTTCACACTTACACCTCTCTAAGAGTCAAATAAAATACTGCTGCCACATCTGGGGAATTGCCGTTCAGAGCACTCTTTCCTGCCTTGAAAGAGTACAAAATCGACTTTGAAATCTAGTGGGATATGATCACTTATATTCCCTACAGATCCGTTATCACAGAAGATGTTGCTGGCCTATCTCTACACTATCGTTATTTCCATAGAAGTTGCTCGACTGAGCTCCAATCTCTAGTTTCACTTTATAAAACATTCACAGCAAGAACTTGTCTATCTACCACAACAGAAAAAGACTTCCTTTTCTTCCTCCATGTACCTAGCATCAGGTGGAATTTACATGGACAGAGCTTTGTAAAGGCTGTGGAACACGTTACTGCGGGGCAGCTCCCCTGAGGATTATAACATAGTCGTGTTCAAACCCAATTTCAACAAATACTTCTCATAAATTAATTGTTACTCATCTTTCGGCTGACAATCATTCCATCTCTTCAACCCTTATCATCGAGTGGTTCTTGGCCTTGATAAATGGTGAGCCAATAGTAAAGAAAGAAAATACTCAAACTGAATGGACACATCTTAAGAATATCAATTCCTGTTATTTGAGTTTTCTTTTGCTAAACTTGAAGAAGTCATAAACCAAATTTCTGAATATGCTGTGTCTAGTTTGTGTGTTCGTTTAGTAACAATGGAAATATGGAGCAGCTGCCTCTCCTCCTCTCCACTCGACAACAGCTTTTCCAGAAGTCTAACGGTTGCTATGCCTGTGCGTCTATCAACCACAAGAGTGGATGCACTCATATACAATGCTTAGGGAAGCATCACATATTTCAGCTTGAGTTTTTCATAACAGTGCTTAATTATAAATATAAACGTATATTTATTTGGCCTGACACTTTGTTTTGGCTACACTACTATAGTTATAGTAATGTAGCCAACAAAAATGTTTCTATAAATAACAAGTTTTATTACAAATATATATATATATATATATATAACTTTTAAATAGGATAAACGAAGTCATAGCGAGTCGAGGATATCACAAGAAAAAAAAGAGAGGACAATTATAGTAATATATTTAATGGTCGGAAGACATTCGATTAAAAACTTTTTAAAAGAATAAAAACGATCGACTAAAATTAGTAAACTAAATTCCAAGCTACCTTTCAACCGACAGTGTGAAGCTGACTATGTTGGTCGTACTCTTCAACGCTTCGAAGTCAGAGTGGCCCCGCATATCTCTGCATATTTTCGCAGATCACGTGTTGTAAAGAGTATATCGACTGACGCATCCGGATCTCTACAAAGAACATCCGGTCGTTTACAGAGCACATCCGAGCGCTCACAAGTCCACGAGTCATCCATTGGACAGCACTTGTATGATAATAAAAAGTGCGGTGATGCGTACTCCGATGGATGTTTTCGCATTGTACAAACACCATCTCAAGGTTTTGGAGGCCGTGAGTGTAACAATGCAAAAGCCATCGCTCTGTAGGCAAAAAGAGTTGTCTCACAAATTGGACTTATTTAGAGACTTCTAAAAAAAGAAAAAAATACTTTGCCTCTTACTTTGCCTTGCTTTTTTGGTTTATAATGGCGATATTCAAACTCCCTGTTTTTTTCTTTCCACGTTACTCTTTTCCCCGTTTTTAAGCGATATTCGCCGACGTTTTTCTTGAAAATGTGTCGGTTGAAAGGTACCTTGGGATTTAGTTTGCTCATTTTAGTCGATGTTTTTTATTATTTTTAAAAGATTTTAATCGAATGTCTTTCGACGATTAAATATATTACTAAAAATTTCCTCTCTTTTTTTCTTTCTTGTGATATTGTCCTCGACTCGCTATGACTCCGTTTATCCTATTTAAAAGCTTGATAAAATTCTGTACCACGAAAAATCTGTTCATATATATATATATATATATATATATATATATATATATATATATATATATATATATCGTTGAACACTGTCCGTTTGCTTAGACATAAATAGATCTTAATTCTCTTCCTTCAACGTGGTTGGTTTAGACATTCAGACAAAAGTTAAAATGTTGATTTGAGTCTGAGGGTTTCGAATCGTCTGACCGGTAGAGCAAGCATCCTCTACACTGATGATTCCAGGAAAAGTATGAAACACATGTGTATGTGGATATTTATAATATTATTGTATATATTATACATTTCTTTCAGTTCACACAAAAGTTCATGTAGTAGCCAATAGTTAATAATACAACTGGAGCTCATAATTTAATATAATAATAATAATAATAATAATAATAATAATAATAATAATAATAATAATTATTCAAAAACATTCCAGATTTCACCCCAAAACATTTTAGTATCAGACAATTGTTTCTGCCCATTAAAATGTATACATTCGCCCAAAATTAGTCTGCACCCCCTCAAAATGCAATCATATTCATTATCATTTTTTTCTATCATTTTTTTCATTCAATTTTTCTTATTCATTTTTTCATTCAATTTTTCTTATTCATTTTTTCATTCAAGTTTTTCATTCTTTTTTTATTCAAGTTTTTCATTAACTTGATTTTATTCGATTTTTAATTTATTTTCTTTCATTCATTTTTTCATTTGTTTTTTTTTTCATTCATTTATTTTCATCTATTTTGTTTTCAATAATTTTTTATTAATTCGTTTTCATTTGATGCATTTTTTCAATCATTTTTTCATTTATTATTTTTCATTCATTAGAGTGGTATATGTTAATCAAAAAGTGCTCAATATCCAAGATAGAATTGGTGTGTATAAACGACGCATTGCCCAGGAGAATGAACTTCGCTGTGTTTTGTAATACTGGTGTATACAATAAAAGGTAGCAATTACAGTATTATGTTTGGATTAAGTGCTTAATACACTAGATAGAACAGTTGGATTTATATGCTACATTACCCGATTTACACACATTCATTGTGTTTTGTTATAGCGATGTACTCAGTGTTGTCTGGGAGCAATGACAGTAATAACACAGTATTACAATTGGAACGTGGAATATGTTAATACCAAAGTGGTCAATATCCTACATGGAGCAGGTGTGTTTAATATCCTACATAGAGCAGATGTGTTTAAATACCGTGTTACCCAGGAGACAGAACTTCAGTCTTCTGTTATACTGCTGTATACAAGAAAATGTACTCAGTGTTTCCCAAAAGGCATAATAGTAATAATACAGTATTACATTTGGTAAGTGGTATATCTTATGGCAAAAGCGTTCAATATAGCAGGTGATTTTACATGGCATGCTGACTGGGAGAACGAACTTTACTGTTTTTTAAAACTGTTGAATAAAAAAAGAGGTACTCGGCGTTACCCGAGTAATAGTAATAGTAATATTACAGTATTACATTTGGTAAGTGGTATAAGTTAATCCAAAGTGCTGAGTATTTTAGATAGTTTAAACACCGTGTTGCACGTTAGCGAAAGGAACGATATGTTTTGTTATAGTGTTTTATACTAGATCAGAAACTCAGCATTAATACACTAAACTAAATATAGGTGTAATTATATTTATATGGGGAAGGTGGAAGATAAGAAACTCGGCGTTGCACGGGAATACTTTAAAACAAATATAAATTTCATTATAGTTTTAAGGAAGGGGAAGAAGAAACTCGGTGTTCCCCTGAGCAATAACTTTTAAACTGAAAGCTGAAGTCAATGACCTAGATTATTATTTTCAATACATCAAAATAAGAGAGAGGAATGGGCTGGACGGAGGTGAAAGAGAGGTAAGGGAGAGGAATGTTGAAAAACAGAGAAAGGGAAAAAGAGACGGATTGAGAGAGGTAGAGAGATAGGAGTTTTAATATAAAGATGTTGCTTACACTTTTTAACCGGTTCTATTTTGTCTTTGATAGTTCTGGGCAACGCTGGGTAGCCCTGCTCGTTCATTTATATTTTTAACGATCGGCTAAGAGTTTACCTATTAAATTAAGACATTTTCTAATAACCATATATACACATACATGCATTTCCCTTATCAATCTTCGTTAGCTTCTAGTATAATTTCATTTTTTTGCTTAAACACTTACACAATTTCATAATACCTTTAAGGCTTAAAAATCATTTTCAAATTACTTACAGCGTAAAACGAACTGCAGTGTTCATTTCGACAACATTCAATTGCTGATACCAAATCCATGGGAGCACGTAATATAAGTTTCTCTACGAAGCTTACACTGCTTTAACTAACAGACAACACAAGTTCATTGTTTCACTTTCGACCATCCATACAAACCTAACATTACTATAACATTTGTGTTTTCATTTTCACGTTAGGTATCTTTTCACGTTAGGTATCTTCTTTTTTATTTGTGTGTGTTGGGTAAGAAGTTTTCTTTTCTAGTATAACCGTCATTCAATTTCTATAAAAAACGTGTTTACATTTTCGCAGCCAATAAACATTACAAAGATACATACATTACTTTCTGCCGCATAATTTAAATTAGCATTCGTCGATTTATTTAAGTATATCTATTAATAATGGAGATTATGTATCCGTCTGTCTGAAGCTGAAACTCCATCAGAGTAATATTACTATTTACTTAGTCTGCCAGCTTCTATATATAATACTACAAAAACCGCCGTAAACATATAAATAAAGTAGAAACAAATTTCATGACGAGACTGCGATTAGAACAGAAAACGTATCAAGAATCTTACTTAAACTATTTATTTATCTTAAAATTACAATTTGCAATTTAAAAGATGTGGCACAAGGCCAAAAAGGGGGGTTGGAAAGGGGGTCGAGGGTCGTCCACTTGTCTATTCCCTATGCTAGTATTGTTGGGATTTTTCCCGCTGAAAATGGAGGACGAAGCCTCAAGTCCGCTGGAAGAGAACTTGGCGGCAATGTACGTGACCGGACAAGAAGAGAGAAGACAAACAACGTCTATATATTGAGAAGGATATTTATATAAAAAGAGGGGGAAAAAGAAGAGAAGAAAGAGTTGTTTGCAAAAGAAGTGTCTTTTGCGGACTCACTGAAATGCCAGTCATCTTTTAACAGGATTCCTTCAGGTCACACTGGATTGTCCATGTAAGTGGCTTCTTTAGGCAGAAAAAGGGAACTGTGCACACGCAAGGTGTGAAAGAATGGAGGCTCCCGGAACGGGTGGATTAGCCTAAAATGTTCGAAAGGGCCTTATCATTTAGGCCATATGTGCGTAAATGTACGCTAAAAAAAGGGGGAGCCCGACGCAGCTAAAGGCAAACCGGTGTTCCCTGCTGGGCTGCTGGAATCAAAGAGGCCGATGTTTTCAAATCGGTGCTCTCCAGTGTTTTCTACTATGAATGAAACAGTGGTCTGCGATTGGCTGACTTTCATCCAATCACAGGGCACTTATAATTCACTCCGCTTAATAATTCCAATATTCTCCCCTCACACAAAATTGCAATAATCATTGCAACATAATTTGCCACAGTTGAAAGGAGGTTTTTACTGACAAAGGAAAGGGGCAGGAATTTGCCAAAATGCTACAAAATGATTTTTTTTTGAAAAAGGGGCAGACAATTTGCCAAAGTTTTACAAAATGAATTTTTTCATGAAAAGGGGCAGACAATTTGCCAAAGTTTTACAAAATGAATTTTTTCATGAAAAGGGGCAGACAATTTGCCAAAGTTCTACAAAATTAATTTTTTTTCGTTTTTTTTTTTTGTCTGTGAAGGCAGTAATAGCCCGTGTAATGTTCAAACCTGTTGTTTTTGAAGGCAGTGATAGGTAAGGGTGACAAGTTGTAACTTGAAACCCTCCCCAAAGACAAGAAAGTTCCAACATGAACATTTTTTTGAAAAGAGGCATATTTGCCATGCAATGGGTTGTTCTTTGAATTGCAACAAGGAAGGCTCTAAGGGAGGAAAGAAGAAGGAAAATGTCAAGTTAAGTCAATTTAGGATTTTAACCTTTTAAAAGGTTTTTTTTTTTTGATAATTAACTTAGTAATATATGTAAGGGTCGTCCTGAGAGTTGCCTTTTCCCTTGATTCCTCTGTTTCGCCTAGGGCGTTGCGAAGTGTGGCTAGAAGTAGTGTCTGGATCTGCGATTTGTACTGACTCAGACGTATTAGCTCCCCCCTCACCAGGTGGATCTGAGCTATGAACAGTATTAGGGTGGTGAGCATGTGTCAATGACAGCTCCAGTGGATACAACAACTTAATGGAATGAATCTGAACAGAGCCGTCACCTCTTTTTACCCTTACGGAACGAACTTTGCTATCATCACCCACTATTAACTCCAGAACTCTTCCCAGGAGCCAAAATGGTCTAGTTTTAGCAGGGTTCTTCACTAGAACAACATCATCAATACTAATTTTGTTCCGAAAATCAACCTCGTGCAAGTCTCTACACTGCTCCCTCAAACTGAGTAGATAATCCTGATACCAAAGCTCGTGGAATCTGGACAACATAGAGTCACGAACTTCAATGGATCTGATTACATCTAATCTTGAAGGAGGATCGGATTTCCAAACATCCTGATCATCCAGCTTCAGTGCGAGTCCCAAGTTAGCATTAGGACGAAGGAAGCAATTGGGAGTAATTACTTCGAGGTCTGAATCCGAAAAACATCTATAAGTGAGAGGTCTTTGGTCTATGGCACTCTGAACATCCGAGATTACGGTGAGGAAGTCGAAATAATTAATTCGGGAACGACCAATCGTTTTATACAAACATGATTTAATAGTTCTGATCATGCGTTCCCATGTACTCCCAACCCAAGCAGCATATAGAGGTATTCTGATATGCTTGATATTATACACCTGGAAGTGTTCACTGAACTCCGAGGAGGCATAGGCTTCCTCCATAAGATTACAGCCTGCTATAAATGATTTGGCATTGTCGCTGTAAATATGAGATGGAATCCCATGTATATTGGTGAATCTGATCAGAGCCAGAATAAATGAGTGGGTACTCATGTCTTTAATCAGCTCTATATGTACTGCTCTAATGTTGAGGCAAGTAAATATGAGCATATACATTTTAGTAACCCCCTGATCACCCTTTATCCAAACATGTCCGGTGTAGTCAATCCCAGTGTGTAAAAAAGGTGTAATGAGATTGACGCGGTGTTTTGGCAGATTGGTAACCTTAGGATACTTAAACGCTAAATTATTAAACTTTTGGCACAAGACACACCTAGAAATAACTTTTTTGACGGCCTGTCTTGCCCTGAGTATCCAAAATCCTGAAAGGCGGATTTTGTTCAATGTTGACTGAATGCCTAAATGTTTACATCTTTTGTGGTATTCCACAACAATAAGTACAGTCAACTCATGATCCTTAGCCAATAGAACAGGGTTTATAACCTCATAGTCATAGGTAGCGGTTCTACCCATTCTACCCTTGGTCCTGATTATCTCCCTTTGATCTATGAATAGATTCAAATTCTTTACCAGTTCAGGTACCTTTTTACCTAGAGGAGATTGAAGATAAGCAAATTCTGCAGGAAAGCTTTGTAGTTGCATTACCTTAAGCAGATAAATTTTGGCATCATCGTTAGGGTCCTGATCTAATTGCTTTAGCTTATTACGGATCCTAAAGATATTGGCGGTAACCTTGACCAATTTATTGAAGTCAGAAAATTTATTGAACGGTACCACCGGTTGAAGTTCAACTTTGGTTACAGTGCAATTCAAAGAAGTGGATTGCACAATGGACTTATTTTGTGGACTTAGGCACTGAAGTTCACTGGACGGCCATTCTATGGGACTTTTACTGAGCCATTCAGGCCCCCGCGTCCAACGGTTTAAATTCTGTCTGAACTTTTCCAAAGTGATCCCTCTTGTGAGCAAGTCGGCAGGGTTCTGCTCTGTAGGAACATATCTGAATTTTACAGATAAGGATTTCTTTTCCTTTAGTTCTTCTATCATTTGTTGGATATCCCTAAGTCTGTTTCTTACAAACAGATTCTTGGTTTTAATGTTGTCTGACAGGAGCCATGACAACACAACCTGTGCATCCACTGATATCACAACGTCTCCAATCTTAATTTTGGAGTAAGCCTTCAACAGAGGGAGTAAACACTTGATGGCCAGGAACACAGCCAACAGTTCAAGTGTGGGTAAGCTTTTAGGTTTCATAGGAGCCACCTTAGCTTTTGAAAATACCAGGTGGGACTCCCCGCCTTGTATGCAATAAACTGTAAACCCGTAAGCTCCCTTGGAGGCATCGCAAAATATATATAAATCAGCAGGACAGTCCTCACTGACTACAAATCTGGGGAACCGCAATGAGTCAAGTTGGGACAGATCACGTGCTAAGGCAGACCATAAGGTCAGAAATTCTTCCGGCACAGCATCATCCCAGTCCAATCTTTGAGACCACAAGTCTCTCAAGAGCATTTTACCTCTGATTGTAACAGGCAAACACAAGGATAGGGGATCGAAAACCCTTGCTATTTGGGATAATACGCCCCTCTTAGTGTTAACCGATGGATCAATAGGGGACCCTGCAATCTGAAGAGTGTCTTCACGCGTGGAATACTTATACCCCAACACCTTTTCGAGTTCACAACCGTGCTCTACGAATTTTTGGTCCTTTATCATTAGGGTTTTAAGTTTTTCACAATTCGTATTCCACGATCTAAGGTTGAAATGACCTTTTTCCATACGGTTGTTGGCCTTAACATATAGATCCGATAACACCTCAGCAGAGTAACCAGTCTTAATCAGGTTATCGACATAGAAATTTTCCTTCAACATCTCAGTACAGGAATCAGAGGGAAACTTGCACGCATGGTGCTTTATTATAAAGTTTAAGATGAAGGGGCTGGCGTTAAACCCAAAAATGATCGTGGTATACCTAAAACAAACCAGCCTATTACCCTCCTTCATAAAAAAACAAAATCTGTTACGATCCTTGAGGCACCTCAGCTTAATCATAAGAAAGGCTTTACGTATGTCGGCCAACATTACATAGTTATTGGACCTAAACTGTAACAGTAACTCTAGCATATCTCCCATTAGATTTATGCCAGGATAAGCAGCCTCATTTAGGGAGCATTTCCCATTAGTTTTTAGGGAGCAGTTAAAAACGGGTCTAATCTTTGTAGTGGTCTGCTCCTCTGTCTTGAAAACAGGCCTATGGGGTATCCAAACATGCCTTGAAAAATCTTCAGGTGCTACATCAAAGCGTTCAATGATACCCTCACGCTCTTGCTGATGAAACACCTCCACATAATCCTCAAGTAATTTTTGTTGTTCTAGTTTGTTAACAACTCTGTTTAACACAGATAGAGCAACTCTGTGGTTAGAAGGTACAGACTTTATTTTGTTCTCGTGCCAGGGGAGTTCAATATGATAGGTACTGTCCCTAAATTCGATGGAGTTTTCAAACTCCATTATCTTCCTTTTATCATAGTCAGAAATATCTTTCAGTGGTATTCCCAGGGAATCCACATCGAACATTTTTTCTAAATTCCTTTCTACCTGACTTTCTTCGAAAATTTCAGCGAAGGGGTCAGGGTAAGTCTTTTTGGGGTTCAGAACAAAATTGACTCTAGTGTCTGAGCATGAAGAATATTCAGACACCATGGCATGATAATTATGTTGAAGACCTCTCCCCTGTGATTCAGGAGGGGTGATCTGATTATCATACAAAAAATGTTGGCTGTTGCCTAGGGGAGAAATGCCTGTAGGAAACTCCCAAGCAGAGCCCCTCATGCAGTCCACCATTTTAATATTTTTCATGAACTGAATCACATCGACACCCAAAAGGCCATGAACTCGTATGTCATTTTTTTCATGCAGAAAAGCCAACTTATATTTCAAATTAGTCAAGTTGCTTTTAACAGATTTGAAATTATCAAACCTGAGATTCATGTTAAACTCATCGTCGATAAGAACAGGTAGGGACAAGGAATTTCCCTTATTTACCTCAACACCCACTACGACTTGGTTCAACCTTTTTTTCTTATACCCTAGGAAGGTCCTAACATCATATTCCACTGGAGAGAAGAAGGACTCATCACACCCCAATCTGTCCATCACCTGCCTACAGAAATAAGTTCTTTGACTCCCTGTATCAAAAAGGCAGTTGAATTTATGTTTACGTTTCCCTTTCGAGATTGTAATGGCCACCACTGGTAAAATGTAAGTCTGTTCCCATATGCCAGTGTTCGTACACATATGTGTGGAAACAGAATTGCCTTTATTATTAAAGGACTGTTTGCATAGAGGGCTTATATGAGCTCTAGATTTGCAAAATTTGCATGCATGTGGCAACTTATTTTTCTGGCCGGGGCAGCTATCCGTTTTATGGTTTCCGCCTGCACAAAGGAGGCAGAGATCAAGTTCCTTGCATCTAGAACGCCTAGATTCATAGGAGGAGTACCTAACACAACGACCCATGAGGTGTCCGTTGACGGTACAAAGTCTACAGTGGGTAACAGACTTGCTGGCCCCTGTAGTAAAATTTTCCAATGTAGAAGCACTGGGTTTATAAACATTGCTCTTAAAATATTTCTGCCGTGACTTAACTCTATCTTGACGGTGAGGAATAGTATTATTATTTTTGAGTTGCCTAGTTCTTTGTAAGGTTTTTATAACCTCGTTATAACTATAAAAAATCTGATTGATTTTTGGATAGTTGTTGTTAAACTTCCTAATTACCTCCTTCTGAAAAATTGGAGGCAATTTGTCAAAAATAATATGGCTCATTAACTCAAAGCCGGGAGAATTTTCATTAAAAAAATCCAAGTCAAATGAGGATTTTAATTCCGATAAATCGCCCATGACACCAGATAAAAATTTCCTTACATTTGTAAGTTCTGGATCATATTTGGGACTATAGTCCAATATCTGCCTAAATATTTCATCTATAATGAAAGGCACGTCCAAAAAATTATTTTTTAACAACTCAATGGCTACGTCATAGTTGTCGTCCTCAAGAGAGAGGTTAGAAATCAACTGTGAAGCGTAGCCGATCAAAAAACCTTTTAAGAGAGAAAGCTTCACCCTTTTGTTTTTAACCGAGGTGACACAATTCTCAAATTGAGCCAAGAAATTCTTGAATTCAAATTTCCCTAACTCCTCTCCCGAAAATTTCGAGCATTGTATTTTCGGCACGTGTGTATACAGGTGTTGTTCTGTAGCGCCATTTTGAACAGGAGAGATGGAGGCAGGGGGAGAAGGAACCGATATTATATTTTCTATATCCGAAATTTTCTCAGACACATACGAAATAAATTCGGCCTCTTCAACTTCCGACTCAAGCAAACCACTGTTCTCCAAGACAATATCTGCTTTATAGCAAACTTCACTTATCTTAGTGTTTGCTGAATCCAAGTCAGACATCCATTTGCTAATCACCTCTTGCTGTCTTACGAAATAAGATTTGTTAAGGGAATCCTTACGTATCATAATATCCAATACGGAGGTGATTTTCCTTTTAAGGGACTCTCGCGAGAACAATAAGGAGTTAACCCCTTTTAAATCTCTAAAGTCGGTCATAATGCCACGGTAAGGAAAGAGGAACACTTCTTCTAAGGGACTTTTTATACGTTAAACCGGGCGACCGTATAACACCGTTTGTAACTTTTAAAACTGTAAACAAACAGGCTTAAAACAAGTAGCGAAAGCTATTGAATGAATACACCACAAGCACCAAAGGGAAAACAAACAAAAATACGAAAAAGGCAAATCTAGTTTTTAAGCAAAAGACAAATCATCTCCTTCAAGTCGAGCCACGTCACGTTAAGCCTTATGATCTTCTACTTCAATGCAGGATTTAACCTGCAAAATGCGAAAGAGTTCACGCTCGCAAAATGCGAATAAAAGTTATCTTAATAATGCCAAAGTAAAGGCATTACTTCTTTTGCAAAATGTTGGGATTTTTCCCGCTGAAAATGGAGGACGAAGCCTCAAGTCCGCTGGAAGAGAACTTGGTGGCAATGTACGTGACCGGACAAGAAGAGAGAAGACAAACAACGTCTATATATTGAGAAGGATATTTATATAAAAAGAGGGGGAAAAAGAAGAGAAGAAAGAGTTGTTTGCAAAAGAAGTGTCTTTTGCGGACTCACTGAAATGCCAGTCATCTTTTAACAGGATTCCTTCAGGTTACACCAGTTTGCCTTTAGCTGCGTCGGGCTTCCCCTTTTTTTAGCGTACGTTTACGCACATATGGCCTAAATGATAAGGCCCTTTCGAACATTTTAGGCTAATCCACCCGTTCCGGGAGCCTCCATTCTTTCACACCTTGCGTGTGCACAGTTCCCTTTTTCTGCCTAAAGAAGCCACTTACAAGGACAATCCGGTGTGACCTGAAGGAATCCTGTTAAAATATGACTGGCATTTCAGTGAGTCCGCAAAAGACACTTCTTTTGCAAACAACTCTTTCTCCTCTTCTTTTTCCCCCTCTTTTTATATAAATATCCTTCTCAATATATATACGTTGTTTGTCTTCTCTCTTCTTGTCCGGTCACGTACATTGCCGCCAAGTTCTCTTCCAGCGGACTTGAGGCTTCGTCCTCCATTTTCAGCGGGAAAAATCCCAACAGTATCTGTCACCACAATACCGCAGTCACTCTATAGCAGGGGCGGGTAACCTTTTCACAGTGAGGGCCAGATGAAACTTTTGGAAGGAGATCGCAGGCCGGAGTGAAAAACGAAATCTCAGAATTACTATATTTTGTTTACATGAATAAATTGTACAAAAATTGCATTGAACACTCTACAAATCAATGAGACTGCTGGTGCTGTTTTCCATAAAGAAGTATTTCCATGTCTGGCTCGATGGTTGAGGTAGACAACAGAAGAATGCCATTGAGGTAGCGGTCCAAGAGTTGGGAGCGAAGGTGAGACTTTCTGTACTTCACTTTCAAAATGATATTAGTTTTACTGGGAGGTCCGCGGGCCTGATTGCAATAATAAAGCCTAGCAGGATGGTGGGCCGGACGCTAAGACTTTGTGGGCCGGGTGTTGCAGAGGTTGCCCGCCCTGCTCTATGGGCTTAATCTATTTAAAATTCCCCAAATGATTATTTACAACGCGTTTTAAACGCAAGAGTTTTTTGGTTATATACAAATAGTCTCTGAAAAAGTGAATTGTATTTATAAAAGTGTTTTTTTGTTTTTTTTGTGTGTTATTTTTTAATTTTTGTGATAATATGTAGATTACAATAGAATACAATGAATGATAGGGGGGGAGGAAGCCTAAAAGCACCCAAAATAAAGAAAAATAACAATAATTAAAAATAAAAGAACTAAATAAAAATGCTAAAAATTGGAGTGGGTTAGTAGAGAACCCCCTTACCTATCTAATTGTGAACTGCTCTTAGTTTTACAAGAAAGACAGTTCCTAAGTGGGATTGGGGATTTACCTAATGGATAAAAGAAAAGTGGGGGGGGGCATTTTGAGGACAGTTGGTATCTTTCAGTATCAGTACCAATTGGGTCGGGCCAGGGATAAAAATAAATCTTTGGAATGGGCATCCTGAAAGTTTACTAATACTAAAAAATAAATATAGGGACAGGACTCATTTATACCTCTAGCTAAGAGACTTTGAAGTCAAGCTTCTTGTAAAGCTTCTTGTCTTTTTAAAAACTTTTGTGACTTAAAGACGTCACGCGCCATGCCTAGACAGGGAACACAGACTCAAATCTAGTTCGACCAAATACACATAAGCTAGTGGTGTGTATCCACCTTCTTTTAAACTGCGAGACATGCAATCTCCTCCTATCAAACTTAATTTTGATTTTAAGCTGATGTTTAAAATGCAAAATGAAATCGTGATCAGAAGGCGACGCACTCCCGTGACCTATCTCTAAGCTACGGCTAGGATCGTGAGAAACATCATTCGTGTCTCTCTTGTCCACAAAGGAACCACATTGTAGATTACAGATGCTACATCCAGGCGATCGGGTACGATGTGAGCCGTCACCTCGTTGACATATTTCTAAAAACTCACAAAGCCTGCTGCAAGTGAAGAAGGCGTGCTAGCCGATTCTTCTTTGTTGTCTTCGCAGCAAACACAATATGGACTAAGCACTATTTTGGCTTTGTGAAGCCTGCCATTGAGGGGTAGAGCGTTCCTAACCAATCGCCAGGTCAGAGAGAACTCAGAATTATTGAGATACCACCGGCCTGGCGCCCAACACCACTGAGAGCGGATCTCCTCCTCCGACCATCCCAGCCGCTCACCCAGCGGATCAGAAGCGGTCCCCTTCACTAACTCCCTATAAAGTGTCTTTCTAGGTCGTGCAAGGTCACTTGACCCTGGCAGCAATCTGAGCGCAGCTCGGCATTCGGCGAAGAAATGCGTCTGTCCTCTTGGTCTACGTCGGCCTTTGACCAAGTGGTCGGGGATGAGGTTGGGAAAAGCCTTCTCAACCGCAGGACCCCACGCAATTAGTCGATACACTAGGAAGAGGACCTTTGAAATCAACACTAAGTCGTTCCATAGGTTTTGTTGCCTTTATAAGAGTTCCTTTTGGTAAGCGATAGAATTGAGGTTTTAGCTCTGCGCAAATCCTACAAGAAGCACACATCTTCTTTACCTCTTCTGTAGAAAAGGGGTGATTCCTTGCTCTTACAAAATGAAGCAGTCGAGTTATCTCCGGAGGACACAGTCCATTGTGGAGATCAGCGAGTGTAGATGTATTAAAGGTTGAACAAGTGTATGCCCGGGAAAATGTGTCAGGGACCACATTATCTTTACCAGGACGATACTTGATAGTGTAGCTGAATGCGGCAAGTTCCAGTCTCCATTCCTGGATTTTGCATTCGAAATTTTTGTACGTCTTTTACTATCAAACATAAAGGCTACTGACCGCTGATCGGTAATCAAAGTAAAGTGGCTTTGTGCCAGATAATGGCTCCATTTACGCACTGCCTCAATAATTGCAGTCGCTTCTTTTTCTACGATGTGGTATTTTAGTTCACTGCCCTGTAGTGTTCTAGACATAAACGCCACCGGTCGTCCTCCTTGATTAAGAATGGCGGAAATCGCAACATCGGACGCATCACACTCTACCTCAAAGGGCAAGTTTTCATCCACCATCTGCAGAGTAGCCTTTTCTAATTCTATTTTCAGCAAGTTGAATGATTTCAAAGCCTTCTCTTCCAATGGGAATTTTCTGGCGTTTTTTAGCGGTTCAATTTTGTTAGAAAATTCATGTATCCATTTTGCATAGTATGCAAATATTCCAATTATCCTTTTAAGTGATTTTAAGTTCTTGAGTAGATGAAGCTCCTTTAATTGGCGAAGTCGCTCTGTATCAGGATTGATAACATCATTCCCAACACAGTACTCCAGCACGTTAATAGAAGGCACGAACTTTACAGTCTTTGATTGGTTAAGAGTAAGGTTTCTCTGACCGACAGTTTCTAGGAACTGCTTTACATTTTCATCATGTTCCTCCTGAGTATGTCCTGCAATTGTTACATTGTCAAGGTACGGGAAAGTACCACGCAGGTTCCCCTCTTTTACTATACTGTCCATAGCCCGTTGGAAGGCAGCGACCCCATTTGTAACTCCAAACGGAATTCTACAAAACTGATACAAGCAACCATTTGCCTCAAACGCGGTATACTTTTTATCAGCCTCATTCAGCGGAACTTGGTGGTAGACACTTTTAAGATCAAAAGTGAAGAATACCTTGTATTTTGCAAGATCATTCACCATGTCGTCTATCCTTGACAATGGGTAGGCATCTAATTCTGTATATTGGTTAATTGTTTGTGAATAATCCACACACATCCGCTTTTTATGTCGGTGGGTGGGGTCCTTTGCTACCACTACTTGGGCTCGCCATGGAGATATGCTGGTTTCGATTATGCCCTCAGAGAGTAGATGATTAACTTCTTCTGCAATGAATATCTGATCGTCCTTGCTAAAACGTCTGGATTTGGCAGCTATTGGTTTGCAGTTTGAAGATACATTTTAAAAAAGTGACGGCTCTTCTATTTTTGCTGCGGCCAATGCACAGAGGGGGGGGGGAGCTCTATCCATAGTTAACTCGGGACGGGGCCCGCCGTATTTGAAAGTTACACTTTGATGCTGATGCAAGAAATCCTGGCCAAGTATTAAGTCTGAACACAGATTTTCAGAATACCAAGCCGTGTAGCAACGTACAACTGGTTATTAAGATCGAGAGCTAGATTAACAACAACATAGCCCTTGGAACGAGTATTCAAGGTTTTCTGAGCCATAGAAATGTCTTTATTGGACGGATAAACTTTTAGTTTTAGTTCCTGCACAATTCTTTCGTTAAGATAGCTGTCAGTACTGCAAAAATCCAGGAGAGCACTTAATCTTGTCCCGTTAATAGTCACATGCGTTGCAGCTGGCGCGAGTCCTTGTGGTATGTTTGAAAATGTGGTCAGTAAGTGAGAACCGACCAATGTTGCCACTGAACTTGAAGATTTAGATTTGCACACGCGGGCATAATGTCCTTTCTTGGAGCATTTATTGCAAGTAGCCTCGCGGGCGGGACAGCTATCTCTTGAATGATAGGAGAAACCACAAAAGAAACATTTACGATTCTTATATGTTGCAGCTGTAGCCGATTCACTGGGAGGAACTCGAGGACTAGAACAACTACATTCACATACCTGTAGTGATCCTGGGTCCACGACCGTAGCGAGGTATGGATCCGGAGTTGCATACGCATCACTATTACGCTGGGCTATATCCAACGCAGAGGCTTGGCTGTAGGCTGTCAGAAGGTCCAGCGTTTTATTTTCCAGGAGCCGCTGTCGTATTGAAGACGAGGATATTCCAGAAATGAATGCGTCATGCATTGCCTCGTCGCCACACTCCTCTGCACTGTGGTCGCGGAAGTTGCAATTCCTTTTTAGTTTCTCCAACTCTCGGAAAAATTCGTCCATCGTTTCTCCCGGCTTCTGCCGTCTGGTTGCTAGTATATGTCTTGCAAAGACTTCATTCGGTGTTTTAATAAACAAGCTGTCCAGCTTTGCTATAGCAGCATCAAAGTTCGTACATGTCTCTATAAATTCATAAACATTAGAGCTCACACAGCTTAACAGGGCTCTGTATTTATTTGGTATCCTATCTTCATAATCTTCAAGGTAATTACTTAATATTGCATGCCAGTGTCGGTATTCTTTGGCAGCTGTCGGTAGACTGGGATCAATGTCTAGGCATTTTGGTTTCCATGTCACATCCATTTTAGTATCGTGGTAGACTTAAAAAAATCTTTTTTTAGTTGAATAAATTGTAATAAAAAACATGTGTTACTTAGAAGCCAAGCTTTATTCAACTAAAAAGAGGAATACAAAATGGTGGCAGATATGGCCAGTTTTATACACGTCAGCTAACGACTTCCGGCTCTGGGAGCACGTATGGAAACCCATACGAATGTAATATAACATGCCCCATGCCTAGACAGGGAACACGAACTCAAATCTAATTCGACCAAATACACATAAGCTAGCGGTGTGTATCCACCTTCTTCTAAACTGCGAGTCATGCAATCTCCTCCTATCAGATTTAATTTTGATTTTAAGCTGATGTTTAAAATGCAAAATGAAATCGTGATCAGAAAGCGACACACCTATCTCTAAGCGTGAAACCCACACTACTTGTCTAGCTACGGCTAGGATCGTGAGAAACATCATTCGTTTCTCCCTGGTCCACAAAGGAACCACATTGTAGATTACAGATGCTACATCCAGGCGAACCAGCTGATCGGGTACGATGCGAGCCGTCACCTCGTTGACATATTTCAAAAACTCACAAAGCATGCTGCAAGTGAAGAAGGCGTGCTAGCCGGTTCTTCTTCGTCGTCCACGCAGCGAACACAATATGGACTAAGAACTACTTTGGCTTTGTGAAGCTTGCCATTGAGGGGTAGAGCGTTCCTAACCAATCGCCAGGCCAGGAGGGGAATCAAAAAGGGCGGGGGTGTTCTGTTCAGTTGAAGGAGGTGGGGATTGGGGCGTTGGTGACTGAACAGCAGAGATAGTCATCTCTGTTTCTACAGGGGTAGGGGTTTGGGTCCCAGTCTTTTTGACTTTTCTCAGTTTTCTGGGTTGTTTTTCGACTTCTTTGCAGCGCAGTCGGTCGCCATCAAAGTTTTGTTCGCCTCCCCTTCGGAGTCAGACGAAGTAGTGGTGACCGGAATCTTCCGTTTAAGGTTTTCTCCCGCTTCGGAGAAGTAGACGGCACGGCTGGGGCAGGCTGAAGCTTCTGGGTGGGTAGCTTGGTACCTGACGACTTAGTGGGAGGCTGCACTCTTCGGTCATCCGGGGGACGCATCGATTTATCGGAGGGAACGGAACTGGTTTTTGTAGTGTTTTTGCTGACTACAGTGTTCCACCCCTCCTCTGTCTGTGCAGCTACTGGAGTCTGCGTTGAAGGAGCTGCTGGTGCCACTTTGGTTATCCCGGCCTGAGCAGCCGGCGGCTTCTTGGGGGCTCTGGTTGGGCAGTCTTTAGCCATATGCCCCGACTGCTCACAGTGCCAACAGATGGGTCGTCTACCTTCGACAATGATGGACATTGTCCAAGATTCATACCTGAGCCGCGGTGGAATGGCTTTGAACCCGTCCCGGTCCAGGCACATTTCGATCTTGTAGTCCCCTACCATTAGGTTATGGGGGCCTCGGACCGGGATGATAACTTCGACGTCCCCATACTGGCTCATGACAGCACCAAAATGTTTGGAGCTGATATAGCAGGGGACGCCGAGAACGGAGTCGAACAAGTCTCTGTAGTCTTTTGGTGACAATTGTGACTGGGGCCCCCATGCTGCTCCCGTCTTCGCTGGAGACGTTGAAACGGGAGTTGCTGGTTGAGGCGTTCTCTGACCGGCCAGGATAGATTTGTCTAACGACGCTGCCGGTGTCTTCTGAGTAAGAAGGAGGGACGGCCAGTCGGATTGAGACTACACCGGCGGTGAATTTGGTTTCGTCACTCTCCCCTGGATGCTGGCGACACCAACTGCTCCTTTTCTTATCTTCAACGTAGTAGCACCCCCCTTTTTGACTCTGAGCCGAGAAGGTCTGCTGCCAAGCGTCGGGAAGTATTCGTGGCTGCTTCTACCGCTGCTGCTGTACAGATGATTGCCACTGCAGGCGAGACTGTCGTTGCTACTGCTACAGCTGAGTCGCAGGTCTTGTAAAAGTTCCCTGTCGTAGAAGCTGGCCGCCGGTGGCATCTGGTCCAAGTGGGTGGCCTGCTCTTCTTGCAGGTCCAACGACCTAGCATTCCTTATACCTGGGGGGGGGGAGTGCGTTCCTCCCTCCCGAAGGGGGGCTGACAGTTGAAGCCCGTCTTCTGGGGTGCATTACGGCTGGGACAGTGGCGATTGCCTCCCACCCTCCTGGACCATCCCTAGGAGCTGAGCTAACCTTGCTGCGGGGGACTGCAGCAGAACTAGTCGGAGTGCCACCTAAGGCAGCACCCCCGTGCAGGGACATTTTGCTCACTCCATCCTTCGGGGTCTTAACAGGCGCCTGAGTGCTGCAGCCCAGGTTGAGCAAAGCAGAAGAACCTTGACTTTAGCATATTTGGCCCAGACCAGCCTCCATACAAGTA
The DNA here is from genome assembly GCA_963556195.1 of Sepiola atlantica. Lineage (NCBI taxonomy): Eukaryota > Metazoa > Mollusca > Cephalopoda > Sepiida > Sepiolidae > Sepiola > Sepiola atlantica. The sequence goes on from OY744515.1 coordinate 73,626,376, forward strand.
TGGAGATTGATCCCCGAGTTAGGCTATTTCAACAGAACTCGGTCTGCTCCTCCCCTCTCGTTCTAGAAAACCAATTCAGGCCCGCCGATTCGAAATCTACTGGACGTCTGTTAGATGTGACTTTAACTGTTCAGTAGAAGTCTGCCAGCTGCTTAAGAACCTTCCTGCAAAAAATAGAAAACATTTAAAGTTAATTAATAGCCAAGGGAGGCGACAAGAAAGATGACCCCAAAAGGGGGCTGAAGAGACAGAGCTCTACCAACGGGGAGCTGCCCCCCCCCCCCCAACGGGGGAGGAATTAGAGTGGAGCATAGACAGTAAAAAAGTAGAACAAAATAAGAACAAAATCCCAAAATAGAGGCCGAGTAAAAGTAAGAAAAATCTTGCTTAAACTCATACTTTTTTTAACTTCCTTATATACTGTTACAAAAAGTCGCTCAGACAATAGACGGGTTTTGCTATTTACATAATTCATTCCTCTTAAACTTCAATTAAATTCATATTAACAAATATACACTTATAACTGCTATTATCAAATTTACATATGTATTTACAATATTTTCCGATAAAGTGATATAAATAAAAAGTATTCATACAATTACTAAAACACATTTCATTAAGAAACCAGCATGTTTTTTAAACCATACTTTGAATGGCAAGTACTGTTAAAATTGCAAAGTCATCCTTTCGGAAGTGACGTCATTTTGAGAGGATTTTTTTTCACATTATAATTCTTTATTTTCATGACGTTGTTAAGACAAGGTGTTTTGTTGTAAATTAAAGTTAAGCAAGGCATATCCCAGCTATTAGTAAATGGGTGCCCATTTTGGAAAAATAAATTGCTGACTCATTCTTTCCGGTCCTGCTGGAAGTGACGTCATTGTGAGAGGAGTTTTTCACATTACCATTCTTTATTTTCATTACGTTAAGACAAGGTGTTTTGTTGTAAATTGAAGTTAAGCAAGTCATATCCCAGCAATTAGTAAATGGGTGACCATTTTGGAAGAATAAATTGCTGACCCATCCTTCCGGAAGTGACGTCATTGTGAGAGGATTTTTTCACATAATCATTCCTTATATGTGTGTGTGTATGTGTTTTATATATATATATATATATATATATATATATATATATATATATATATATAGATGTTAATCCATTGAAACTCCGGTGTTTATAAAAAGTGCTCGATTACAAGTAGAGCTGTTTTTAGTATAAATATTTATTCATATAAATATTATTGCTTAAATATGTGCATACATATTTCAGTTGTCCTCTCCAATAGAGAGTCAACTTCCTTTCTAAAGAGAAATTCAATTTCCCTTCTGGTCTGAAGAAGTTGACTCTCTATCGGAGAGGACAACTGAAACATGTATGCACATATGTAACCAATAATATTTATATAAATAAAAATGTATAATATAGATATACATATATATATGGGAAATGAAAAAGGAAAAACCAAAACGGATGTTTTTTATGTATTCATCAACGTTTCGTCTTTATTTGTAAGACTTCTTCAGGATGATAATATTAAGAAAAATGTCATTCAAGTACGTGAAAATATTGGGTTGACATGATGGGTTGATGGGAAGAAGTAGTAGCCACTACTGGAAGCAGTAGGACCGAGGTTCGGGCTTGGTGAGGTCAGTCACGTGGAATGAAATAAATGTGGATGGTTCTCATCCCGTTCCCTTTCTCCTCCTTCGCACCCGTTCCTCTCTCCTCCTCCACACCCCTTACTCGTTCCCTCCCTGCCTACTGGTCGCATATGAGTTTCTGCCTTTTTCCATTTCAAGTCGGCTTTCTCAACGGGCAAGCTTTAAAATATTTTCGCTGCCTTTTTTCCCATTTTAATTCACTTTCCTTGATATCTCAGCCCAGGAAGTATTTTTAATGGCGAATATTTTCCACCTCACTCTTTACTGAGCCTGCCTGCATCTACGAGCGTACCTCTTATTGGACTTTTTACCCTTTGGATTTTCTATTTTCGCCGCACCTGAAGTTGTGGCTTCTTGGAATTTAACTTTGAATCCTTTCTCACAACATCTCGTGCCTTTAACGACCTACCTATCTACATCTCATTCTCTCCGCTGGACTTTTCGACACCGGACTTTTTAGCAATCGGACATTTGCTTGCATTCGGGCAGAGTTTTGCCCTGTGTTTCTTTCCCTACAACTTTTATTTTATTTTTTCAAATTTTAAATCTTGGCCTTTGCCAACTTATCTATCCCAGCGACTTCCTCTGATGATAAGATTTTGATCTTTGAAAAGCCTGGCTTAAGGAAAATTTAACTTGAATAAATTGCCTTTTTGCGGAATATACCTTGCTCTGAGCAATTGAATTGAATTTTGATTTGGCTTTTGCTTCTCTAATTCCTTTCCATTCTTCTTCATATCTACCTGCTCTATCCTGGATTTTGAGCTGTATACTCTTCACAATAGGTTTTACCTTTCCTAAAAGTTCGCTTTTAGTACACCACTTTATATATATATATATATATATATATATATATATATATATATATAGGCAGCATTTTTCTTTTAAACATATTTCATTAAATACGATGGACAATTTATGTCTGCATATTTTTGTTTTGATCCTTTCTAATTTCGAGTGGAAACTGGCCGATGTATCTGCCGTATTTCGGATCCATTTTCAGGTGTGGTTATCAAGTAAAGAATGTGGTGCTTAGATATTTATAGGTAGTTTTCGCGAGAATCACTTGTTACAGTATAGATAAGGTACTAGTGTTAGTATTATAGGCATTTTAGTATGCTGTCACTATTATTGAAATTAATTTTGTTATAAATATGTAAGCACCACCCCTGAAGATAGATCCGAAAGTACTAGGGATATAAGCGAATACGGCAGATACATTGACCAGTTCCTGCTTGAATCCAGAAAACACATGAGGAAATTAGAAAGGATCAACACCAAAATATGTAGACATCAATTGTCCCTCATATTTAACCATATATATATATATATATATATATATATATATATATATATATATATAAGGTTGTCTGAGACAAATTTTAATTTTTTTGCAAAAGAAAAGAAAAACGTCATATCTTGGACGATAATTGTATTATCAAAATTCAAAGTATCTCTTAGAGGATATTTTCCCAAATACAGCTCACTTGAAGTCGCCATCCTGAGGCTCCATCATGGCTTCCATCATGAACCTGGAGCATGCAGCCTTCACAAGTATTATCCTGGTAATCAGCTCATTCTTGGTGCTGCAGGCGGTACAGTTGGAGTTTTTCACAAATACACTCCACACATAATAGTCCATGAGGTTGATTTCAAGCGAGTTTGGGTGGGGCATATGTTGGGACTGATGAAGTCTTCGAAGTTTTCACAGCCACGTATGGGTTTTCTCAGAAAGATGACAGGAAGCTGAGTTCTGTTGCCACATGTATGGCCTCTTCACAGTCACTTTCCACCTAGTGCTTGACAATATTGCTATCTAAATTGAGTTTGGAGCGGCGTTAGGGCTTTCGCTGTTTGATGGAACTTGGTCTTCATGATGCACAGGACTTTGTGTGGACTGTTGTGTGCAACTGGCCTTGAAAAGAACCAAAACACCTGTTGAAGAGTTACTTGGCTTTTGTAAGGCGTTTCTTTTGGGTTTTGGCAGTAGAAGTAGCAAAGATCCTTGTTTAGTGTTTTCTTCATAGTCCGCACTCCAATGTACATCTCTCCTTTCGAGGTCTGCATTGCCTTGCCTGGATCTTGCCGCACCATTTTTTGGCAACTTCTCAAAGAATTTAATGGTATTGACACAGTCAAAACGCCTGCTGTTATCCTTTCTAATGGTCAGTTTCCATATTCCTTGTCACCATTCTCCAGCTAACATCTTGGTGCCTTCAAGGAGCATCTAAATCTATTAACATTGTGTTCCAAATCCATCACAGGTTAATCTGAAGGAGTGAATATATGACAAGTGGGGTACCGTACAGCAGTTCAGCTGGGGAATATCCGAAATTGTCTTTAATAGCAGAGCCACAGCCCAGGAGAATAATGGGCACATATTCCATCTAACATTATAGATTGTAATTGTCGATGAAAGCGCTTGGTCATTCCATTGGAAGCTGGGTGATAACTAGTAGTCCTAGTATGTTTAATACCCAGTATTTTGGATAGTTCTTGGAATAGGCAGGATTCAAACTGCCTGCCGCGATGGTAATTGTAACACCATAATAGGAAATCCAGTCCGATGTTAGGACAACAGAAATATCGCTCAGTGGGATGGCTTCAGGCCATAGTAAAAAACTATCAATACAGGTCAGTAAGTGGGAGTAGTCTTGGCTGACTGACCAGGGTACAACAAAGTTAATGTGTATGTGTTTGACTCTTGCATCAACGGTGCTGAACGTTCCTAGTCGGTTTCGTACATGTCTGGGCATCTTTTGACAGGGTTGACAGGGTCCAAGCAGTGATTTCGCATCTCATATTTGGCCAGAAGAACCTGGCAGAGACTCTGTTGTGAGCCAGTCCGTTCAAAGAAGAAAAGACAGTTCTTCGATGATTCTCAGGAACTAGAAGGTGAATTCGTAGATGTTTTGCATTTCAGATCCTCCAAAGATGGCTGGTCTACGCCATTTGATGGAGGTTAATATTCTCCGGTGAAGAAATAGTGCTGATTCGTAAGCGAGATAATGTGTCTGCAGGACTGTTTTGTGAACCGGATATATGCCGTATGTCGCTGGAGAACTGGAAAATGAAATCCAAATGCCTAGCTTCACGAGTTGAATATTTGTCCAGCTTAGCACGTAGTGGATGATGAGCCGTGTAAATGACAAATTCCCGACTTTTCAATGCGTTGCAAAAATGTCAAGCTACGAGAAAAGTATGACAAAGGTTGAATTTGCTGCTGATGATGATGTTGCTGTAAAACTGTGCCAACAACTGAACTAGATGCATCCACGACAATAGAAAATTCAGCATCAGGTATGGGATGTGATAGTAAAGATGTATCTGCAAAGGCTTTAAGCTGGTAGTCATCAAGTGAAATGGGTTCATCTTTCTTCTTTCTGTTTTTTAATAGATCGGTTAAAGGAGTGGGCATATTCGCACAACCGTTCAATAGTCCGAGAAAATGTCGTTATTGACGAAGAGAAGTTGGTGGACGTAGATCAAGCAGAGCTTTCACTTTTTCAGAAAGGGGTAAAATACTTTCCAGGTTTATTATATGACCTAGGAATACAAGACTTGAGGCACCAAAAGTACATTTAACAGGGTTTATCCTGATGTGATAATGCTGCAAACGCTCGAAAAGAATACAGAGATGTTTGAAATATTCATCCGATGTTGAGCTTGCTATCAGGATGTCGTCTATTTAGTTATAAAACGCTGAAAAGCGCTAGCTGCATTACGCAAGCCAAATGGACTAGTTAAAAAAGTCAACGCTCTGAAAGGAGTAGTGATAGCGGTCTAAGGAATATCTGCACGATTAACTGGTATTTGGTGGTAAACCTTCACAAGATCTAAATTTGAAAAGATTTTACAACCGTGCAAAGATGAAACGAAATCTTAAATAGGGGGGATAAGGTAAAGATAGGGAACAATAGACAAGTTCAGCTGACGGAAATATCCGGTAGGACGCCAAAACACTTTGGAACCATATGTACAGGGAATGCCTAGCTGGAGCATGTGATTAAATTCATGCCTGGCCGCCTTTAACTTCTCTGAAGAGAGGCAGCAAGAACGTGAGCAGCGATTATTTCAATAAAATGCACAGTTAAATGAGCAGGTTTGTTTATCTCAAAATTGAAGTTTCTTAGATCGGGAAAAGAATCTAATAACAAATTATAAGCGTTTTCAGCGGAAGCCATAAATAATACATGGCTTACTAAGAAGCTTTCCTATTGTAAAGTTCTAGAATTTATCAGCCTGCGTTTACGAATGTACACTATCAAGTTAAAATGGTGGAAGAAATCGGCACCTTAGGGGTTGGGACATCAGCAATTATAAAGACCTATGAGAAATATCTGCATAGTTATAAGTCCAAATATTGTGCAGCTTGACCAAACGTGGGTATATGAAAACGGTGTACAGCCTGAAAAACAACCGTTTAAATAGGAGGCTTCTCTTTGAAAAAACTTAGATGCCAAATGTTACATGCAGCTCCAGTGTTGAATAACAAGTGATACTGAGAAATGCAATCCTTTACGTAGAACTGGTGGGTTAGGGTTAGGGGGAGAAAGTGTCGTGTTTACCTCTCCCTTCTCTTGTTCTCTGATTCGTTGGGATGTAAGCACAGGGTCTTTTTTGCACCGGCGGCCCCAATCGCCAAAACGTCTGTGATACATGCAATATTTATAAGAATCCGTGTTGAAGAAGAAGTATCGACGCATAGGTGACTTATCTCTAGATAACCTCAACCTCTCTATCTCAATAGCCTTTTGCATAGCTGTATAAGCCGGGCAGGAGTTGAGTTAGTAGTTACTGGAGGAATTCGCCACTGAAGAGGTCCTCCTTGTATAGCTTATGACTTTGTCCGCCAGGGATGCAAATTATTCTACCGTACCTGTCTCCATCATGGGTGCGAGTATGGCCTGCACGGTAGAAGGATAATCGGGATACAAATAACTGTCTTAATAATTCGCTATCTGCAGGAGCAGCTGATGAAGAAGCTGGCTAGGCAACTGATCTCCGAGTAACTCATCGTTATCAAATGTCTGGAAACAATGTTCAGCAGAAGAGATATATGACGGTATCATAAGATAAGATATTTCACGGTGGCTGTCAACGATGCCGGAAAAGCACCAAATAGTATGTTTAATTGTTTTGACTCTGAATTTATGCTGTGAGCGGTGAAATGTGCCTCTAATTGCGCAAACCACATGCACACATCACCAGAAAAAGCTGGTATAGAGTTGCCACTCATTGTTGAAAGGAAAGAAATATGATAAGCAATCGTCAAAATGAAAGAGAGCCTGTAGCAGGTGAATAATCTGTTTAATTAGCAAACTGGAAGTGAACACGAAAGACACTGATATAAAAAAAAGGACAGATTATCCTTACGGGGAAAGAGATTTAGAAAATACCTGTTATTGTTATTGTTTTTCTGACTATTTTTTTTATTGAAGTCGGGTTATTGTTGTACTCTACTCCAGCCATGGCGACTGCCAGCTCGGAGGAACTAAAGGAAAAAGAGCCGGCTGATAATACTGCTCAATTATCAGTTGAAAATTCTGAGTGGACTCAGTAAAAATAAACGTTCAGGAATTCGTTGAGAAAGCAAAAAAATGTACAGACTTTATAACGGAAAATGGAATTATAATATACATACCAAGATTGGAAGAATTTTCTAAACGCACGGTAACCTTCAAATTTGATAGACCGGAGGACGAACTTATCATCAGAGCACTCACTAAGAATCGTTTTCCATCCATAAATGTTTCTCCTCCCCCATTATTTTATAATCTCTCTACGAATGCAACCCCAATCAGCACCAAGTCTTGCCACCACACAATTGCTGATAGTAAATTCATAAGAATAGAGACTGCAAAATCTTTGGAGGAAAATATAATAGAACCCTCAATTTCACCTTGGCGAGCGCAGGTTCTAGTAAGATCAAATTAAAAAAAAAAACAGAAAAAAAAATGTTGATCGATTATAGCAACACCATCAACAGATTCACGGAATTCGACGTTTACGCGATGCCGAGGCCGAATATATCTAAAATGGCCGAAGGAATCGCCCAGTATAATATTTTTTACTACTTTTGATCTTAAATCAGCTTACCACCAAATCCCTATCAGTAACGATGATCGTAAATTTACAGCCTTCGAGGTAGATGATAAATTGTACCAGTCTAATCTCCTGCCATTCGTTATTACTAACGAAGTAAGTGCGTTCCAAAGAAGCATTGGCAACATTGTCGTCAGGGGGGAATTTTCTATGTAGATAACGTTACCATCTGTGGTAAAACCACAAAAGACCATGACTACAATCTTCAAAGATTTTATGAGGTAACTAAACAGTACTTAATAAGAATAAAAGTATCGTTTCAGTCTCGACCATAACTTTACTTGGGTACACTATCAAAAGCAATCAGATATAGCCTGATTACGATCCCCTTAAACCTCTACTTGTGATGCCACCTCCTCTAAATCTAAAATCGCAAAGACGAATTATTGGGATGTTTTCTGACTACAGCAAATTTACTCAGAATTTTTCAGAGAAAATATTAGCACTGAACCGCAATAGAGAATTCCCATTATCTTCCTCGACATTAGACTCCTTTCAAAGGCTAAATAACGATTTGAAAGATGCTATTCTGGTAACAGTTGACTCATAAAAAGAATCTATAGTATAAACAGATGATAATAACAATTGTATAGCGGCTACCCTTAATCAACAAAAACGTCTATTCCAGAACACTGAGTCCCAATGAAATTTAATACCATGCAGTAGAAAAAGAGGCAGCTGCTATTGTCGAAACTCTATGAAAGTGGCGTCATTTTCTCCTTAGTAAGCACTTTACTGTAATTACAGATAAAAAAGTATTAGTTTCATGTTTGATAATACCAGGAAATCAAAAATTAAAACCGACAAAATATGCCGTTGGCGCATTGAACTGTTACAATTAAAGTTTAGCATTGTCTACCGTCCTGGAAAGGAAAATACTGTTGCTGACACGTTTTCCCGAATATCTGCACTCACTCATTCTTTATAAGATCTTCGCAACCTCCACTGAAAATTATGCCACCCTGGCGTTATACAACTATTTCATTTTTCCAAAGAAAGACATCTTTCTTTCTTCCTCGACCAAATAAAAGGCAGAACTAATTCGTGCTCGTCTTGCCAGTATCTAAAGCCTAAATTATTTACCGGCGATTAAACATGGATTTTAAGGGACAACTGCCTGCGTCCATACATGGTAATAGATACCTACTTACGATAATCAACGAATACACACGTTTTCCCTTTGCATACCTATGTAAAGATATGACAAGCGAAACTGTGACACAATACCTGAATCAACTATTTGTGATATTTGGTATGCCCGATATGATTCACACATACAGAGCAACTGACTTTCTGTCAGAGGAAATTACTAACTACTTACATAGGAAAGTTACTGCGACTTCAAAAATGAGTAGATATCACCCGGAAGGCAATGGGCAAATTGAGAAACTAAACGAAACTAAACTATGGAAGCTATAGAGTGACTTTGCATTCTCGCATTATGAGACTATACTGTTGGGAAAATATTCTACCTGATGCTCTACATTCTATTCGATCGTTGCTCTGAACAGCTACGAATGTGACCCCTCACGATAGACTATTTAAGTACAACAGTAAATCCACTTCTGGTACTTTTATTAGCAAAACCAGACCAAGTATACGTCAGAGATCATATTGGATCGAGTAAATATGACTCTCCGGTTACACCTGATACGTTACTGAAAATTAATCCTTACTATGCCCATGTACGTCTATCTTCTGGCATCAAAACTACTGTCAACGTAAGAGATTTGGCTCCCAAATTAATTAATGGAGATAATACTATAAGATTAGAGGATGCTTGCATGCAACCTGTTAGTGAGCCAGAAATCCTACAAGTGAAAAAGGAAAGTACGCAATTTTCTGAACCGATAGAAGAAAAAAACCCTTGTGGAGAACCAGTTGAGAGCGGGGTTCCGGCTGAACCACTATCAAGATCTGGCAGGATACGAAAAATTCCTGATAAATACACGGATTTTATTACTAAATAATACACTATATAAAAAAATAAATAAATAAAATGCACCAATAAAAAATAAATAAATGGAAAATCAATAAGGTAAATAAAAGAAGCTTTCCTGAAAGTACAAGGATTTTACTACCAAAAGGGGACACTATTAACTCCTGAAGGGGGAAATGTTGTAATTTATATTCTTAACCACTCCTTCCAATGGATGAACTCGTCCGTCAGACTTCTTTTCGTTAAGCCCAAGACTATTTAAATGAATTTTCACTGTGTATTATTTGTTGTAGCTTCCTAAAATCATTATCAACGTGACGGAATTCATTGAGAAGGCAAAGAAATGCGCACACCTGGTTACCGAAAATAGATTAATTGTGGACATTCCAAAACTGGAAGAGATAAGAAAAAGAAGTATTGTAATGTTCGTTGTTAACAAAAAGTTTAAAAAAAAACCATAAGAGCCTCAGTAGACCTAATTTGCAAACTTTTAGCGACGGTCTATATCCGACTGTCGCTAAAAGTTTGCAAATTATTCGTTGTAAAGGATTCAACACCTGGAATATGTTCTAAACGGTCTCAAACCGAGATAATTACCCAGGATTATATCCTGAGAATGGAGTATATGGGAAAAAGACGAACGGCAATCTTCATTTTTAATGTACCTTTTCTACTAAGATATGGGGAAATAACTTCGGTTAACTGGGACAAATACCCAGGAGCATGGAACATTTAGATCCTCCTTGATAAGTCTTCTTTCGACAACATGCCTTTTCGACAATATGCAGGTTGGTGAGGAGAAATTTCCAATAATTGTAGCTGGCAGAAGACCCGCTTGTTGAACATGCGAACAAATATTGATTGCCTCCAAAGAAAACCCACTACTACCACTACCACAAACCCCACTACTACGAAAACAAGAGTGGGCCAACACCTTGGTATACCATTAACACAAGGAGTGGCGATGCCAATAAATCCCCCCCCCCCCATCAGAAACATCTGACAACGAATTCCCAGTACTCCCTGACTTAAGTAAAGAAGAAAGGAATGAGTGAATTTTGGTGCCTGGGGGGGGGGGGACGCCGGGTCGTGTATCCTTAGAGCAAATGAAGGAAGATATGTTAAGGAAGAATCCTGGAAAGGATAAATAGAGAGAGTTGAAGAAAAAAATGGACAAAGAAAGAGTAAATAAAAAAAACCCTCAGCAATCAAACCCTCAGTCGCCAGTCAAATCCCCCTCTCCAAAAGCAAGCTATCAGCCCTCCCTTAAAACAAAAAAATCATCCACCTCCACTCCCGCGCAGACAAAAATTCGTTCTACTCCCAAATCAGTGCCCCCACCAATCACAGATCCCATAAAAGACTCATTCCCTTAAGCCCCACAAAAAATTCCAAGCCAGACTCCTCTCCAAAGCCTTCTCCATTTGTCTCCCTGCAAAACACCCCCAAAAGTACTCCCCCTACATCCCCTACAAAACAGACTTCTCCCGCTTCACCACTCACAAAGTACCCCTCCCCATTCCGCAATAGAAGATATGCCACCTCAACCTTCCCCTCCAACTCAGAAAAGACAAAGAAGCCGCTCCCTAGAAAGAGGCAGAAAAAAACTGCCTTTCTATCTGCAAAACATCACAAACGATCCGATATGAAGTAACTTGCGTTTCGGGAAGTGGGTGAGAAATCTGTGGAAGACCCCCTTAACTTTCCTAACGCTACGAGAGTACTCACGGTGATACGGAAAAACCGGAAGCCAAAGGACTGTGGTAGATGTTGGGGGAGACGAATTCTATTTTTAATTTCACTCCTCCAATGGCAATTTTTAAAAACTACAATTTAATGTGTTTAAGAAAAGATTGTGTTGAGAGGGTCCCCGTCCGTCTACACCCTTCCCTGTATAGGATAGCAAAACTAACCTACCCCTTGGATGTTTGTGGTATCTCCCTTACTGGGCAAATCGATGTTCAGATGGCCATGCATTCTTTTGGGGGAGCCATCGGCATCCTGACCTCATCGATGTTCGTTTCTGGAACCCAACCCTAAGATATTCTCAATGGCTAGTTTAAATGTCGACTCTTGTAAATTTCGAGTTGCTACAGACCTTCAGCACCTTGGAGTGAATATATGTTTTATTTAGGAAACCCACTTAATTCCAGCTAACCATTTGGGTGCGCTGGCTATGGGTTTTCACGTTTATTCAGTGTACTTTGATTCTCACTCAAAGGGTGTTTCCTGGCTAGTAAGTAAGTCTTTAGGTGTGTCGTGTGACCCTTGTTTCATGGATCCGGAAGGAAGGCTGTGCGTTCTGGATATTACCATAAAAGATAAGGCATTTCGACTCGTTGAGGTTTATGCGCCCAATAAACATGCTGAGCTAGGTTCCTTCTTTCGACGGATCGAGCAGTTCATAAATACAAATCATTTTAGCGGGAGATTGGAACGCGGTCCTGGATCCCAATATAGATCGTAATCGGGCTAGGGGATCTAACCAAGATCGGGATGCTAAGGAATTTCGGGATTTTCTTGATAAGTTTGATCTTATTGATAAATTCCATAATGAAAAGCCTCGTGATAGAGTATGGACTTGGACATGTAGATGCGGCTCCGGTCCAATACAACTTGCGGTTCTTAATTAGGAGAGTCGACATAGAATGTCCAAGTTTTCATAATATAGTTTACTCGGATCATAGACTTGTTTGGGTCCGTGTAAACTTAGATAGACCTAGGCCTAGATTAGCTGGGTACTGGAAGCTCAGCACTTCGTTGTTCGATGTGATGGGCTACCAGGAACAGCTATTACTAACCTTACAGCGGGAATTGACGGGGGCTGTAATTGGGAATACGAAGTGGGTTCACTTTAAGAAAGTAATTAGGTCCTTTACTGCCGATTTTAGCCGACGACTCAATCAAACAACTAGGGCAGCTAAACTGGCACTAGAGTCTAGATTAGATCGGGCGGTGGAGATGGGGGATAGTGCTAAAGTTACTATAATTAAGGCAAAGCTGGCTTCCTTGGCTACCCAAGAACACCAAGCTTTAGTAATTAGAGCTAGGTTAAAAAGAACGCCTAAAGAAGCAACAAATATGGCCGCTGAACTGCGGGCAGAAGAGCGTCGACAAGCATCTGATCGACATATCGCATGTGTCTCATTGCCGGATGGACGTTTTGTGACTACAAACGAAGGTATTCTAGGGGCGTTTTCTTCTCATTTCCAGGATCTTTTTATCAGGGAACCCGGTTTGTCTTTAGCAGAATTCGACCCCTATTTAGCTGACTTTTCTCGTCTCGAAGCGACCGAAGCAGCTCGGTGCGAAGGTTGCATAACAGAGGAAGAAGTTCAGGAAGCTTTAAGGCGGGTTGGCCTTGACAAGTCTCCTGGAATCGATGGTTTGCCCTACGAGGTGCATTTGAGGTTGTCGCACTTTTTTTTCCCTTGCTGACAGTTTTATTTAACCCGTGGTTTAAGAATGGGACTATTCCGAAATACTTAACCATGGGTGTAATGACATTGTTATGCAAGAGCAAAAATGGTGGGGATGGGTTAGATAATTTTCGGCCCTTAACGATGCTAAATGCTGAGTTAAAATTTTTGGCCAAGATCTTAGCCAATTGATTGCAGCTAGTTTTGGCTGGTCTAATTAGCCTTGCACAGACTTGTGCTGTAAAGGGTCAGACCATTCAAGATAATTTGCACTCGATATGCTTGATCATAGATAAAGTCGACACAGAAGCCGCGCTGATCAATTTAGATCAGTCCAAAGCATTCGATAGGGTGGACCATCGGTATTTTGAGGCTGTTTTGTCTGCAACCTGTTTTGGTCGCAATTTCGTATTTGGATTCGCCTCTTGTATGCGAACCCCGGTGTGTTGGTTGAAGTGAATGGTCTGAGGTCTGAGCCCTGCAGATTATCCAGATCTCTTTGTCAGGGATGTCCGCTTTCACCGATGCTCTATGTGCTTGTGTTGGAGCCCTTCCTTCACAGGCTAAGGGTGAATCCGGTCCTACGTGGGATTATTTTGGCAGGTGCTTGCAACACGTTAAAGTACTCCATCTTTGCCGACGACTTAACTGTGCTTGTAACGAGCAATGCCGAGATTAGTGTTGTCGACAGAGAAATCAGAATGTATGAAACGATAACAGGGGCCAACATTAACTGCGACAAGTCTATGGGCTTGCACATTGGTGCCTGGAAGGGTGTATACTTGCAGGGACCCTTTAGCTGGACTAATGGACCTTGCAAGCTACTCGGCATCTGGTTTGGTCCTGATCTGCAGTTGGAGAAGTATTAATAGCGATTCGGCCGCAGTTGGTCTGTGGATCCGTAGAAATCTTTCATTAAAGGGGAGAGTGGAAGTGTGTTGTTCTCACATTTATCCGATCATCCTATATCGTCTATCAGTACTTCCTCTTCCGTCGGATACGCTGCTTGAGATTCAGCGGGCCCTTTTCAAGTTTTTGTGGCTTGGTAAAGCCTCTATAGTCCGTCGCGAGATTTGTTATCTAAATCCTTCTGAAGGTGGTCTGGGTATGCCGAGCGTCGAGATTCGACGTCATACATTTCGGCTGTTTTACCTACATCGAATGAGTTCACAAACTGAGGGAAACGGTGGCTTCTGGAAAGAAGACACTAAGAAAGTCTTTCCGGCTTTAAAAAGTGTGCACTTGGATGAAGGGGAGGCACACAGGTTGCCCCGAGGCGAGTGCTCCTTTTACCGCAAATGTAGACATGCTTTGAAGTTCTTCTTAAGGGTGAAAGAAAGCCTCTCTGACACTCTGCTGTTGTCCTGAAAGGCGTTATATCGGGTGATAGTGAGGGGGACTATTTGAGATGATAGGGGCTCACTTTAGCAAGGGGGGAGCTACACTCACTCTGGCCTTGGGCGCCTGGATTACGGTGCTTCGATAATGACGAGGCATCGCTGATCTGGCTGATGATTAGAAATGCACTCTTGGTTCATAAGAGGCTTCATTCAGCTGGCTTGACGGATTCGCCGACTTGTGTTAGATGCGGTGACGAAGACGAGACTTTGAGTTACGCCTTCTTTTATTACCGCATAGTTGTGCCGCTGATTAGGCTTGTTTCGGATTTCATGGTTTGCATACTTAACGTATTGTCTTTTGACCTGGATCCTATTAATGTATGTAGCAACTGGGCTCCGACAACAGATAGACCGAAAACGTTTTGTTTTTTTAAGCATACTAGCCGTTATGAGAGAAACGATATGGAAGACTCGTATGAAGGCAGTCTACGGAGCTGAGACCTACACTCCTCTCGACCTTATTGCGATTTTCAAATATTACCTGAAAGCTCGCATTAGGGCCGAGAGAGTGAGACTCTCTTCGGCAGATTTTGGTGAAAGGTGGATGACAGGTGCACGACTGTGTAGAGTTACTGGAGTTGGATTAGAGTGGTATTTAGACGTACCTTAGGTATAGAATATTGAGCTGCAGAAACGAACATTGATTTTTGTCCTGTTTTAAGTTAGCCTAAAGACATGTTCTTTGTTGGATTTTGTAAAATTTAGTTCATGTTCTTTGTTGGTTTTTTGTTAAGCTTAGTTCATAACTTAGCTAGTGTATGAATTGTTTCATTACGGCCGTTTTTATTTTGTCCCCCCTTTTTTGATAACTCCCCTCCCTGCCCCAATTAGGTGACAGAGCGCTTGACTTGCCAGAGATGCAAGTCACCCTTCGATATTTTCAAAGGAGGTGTGTCTGAATGAAACGTTGGGGCCTGCATCAACCCCTTTTTTCGATCTTTCGACTGGCAAATCTGCGTCTCTGCCACAGTTTAGTAATGGGGGTCTTTTTACTAACTTCCGGTTTTTCATTGTAAATATCATTCTTTTTGTACGAAAAATTTATTATCACACCCCCATTGCATATTTCTTTTATATGGGTTTTAAGTAGGTTTTCATGGTATAACTTTTTTTGGTGATTGGAGATGGACGTATAGTATAAATGTGGTATTTTGGTGAAAGATGGTCATGAATGAAACTAGCTAAGTTAGAAGAGTTTATATCAGTTAGTAAAGATCGACCCTTTTTTCGGCCTTGTGCCAGATTTGATAAACATTTTATATTTATGAATAAATACTTTATAGCTTCCTTTTGTAATTAACACCTTTACCAAAGATATTCTGGCCTTTTATTATTCTCCTTCTCACTACACAAACTTAATATGAATGAAAAACTTCTCTTAGCAAGAAAACTAGAATGGACCGAAGCAGTATTAAAACCTATTGAAATTATCAACTTACGAAATAGATGACGAAAAATTGCGCGCTTAACATATGAATGGGAAAGTTAAAATAAGAAATTATTCTGTCTCCTTAGTCAGTCCCAAGACGAAATACATATTAGAAGAAAAACGTTAGTGCACAACTTTCTACTCGCTAAATACTGGTCTCCACAAGATAGGAGGAAGTAGAAAAATATGTATTTTAAAGCCACTGTAATTGGGTGTCGGCAAACCCCAAGCGGCCATGTGTAAGTCGCCCACGAGCGGGAAATCATGCACCACGCGGTAAGCATTTTAATAAGGAGCTGGGAAATATAACACTTTTGTACCATATTTTTAAGATTCGAAATAATCCTGAACCTAATACTTAATTTATAAGATAGAACATTGTATTTTGTTACTAATCAATCACGATTTACTCTGGCCGTCGTAAAGTGAGAAGGCCATTTCACCGAGTCTCGTTTTTCTGCTGACGTCAGAGTGGTCGGTACTAAAAAGATAAACAAGACACTTCGAAGGGAATAGTTACACATAACATGTAGGCACATGACGGTGGTTATTTCACTCTTAAATTATTTCATCTTTGATCTTGTAATTGTTTGGTATTTAAGAAATATGTTTTTGTTCATAATTTTGTTCATGTCATTTTCAAAGTGGAACTTTGATAGTGATTTTAAGGTAAACCTATAAAAAGAAACATCGTTAAGACGGATGACAAAACTGTTTTGATGTGTAGCAGTTATATCTCCCTCTCAAACATAATTACACCGGTTTGCCAATAGATGTCGCTTTTCACCGTCAGGTGGCGCTGGAAGACGACCACAGAGGTATTTGTCCTTTCTTGATTATATAAACTAGCGCACAACGTCAGACAGCCTCTTTTCAGTTCCGGCCACGGCAGACGGTAGTCATCGGAGACACTGCTCGTCTCCTTATCTGACTCACAAAATCACACGTGTTAAAATTCATAAAAACGTTTTTCTCTGTAAGAGATTTTTCTTCGAACACTCATTCATATTCCTACAGAGGCAATTTATTCTCCAGGACATTTTATTTTCCCGTACACAATTTCTTTATTGAACATATTTTCCCATGTGAGTTTCAATCATATAAACTATTTCAACTCCACACACGTTATACACACATATATACAGCATTCATCATTTCACATACACACTGTGTACGTATGATTGTACTCTGTTTTATTGTCGTTACACACGTTCAATAAACGCATTATTTAAACAACCTATTGCCTGTAAATTATTATTTTGCCTTCCATGTTGAAGTATTATTGGGTAAAGAATAACAAAGGCTTGGGTGAGGAGAGAATTTACGTACGTTTATTCCGTGCGGTTATGGAGACGTTCGACCCCTAAGTAGTTCTTATGTGTTAGCATGCAGATGGTTAGTATATAATATATCTGTTGTGGCCCTGTTTAAAGGGACCGAAATGAAGACACAAACACGGTATAAAGCCCCCACGTAGCTAGGGGGTGCCAGGAGGGGCAAGCCCCCCTTTCAATTACATTTGCACCCCCTGAAATTTGTGATCCAAAAAATATTATAAATATAAATACTCTTATATTTCGTAGTCAACTATAGTTCTTCATTATGAACCAGTATTTACTTTTGTGTAATATATTTTACAGCAGAGCCGGATTAAGGGGCCAAGGGGTAAGGGGCTGGGGCCCTGGGCCACCCACCAAGAGGGGACCTCCCACCAATTTTTAACATAATTTCCGATTTCAAAAACGCTTATTTGGATTTTATTTTGTTTAAAACTTAATTTTCCATTCCTGGTACTAATGATACCATAATAAATATTTACGGATTTTAAACCCCCACGTAGCCAGGGGGTGACAGGGGGGGGGAAGGCCTCCCCTTGCAATTACATTTGCACCCCCTGAAATTTGTGATCCAAAAAATATTATAAATATAAATACTATTATATTTCGTAGTCAACTATAGTTCTTCATTATGAACCAGTATTTACTGTTATGTAATATATTTTACAGCAGGGCCGGATTAAGGGACCAAGGGGCTGGGGTCCTGGACCACCCACCCACCAAGAGGAGACCTCCCACCAATTTTTAACATAATTTCCGATTTCAAAAACGCTTATTTGGATTTTATTTTGTTTAAAACTTAATTTTCCATTACTGGTACTAATGATACCATAACTAAATATTTACGGATTTTAAACTACCAGTTAAAATAAAACTATTGACCATAACATCTAAATATGATTTAAATTTGTTACCTTGTAAAAAGAAAAATAATTAAAATTTACGCGTTCTCAAACTCAAACATAACTTCGCTAGTTTCAGATCAATTGGTGAAGGAAACAAAGCCTCGATGCTTTTCACCTGTTTCCTGCTTGGTGAAAGAGATTGTCAGGGTATCTGTCTTTTTTCGTCAACTTACCAAATATATATTTTTAAATATTGTTAATTCACACTATTTAATATTATAAATTATCAATTAAATAATTATAATTCAAATGATATAATATAAACACAAAATGAATTCACGTTGTTATTCTGCCAGCTTTTTTTAAAGATATTTTTTTTAATTTCTAAAAGAAAGTGTTGTCTTCATTCAAAAGATAGAAATGAATACTAGCAACCTAAATTATTTTCAAATGAAACTGGGAATTAGTTTTAAAAATTATTTTTGTACTTTATCACGAATCCCAAATACGTTTTTTCTTTTTGTTGTCAGTTGCAAAAAAATTGTGAATGTTACATTCAAAATTTTTGAAATTAACATAGAAAAAAATCCCAGATTTCACCCAAGATGAAGTTGAAAGAAAAAACAGCATTGGTAGGGTATAAACCAAAAGAGAGGCCAGCAAAAAAGGCTTGTGGTGTAGGGTGGGATTAAGTGAATTAGTGAATCCAATGTTTTTTCACACATATGTGAGAAGTGGAAGTCGAAGACTTTGGCGTCAGTTCTTTCTTTGATTTTGATTGTCATGTCTGTGTGAACTAATAGTGAAAAGAAATGTCAAAATAAATAAAGAGTGGATAGGGAGATAGAATAAAAGTATAATAATGAAAAAGATTCTTGGTTATTGAAACCGTTTAGTTACATTTTCATTTTCTTAGAGACAACTACTCTTAGAAAGACTAGAGGAAATTTTGACCAACATAAATGTAAGTGCATAT
The DNA here is from genome assembly GCA_963556195.1 of Sepiola atlantica. NCBI lineage: Eukaryota > Metazoa > Mollusca > Cephalopoda > Sepiida > Sepiolidae > Sepiola > Sepiola atlantica. Next base: position 73,645,488 of record OY744515.1, read on the forward strand.
ATTTCTTTTCTTTTTTGTTAACTCTATTTTAAAGAAATTTAAAATGTGTTTTTAGAAAAAAATAATTACTAATAGCATTTTTTTATTATTAATCTTTGGGGGTTTAAATAACTGAAAATCGTGGGGTTCACTTAAGAGGCTATGCCATCTTCCAATATTTGTAAATAAATATTTTTTAAATAAGTATTTATTAATACGCTATTGTTTTGAAGCAAATGGAATCGAGGTACTTGTTCGTCTTTTACCATAGTCCGTTTTTCACAACTTTTTACTGACCATTTTTTTGTTCTTTTTTTCGGTGTACACTTACCTATCAGGCTGCTAGAGAATTTCGGGGTTTTTGGAAATTTTTTCAAATATTTTATATTTTAGGAGGGGGATCAGTTTACAATATAAATTCAACGTAGACTGATCCCCCTCTTTTGGACCATCTCAATTTTTGTAAAAAAATTTTTCGGTGTACAATTACCTATCATGTCGATAGAGAATTCCGGGGTTTTTGGAAAAAAAATTCAAAATATTTAGATTTTAAGCCGGGGGGATCAGTTTTCAATGTAAATTCAACGTAGACTGATCCCCCTCTTATTGACCATCTCAAATTTCTAAAATTCTTCTTCTGCTTACAACTACCCCCTACCAATAACGAACACGTATTGTGTTATCTTTTTGGTACTTGTGCAGTTTACGGACCGGGCTATTTTTTAGATAAGATTTTCAAGTTAAATTCAATTTTTACGATATCTTTTGTTTATTACATTGTTAGGTAAAAGTACAGAATAGTATACAAAGCCCCCCCCCCCCACGCTTCCCCCTATGTTAAGAATGGCTTTCTAAATAATGTTATTATTTCAACCCGGTTCGTAATTAAATTACGAGATTAAATCCATCAGGGACCAGGTTCAGGAAGCCGGATATTATGCGGTTTTAGCTGATGAGGTTAAGGACATCTCTAACAAAGAATTACTTGGTGTTTCATTACAGTTTCTGCACGGAGGAAAAGTCCATGAACGGGCCATTGGTTTCATGGAGCTGTATGACTTATCTGCTGTCAGTATTTCGGAACAGCTGCAAGGTATGCTGCGGTCTATGAACTTGGAGAAGGAGATGTGTGTTGGGCAAGGATACAATGGTGCAAGTGTGATGTCAGGTGAACGTGGTGGTGTCCAAGCGCTGATGAAAAGGGCTGGCTATACAAATGCCCAGTATGTGCACTGTGCATCTCATAGGCTGAATTTAGTTCTCGCATCTGTCACTGAGATTGATCCTGCCATTAAGACATTCTTCGAGACCATGGATTTAGTGTACACTTTCATGACAGGTACAAAACGTCATTCCCGATACCTGGAAATCCAGAAGATGTTGTATCCGAAAGACCCACAATTGGAACTGACCCATTCATCTACAACCAGGTGGTCTTCCAGATCCTTAGAGGTTGAAAAGTTCTTGCGCCGTTTTGATGTAATTTTGGACACTCTGGCATCCTTTCAGAATGATCCTGCTGTTGAAACAAAACTTTCTGCTATTGCTCTACTGAAGGTAATTCAGACAAAGAAGTTCCTAGTTCTCCTAATCTTTTTTGGAAGATTATATGATTATACAGATGTTGTGACCAAAGGTCTGCAAAAGAAACAAACAAATGCGGAGACAGCTATTAGCTTGGTGGAAACACTACTTGAACACGCAGAATCATTCGATACAGAGAAGGTGGTGAAGTATGCAATGTTGCTTGCCACAAAGTACGATATCACGGATATTGATACTCGACAATCTAGAAGGGCACGAAAGTTATCCGAAAAATTAGATGGCGCATTAGTGACTGGTTCTGTTGGCCATAACTGTGTAGGTACAGTGGAAGATTTTGATTTGGTACTCCAACAGTTGCTGGGGCACATTAGAGGAGAACTCCGTGCTTGATTTGGAAATGCTCAATGTGCAGTGATAAAAGCTGCTGCAGTGTGTAACACGTCATCAGAATCATTCATGGACAGTGAGACGCTGAAACAGCTAGGTCCACTGTTTGGAGTTTTGGTAAAGGAGAGTGAGGTGGAAATATTCAAGAACTACATTCAGCGACGTCTCCCTACCGAAGATCTTGGACTTTCAGAATTATTCGAACAATGTGACAGGGATATTTTTCCATCGGTGCATAGAGTATTGCAATTGCTCCTTACCATCCCACAGACCTCAGTAACCGTTGAAAGACTATTCTCTTCAGTGAAGCGCATCAAAACAAGAATGCGATCTTTGATGTCAACAGAGAGACTGACCTCACTCTGCCTAATATCCTTTGAAAAAGATTTGCTGAGAAACATTGACAGAGAGCGTATCCTTACGCATTTCAATAACTGTAAAAATAGGAGATTATAATAGAATTCTGTAGAGCTAGCAAGTAGCTACCTTATTTTACGAACTTTATGTTATTATTTCTGCGTTTACTATCCTTTATGTGCTTTACTATGCTTATGTTGTTATTTACATGTACCTACCAAAATACACAACAATATATTTAGATTATATAAAAGAAATTGAAATTTTTTTACTACTTATTTATATTTATATATCAGTACACACACAGTGACCCAAAACGTCACTCATATTAGAATATCAATATTAGTTTTGCCCCTCCTAAAAATGCCTTGCCCCCCCCCCCTAAGTTAGAAGTCTGGCTACGTGCCTGGTATAAAGTAGAAACAAGTGATTAAGAAAATAGAGTACAGAGGGAAGAAATATGTGCCTGGTAAGTAGAGTTCGAACTATCTTACTAGATACCCGGCGAGAGTTAATTGCTGTTGGCATTTATTAAGCAAAGAGGAAGAGTCCATGTTGTACATAGGTAAGTCACCATAACAATATCACAACATCCTCCCTGTATGAGTGTATGGGAGTCTGAATTGATATATTGATTAGGATATAATGATTATTTTTTTATGTATTATTGTCTGTTTTGTAATTGTCTTGTAGTGCTGGTATTTGTTGAGTAGTCATAGATTCTGTCTGCAATGTTTATGGTTATATAGAGTCCTTGAATCTGGCTGGCATATTTATGACTCGTCCAGATCTAGTGTGGGTTGAGTTTTTTTGTATATGGTCTTCGTTTGGTGTGATTTTTCTATCATCGTGTGGGATGGTGGTTTGTTTCCTGCCGTCATTTGTATTGGGTTGGTCATTACATTGTACCGTCCTTGATGTTGGATCAGCAAAGTATACTTTCTTCTTCACTGTCGGTATTGGTACAGCACGTAGGTGAGTACGGGTACGGCGGAGTCTCGTTCCATTTGGAGTTTCCACAATGTAGCTCCTTGGGTTACCATCCTTCTGGACGATGGTTCCAGGGTGCCACGTTTTGTCTTTTTTGTTTGTTATTGATACGTGTTGGCCTGGATACAGTGGTTGTAGGTTTCTAGTGTATCTATTGAGATCGTGGTTTGTTTTAATTACTGTCGATCTTTCGTCTAGTTGTTGCCGGTGTTCTTCCTTTCCAGGCTCTACTCGGCTGCGTAGTGTTGTTGTTATAGGCCGTCCGAATAGTAGCTCATCTGGTGATGGTAATTTGCTGTCTATAGGTGTTACTCTGATCTGCAGTAATGCTATTTGGATGTCACCTTTATCCTTAAGGCATTTCTTGATTGTGGACTTAATGTGTCGCACATGTCTTTCAATGAATCCATTGCTTCTAGCATAGTGGGATGAGCTAGTGACATGCTTAATACCCCATGATGTGATAAACTTTGGAAAGCTTGTCCTGTGTATTGTGGACGTCCGAATAGTGATGTGTAGCTTTTTATTTTGTCAGCTATTGCCTTGCTGGTTATTGGTGTGGGCATTTCGTCCATGACAGGGTATTTTAAGTATCTATCAACAGTTAACAGGAATTACTATCCATTGATCTCAAATAGGTCAGATGCGATATATTTCCATGGTCGTGATGGAATGTCGTGAGGTTCGAGTGGTTCTCGTCTGTTTGCATCTTGATGTTCCTGGCAGAGTAGGCATGCTCGGCACATCTTCTCTATGTCCTTGTTGATATTTTGCCAATATATGCTTTCTCTGGCAAGGCGGCGAGGTTTCTCAATACCCTGATGTGCTTGATGGAGCTGGTACAGAATGTCATCTCTCATAGACTCTGGAATTAGAATTTGCTGTCCTTTGAAGAGTACTCCTACTTCAACCGCTAGTTCATCTCGAAACGACCAATATGACCGGATGTCAGCTGGCACATTTCGGATAGTTTCTGGCCATCCTTGGAAGACAATTTCTTAGACGTTTTGTCTCTCGTTGTCTCACTGCATAGCAGATCTCTTTTTTCTGTTGAGAAGTTGATGATCGTAATTGTATGGTGCTCGTCATCAGGTTCTGTATCTATCCCGTCGATTCTTTCGTCTAATTCGACTATTTTGTTGTTTTCTGGGTTGGTTAATCGACTTAGTGTGTCTGCAAGTATCATGTCTTTGCCAGGGTGGTAGATGACTCTGAAGTTGTAGACGCGGTGGTGCAGAATGCAGTGGTTTTGCACATATAGTGACTAATGGTTTGTGGTCCGTGATCACTGTGAATGTGTTTGCATACAGGTATGTGTGGTACCGTTGTATACCATGCACAATTGCTAGCATTTCACGTTCGATATTGCTATATCTTGACTGGCACCAAACCAAATGCTATTGGTTTGCCTTCCTGTATCAGTGCTACTCTCAGACCCCTCTGTGAGGCGTCTACTTCCAGTGATATTGGTTTTGTTTGGTCGTAGTATGATAGGAGGTCATCAGCAGTGATCATATCTTTTAGGTCATCATAGCATTTTTGATGATCTGGGTCCAACACCCATGGTGATTGTGATTTCAAAAGATCACGTAGTGGGTGTGCTTTTTCAGCAAAGTTTGGAATATACTGGGAGAGGTAGTTCAGCATTCCCAGGCAGCACTGTAGCTCATCTTTGCTTTGTGGATTTGGCATCTTTTGTATGTCGCATATTTTTGCTGGGTCTGGTTTGATGCCGGTGGATGTATATATATTACTGAAGAACATTATAGTGAGTTGTTTAATGACACATTTTTCGTTGTTAAACACGAGGCCGGTTTCGGCTGCTCGTATCATCAGGTTGTGCAGATTCTTGTCGTGTTCCACATCATTTTCCCCGTATACTGCTACATCATCTGTGATGCTAGCGACACCATCAAAACTTTCAAGAATTTGGTCCATCCTTGCCTGGAAGACATCCTGAGAGACGCTTAGGCCAAATGGCAATCGTTTCCAGCAAACTCGCCCGAAAGGGGTCCTGCACGTCGTTAGCAACTGGGATTTTTCATCCAGGTGGACTGACCAATAACCAGCTTTGGCATCATGTTTGTTGAACACTTTTGCCTTTGCAAATTTCGGATTCCGCTCTTCAACTGTTGGTATTTTGTAGGGGCATCTTTTCAGGCTGGAGTTTAGTTTCTGTGGGTCAATGCATATCCTAAGGGATCCGTCCTTTTTCGTACTGAAGGCCAGACTGGAGCACTTCTACCTTTTTTAGCACGTCTTGTTCTATCAGCTTTCCTATCTCTTGTTTCAGCTTGTCTTTGAGATGGATGCTGCATTTGTGTGGGGGATCAATAAATGGTTCTGCATCCTCCTTTAGCAAAAGTTGCGCTGTACCACTGAATTTGCCAATTCTGTCAAATTGTTCTGGGTATGTTTGCCTCAGTTGTTCAACGTTAGTGATGGGTGTAGGTGGTTGTCGCAATTTTGTGTTTCCGATAGTATCAACGTTTATTGTGAGAAGTTTGAGCTGATCACTTGTAGACAGACCTACAACGGCGGATCCAAGGACATCAACAACATAAAATGTTGCATCTATCCATTTCGATGTTTTATATTGGCATGGGATATTGATAGTTCCCCTGCAGGTGATTGTGTCGCCACTGTATGACGTGAGCTTTATATGTTCTGCTGGTCGTAAGATATTGAGAGCGATGTCATCTGTTCCATACATTTGTTGAAATGTTCTTAAGGGTAATGTGTTGCCTGATGCTCCTGAATCAATTTTCAAGCGGAGTGTGTGCGGCGAATTGGGGATATGTGGGGGTTTGATGTGTTGTGTATGCTTCATCTCTGGGGTGTTTATTGATACTGTCCATGCACTTGGCGCTTACTGTAATGGAGTAGAAATGCTTGTGGTAGTCGTCACTGTCACTTCCGGCTTCTATGTGGTCAATATGTTTTTTTCTTTCCCTGTAGTTGGATTTCCTCATTTGACTATGATGCTGGTTGTTGCGTGACTTGCTTTTGTGACCTCTGCCTTTGCTCTGATTTTGTTTTTGTTTTATTCTGCAGCATCTAGACCAGTGACCCATGTTCCCGCATGCAGAACATTCATCATAATAGGCTGGACATTGTCGCGGCTTGCGTCACAGTTTTTGCATTTTCTGCCCCGGTTGATGCTGTGGATCTTTTCATGCTGGGACACACCACGTAGTTGCAGCTGATCGTTTCCTGCTGAAAGGTCTTCATATTTCCTGCCTTCAGCAAGGACATCACTTATTTTGTGACCTTTGGCTTTGCTGTATAGCTCATTTCGGAATGGATCATATGGTGTAGAGGCGATTATCAATTCGATAATACGCTCATGCAGTTCTTTCTCCGAGAAGTCACACTTCAGCGCCAGTGTTCTGGCCCTGGTCACAAAATCGTCTAAGCTCTCACTTGGCTTTTGCCTGTATTGCATTAGATGAAGTCTATGAATTCTGAAGTGCACGTTTGTGTTTAGTTGTGCTTCATAAAAATTCCATAGATCTAGTGGTGACTTTTTTTGTTCATCAGTCAGACCACTGGCGTTTAGGCGTTTCAGTCCTTCATCACCTATGCCACGGCAGATTTTCCTGGCTTGTTTGTTTTGGTCTATGATCTCCTCATCTTCCAGATATACAGGACCGGTGACACAGTTATAAAAGTGGGGGGGGGGCTCTCCTAAAAAGTGGGGGGCCCGGTTAAACACATGCATATATAACTTCATTATTGATGACCGTAAAGTGGGGGGGAGGAAGTCAAAAAGTGAATGAGAAATCTTTCTAGACTGAGACAAATTTACTTTTTTTCTGACTTAATTTTGAACGTATATAAAATTAAACACTTATGTCCACATGTTTACATCATTCTTTATTAACAATTTGTTAGCAATAAAATATAATCGACTAGAAATTCCGTTAAAACTTGAAAGTGTAGTATCTGTTCTGATCCTACATTACATCTTTTCTGTTCTCAGTCAGTGAATGAGAAATCCTTATAGACTGAGACAATTTAAATTTTTGTCCCAATTGGAGCTGGATTTCCCCCACATTAAAATAAGACGCTTTCAAGAGAAAGGTTATTACACACCAACACATACGACTGGTCATTTCTGTCTGAAATGATTTAATCTTTGATCTAGTAATTGTTGGTATTTAAAAAATGATACCGATTATTTTGTTTATGTAGTTGTCATGGTTGGGATTTTTAGGTAAAACTATAAAAATAACTTATAAACTCAAATTCACGATGGTTGACAAATATGCTTTTCTCTAAAATTTGAAATATTCTGTTCAAACTTGTTTTTTTTTGTATAAAAAACTTTATTTTTTGTGCCAAAACGTTTTTTATGTGTGTAAACAAAATTCTAAAACAGTTTAAATATTTTTGGCGCTAGAAAAAAAAATGATTAAAACATTGAATTAAATATATATATTTATAAATAAAATTTTAATTTTAATTTTTAACACATTGGGAATTTTAACCCCTAGAGTAAATGTGGTATCGTGGTGACTAATTCTTCTAGCAAAGAGTAGAATAGACAGAGGATGATCAATGACATTCCACGCTCCACACTTTTGATGGCCTTATTCCTAATTTGTTTAAAATTTAAATTGTATTTTTTGCAATAAAATAATTACAAGTGTAATATCTGTCAGAATACTACACTTCTTCTTTTCTGTCCTCGGTCAGTAAAGATGAATTCTTCTCGACTAAGGAAATTTTGATTGTTGTCCTAATCCCTTTGTGATAGCTTGATTTTCCTCACATTAAAAAACGAACTTCTGTCTAACTCTGTCCTGTCGTCGTGGGGAGGCGAGTAAATAGAAATAGTAAATAAAAGTCCATGAAACAATGTAATGTTTTTTTAAGCAGCAATAACACAACTTAACTATTCATTTTGAATTATTGTTTTTTATTTTATTTATATTGAAGTTCAGATCGAATCGTGTTCTTTTCTTTTCTTTTTTTAAATGCAATTTTTAAAGTGTTCTAATGCGTTTTTTAAAGTATCGGATTAACCTCCTAATATGTTATTATTTCTTTCTCTGTTGACTCAGCCCTTCTTCGTCTCTAAGGAAGAAGACATGGCCTATTCTATCCAAATCACGCTGTCAGAGGGTCCGGCCAATCAAAGACCAACAGGTCATGCTTGACCACGCGAGATTTTGAGTGATATAAAAGAAAAAACACACTTCCTCCTTCCACTTTTTCATCCCTTTTCCTTACGACCAGCGATTAAGACGGTCCCATCAACAGACTCTTAAAGCATGGGGCAAGAAGCTGCCTGCCACTGTCTTACACTTACAACACGCCGTCTCCCCCTCCCTCCTCACCGGACACAGGACAAATAGTAAGCTTAAACCCTTTCTTTCTTTTCTCTGTTTTAAGTACCGTTCAACACAAATTCCTACCATTTCGTACAGTGCAAAAAAGGGATAGAGAGACGGCTCATTTTCTCTAATATACGTGCACACCAAAACACGTGTGCTTTCCAAGAACAAACTTTAAAAGAGACATTTTATACAAACAGTAAAAGGGACATTTTCCTGTACACAAAACTCAGACTTTCATTGAGGAATTTATACAATTCAAATGAACCACGTTAAATAAATTGTTATGTTTATTTTGAGTGCTGGCCTTTTTACTTTTTGTGTTGGTTACTGGCGTATTTTTACTCGTTCTTTCATGTTTAATAAGAATAGAAAACGTTAGAACCCCCACAAATTTGGTGACCCCGCTGAACATTTTATTCATTAGAATTCCAGTAACTCAAACAACAATGGCTTCAAACGAACCGACAGAATGTACGTTGACTGTTAACCTGCCTACATACAATCCTACAAATGTGCAAACATGGTTTTCCCAGCTAAATGCAATATTCACGGCGAAAAAAATAACTTCACAAAATTCAAAATACGTATATGTAGTAGAAAAGCTACCTGCAGACGTAGCCACAGAAGTCGTCGATCTTTTGAAGACGGAGAGACGTATAGGACAAGTAACAAGGTTTATTGGCGGTCAAAATACATTCTAACTGAGTCATCACCAGGGGCCGTAACTCGTCCCCTCACCGGTGAATCGTCAGTGTACAACTACATCCCCCTTTCGGTTGTAAAGTTCTTTACAAGGATAGTCTTTTAGGTGGGCGAACTTGTCGACCGCTTCTTGTATATTTCCCTTGGTCAGGACCTCTGGAACTCTCTAGTGGGATGTTTCTTTAGTTACTGGGAAGATCTGTATACATATATCCATATCGAGGGGAACGTGGTAAGGTGTTTGCTTCCTGTGGGGTAGCCACCTGAGAGAAGCTGGTTTCTCCGTTCCTTAGGCGCAGATTACTTTTGTTGCGTCGGTGTAGTCCTGAATCTGTCTTAACTAGGACTGACCTTGTTGACAGAATTTTACTTACTACAGCTGTACTGGTCTTAGGTATCTTGACCCAGACTGGTTGTCCTTTTTCAAAGGCAGGACGATCTTTAGCCCCATGACGTTTGTCATAGTTTTGCTTTTGTCTGGCTTTGAGCCGGGTGTCTGCTCTTCTATGTTCCTCGATGTTTTGCTGATCAAATAAATTTCTTTGAGGAATGGTAGGGATCCGTGTTCTCAGTTTTCTATTCATTAACAGCTCTGCAGGACTCTTGCCGTGTTGCAGAGGAGTGCTGCGATAATTTAGCAGTGCTATGTATGGGTCACTTGCTTTCTTCAATAAGTTTTTTATTGTCTGGACTGCACGTTCAGCCTTTTCGTTTCCTTGCAGATGATGGGGGCTACTTGTGAGGTGCAGGAAGTCAAAAACATTTGAAAAGTTCCTGAATTCACTAGAACTGAATTGGGGACCGTTGTCAGGTATGATTGTCTAGCGAATATTGATTTGCAATGCTCTATTACGCTGACTGAGGTGGTTGTCCGTAAATGGGCTATTTCAATCCACCTGGAAAAATAATCGACAATCAGAAGATATCGGTGTCCCATGAATTCGAACAGATCCATTCCTATTTTTTGCCATGGATATGCAAGTAATTTGGTGGGTTGTAGTGGTTCTGGTGGATATTTTCGTTCTTTTTCACAGATACCGCATTTCCCAACTTTGTCTGCAATTTGTTTAGAGAGGCCAGGCCACCACACACTTTCGCGAGCTAGTGCTCGGCATTTGACAATACCTTGGTGTCCCTCATGTAGATGCTCTAGTATGTCTTTTTGAAGTACATTAGGAATGACAAGTCGGCTCTGGTACATTAGAAGTCCCTGGTAAACTGTTAGGTCTTGGTTGACAAACCAGTACTGTTTTAGTTCGGGGTCCCGCCTTGCTCTTTCGGGCCAGTGGTCCATCTCATAATATTTGATTACCTGACTGCAGACTTGGTCAGTATTTTGTTTTAGTCGGATATCCTCCAATCGTTTATCGCTCGCTGAGATATTTCCTATGACTGAGCGGATAAATGAGTCGATCTCTGTCTCCTGCTGGATATCCTGTATAACGGGACTACTCCCAGGTGCTTGGGACAAAGCGTCTGTTGTTGTGAAGTCTTTTCCCGCATAGGAGAATCTCATTAACCTCATGCGGAAACGTTGAATTCTTGGAGTCAATTCGTCGAGTCGCTTCGACTTCAACAGTGCCAACAGTGGTTTGTGATCTGTTTCGACTGTGAATTTTGGCATTCCGACCAAGTAGTCCGCAAATTTTTCACAACACCAAGTGACTGCTAGTGCCTCCTTCTCAACCTGTGCATATCTCTGCTCTGTTTCTGTCAGAGATCATGAAGCATAAAATACCGGTCTCCAGTCATTTTCTTGCTTCTGCAGTAGTACACCGCCTAGGCCTTAGCTAGATGAATCTGCTCATACCCTTGTCGGCTTGTTGGAATTGTAATGAGTCAGTACTGGTGCAGAAATCAGTTGCTTCTTCAGGGTCTAGAATGCTGCTTTCTGAGGCTCATCCCAGATCCATTCTGACTCTTTCCCAAGAAGCTCTCGGAGTGGTTTGGTGGTTTCGGCTAGATTCCTAGCAAATTTTCCGACCTGGTTTGCCATGCCCAGTAAGCGTCGTAATTCGGACACATTCTCAGGTCTGGGCAAGTCCATAATTGCTGCTACTTTTTCGGGATCTATTTGTATTCCCTCTTTTGATATAATGTGACCCAGAAACCTTATGTTTCTAACAGAAAATACACATTTATCGTTGAGTGTAGCTCCTGCAGCCTTCATTTCCTGCAGTACTGCTTTTAGTCGCTGGTCGTGCTCCTGCTGGTTTCTTCCACTTATTAGGACGTCATCTATATCACAGATGACTCCTGGTATTCCGGACAAAATGTGTGTCATCTCCCTATGAAAGATTTCTGGCCCAGAACTTATCTCGAATGGAAGTCGTTTGAAACAGTACCTCCCATAAGGTGTTATAAATGTGGTAAGGACCTGCGATTTTTCGTGTAGGACGATTTGGTAGAAACCGTTGTTGCAGTCGAGCTTGCTAAACACTGTGGTTCCATCGAGCTTGGCCAGTAATTGGTCTGTGGTGGGTAAAGGAAATTTTTCCCGTTTCACGCTCTCGTTTAGCTTGGTAAAGTCGATGCATAACCTAACTTTACCGTTAGCTTTTTGGACGGCGACTATTGGGGCACACCAATCAGTTGGTGATTTGACTGGATGGATTATGTCCTCGTTCTCCAGACGTTTCAGTTCTTCCTGAACCTTCTGTTTCATAGGCAACGGCAATCTTCTAGGGATAGCAATGGAAAAAGGCTGAGCTCCTGCCTCCAAACGTATCTGGTACACATGTTCCAGTTTCCCTAGGCATGTGAACAGTTCTGGGAAATCTTTCTTATACTGGCGCCCTTCGCTTGTCACTCTATTAACTGCTTTCAGCAGGTTGAGGGCTTTGATTGCTGGTCCTCCCAGTAGAGGTTCTTGCAGACTCTCTATAACATAAAGGTCTTGTTGCGAGCTTACTTTTTCCGTGGCCAGTTTGGCCTTCACACATCCTATGAGGTTTATCTCATGATGACCCGGTCCGTACAGTCTATTGTTTGTGGGTTGGATGAGTGGGGAATCTTTCTTGAAGAACCGGTCCGGGATTACGATCACATCTGCACCTGTATCTAGCCTAAAATTTATAATTTTTGTACAGGTCTTAGTGGTGACCTTGATTTTAACCTGCCAATTTGTATTATCCTCAGTGGTAATTGTACCTATATTTTCGAGAGTGACATAACCTAAAAAATGATTTTCTTCTTCCTCTCTTATTTCTCTAACCTTCACTTTATCGGTTTTGCAAAATTTTGCATAATGCCCTTTCTGCGAACAAATTCTGCAGCGTGCATCTTGTGCTGGGCAGTCATTTCTATTGTGGAATGGAAATTTCCTGCAGCGTGTGCTAGGCATTTTCGATTTCGGATGTGGTTGTTTGGTGAAGTTTGTCTTGTAGGTTCACTTCGTAACCCGGTTGATTTGAGGATCCACTGCATCGGCACCGGAGGAAATGGTCTGCGTCTGTTGTTTCGAAGTTTCGTAGGCTCTACCTATTTGTAGGCACTTGTCTAGAGTAAGCTGTTTATCAGACAGTAACTTTTCTCTGACGGTATCGCTTCGAACCCCGACAACGACTTGGTCTCGAATAAGCCTATCCTGTAGCTGTCCGAAATTGCAGTTCTTTGCAAGTTGCCGAAGAGCAGCTATATAGGTCTCGATACCTTCCGATACTTCTTGCTTGCGAAGATGGAATGTGCGTTTCGCTCACGAAAAAATCCTCAAACTTCTTCATCATCTTCTCTAGGTTCGTCTTTTCTTACTCAGAGTTAAACTTCAACCCTTCATATATATCGTAACTATCCCCGATAGTTGCCAAAAATACTGATGTCTGATTCTTTAGACAATCTACTAGCGATCGAATAATTAGGTAAATTTCGTTTAAATTTTCGCCAGTTATTAGCAACATTTCCAACGAGAGTCATTCGTTCGGGGGGGGGGGGTATATGTGTTAGAAATTGCAAAAACATGGGATTACCTGGCAAACGGTCTCTGTGCGCGCTTTGCAGGGCTGAACCGCCCAAAAAATGGCAAGATGGCATCGGTGGCTTAATATTACCAGATGATCACGTGAAATCTCGTGTTCTCTCGCGCACAGGTTTGAAATAAAAGCGCGTCGCTGGAGGCAAGATGGAGAGAGGAAAAATGTAGTCAATGGAAGACGATGGCGACGCTTTTAAAGAAGAAGACGTGGAAGAAGAAGACGTGGAAGAAGAAGACGTGGAAGAAGGCGGTGTGCACTAATCCAGAGTCCCTTGCGAGTGTTGTTCCGGTGTCTACTAAAAAGAGTTTCTTGGGCGTTTTCGACCGTTGTTGAGATTTTTCTGCTACAAACACTGGCATCTAAACGTACGACAGGGAAAATAACTTTTCCTGCTACAAGCTATTTCGGCTTTGTTATGGAGAAATTCGACATCAGATTAATTCCGGAATTCGACGGCTCTCCTGCTGGTCCATCGGTGGTCGAATGGCTGGAGAAGGCCGAGCGTGTTTGCCGGTTGTGCAAAATTAAAGACCCAGCTATGGTCATCCCATTGAGACTCACTAAGGGGGCTTACGCCGTGTACCAGCAGCTCGGGGATGATGCGACCATGGAGCAGATTGCACAAGCGCTGCACGGGGCATTTGGTACAGATCCTTTTGTTGCCTGGAGGCAATTTTCCGAATGCCAGCTTGGGCCAGGGGGAAACAGTGGACGTCTACATGGCCGACTTGAAAAAGCTTGCTGCTCCCTTCGGCGGTGCGAGTGACCGCATATTGGCATGCGCCTTTTTGTCTGGACTTCCGGACGATGCAAGTCGACTGCTGCAGGCATCGTCGAGACTCACAGAGATTGGATTGGAGGAGTTGTTGGCGAGAGCACGAAACATCTTGAAGGACGATCGAGAACTGGTCTCTGCAGCGGTTGACACCCTGGACTCGCCAACAGAGGGCCTACGATGCTATACATGTGGTGGCCCCAACCACTTCTCCAGAGACTGCAGAAGCGGCACAAGGCGCACCCCAAATTATGGAGCACGAAAAGTAATACGGTGTCACCAATGCAATAAGCCAGGCCACATAGCACGGAATTGTCCGGAAAACGGGCAAGGGGAGGATGCCGCAGCGCTAGCACTCTCCCCAAAGCGGCATTGAACAAAGCGCTTCCTGCAGTGACAGTTCAAGTTGATGAGTGTAAACGTTCAGCGCTGGTTGACACCGGCTGTACCCAAACCCTCCTTCGAAAAGAATGTTGCACCACATGGAAGAAACGAAAGATCCCCGTCTTAACTGTCGGCAAAGGCTCATTGGTGTGTTGTGGGGTCAGTGTTGTTCATATCAGCATTGACAATGGCCCCCCGGTGGCTGTGACGGTGTTGGTGGTCGATGGGGAGCTGCTCGAATATGACCTTCTCCTTGGAATGGACACTATCACACAGCTAGGCGGAATTACTGTGAACAGCGCCGGTGATGTGAGATTCTCTCGACCAGACAAACAAATGTGTGCAGCAATCACTCTTGATGAACCCGATTTCCACGCAGAATACGACAAGGGCACAAACACTTGGACAGCGTCCTGGAAGTGGGCAGGCGACCAGCCACCAGTGTCTTTGCGGAATCGGCTGACAGAGTATCCCCCTCCTGCGTGGCTTAGGGGGCAGTACGAGGCAGAACTTCAAGTTTGGCTGGATAACGGCTGGTTAATTCCATACCTAGAGGATGAGCTCGGCCCCCCACGGGGGCTGATTCCCCTGATGGCTATCAGACAAGAGAACAAGCAGAAAGTTCGACCTGTTCTTGATTACCGGGAACTCAATGAACACGTTGACCCATACACTGCGGGGGCTGACGTCTGTGCTCATAAACTGCGAGAGTGGCGGTGGCAGGGTGCGGAAGCGGCTATACTGGACTTGCGAAGAGCCTACCTGCAAATACGTGTTGAGAAATCGCTGTGGCCGTTCCAGACGGTGGTAATCAAAGGAACTCGCTATTGCTTGACCAGGCTGGGGTTCGGTCTGAATGTAGCCCCGGGATCATGACGGCGATCATGCATGCGATCCGGCGTCAGGATGAAGATGTGCAACAGGCGACATCGTCTTACATAGACGACATTTTTGTCAATGAGAGCTTCCTGTCTACCCAGGCGGTCAAAGAATACTTTGAGCACTTCGGGTTGTCGTGCAAGGAGCCGGAGCGGCTGCAGGATGGAGCGAAAGTGCTCGGGCTGCAAGTGAGCGGAAGTGCAGATGGCCTCCAATGGGGAAGAGGTGGTGAAATCCCGGAAATCCCATCTACCATCACACGTCGGAGCACGTTTTTCGTGTGTGGAAAACTGGTGGGTCACTTCCCTGTGTGTGGGTGGCTCCGAGTGGCTGTGGCGGCTATAAAGCGACGGGCAACTTCTTTGTCAACAGGATGGGACGATGAGGTGCGTGATCCTGCCCTGCGAAGCATGCTGGTGGAAGCTGTGGCTAGAGTGACCAATGATGACCCTGTACGGGGGAGCTGGTGCGTCGATGGGAGTGAGTTTACAGTTTGGGTGGATGCCAGCTCACTTGCCCTTGGCGTTGCCCTGGCGGTCGACGGAAGTATAATAGAAGATGCCTGCTGGCTCTGGCCAGAGAATGACGCTAAGCACATAAACCTAGCTGAACTCGATGCTACACTGAAAGGAGTCAATCTAGCGCTTCAGTGGCAGGCTAGAGTCCTCCACGTTATCACAGATTCCACGTGTGTGCATCGGTGGATGACCGATGCCTTGAACGGAAAAGCACGGCTGACAACGAAGGCATCGGCCGAAATGTTAATCTGGAGGCGGCTTGCTACCCTAACCGAAACCATCAAGGAATACAACTTGGTCATAGATGTGACATTGGTGCAGTCCTGTTTGAATCGAGCGGATCGTCTGACCAGAGTGCCACGCCGTTGGCTAGACCTGCCGAAAGAAGTGAACGAGCCAGCACCTGTAAATTGCGGTGGGACGTAGACTCAGCCCGGCGCGTATCGCTGATGTCCATTGCCAAAGCGGGCACCCCGGTGTAAACCGAACCCTTTACTTCGCCAGGTTGGTTGACCCCTCTGTGTCACGGAGGGCTGTGAAATCTGTTGTGAGAAGCTGCAACACCTGCCAATCGATCGATCCAGCACCTGTCCGGTGGAAGAAGGGCATACTCGGTGTGAAGTGTAATTGGGATAGGATTGCGATGGACATAACTCACTACAACGGGGGGAATTCTTGACACTTATTGACTGCGGACCGTCCAGATTTGCATTGTGGCGGTCCATCGCCAGCAGGACACGGCTGCCATTGTCCATGAGTTGGAAAGTGTGTTCCTTGAGCGTGGCCCTCCTTCTGAGATATTGACCGACAATGGCCCCGCTTTTGTTAGTGCGCCGTTCAAGCAGTTTGTAGATGGCTGGGGTGTCCGTCTGCGTTTTCGGTGTGCCCATGTGCCCAGTGGGAACGGAATTATTGAGCACAACCATAGGACTGTCAAGACCATCGCAGCACGGAAGGGGTGTACGGTGCCTGAAGCAGTCTATTCGTATAACGTCACCCCCAAGGACGATGTTTCATCTTCCACCGCGCCAGCCAACGCGCTACATACATACCATGTCAGGGCGAGAGGTTTGGAGAGCAGCTCACTGCCCGAACCAGAGCCACCACAGGAGAACATAAAAGAAGGAGATGTCGTTTGGGTTAAAAAACCCCGAGGCCAGTGCACGACTCACTACGGAACCGGTCATGTCACTGAAGTGATCAGCCCGCAGGCGGTGCGAGTTGATGGAGTACCCCGTCACATTAAAGACTTAAGATCGGTATTCCAAACGCAGCTGCCACTTGATGAGGATAGTGAAATTGAATCCGTGACCAGCGAACCATCATTCTGGTTCATGACGGCTTCATCGCACAGCGACACTGAGAGTGGTAACCTTGAATGTACTGACCCTCCTACTGCTGATGAAAGCCCGGACAGTGATGCTGCGATGCGCAGCCTTAGGTTCGCCGACCTTCATGACACGGAAGACAGCACAGATGATGATGAAGCCCCGAATCCCTCTCTCCGAAGAAGCACTCGAAGAAAAAGGACACCGCCTCCCTGCTCTTTCTGTGATAATGAGATCAGAGGGGAGTGTGTAAGAAATTGCGAAAACATGGGATTACCTGACAAACGGTCTCGGTGTGCGCTTTGCAGGGCTGGACCGCTCCAAAAATGGCAAGATGGCGTCGGTGGCTTAATATTACCAGGTGATCACGTGAAATCTCGTGTTCTCTCGCGCACAGGTTTGAAATAAAAGCGGGTCGCTGGAGGCAAGATGGAGAGAGGAAAAACGTAGTCAACGGAAGACGACGGCGACGCTTTTAAAGAAGAAGAAGAAGAAGAAGACGTGGAAGAAATAGACGTGGAAGAAGAAGACGTGGAAGAAGAAGACGTGGAAGAAGGTGGTGTGCACTAATCCAGAGTCCCTTGCGAGTGTTGTTCCGGTGTCTACTAAAAAGAGTTTCTTGGGCGTTTTCGACCGTCGTTGAGATTTTTCTGCTACAAACACCGGCATCTAAACGTACGACAGGGAAAATAACTTTTCCTGCTACAGTATATTAGCAGAATATTGCTTTATGTCCGTGGTAGCCATTTTTCAAAAGTATACGATATATATGAGAAAAACAAATTTCTGTACTTACTGTTCTCTCTTTTCTTACTTTTTTTTGTTTGTGGGACCGTTTTCCGTAAGTCGTTTGTTTATCGATAGTAGAATTATCTTTCTCTTAGAAATCCTTTGTTTTTCTTACTACGATATTCGATCTTTTACTTTTTTTTTGTCTCCACAAATTGTATCCTTTATCTGACACCATGTAAGGTTATTGGCTGGGTTAAATAAGTAGTAAGACGGAGAGACGTATAGGATAAGTAACAAGGTTTATTGGCGGTCAAAATACATTCTAACTGAGTCATCGCCAGGGGCCGTAACTCGTCCCCTCACCGGTGAATCGTCAGTGCAGTAACACTGCAATTTTGAATTATTGTTTTTTATTTTATTTATATTGAAGTTCAGATCGAATCGTGTTCCTTTCTTTTTTTTTAAATGCAATTTTTAAAGTGTTCTAATGCTTTTTTTAAAGTATCGGATTAACATCCTAATATGTTATTATTTCTTTCTCTGTTGACTCAGCCCTTCTTCGTCTCTAAGGAAGAAGACAGGGCCTATTCTCGCCAAATCAAGCTGTCAGAGGGTCCGGCCAATCAAAGACCAACAGGTCATGCTTGACCACGCGAGATTTTGAGTGATATAAAAGAAAGAACACACTTCCTCCTTCCACTTTTTCATCCCTTTTCCTTACGACCAGCGACTAAGACGGTCCCGTCAACAGACTCTTAAAGCATGGGACAAGAAGCTGCCTGCCACTGTCTTACACTTACAACACGTCGTCTCCCCCTTCCCTCCTCACCGGACACAGGACAAATAGTAAGCTTAAACCCTTTCTTTCTTTTCTCTGTTTTAAGTACCGTTCAACACAAATTCCTACCATTTCGTACACTGCAAAAAAAGGGTAGAGAGACGGCTCATTTTCTCTAATATACGCGCACACCAAAACACGTGTGCTTTCCAAGAAAAACTTTAAAAGAGACATTTTATACAAACAGTAAAAGGGACATTTTCCTGTACACAAAACTCAGACTTTCATTTAAATGAACCACGTTAAATAAATTGTTATGTTTATATGAATTTTGAGTGCTGGCTTTTTTACTTTTTGTGTTGGTTACTGGCGTATTTTTACTCGTTCTTTCATGTTTAATAAGAATAGAAAACGTTAGAACCCCCACAAATTTGGTGACCCCGCTGAACATTTTATTCATTAGAATTCCAGTTACTCAAACAACAATGGCTTCAAACGAACCGACAGAATGTACGTTGACTGTTAACCTGCCTACATACAATCCTACAAATGTGCAAACATGGTTTTCCCAGCTAAATGCAATATTTACGGCGAAAAAAATAACTTCACAAAATTCAAAATACGTATATGTAGTAGAAAAGCTACCTGCAGACGTAGCCACAGAAGTCGTCGATTTTTTGGACCACATGCCAGTGTAAAAACCCTACGACATTTTGAAGGATGCCATAATAAGTAAGACCGGAAAGTCAGACGAAAGACGACTCCATGATCTCTTTAACAGTTTAAATTTAGGCGACATGAAGCCATCTCAACTTTTGAGGAAGATGCGGACATTGTTAGGGACAAATTCAATATCCGATACAGTATTAAAAAAGTTATGAACGGATAAACTCCATACTCATATAACGCAAATTCTGGCATCACTCCCGGACGAACTGAGTTTAGACAAGCTAGCAGATATAGCTGATAAAATTCATGAGAGCAACAGCCCTAACCAAGAAAAAAATGTCTATGCATCTTCAACGCCAACATTTCAAACAGGCACATCCGACATCGTAGCAAGGCTGGAGAAAAATATAACAGAATTAACACTCAAGGTACAGAGTCTCATCAACAACTATGACCATCAATTTTACCGGCCTCGGGGACGTTTCTGAGACAATTCATATTCTCCACATAGGAATAGTCAGAGACGTTCAAATTCTTTCTCCAGAGAGAGACACACAGGCAATACCTGTTGGTATCATTTAAGATTTGGAAAAAAAGCCCGGAAATGTATAAAACCATGCAACTTCGATATGGTACAGACACAGGCGGGAAACAGACCTTCCAGCAGCAAGTAAAGACGACATTAACTGCTGGAATAAAACAAATGAGTCGTCTATTTTACATCCGGGATAGCAATACTGGGTATTATTTTTTAGTCGACACAGGTGCACAAATCAGTGTAATACCACCAGAACCCAACAGCAAGTCTATACCATCAGCATACACTCTACAAGCAGCAGACGGATCCAAAATCCAAGCTTTTGGAGAAATATCACTGACACTGAATTTGGGACTGCAACGACCATTCTCATGGATTTTTACACAGCCCAAGTAAAAACACCCATTCTTGGGGCAGACTTTCTATCACATTTTCGTTTGTCAGTGGATATGTCTACACACTGCCTCATCGACAGTGAAACACAGTTGTCGATGAAAGGAATAACCTCAGTGTACACATCAACTGGAATCAGCTCTGCTTTACCAAGCAACAGTGGTTTACAGGAACTTAAAAAAAAATTCCCATCAATAACAACTCTTTTAAAGCACACCGATGAAATTCGCCATTCTGCTAAACACCATATAAAAACTACGGGACCACAAATCCATGCATCTCCACGCAGATTGCGCCCGGATAAGTGCAAAATAGCAAAAAACGAATTTCAACACATGCTAAAATTAGGCATCATCCGCCCTTCAAGTAGCCCATACTCCTCGCCACTGCACATGGTACCAAAACCAGATTCAGGGGCTTGGCGACCCTGTGGAGACTTTCGAAACCTCAATGCCAAAACAGTTCCTGACAGATATCCAATTCCCCATATTCACGATTTTGCCATAGGTCTGCAAGGAACTAAGATTTTTTCAAGACTTGATTTGGTCAAGGCATATTACCAAATTCCAGTAGACATAGAAAAAACAGCAATAACTACTCCTTTTGGCCTATATGAATTTAAAAGAATGCCATTTGGATTACGCAACGCAGCTCAAAGTTTTCAGAAACTGATAGACGAGATTTTGAGAGGATTACCATTTGCCTTTGCGTACATCGATGACGTACTCATCGGTAGTCGAAATATTCAAGAACATCACAAACATCTGGAACAGGTTTTTGAGAGACTGGCACATTTTGGTTTAAAAATCAACGTAAGCAAATGTGTTTTCACAGTCCCCCCAACTGACATTCTTGGGTCACGTAATCGATGAACAAGGTATTGCGCCCGTGCCAGAAAAAGTGGCAGCAATCCAGCAATTTCCTCAACCAACATCATTGCGACAATTGAGAAGATACCTTGGTCTGATCAATTACTACCGCAGATTAATTCCAGGTTGTGCAAACATTTTAACTCCTCTCACAAATTTGCTGCGCAAACAAAAAAAGAAAAATGCAACGATTACAGTAGAAGGGGAAGCATTGATCGCATTCAACAACTCAAAGAAAGCACTGGCAGATTTCACAAAACTGTCTTACATCCATGATGAGGATAATTCAGTACTAACACTGACTTCAGACACTTCTTCATTTTCGATAGGATCAGTTCTACACCAAACTCAAAACGGTATAGAAAAACCCATCTCTTTCTTCTCGGTGAAACTGAATAATACACAACAGAAATACAGCGCTTTCTCGAGAGAATTACTTGCGATCTATCTGTCAATAAAACATGTCCGGCATCTTCTCGAGGGCCGAGACTTTACTGTTTTCACAGACCACAAACCCCTCACATATGCCTTACACACAAATATGGACAAATATATGTGGGGAACGTGAAGGGGGCTTACCTGTGAAACGTCCTCGTGTTTGTCTGTCCTGTGCACTGTGGATGAAGGAAAAGATTTTCAACATGGCGTCCGTGAACCTTTATTATGTACGGTTCACGCGGAGTCTCGCGAAGTCACATTGCACGCATGCAAATTAGGTGTGCCTCAGCCTAATAAAAGCGGGTCTCTTACCGTCTTCAACGAAACGGTGCGAAGTAAGTGCACGTGTGACGAACGTAGAGATCTGCTTTGGAAGCTGACAGAGGACTTTGTGATCTACGGACAGAGTGATTTGCGTTTCTTTGGACCTTCGTTTTTTACTCCGGAGTGATTTGCGTTTTGTTGGACCTTCGTTATTACTTCAATATACGCCCAGAGATACCCGACAACTGGACTACATATCCCAATTTACATCGGATATTCGTTACATCAAGGGCACAGACAATATTATAGCAGATACCTTGTCACGCTCCACAATTCATGCCATAAATTCTGAAGCTCTTAACTTCGAGTTAATCGCAGATGAACAGAAAAATGACGAAACATTAGACAAGGTAAAAAAGGACACTTCCTTAGAATTAAAGGCACATCCACTCCCTTTTGGAACTAAGACATTCCTATGCGACACAAGTACAGCTTATTCCAGGCCTTATATACCACCTTCACTCAGAAAAAAAGTTTTTGAACATTTCCATAAGTTGTCACACCCAGGCCGACAAGCTACTATCAAATTAATTAGTAATCGTTTTGTCTGGCCTAAAATGCATAGAGACATAAGGGATTGAACTAAAGTGTGTTTAAAATGTCAAACTAGCAAGGTGAGTAGACATACAAAATCTCCACCTGACCAATTTACCCACCCAGATGGTAGATTCACCAACTTACATATCGACATAGTTGGACCACTGCCAGAAGCAAATTGCCATGCATACTTATTAACAATCATCGACAGATTTACCAGATGGCCTGCCATAACTCCTTTACGAGATACATCTGCGCAATCCGTCGCGAAAGCAATATTGCATGATTGGATAACTAATTTCGGTTGTCCATCAGTTATAACGACTGATCGTGGCGCTCAATTTAAATCAACACTCTTCAATGAATTTACAAAACTTTTGGGAGTGAAACACATAACCATGACGGCTTATCACCCTTGTGCCAACGGAATGGTCGAGCGTTTCCATCGACAATTAAAGGCAGTTCTGACAGCCAACAACCATTCCGGAACATGGTTAGAAAACATTCCTCTAATTTTGTTGTCTATCAGGAATGTGATAAAACAGGACTTAAGATGGACATCATCCGAAATGGTTTTCGGGACATCACTGACATTGCCCGGCCAGTTCTGCAAAAAAACGAATCATTTTCAACCATCTACAAACTTTGTCAAAAACTTAAAACAAAGAATGAATGATTTAGTTTTCACGCCTACAAGGACACGAACAAAAGAAATTTACATCCGAAAGGACCTCCACAACTGCGAATATGTGTTCGTAAGCATTGATGCAGTAAAGAAACCTCTTTGTGCTACATATTCAGGACCTTTCCAAGTGGTGGAGAGGAAGGCAAAATATTTTACCATAGTTAAAAATGGAAAACAAGATACGGTTTCCATAGATAGGATAAAACTGGCATACTTGGATTCATCGAAGAACAGCATGTCGAAACACACTACACCTCCACAGGATACCGAAGTGTGCAAATAAGGTCCTACAATAACCAGCAGACCACATAAACATGAACTAATTACAAAATCCGGCAGGAAAGTAAATTGGCCTGCCAACCTGAAACAGTATGTTACATATTGAAAATATTTTTCAATCTGAGGGGGGTTTTATCGGATTAACATCCTAATATGTTATTATTTCTTTCTCTGTTGACTTAGCCCTTCTTCGTCTCTAAGGAAGAAGACATGGCCTAATCTCGCCAAATCATGCTGTCAGAGGGTCCGGCCAATCAAAGACCAACAGGTCATGCTTGACCACGCGAGATTTTGAGTGATATAAAAGAAAGAACGCACTTCCTCCTTCCTCTTTTTCATCCCTTTTCCTTACGACCAGCGACTAAGACGGTCCCGTCAACAGACTCCTAAAGCATGGGGCAAGAAGCTGCCTACCACTGTCTTACACTTACTACACGCCGTCTCCCCCTCCCTCCTCACCGGACACAGGACAAATAGTAAGCTTAAACCTTTTCTTTCTTTTCTCTGTTTACTTAAAACACAAATTCCTACCATTTCGTACACTGCAAAAAAAGGGTAGAGAGACGGCTCATTTTCTCTAATATACGCGCACACCAAAACACGTGTGCTTTCCAAGAAAAACTTTAAAAGAGACATTTTATACAAACAGTAAAAGGGACATTTTCCTGTACACAAAACTCAGACTTTCATTGAGGAATTTATACAATTTAAATGAACCACGTTAAATAAATTGTTATGTTTATATGAATTTTGAGTGCTGGCTTTTTTACTTTTTGTGTTGGTTACTGGCGTATTTTTACTCGTTCTTTCATGTTTAATAAGAATAGAAAACGTTAGAACCCCCACAAAAGGCTGAATGTAGTCGTTAAAATCGAATTGCTTTTTTTTTCTTTTATTTTCTCTCTCTCTCTCAGCATTCGACGTGGTCGCAACGTCAACTTTTCTCTTGTACCCCACCCGGAGCAAAGTCTCTACTCTTTTTATGACAACGAGAATTCGCCCATGCAAAACAATGCTCATTTGCATACATGAACTCTCGTCGCGTTATAAAAGTTACAAGTTTCCATTTTGCAATTGGAACACTCTGGATTCAATCCCCGATGGACAATACACAGCGTGTTCTCTGTGGACCTGCATGATGGCTGTTATACTCACTCCTGATCTTTTGATCACACATGATGTAGGGTGGTGGTGGCCTTTTGATTCGTGCGCTTCTTCGAAGTGGGACATGCCCCCCCCCCCCCCAGTTTCTGCTTCTGAATCGTCTGACGATGGTCTACTTCCGAACTCACGGCTTCATTCTCGTGAGGATCACTGGTGCTGCTCATTAATAGTTCCACACCAGACGACTCATTACTTTCCCCAATGGTTGAATATATATTGTATGGAGAGAAATTATACGAGAATGATATGATAGATGTATAAGACAGACTTAGATCTGATTACCTCAAAAGGAAGTTTACGTTTGGAGAGTATAGGGATATGTGTGCAGATAGTTTGGTCACATTTAAAGAATGAATGAGAGTTGTTGGGTTAGTAAATGTAGAACAGTGTAGAAGAGATAACAGGGTCAGTTGGTAGGGAAAAGCCAAGGAAAATATGAGAGGAAATGATAAGGATGGATTTGAAGGAAAGAATGATTAATAGATTTGGCCAGAGATAAGTTAGTTGGAAGTCAATTTCTAAAATTCATGAAACACATGCCAGCATGTAAAAACAGATGTTAAACTGATGATGATGATGATGATGATAATGATGATGATGATGATGATGATGATGATGATGATGATGAATACTACCTAACGAAATAGTTAGGCCGCATTCTTTCTTTCAAGCATATTTCGTAAAAATATACTTATGGTAAGAAACGTTGACGTCAACAAAGTTTGACTAACCTACTTGTAAATGAGATGCTAAAGTATCAAGAGAAGTCTGTAGAACTATAGTAGCAGATGGAAGTGGAGTTAAATATACGAAATAAAAACTAATACAAGTATTAAAGAAATCAGTTAGTATTTAGTGATTCATGGGAGTGGGGAATATAAGTGTTTTATATAGACAATAAAAACAAATAATTTCTAGCTAAACTAGAGTCACTGTATGGAGTTGGGTGAGATGCGTGTAGACGTTTTGAATAAACAAGAGTAACTAATAGATTAAAGCAGCAGGAACCAAATATAGAAAAATATTCTATATTTTCAAATTGCAAATTTCAAATTTTGCAATAGGATTTATGGATTACTTTTGATGAAATGAAACACAAATGTTTCTTGCCATGAGTATATTTTCATGATACTATTAAGTTTTACTTGAAGTAAATACTGAAACAAAAAATATAAGAAAAAAAGAGAAGTAAAAGGAAAAGAAATGAAAATATGGATGAAATTTAGCAAAATTGAAAAATTAATTTATCGCACTTAAACAATGCAATATATCAAACCACTGCTTAAATAGCAGTGGTTTGATATATTGTATTGTTTAAGTGCGGTTTTTGCCAAATGTTTGCTAAAGGAATAAGATCCGATGCACTTGTGACGTACTCTCCCACGTCGTACGTGCATCAAAAGCTTAAGCATTCAGTATTGAGGAGGGTGCAGTTTATAAAGTCAAAATTGTGGGTAAAAGGGTATTTTGATGATTTATTCCTGTATTTAAATCTGTTTTTTCCGTTTGTCTTTTTCACACATTCTGTCTTTCACAGCATTCATGATATATCGTGCATTTTATCCTCATATTATTCGCATTTCATCCTCATATATATATATATATATGTGTGTGTGTGTGTGTTTGTGTGTGTAATCAACAGTTACATTCGGTAAAAATTACATGCCCAAATGTGTATATAATCATACACATAAATCTGGTATTTGTCTGTCTATCCATCGAGCTCAGTAATGGCCTAAGAAAAAAGAAAGACATCATTTTTAATTACATGTATAGTGAGTTTGTATTCATCAAAATTCATGAATGATAAGAAAAGTAATAATTGGATGTCAAAATAAAGATCAACTTTTATCAAATAAAAAAAAGAAAAACAAAAGAGTTAAAAGTCATTCATAATTATAATCAACAGCAGCAGAAGAGTGTGGCTTTTGGTAAAACAAAATTGAAAAACAAGCTAATAACAATAACTACAACTGCTTTTGGTTGTTGAATTCTAACCAAAAATACCCACTTTCCCTGAATGTTATTCATGCCTAGAAAAAGTAAGAAAGAACAACAAAAAAGCTATTTATAACAAAAGCGTGACATATCAACGAAAAAGCTATTTATAACAAAAGCGTGACAGATCAACGAAAAAACTATTTATAACAAAAGCGTGACAGATCAACGAAAAAACTATTTATAACAAAAGCGTGACATATCAACGAAAAAGCTATTTATAACAAAAGCGTGACAGATCAACGAAAAAACTATTTATAACAAAAGCGTGACAGATCAACGAAAAAGCTATTTATAACAAAAGCGTGACAGATCAACGAAAAAACTATTTCTAAAAAAAGTGTGACGGATAAAAAAAAAGGCTATTTTAAACCTAAGCGTGAAAGACAAACAAAAAAGTTATTTCAAACATAAGCATGATAGACCGACAAAAAAGCTATTTCAACGGGACAGACTAATGGAAATGTTATGTCAAATTTAAACATGACAGCCCAGCTGAAATCTTAGTTCAAACTTATAGGCCATTATCTATATAGAATCCGGTACTTAGAGCTCAACTGTGTGACCAGTTGACTAACGAAATAAGTAAAATGCCAAACACACTAAAGCGCCGTTTATATTATATTTATATTATACTTTATGTTCCATTATGCTCAGAAGGGCAAGTCCCTTTCTTCGAGTTCTGATTTACTGAGATTCAAAAATGGACATTCTAGTCTATAAATGTTCCTGCATTCAAACCCTAATGTGTCGTGGTCTGGACAGCTTTCTTTGTTTACTTTTGGATCAGACGCCATCTTTAAAAAAATGACAGCAGCAGCAGTTTCCTTTTTTTTTCCCTCACAAACTTTATACCAGTGACGTCGTTCCAGCCTTTCCTGCTTCCAGAGACGTCACCCCTGTTAGTTATTTTTCCGTTTTTTTTCTTCACAAACGTTATTACCTTTATGGTAAATACACCTCTTTATTTTTAAACTGTTCATCTGCGTTTGTCCTCTCTTCTTTGTCATTGCTGTTTAGGCCGATCAACAACAACGATCGACCCCACAACAAGTGGTGACCCCGACGTGATCTCAGACACGAGCAGGCGACTGACAGAGAAGATGGCAGAGCACTCCGATGAATAGGACATCAACGAGTCAGCTCCTCTGATACAACTGCCTCCCTACAATATGGTGAACACCCGGAGTTGGTTCATCCAACTGGAAGCCATATTTGCAGCTCAGTGTGTTATTCAACAGGACATGAAGTATGCATCTGTGGTGCAAGCTCTACCACCATCCATTGTGGAAGAGGTTGAGGACGCCCTCCTCAACACCCCGGCGACCTTGCCATATACCTGCCTCAAGAAAGTCATCCTCAAACGTACAGGATGCTCAGATGAGGACCTCATCAGAGACCTGTTTGCCAACGTGTCTATGGGGGACAGGACCCTCTCACAACTCCTGCATCTGATGAAGAGCCTGGGGAAACAACGCCATGGCAGAATTCATTCTCTGGGGCCTGTGGATGGACCGATTACCTCTCAATGTGACTAAAGGGTCTAACCAGGTTGACAGCTACACCGGAGACCACTCAGGAAGAGATCGTACAAATACGGCAGATGCAGTCGAGTCCAGCTTTATGCAACCATACTCCGAACCCACCACCTTGTAGACATCACCAAAGTCCTTCATCTTATAGGCACAATCGGAACCGCAGCTCCAGTCGTGGTCGAAAAGCTAAACAGAATGAGTGCTGGTTCCATCAATGCTTTGGTGACCAAGCCTGCAAGTGCGAACCTCCCTGCAGACACCACAAGACCCAGGGAAACCAATAAACCGGCAGGCAGTGACGACAAGCCCAGTTGGTATATGTTCACATAGTCGTCTTTTCTATGTGTGGGACCTCAAATTCCTGGTCGACACAGGTGCAGCCATAAGCGTGAGTCCACCCACTAACAAATCTGCCTTGAAGACCACCACATTCCAACTTTGAGCAGCCAACGGTTCCACCATAAAGACCTATGGGAACAAAGAACTGACTCTGGATATAAATCTGAGACGCGACTTCAAGTGGTTATTCACCGTGGCAGATGTCAAAACATCATTACTTGGCTCCGACTTCTTGGCACACTATAACCTGGTTGTCCACATGAAGACAAAAATCCTGACCGACAACTTAATATCAGTCAGAGTCACAGGGATCTCAACGCGTCTGAACATGACTGGAATTAGCGTTGCAACTCTGCACGACCCACACTACATGGAGATCCTGCGTCAGTACAAGGAAATTACACTG
Source organism: Sepiola atlantica (assembly GCA_963556195.1). Lineage (NCBI taxonomy): Eukaryota > Metazoa > Mollusca > Cephalopoda > Sepiida > Sepiolidae > Sepiola > Sepiola atlantica. The sequence continues at coordinate 73,674,329 of OY744515.1, forward strand.
CCTATAAAATCTACTGACACAGGTGAACACCAGACCCAGCACCACATCAAAACCACTGGACAACCAGCATATTCCCGACCACGACGACTTCCTCCACATAAATTGGCTTATGCCAAGAAAGCATTTGAAGAAATGTTGGCAGACAACACCGTACGTCCATCTGACAGTCCATATACCTCACCACTGCACCTTGTACCAAAGCCCGATGGGGAATTTAGAATCTGTGTGGACTACCGGAAACTCAACGCATCCACTGTGCCCGACCGGTATCCTGTTCTACACATCCATGACTTTGCCCCAGGTCTATAAGGGGCACGCATCTTTTCAAAAATAGACCTGACCAAGGCGTATTACCAAGTCCCAGTTGTTTCGGAGGACATTCCAAAGACAGCGGTCACAACTCCTTTTGGACTGTATGAATTCCTAAAAATGCCCTTCGGACTCCGCAACGCAGCCCAAACATTCCAAAGGTTGATGGATGAGGTTCTGCATGACCTACCATATGTCTATGCTTACATCGATGACATCCTAGTGGCCAGCCAAGATGCTAATACCCATGAGCAACATCTGGGAGAAGTGTTCCATCGGCTAGCCCATTATGGCTTCCGGGTCAATCTCGAGAAATGCGAGTTTGGCTCACAACACATAAATTTTGGTCGGACACCACACAGACGCTTATGGAATCACCCCACTACCTGTAAAATTTAGGGCTATACAGGGTTTCCTAGTGCCTACGTCCATTAAACAACTGAGACGCTTCTTGGGGATGGTAAATTTTTACCGAAGATTCATCCCTGGATGCTCGACCCTCCTCAACCCTTTAATGAATCTTCTCAAAAGGAAAAACAAGCCCATATCCCTGGAGGGCTACCATGAGGAAGCTTTCCAGACAGCAAAAACCTCCCTAGCTAACTTCACCAAATTAGCTCATCTGGATGAAGACATCCGAACTCGGATCTACTTAACAACAGATGCCTCAGACACTGGAGTTGGTGCCGTGGTAAAACAAGAGTTTGATGACCAATGCAGGCCCATTGCGTTCTTCTCCGCTAAACTGTCACCAGCCCAGTCCAGGTACAGCACCTTTTCCAAAGAACTTTTGGCCATGTACCTGGCCATAAAACACTTTCGCCACTTACTGGAAGGTCGAAATTTCACAATTCTGACCGACCACAAACCTCTAACAACTTCTCTGTCCAACAACTCGGACAAATATACAGCTCGTGAGATCAGACAGCTGGATTATATCTCACAATTCACGTCTGATATCTAATACGTCAAGGGAACAGACAACACGGTCGCCAATGCCCTGTCCCGATTCGACGTTAATGCTTTGGAAGATAACTTACTCAGCCAGAACCTGATAGCGGAGACTCAGGGCTCCGACTCAACCCTACCAAATGTCCTGACCAACACATCTCTTCAACTTAAAGAGTTTCCAGCACCTTTCAGCAACAGAACTATATACTGCGATGTGAGATTAGACACCCCAGACCATACATACCTCCAACACTCAGGAAGCAGATCTTCAACCACCTACACGGATTATCACATTCAAGCAAACGTGCAACGATTAAACTCATCACGGATAGTTTTGTTTGGCCAAACAGGAATACTAACATCCGTGACTGGGTATCAACTTGCCTTGAGTGCCAGAAGTGTAAGGTACACTGCCACACCAAATCTCCACCCGGCACATTCAGCAATCCTGACGCCCGTTTCACCCACGTCCACATCGACATAGTGGGACCTCTACCAATGTGCCATGATTTCCAATACCTCCTCACAGTCGTTGATCGTTTCTCCAGGTGGTCGGTAGCAGCACCAATCAGAGATACTTCAGCTAAGACGGTCGCAAAGACAATCCTGCGTGAGTGGATCGCGGTTTTTGGCATGCCCAACATCATCACCACGGACCGCGGTTCACAGTTTCAGTCTTCACTTTTCCAAGAATTTACCCAACTGCTCGGTATCAAGCACATCAAGATAACCGCTTACCACCCCTGTGCCAACGGTCTTGTTGAGAGATTCCACCGGACCCTGAAGGCCTCTCTTGCAACAAAACATGCCACCGGCAGCTGGGTGGAAGAACTACCCCTAGTCCTTTTCTCTGTCCGCAACTCACTCAAGGAGGATCTTGGATGCACTTCAGCCGGGCTGGTTTTTAGTACAGCACTCTCTTTACCCGGCCAATACTTCGACTATAACACACCTCGTTACAGCTACAATTTCTTATATTCAGGAACTACATCATAAAATGGCTCAGTTGAAGTATACACCACCTAGACAGTCATCAACAACCACTCATGTCCCGCACCAATTACAGGACTGTGAATTTATTTTGGTCCGAAATGATGCGATCAAGAGACCACTAACCCCAACATACCAAGGGCCATACAAAGTGTTGAAGCGCTCCGAAAAGCATCTCACCATCAGTCGAAGAAATCAAACAGACACTATTTCCATCGATCGTGTAAAACCAGCTTTCCTCGAGATATCACTATTAGAGAGACAACCTTTTCCGACATCACCTGATGCACAACCTACCCCAACAACCACATAATCACAACCCTTCCAAAGGAACAGAGTCAATACCTGAAACGCATACCACTCCAGCCAGGCAGACCCGTTCAGGAAGGATGGTCTCTTTTCCAGAGAAATATAAGACTTATATCTATTTTTAATTGATAATGATCAATTATCCAGGGAAGGGGCCTTGTCGCAGTCTGAACCGCTATCTTTGTTTACTTTTGGATCAGACGCCATCTTTAAAAAAATGACAGCAGCAGTTTTCTTTTTTTTTTTTAACCACTTGCTTGCTATGTAAGACGGAAAAATACTGGCTGCTGCCTGTATTTTGCTTTTAACTCTTCGTCTAGAAAAATGGAAAAATACTGGGCTTCAGCGAACATTCTAGAAAGAAATATCAAAACAAACAGAGTTTCACCCGTATCTTCTATCTTTTTGGATGGAAGGAATAAAAATATAGTTTGTTGGGATAGCAGACTATATTTCTTATACAGTCCAGCAACTTCTGAACTGGATTGGGTGACGACTAATTCTCACAGGAATTATTTGTCGTAATCTAAACCTTTCAGAGTGTGTGCAATGACAGTCGCTGGTTTTAACCAGCGACTGTCATGGCACACACTCTCCGTGTATTCACCAGGTCAGCCAGGGGTTTTTACCCCGCCAAATAAACTGGTATCGTCCGGGCCTTTCGGTCTGGATTTACGCCGGTCTATTGAGGGGTTTCGGTCCTGTGAAGTTCTAGGAGGTGCACCCTCCCAGGCTTTGCCTCCCCTCTTTGGGGAGGAATAAGTTTATTGCTTACTGTCTGACTTTATGACTGGGGAATGCCGACGGGGCTGCCCAGGCAATTTTTAAACAGCCAGAGTGCTCAAATTCTCGAGCGCTGGTTCTTTCCCACTTTCCCGACCTTGTGTCACATCTTACCTTATGGGAGGAAGATAAATAGAAGCAATTCAACCAGGTGGTCAGGAGACCTCCCAGAAGACGACGAGACGTGGATCCAGCAAAGCAGTAGCAGAAACAAACAGCCTTTTTCAAGGCTAACAATTTGTTCACCTTTGCTACTGCCTGCTCTATCCACCTGCCTGCTCCAGCTCACTCCTTCACTATCAGCTTCCTGTGGTACCTGCCACAGCTCACTCCTGCAGCACCAGCTTCCTGTAGTACCTACCCCAGCCTTTTCCAGCAACGCCCGCCTGTCGTTCCAGCATCACCTTCTCCAACAATCCTTTCCAGTGCCTGACGACATTCTGCCCTTTCCTGTTGATTTCCTGATCCCTGTTGATCCAGTCCTTGGCCATGTTCACACGGACCGGACCGACCTGAAGCATATCCTCATACCTCACGGACGTCCACATCAAACCCCGTGTGACGATTTCTCAAGCTCCTCGGGTACCAGTGACGTCGTTCCAGCCTTTCCTGCTTCCAGAGACGTCACCCCTGTTATTTTTATTTCCTTTTTTTTTCTTCACAAACGTTATGACTTTTATGGTAAATAAACCTCTTTATTTTTAAACTGTTCATCTGCGTTTGTCCTCTCTTCTTTGTCATTGCTGTTTACCTTCTTGCCTGTGTCGCCTTTTCTTAGTTGTGAGGCCGATCAACGACAACAATCGACCCCACAACAGATAAATGCCAGTTGCGGCCTTCATGCCGGTAAGTGTCATTTGATTCTATATCTACATGGCTTGATGAGTTGCTAACTCCAGCATGGCATCTCTTTTGTTCTAGAGATGAATATCTTCAGAGGAAGGGTATGTGGAGAATAGGGATCTGAAGACACTCATTGTGGAGACTGTATTGCGATGGAGAATTATTTTTTGAATACATATTTTAACTAAATGTGTATTTAAATAAAATTCTCCATGTGCAAAATGTTTGACGACAGGAAGAAAACAAAGAAAAATGGCGTCACAGAAAACTATGATGTCATCAAATATTGCAGCCTTCATTATGAAACTTTCATTAACTCTGGTAATATTTGCTTGATTCCCATAAAGCTTTCATTGTTTCTAATAATTCGATCGACAATTGTGCATTAGGTAAACGTCACACAATTTGTTTGAATCAGTCATTTTATTTATTTAATTTTCTCTACACCCTTTTTCTTCTCGGGAGGAGGTAGGGGTAGCCTTCATTCTTCCACTTATTTTCGAAAGGTTTGAATATTTAAAAATATTTTTCTTTCTTTTGAATCATAACCGTTCTATCTTTACTTTATATAATAATTAGCATGGCGACCCAGTGTTGTCCGGTGACATGGATAACAAAATAGAAGAGGTTGAAAAAGTGTATGTACGATCTCTCTCTCTCTCTTTCTCTCTCTCTTTCTCTCTCTCTTTTACTCTCTCTCTCTCTCTCTCTCTCTCTCTCTCTGATAGATAGATAGAAAGTAGAAAAAGAGAGAACATAAGAAAAAGAAAGAAAAAGAAAGCTGACTGATTGACCTTTGAAACAACTCTAAGTAAGAATGAAAAAAAAAGGGTTGTTTTTAATCCAGTACCAATCTTCTGAATGCCGGTATGCTGCCCCCCTCCTCATAACTGATTTACTGCACTTCGGAATAGTCGATTGTAAGAGGGGTTTTAGTCGCTCTCTAACACAATAAGTTTGATTCCTAGACGATTTAAGTTGTACATGTAATGGATCACTTTCAGACAGTTTCTCTCACCTCACGCCTCAGTAATCATTTCAGACGGTTTTGGTGATAGTTTGTGATAACTGTCATCGAATCGAATCTACTATTTCTTTGTATATATGAAAAGAAAGCAGTAAACTACTCCCCTGAATGTTTTTTTTCATGTCTTAGACTTTTGAGCCATCAACAACAGAACAAGTATTTTCATCAAACTCAAATAGTGCTGCCTTAGTGAATCACTTTTAATGTTTTTCTCATCAACCCATGCGAACAATGAACATAATAAACGGATCATATTAAAAATTCTTGAGTTTTAGGCAATTTTTATCATACGATGACTTCTTTTTGATCAATTAACTTTTGTTATTTATGACTATCTAATCTTTATAACATTACTATGTCATTGAAAAGGAAATTAAAATAAAATTATACTGCCTAGCTCATTCATTCATTCAAATTATGAAAGTGGTGCTTTTAATAGATTTGACACCTCTGTTGAATGCAATGATTTTATCTGGTGGAAAAAGATAAAAAAACAAATGAGTTTCTATGAAGCAGAACTTTTGTTTCTGCCGAGTGAAGCTTTAAAAGAGAAGACTTATTTTCTATTTAAAATCCTTGCTGGAATGTACATGTTTTGAACTAAAACATCAATGTGAAATACGAATCATCAGCAATTTGAAATACATTTAAAACGAGCTTGTTTATGTCTTGTAAGACTAATATTTTGGTAACTTTATTGTTGAATACATTTGGCACCAGATTAAAAGACTAACTTTCTTTATATCTGTGGCAGATCAATAGATCGATGAGACGAACGGACATTGAGGAAAAGTGCTAGCCTGTTTAGCTACCCCTTTTCTTTCTAGGTTCGTTCGGCTTACTCTCTCCTCTTCTCCTTCTTTTTCTTTCTTTCTTTCTTCTTAAACAGGGGTCACAGTACCGGTCAGATCTTTACAAATAAGTGATAACATATGTGGCCGAAAGATGAACTTAGAAAAGTGTTTATCAAGTGGGTGTGAAAATAGACTTTTAATAAAAAACAGGGAATTATCTGAAAAAGATGAGTTCTCTTGGCGAAACCAAACAACGCGCCTCGCTACCAATGAAGACAGCAACAATCCACTTGTAAGCACGCCTGCTGTCTCCCCGCAAGAACAAGCTTAACCAAAAACACACACGCACACACGCATACTAAACTTTAAGGACAAAGTTAACACATCGTGTCGTTTCAAACCTTTTTTATCCTTCAAACTTTATTGTTAAATTTTACATTTTTGTAAAATTGTTTACATATAAAAGTTTTTATTCTTTTACTTTGCAATTTCTTCTTTTTATTAGCAATATTATATTGTTAAAAGTTAGCACTCGCTAACTGGTGATCCTTGTAATCGAATCGGTCTCAATTTATCTACACAAAATTAATTGTTTAGTGTGGTGGCTTGGTAATCCCGTAAGACGCGACCGTCATCTAAAATACCAGCCCCCAAACAGGGAACCACAGCCATACCCACAATTGGTGAGCTCCGACGTCGAACATGCAAACAACTTTCTGGTCAAATGCAAAACATGTAAAGTAAAAAAAAAAAAAAAATAATAATAGTAATAATTCGGAGAAGAATTGAAGGAAACGGACACAGCTTCAAATACATGTATATATATATATATATATATATATATATATATATATATATATATATATATATATATATATATATATATATATATATAAATGTATATAAGGGTGTGTGTGTGCAAAAAGAAATAAAAATAAACAATCAAAAACATAAACAAACAAAAAGAACATTTGTGTGTGATTCTACAAACAAAATCCTTCGAGGCTAAGCAAGAACATTTGTGAACAAAAAAAACAAAAAAAAACAAAAAAAAAAAACGAAACATCTTTCAACAAGCAAGAACTTAAAAAAAAAAAAGAAACAAAAACAAAAAAAAAAAACAACAAAAAAAACGAAAGGAGAAAATAAAGCATCTGACGGTGAGTCCCCACTTCTTTTCTTGTCTATATTTCCTGACTATTTACCTTTCCTTCTGTCACATACTTTGATTTTGTCACTAGTAGGGTGTAAAAAAAAAAATTAAAAAAATTTTTTTTTAAAAAAATAATAATAATAATAATTTTGTTTAGAAAAATATGGAAGCGCAACATGTTAGTGTCAAACCACCACAGTTTATGGAAACTAGTGTTGGAGGGTGGTTCGCCGTACTCGAAGCACAGTTTCACCTCAGGCACGTAACAGCGGATGACACAAAATTTTATATTGTCATTAGCGCACTCCCACCTGATGTGGTAACTAACATACCAACATCAGTTCTGGATTCACGCGACTATGGTAAATTAAAGGAGTCAATATTGTCTGCATATGAGAAAACCAGACCTGAGAAATTAATGAGGAACACCACACTAGCTGGGCGCCCTTCGTTATACCTCCAGGAAATGTTGACGATAGCAAGTAGGATGGGAGCCAGCGAAGAAATAGTCAGACATAAATTTATCCGGACTCTTCCTCATCAGATAGCACCAGTAATAGCAGCCCACACTGAAATGCCGTTAGTCGAGTTAGGTCGATTGTCCGACAACCTGATGCCATTAATAGAGAATGCATCAGCATTTCAAGTGACTGACAACCAAACTCGGACAGGCTACTACCATAGACAGCCGAATCAAAATAGGGAAACGACTCCCATGAGTTTACGTCCTTATAGTAAAAATCAAAAACCAAAGGTCTGTAGAGCACATCTCTATTTTGCAGAGCAGGCCCGGACGTGTAAACCATGGTGTAGATGGCCGAAGAAAAAAGGTAATCTACAAATATTGCCTAACTCTCGTCCTTCTTCTCCCAGCCCTAGCGATTCGGAAAACTAGAAAGGCGGACTGCGCTTGCTCCCTCAGGTTCGCCTTTATTAGAAGTTACTGCAAAAATAGGAGCCACTAAAATAAATTTTATTATAGATACAGGGGCCAGTATTTCCATTTTACCGCGTTCTGCAGTAAATGGTGTTACCTTGGTACCAACCCCTGTACATATCTCTACGGCTAATGGAGAGAAAATAAAGTGTTATGGGCAAGCGAATTTAGAAGTGAGGATACCATGTTTAAGATCTTTCCAATGGACTTTTGTGATCGCTGATGTCACCAACCCATTATTAGGATTTGACTTCTTAAACAAATTTAGCATTATTGTAGATTGCAAAAATAGATGCCTCCGGGACGAAATAACCGAACGAGAGGTAAAAGTAAAGGCAGTAACCGAAACTATTAACATAGTAATTAATAAAGTAGACCTAACTGGAAGCGTGTGCGACATAGTAAATAAATATGATAGTGTGATCTCCCCTCAGAGCGATACAAGTAAAAGCTACGGTGGAGTTTATCACAGAATTGACACGGAAAGTCATGTACCAGTCTTTGCTAGAGCTAGGCAACTTTCCGGTCTTAAGTTTGATGCAGCTCAAGCAGAATTTAAGAAACTGCTAAATACAGGAGTAATCCAGCCTTCAAGTAGCGAGTGGGCATCCCCGCTACATTTAGTAAAGAAATCGGATGATACATATCGAGCGTGCGGTGATTTCCGTGCGCTGAATAGTATTACCAAGACAGACCGCTATCCGATACCCAACATAAACTCATTCAGTTCACGACTAGCTAATAAATGCTATTTTTCGAAGGTAGATTTGACTTCTGCATATCACCAAATAAAGGTACACCCAGACGACGTGCCTAAGACAGCCGTCGCTACTCCTTTTGGCTTGTTTGAATTTAATTACATGCCATTTGGTTTGAAAAATGCTGCTGCTACATTCCAGCGATATATGGACAAAATATTTTTCGAGTTAGATTGTGTGTTCATCTATCTGGACGATATATTGATTTTTAGTGACAGTGAACAACAGCACAAGGAAGACTTAGATAAAGTATTTAAAATTCTTAGTGACAATAACTTAAAGATTTCCTTAGCTAAGAGTATATTCAATGTAACAGATTTAGATTTCCTAGGTTTTCACGTAAGCAAAGAAGGCTTGTTACCTACTACAAAGAAAATTAAAGAACTGGAGGCCTTCCCAGTACCCAACGATTCAAAAAGCTTACGTAGGTTTTTAGGGATGACAGGTTTTTACCGCAAATTAATCCCTAATTATGCAGCTATAGTATTGCCACTGTCCGAACGAATGAGGTTAGACCCTAAGTCAAAGCTCGGACTTAATGAGAAAGAAACTGACGCTTTCAAAACTATAATTAGTAAATTGTCAGAAATTACAGCATTAGCCCATCCACAGTCTTCAGTCACCGAGTACCACCTAGTGACGGATAGTAGTCAATACGCAACTGGCGCTGCATTACACCAACTAATAAATAAGAAACCGGTACCCATAGGATTCTTTTCTAAAAAATTGTCTCAAGCTCAAGCCAAATATTCAACATTTGACAGAGAGTTACTGGCAGCTTATTTTGCAGTGATACATTTCCGTCACCTCATAGAAGGTCGTCATGTAACATTGTTCACGGATCATAAGCCGTTATGTGGAGCCTTTTATAGTCAAACACCGGCAAAATCGGATCGACAGCAACGACACTTGTCAGTACTTGCCGAATATATTGCTGATATAGCATATATTAAAGGTGATCAAAATGTAGTTGCGGACTGTATGTCACGACCTGCATTAGCTGTGCAAGTAGATGCCTGTGATTTGACAGAAATAGCTCAGACACAAAAAGGGGATGATGAAATAAAATCATACCCAGATTTAAAAGAATATTTGGTATCAAATGAAGTAGGCTCAGTCCTATGTGATATTTCAACTATGTACCCCAGACCGTTTATCCTGAAAAATCTTCGTAGATCCATTTTTGATAGCCTACACGGTTTAGCGCATCCCGGAACGGGAGCGTCTATAAAACTGGTTAAGTCCAGATATTTTTGGCCGAATTTGGATAAAACTATCAAACAATTCTGTGCAGAATGTGTTGTATGTCAACAAGCTAAAGTTCACAGACACACTAAATCTGCTGTCCAGAATTTTGAATTGCCATCTGCACGTTTCCAAACAGTGCATATAGACATTGTCGGCCCATTACCCTTAACGCGCAGTGAACCGGACCCGTATCTGAGTCCATATAGGTATCTACTGACCTGTATCGATCGTGCAACTCGCTGGATTGAAGTACAGCCTATGACTGAAATAACTGCACAGTCGGTAGCAGAAGCATTTATTAATGCATGGATATCTAGATTTGGAGTTCCACTGCATGTTGTAACGGATCGAGGCAGTCAATTTGAGAGTGAATTATTCCAGGAATTAGCCAAGGTGATAGGTTTTTACCGATTAAGAACGACTTCATATCATCCTCAAAGCAACGGATTGATTGAAAGAGCACATCATACGCTAAAAGCAGCGATAATGGCTCGAAAAGAATCATGGATGAAAGCTATACCTATAATTCTACTTGGTATACGCAGTATCCCTAATGAATCAGGCTTTTCACCTTTTACTTCTGTTACTGGAGCACCAATATTGATCCCTCAGCAATTGGTGCACAGACCGGGCGTAGAAAGGGAAACACCTGTAAATCATAAATACATACGTGATTTGTGTGATTCGATGTCCCAATTTGATGCACTCAGCTGCGATAAAGGACATCACCATGCAAATACAAAACCTTTCATACCAAAAACTCTACTTTCCTGTGAAAAAGTATGGCTTAGAGTCGATCGAGTGAGAAAACCATTAGAAGCGCCTTATTCAGGTCCTTATAAAGTTCTGACTCGATCAGTTAAACATTTTCAGATCGATATGAGCAATGGTACTCATACTCATGTATCGATAGATAGGTTAAAACCTTATATAGAACCAACTAGCAATAACGACAAAACTAGGACTACTAAGAAAGCACAGACAGATGCGTGCACAACTAACAAAGAAGATATCGAAACAAATACCGCTGACGAAGTCGATAAAAATATTGCTAGTAAAACATATGAGTCTAGATCTGGTAGAAAAGTTACATGGAAGAAAAATAACAAATTTTTTAATTTTTAATAACTATTCAAAAGTATGACTAATTATAATAAGACAGAGGACTAGATATAAGTATAAGAATAATGCGAAAACAAAACAAAGGAGATTACAAAATAAATAAATAAATAAAAGTAAAATTGAAATAGGGTAGTGTCTATCGGGTAAGCTCCGCTTACTGGTGGGGGACTATTGTGGCAGATCAATAGATCGATGAGACGAACGGGCATTGAGGAAAAGTGCTAGCCTGTTTAGCTACCCCTTTTCTTTCTAGGTTCGTTCGGCTTACTCTCTCCTCTTCTCCTTCTTCTTTTTCTTTCTTTCTTTCTTCTTAAACAGGGGTCACAGTACCGGTCAGATCTTTACAAATAAGTGATAACAGATGTGGCCGAAAGATGAACTTAGAAAAGTGTTTATCAAGTGGGTGTGAAAATAGACTTTTAATAAAAAACAGGGAATTATCTGAAAAAGATGAGTTCTCTTGGCGAAACCAAACAACGCGCCTCGGTACCAATGAAGACAGCAACAATCCACTTGTAAGCACGCCTGCTGTCTCCCCGCAAGAACAAGCTTAACCAAAAACACACACGCACACACGCATACTAAACTTTAAGGACAAAGTTAACACATCGTGTCGTTTCAAACTTTTTTTATCCTTCAAACTTTATTGTTAAATTTTACATTTTTGTAAAATTGTTTACATATAAAAGTTTTTATTCTTTTACTTTGCAATTTCTTCTTTTTATTAGCAATATTATATTGTTAAAAGTTAGCACTCGCTAACTGGTGATCCTTGTAATCGAATCGGTCTCAATTTATCTACACAAAATTAATTGTTTAGTGTGGTGGCTTGGTAATCCCGTAAGACGCGACCGTCATCTAAAATACCAGCCCCCAAACAGGGAACCACAGCCATCCCCACATTATATCTACACATCGAATTTATTTGCTTCTGAGAAAATTTATTTGCTTCTGAGAAAATTTATTTGCTTCTGAGAAAATTAGGGCTGAACTTTGGAATCTGTGACTTCTTGAAATAAATTTGGATCATTTTTCCACTAATTATTTAATTTATTAAATTAAGTTCCCAGAATACTCACAAATAAGCAGATTTAATTAAAGAATTTCCAGGATTAACTAAACTTTATCTCATCAGTGGATTTTTGTACACACAGAATTGACCGGTACTTGTGGTAGCAATTTATAAAAAGATATTAATTCTTATTTTCTAGTTTTCATATTTGTTTTTTTTCTTCTGTTGGCCCTTATAACGTCAGATTCACCAACTTTTGTAAAGAAAAAAGCAATATCAAATGAAAAATAAATTAAATTTTAGTGACGACAGACAACAAATTTGGAGAAATAGCCAAATATATAGTCATTGGTAAGAAACAGTCTGGTGCTGACCTTGAAAAGAAAAAAAAGCATATTGGTATAATGAGTGGTTCGTTAGCCAGAGATTAGCCACCCATTAGGACAGTCTGAATTAGTTGCCGGCAGGGAGGCAAACGTTATTTTGGCAGAGTGAGTCAAATATTTCTTAGAATTGGGTTAAGCATAAATTAGGTAGCACCCAGCACCAATATTGCAACATCTTTTAAAAGGTGCAAAAGTGTATATTTTCAGAGATTTAGGTTAGCTGCAATAACATTTTTGTATTAAGGGTTGATATTTTGCAAAAAAAATATTCGTTTGCTGCTGATGATTGAACAAGGTTCACAATTCTGCCGGATTATTTTTCCTTTTATTGCTACTTTGAAAGTATTGCATAATATATCTAACATCTCATTTCTTGTGATTCCACATCAACAATTTTCAATCTATTTGTGTATTTTCCTAGTTTCCGAACTTTGCTTTTGTTGTGGCCCTGTAAAGGGGCTGGAATGAAAACAAGAACTCGAGGTTTATGGAAAACAAGTATATTGAAGAAAATAGAGAAACAAGAGTGGTGGTACGTCAGTTATGACTGCCAGTATTGAGTGGTGTTGATTTAATACTGAGGAGCAATTGCTCGCAGTATTTATGGAGAATGGTAGAGTCCAAAGTCCATTATAGGCAAGGTACCATAATACCCCCTCCCAAGCCTTACCTCCTCAGAAGTCATAGTATCGTTTCCTGTTTGGATTGACGCCATTCTGAAGCTGCTGTTTATGGTAACAATAACTTCTTCCTGTGGAGTGCTGTTGGTGTATTCCGATAGTCGTTCCCTGATTTGATTTAGTAGTCAGATCTGATATCCTCCAGTTTTTTCATTGTAGAGTTCTGATTTTGGAGCACATCTTTAAATTTAAAGAAATGCCTTCTTTGCTTCGACATTCAACTTCAAGATAAGTCATCTTATATTTCATAGTCTTTAGCTTTTTGAAAACAACTTTTAGTCCAGTCAAAATGTGGCTGAACCTCAAACAAATTGTTAACTTAGATATTAGGCAGAATAACCTCTCTTTCAGATAAAAAGTTTACCAAAATTAGCCTTGTGGAAAGGGGTCAACGGGCGCGGTCTTTAAAATCCAACTTAACAATATTAAGATTTCGAGAAATAAAATTCCTGACATTTCCTGACAAGTATGTCCATTATTCCTGACTATTACTGACAAAATAAACGTTTTTCCTGACAAAAAAAACTTTATTAAATTAGAAATAAAAAAAATAGTTTTTGCATGAAAAACCACACAGGGCCCACCCCAAGCCAGCCTGACAGTTTCTTGGTGTTTTAAATTGTAATCATAAGTAGCTATATGCTTAATAATAAACTAACACCAGAAAATGACTAGCCCTGCCATTGTTTTCATGTTTTTTTAATTTTTTATACAAATATGAATATAAAAGTTACAAAAACAGACTAAATAGCCTTTTTCAAGGCAATAATTGTCACATTAATTCCTGACATTTCATAAAAAATAGGTAAAAAACAAATACAATTTACAATAAAGGAATCGTCAGTTGGTCGAATGCTAACCACCACAGAACAAGTTCATGAACAGACCAAAGAACATTTCTTGTCAAGAACTAGTAACTTCATCATCATCAAGATCTGGTTGTGGTGAGTTGCTGCAGTAGAGGCCTTTGCAATTACCACACAAGTTTGAACAGTCAATGCCATTTTTCCTGCAACTGCATCTTGCTGTAGTATACCCTGAAGTACAGTTACAGCTAATTATAGCCAACAAATTTACAGGACCAGCTGGCAAGTCAGTCTTGATTGGTTGTAACTTACCATCTGAAAGTTTCCATCCCCACTCGTCAGGTTTTAGCTGGTTTCTACATTTCCATTCCTGAATTTGGAAGTAAACTCGAAGGCTGTGGAATTTTGTAGCTGCTCTTGTTGGTAGAAATGATTTGGCCTCAACAAAATTTGAGCTTTTTGCAACCTTTTCCTTAAAGCGCCTCGGTCGGAGATGATTGATGTTTTCCCCATCATTACCATTGCACAGGCACACTAAAGCCTTCTCCCCAGCCTCAATAACCCCTTCTTCACTGCTATTCTTGCCAAACACTCCTGCCAGTTTGAGGAAGTTTCTATTGTTCATCACCTTTCAAAGGGATGCTGCCTTCCCAATTCCATAAACACTGGATGTAGAATCGCAACCCAGTAGTGCATGGATGAAAAGAATGTTGGAACAGACCACATCTCCCAAAGATTTCCTCATCTCTTTGATGTTCCAGACTTTCACACTTTTTGCACTATCCTTTGGTTGTGGCGTGAAGAAGATGTAACCAACATCTCTATTGGCATAACAACATAGAAGGACTAATAGGTCAGTGTCATCTGCTATCACAATGGTTTCTCCTGTCTGTGTCAGTTCTAGAGCAGTCTTCACAATCAATACGTCAGCGTCTCCAGATGCATGGACTACTTTACAACCTTCTTCCTCCAAATTCTTTCCCAGCAAGTTGATGAACAATTGTTTGTTTTCTTGATTAGCTAGGAAAACATCCTTTTTTAATTTGAGCGCCATTAAAGGGGTCAGTGACACATTAACATCAACAGAGCCCCCTGCTTGGCGTCGGTGAGTCGTGTCTTTAATGGATGGACCTCTTTCATACCCATCAGAGACAATGCATGCTTTTCCATATCTGCGGTATTGGGCACAGATCTCATCAAATGTGTGACCTTTTTGCGTTGAAGTAGTGTCCCACCATCTAAGAGATACTGTGGATCTGAAGACTGTGGACCTAATTGTACAGGGGAAGTCAGTTCCCATATTGCGTCTGCCAAAGCCGTTTTTTTCCTCTTGCGGTAGTTCAAAAGAATCAAAAAGTACAGGTGGATAAGCACAAAGCTCATACTGGAAATGTTCTTGCTGCTGCTGAGTTGAGGATTCATTGGTAGATAGCACACACAGTCTCTAGAATAGGAGTTGTGGATCAGTCTCAACTGCTTCATCTTTGCTGAGCGAAACTTTTGAACCAAGTGTAATTGCCTGATCCTTTCTTTTAAAAGTGTATTCGTGAACATTTTCTCTAACCATTAAAGCTATGATTACCTCTCTTATGGAGTTTGCTCTGTCCACATTCATCTTTTTGTCTCCAGTTAACCCACTTGAAATGCTGTGAATGGACAGATCTTCTGCGAAACATAGTCATATGTCTGGAGAAATGCAAGGAGCTTCCATGTATCCCTTACATCTCGCTCTTTTCTTGCTGAAGTAGCCTCCTGGTGCTGGTCACTAGTGCCATAACGAATGCCTGCTAGTTCTTACATTGTAGACTTGATTTCAGCGCATGCTGGCAGTGATAGCGTCCAAACCAATCGTTGAATTTCGTCCATTCCTCACCCATGAGTAAGACCTCCAGACGTCTTCATGCTTCTCATTAGCACCTACTCAATAACCAGATATGTCAACAAGCCAGCCCAGTAGCGATCACTCTGTCTAATCACATGGAATCCTTCAGAAAATTTCTGGTACACTTCAGGACGGCTTTTCGGCAGCCCCTCCATTTGCTGCAAGTACAAATAGGCCGACTTTGCATATATGGTGTGTCCTGCTGCAGCGAATATTGGCAGCATTTTCCTTACAGCGTCAAGGTGCAATTCCCAGTTCCCGGTACGCTCTGCCTTGAAAACCAATTGCAGGATCTTCACCATATCAAGGTATTGAATCCACAATTTTGCTGTTCGCTGGTCAACCATCGCATCCTTCACATGGTTGATTCTCTGGGCAATCCTGGTCATAGACTCTGATGATAGAACATTATTCATTGTCTCAGTCCCATCAAGGAGACCTTTCAATAGCTCCTGAGCTTACGTCAGGTCTTCATTTTGAGGAAATGACTCTTCTGCATCAGTGTTGGGTTGATCATCCTCAGTGACTGTGAAACTGGCAAATCATAGACTTTCGCTAACAAAATAGCATTCAGAGCAGCATCAACTAAGAAGTGAGCACGAATGGCTCTTGCAATTGCTTTGCCACTTAGCATGTGCTTGACTGTGTTTTCAGCATACACAAGTTTAAAAAGTTCTTGCAATTCAGAACCTGTCATCAAATGACCAATTGACCCCAGAAAGCTTATCTGTGTATGAAACCCACCAAGTCGCAAGACAAATGATTTCAGGGGACTGGAATTATGCTGTGACTCAACTATCATTATTGCTTTGTACCAAAGTGGTTGATCGAATGTTAGAATTGGTGTAATGCTGTTTTTCCTGGCTAAATCACTAATGTAACATAACGTTGAGTACACACAGGTTGGGTTACCAGGGTCCATGTCGGTCATTGGCAAAAAAACTGGATATGTTCCTTTGTACACTGACTGTATAAGGCCTGACCATGCGGGTCTGGACGGATGTGAAATTAGTGAAACCTCCCAAAGGATGTCAACATTAGCAGTAAATCGACAACTTTCTTGGGCTGGAGCTTTTTAAATGTCACTGGTGGTTTGTTGGTGTGCTGTGAATCTATGTACTTCATGTTGATCCTTCCAACCCTTATTATATCTTCTGAAAGGATCTGAATCCTTAGAACTGGTTTTGCTTTCCTGGGTATAAAAGATACTATGATGCCTATACCATGGAATGTGTTGAATCCATCAATACTCCTGAAGAGATGAAGAGAAGCCATTCTTATTCAGAGTGTCAATTAAGAACCTCGATCCAAATTGGTCATGCATTTCCACTGCTAAACCAAACTGCAAAGGTGCAAGGAGAACTGTGGGTCTAGCAGCCTGCATTATCGCTTGACCAACTGATTCAAGTTTCAAATCATTGTCTTTGCCTGTAATAGAATTCATGGAGAATACATTTTGCTGTACTTAAGAATGTAACAATATTATGTTTCCCATTAATTTCAGTAACAATGATTTTGTCTTTGAAATGTTCTAACAATCGAGATTTCATGTATGGTTCAAAGTCAGTGTCCTTGAGAATTTCCAAGATCGACAATGGTGAGTTGCTCCTTGTCATTTTGCTGCAAATATTTAGCAACTTTTAGAAATGCCTGCTTTCTCTCTGAATCCTCTGTTTTACCAAGGTTTTGTTTCTTAGAAGAATCAGCAGAAGAGAATGCCTTAGAAATGTTTTTATTGGAATCAAAGTTTGCAAAACATGTACTGTGATAACGTGCATCTTCTGAAACAAGGTCAGCTACATAACCTATTCTACCTTAAACAGTGGATAGCCAGCCATCATTTTTTCGGACTTTCTCACAAACCTTTAACACTCTGTCCTTAAATTCAATAGTTTCTACATGGGAAACATCAACACCTCTTTTTTTTCTATCAGATTCTGCTCCAGAAACACAAAAAAGACAATATTCCTTAAAGTTAAAAACACACAAAGAATGGCTTGCACTGGATAGCATTTCATCATGGGTGGACCTGTTTTTATGGTCAATTTCTATGTATTTGGGGTTGATCCAACGCTGTCTGCATTTCTTGTGAAGACGTTGACCAATCTAAATTATGATCTTCTCTCCACGTTGTTCAGAAGCTCTGTTAATGGAATCGATGCCCTTCTGGCTGACGATGAATGTTTCTTCATTACTGGACAGTTTATTGTTGCAAATAGCACACTTGTCAACATTCATAATTATCGGTACTTGACTTTGGCCAACCTGAAATTAGAATATGACAAAATATTAAGCTCCTGCAGTAATACATCAAAAGAGACAAAAATAAGGCATAAGAAGTTACAATTATATTTAACTTTATGAAAACTGTTGGTTTTATCCAATTTCACATTGCTACATTTGGTATTTTTGAAGATGAATGTACAGACATTAAGTTGAGAGAGGGGATCGCATTTCATCATGCGGCAATGTTTAAAGATGGCACCCGTTGACCTCTTTCTACAAGGCTAATTTTGGTAAACTGTGTTTGAGGTTCAGCCAAAAAATCAGCTATATTGACGGGACTATTATGGAATTTGTTTATACATTGGGTGTGAAACGTTAAAAGTAAAACTCAGAAAGTATGATTAAAAATGTGTGCTTAATTTTCTATAAAGTGCTCAAATATAAATTAGTTTGTCACAGAATAAATTCAATTTCCCCTCTGATGGAATTTTCCTTTAAAAATTGTCTCCATAATAGCAAAAAAACTGATGAGACGTTGACCTTAACACAATCAATAATTTATCAACACACAAATATTAACTTTTATATGTGAAGATGATTTCTACCAAAACCAAAAATATTACTTAGGGAGACTGTCTGATTTATTTATTTCGTTTATTTTTTGTTGCTTTTTTATATCTTTTTAATGTACATTTATAGCTTAACCTGCTAATGCAAGTTTCAAATCATTGTCTTTACCTGGAAATATCTTCCTGAGAAAGATCAACAATGTTTTAGGAACATATTCAAGAATCGCATCCTGTCCAAGATCATTCTTAGACGAGTAATATTCTGAACATGTCTGGATACTTTTAATGTAATTCTTGATAAGCTTGGCTGCCGTCTCTATTATTCTAATGGCCTCTGATTCTGAATTGCTTGTTGAGTGGCTCTGTGGATAGAATTCATGGAGAATACATTTTGCTGTACTTAAAAATGTAACAACATTATGTTTCCCATTAATTTCAGTAACAATGATTTTGTCTTTGAAATGTTCTAACAATCGAGATTTCATGTATGAGAGACTGTATGGTTCAAAGCCAGTTTCCTCGAGAATTTCCTTTATTTTTTTAACAAGATCGACAATGCTGAGTTGCTCCACATTATTTTGCTGCAAATATTTAGCAACTTTTAGAAATGCCTGCTTTCTCTCTGAATCCTCTGGTCTACCAAGATTTTGTTTCTTAGAAGAATCAGCAGAAGAGAATGTCTTAGGAATGTTTTTATTGGAATCAAAGTTTGCAAAACATGTTCTGTGATAACGTGCTTCTTCTGAAACAAGGTCAGCTACATATTCTACCTTTAACAGCCATCATTTTTTCGGACTTTCTCACAAACCTTTAAAACTCTGTCCTTAAATTCAATAGTTTCTACATGGGAAACATCAACACCTCTTTTCTTTCTATCAGATTCTGCTCCAGAAACACAAAAAAGACAATGTTTTTTAAAGTTAAACACACAAAGAGCGATTTGCACGGGATAGCATTTCATCATGGGTGGACCTGTTTTTATGGTTAATTTCTATGTATTTGGGGTTGATCCAACGCTGTCTGCATTTCTTGTGAAGGCGTTGACCAATCTGAATTATGATCTTCTCTCCACGTTGTTCAGAAGCTCTGTTAATGGAATCGATGCCATTTTGGCTGTAGATGAATGTTTCTTCATTACTGGACAGTTCATTGTTGCAAATAGCACACTTGTTAGCATCCATAATTATCGGTACTTCACTTTGGCCAACCTGAAATTAGAATATGTCAGAATATTAAGCTCCTGCAGTAATACATCAAAAGAGACAAAAATAAGGCATAAGAAGTTACAATTATATTTAACTTTATGAAAACTGTTGGTTTTATCCAATTTCACATTGCTACATTTGGTATTTTTGAAGATGAATCTACTGAAATTGAGTTGAGAGAAGGGAGGCTAGAATCGGTGGCAATCTTTAAAGATGACGCTCGTTGACCCCTTTCCGCAAGGCCTAATTTTGGTAAACTTTGTATAATTTGAAAGAGAGGTTATTCATGACCAATATCCAAGTTAAAAACCTTTGTTAGCAATTTGTTTCAGGTTCAACCCAAAAATCAGCTAGATTGACTGGCCTATTTAGCGATTTTAGCTCTGTAACCATTAATTCACTCTCTCTAACCTTCAATTAGTTATCCAATGAATGTGACTTAAATTCTTTCAGTTAAGTATTAGCCATTTGCAGCGTGAATTTTGTGTCTTTATGTGCTTTAATTTCTACTTACAATTTATTTTGTGTCGATTTATACGGTTTTTAATTGTTGAAGCAAATTCCTTTTTTCATTTTTCTGACTCGATCTTCAGGTTTTTTATTTTCTGGTTAATATTTTTGGTTGGTACCCTCTTCCCCTCCCCCCAAAAAATAGAATAGCTGCAATAGGTCTGTGCCAAATAAATTATTCGTGTTTTTTAGTATGAACATATTTACTTTTTTCGTAGTTCTTTTTAAAGTAATGTCGGTAATTATTTCACCCTCGAAATTTATTTTTTCACCTGTCATTGTTCTGGCTATTTGGTTGGTTCTTAGCATGGTCAGTTTTCTCAACATTCTCCACGTATGTATATTGTTAATCGACATTCTAATTTTTCGTTTTTATTTAGGATTTTACCTGAACATATTTTCTTATAATTCTGCCGCCATGTTTGTTTGTTTTTGTGGATTATATTTGCGTTTTATTTCCTCTATTCGTTCTTCAATGCGAACTTTTATGCCCGATTTTTTTACAAGTCAGGCAGGTTTTAAAACGAAAGTGGCAATCTGTTACCCAATGAAGGCTTCAACACTGGAAACAATGGCTTGGCGGTAATTTATCCTGTTTTTTTATAGGGCTGGCTTGTTCGAGTAGATGCGTGAAAATCCCTTTTTTTGTTTTGAATTGTTTTTGAGGGAGAGTTGAATTTCGATTTTTTACGTATTTTTCTATTGTATGCAATTCCCGACTCTTCAATGTTCTTGGAATCCTTAAACACTTATAAATCTCTGGCAGTCTTCAACTAATTTCTGTAATGTTAAGTTCAGTTCATTTTCTAATTTATCTAGAACCCTCCGTCTTATCTCAGCGTCTTTTCCTGTTATCAATCTGTCATGGTACCTTACATATTCACCATAAATACTGGAAGCATCTGCTTGTCAGTGTTGAGTCAACCCCAGTCTCTACTGATAGTCAAGACTGACATACCACCACTCTTGTTTCTGTGTTGTATTATATTTTATCCGATATACTTGATTTACCTAAACCCTGAGTTTGTGTTTTCATTCCGGTTCCCCCAACTGGCTACGAGGTATTCGAACTTACACTGAAAACAACAACAACATTAAGGATTGTTCTTAAAAAGAACCCTACAACAACTGGCGACATACGATTTCAAACTTACACCACCACAACGACTGACGACATGGTTACAATAAAAGATTCTAGAGAACCTTAAAATGGACACCACAACGGGCGACAAGGATTATTTTAGAAAACCTTAAAAAAAGACAATAGAGCAAAAATTAGAAATGCGGTTTGAATTTTTTCTTTCAGCATAAAATTTTTCTCTTGGAGAGAAAATAAAAAATCATTATTGTTAAAATTTAACAATAGCGTCCGAATAGCAATAAAAAAAATCACTGACCTTTCTTCAATGAGAGAAAAAATAAGTTGGTCTTTTACGTGTATTTTTTCCAAACGGTAAGGTCAGTTTTTAGAACAAGTACATTCTCTGGTGAATTTATCGTTGATTTCTCAACGTTTGTCCTTTTTTTAAAAGTTCTCCAAAAACACCTGTAAAAAAACTTTGTCGCCCGTTGTGTCGTCCATATAAAGGTTCTCCAAAATCCATTATTGTAACCACGTCGTCAATCGTTGTGGTGGTGTAAGTTTGAAATCGCGCGTCGTCAGTTGTTGTGGTATCCCTTTTAAAGTTCTCAAGAAAATCCTTACAATTACATACGTTACATCCTAAAAAATTACATCACTTACATCCTCTACAATTACATCATTCACATCCCCAAAAATTATATCACTAACATCCTTTAAAATTATATCACTCACATACTCTAATATTACATCCCTTACATCCCTTATAATGACATTACTAACCTCCTATAAAATGATATTGCTC
This sequence comes from Sepiola atlantica, assembly GCA_963556195.1. NCBI lineage: Eukaryota > Metazoa > Mollusca > Cephalopoda > Sepiida > Sepiolidae > Sepiola > Sepiola atlantica. Next base: position 73,696,715 of record OY744515.1, read on the forward strand.
ACGTCTTCTAAAATTACATCACTTACATCCCTTTAAATGACATTACTAACAATCACAAAAATTACATCACTCACATCCTCAAAAATTACATCCCTTACACCCCCTAAAATAACATCCTTTACATCCTTTAAAATGACATTACAAACATCCTCTAAAATGACATGACTCACATCCTCTAAAATTACATCCCTTACATACCCTAAAATTACACTTCTTACATTCTTTAAAATGACATTATGAACTTCCTCTAAAATTAAATAACTTACATATGCTAAAATTATATTCCTTTATATCCCTTAAAATAACATTACTTACATCCCTTAAAATTACATCACTCACATCATCTAAAATTACATCACTTACGTCTTCTAAAATTACATCACTCACATCCTCTAAAATTACATCCCTTAAATCCTCTAAAATTACATCCCTTAAATCCTTTAAAATTACATCACTCACATCCTCTAAAATTACATCCCTTACATCCTCTAAAATTACATCACTCACATCCTTTAAAATTAGATCACTCACATCCTCTAAAATTACACCACTTACATCCTCTAAAATGACATCCCTTAAATCCTTTAAAATAACATCACCAACACCCTCTAAAATTACATCACTCATATCCTCTGAAATTACATCACTCACATCCTCTAAAATTACATCACTTACATCCTCGAAAATGACATCACTCATATACTAAAAAATTACATCCTTATATCCTCTAAAATTACATCCTTTACATCCCTTGAATTGACATTACTAACATCGTTTAAAATTACATCACTCACATCCTCTAGAAGTACATCCAAAATATAGCTTAAAATTACACTACAAACATCCTCTAATTTGACATACCTCACATCCTCTAAAATTACATCACTTTTATCGTTCAAAAAATCATCACTCACGTCTGCTTAAATTCCATTCCTTACATCCCTTAAAATAACATTACTTACATCCTCTAAAATGACATCACTCACATCCCTTAAAATGACATCACTCACATCTTATTAAATGACATCACTCGCATCCTCTAAAATTACATCACTTACATCCTCTTAAATAACACCCCTTACATCCCTTAACATGACATTACAAACATCCTCATAAATGACATCACTGAAATCTTCTAAAATTATAATATTAACATCCTCTAAAATTACATCCCCTACATCCCATGAAATTACGTTACCTATATCCTTTGAAATTAAATCATATGTATCCTCTAAAAGTCCATCCTTTACATTCCTTTGAAATTACATTATTAACATCTTCTTAAATGACATCACTCACATCCTAAAAAAAATTACATCACTAATATCTTCAAAATTACATCACTCACATACTCATAAATTACAACCCTTACATCCTTTAAAATAGCATTACTAATATCTTCTAAAATTACATCACTCACATTCTCTTTAATTACATCCCTTACATTCTTTTAAATGACATTACTAACATCTTCTAAAATTACATCACTCACATTCTCTTAAATTTCATCCCTTACATATTTTAAAATGACATTACTAACATCTAAAATGACATAACTCACATACTCTACAAACACATCGCTTACACCCTCTAAAATAACATCACTCACATCCTCTAAAATTACATCACTTACATCCTCTAAAATTACATCACTCACATCCTCTAAAATTACATTTCTTACATCCTCTAAAATTAGATCACTCACATCCTCTAAAATTAGATCCCTTACATCCTCCAAACTTACTTCACTCGCATCCTCTAAAATTACATTTCTTACATCCTCTAAAATTACATCACTCACATCCTCTAAAATTAGATCACTTACATCCTCTAAAATTACATCCCTTAAATCCTTTGAAATAACATTACTAACATCCTCTAAAATTACATCACTCACATCCTCTAAAATTACATCACTCACATCCTCTGAAATTGCATCACTCACATCCTCCGAAATTACATGTCTTTACATTCTCTAAAATTGCATCACTCACAACCTCTAAAATTACATCACTCACATCCTCAGAAATTACATCACTCACATCCTCTAAAATTACATCCTTTACATCCCTTGAATTGACATTCCTAACATCGCCTAAAATTACATCACTCACATCTTCTAGAAGTACATCCAAAATATACCTTAAAAAGTACAATGCAAACATCCTCTAAAATGACATCACTTACATCCTTCAAAAAAACATCACTCACGTCTGCTTAAATTATATCCCTTACATCCCTTAAAATAACATCACTCACATTTTATTAAATGACATCACTCGCATCCTCTAAAATTACATCACTTACATCCGCTTAAATAACACCCCTTACATCCCTTAACAAGACATTACAAACATCCTCTAACATGACATCACTCAAATCTTCTAAAATGACAATATTAACATCTTCTAAAATTACATCCCCTACATCCCATGAAATTACATTACGAATATCCTTTGAAATTAAATCATACGTATCCTCTAAAAGTCCATCCTTTACATCCCTTAAAATTACATTATTAACATCTTCTTAAATGACATCACTCACATCCTAAAAAATTACATCACTCACATCTTCTAAAATTACATCACTCACATACTCATAAATTACAACCCTTACATCCTTTAAAATTACATCACTCACATCCTCTAAAATTACATCCCTTACATCCTCTAAAATTACATCACTCACAATTTAACAATTTCATCCCTTACATCCTTTAAAATGACATTACTAACATATTCTAAAATGACATCACTCACATACTCTACAAATACATCGCTTACACCCTCTAAAATAACATCACTCACATCCCCTAAAATTACATCCATTACATCCCTAAAAATGACATTACTAACATCCTCAAAAACTACATCACTCACATCCTTAAAAATTACATCACTTACATACTCTAAAATGACATAAGTCACATCCTCTAAAATTACATCTCTTTCATTTCTTTATAAATGAATCACCTCGTTTTATATTACACCTATTACATCCTTTCAAATGACATTACTAACATCCTCTAAAACTACATAACCATCTTCAAAAATTACATCCTTTAAATCCTTCAAAATGATATTACTTATATCCTCTTAAATTACATCACTAATATCTTCTTAAAGTACATCCCTTAAATAACTTGAAATGAACATCCTCTAAAATGACATCACTTACATATTTAAAGTTACATACTTCACATCCTTTAAAATTACATCCATTACACTAACATCTTCTAAAAGTACATGCTTACTTACTCTAAAATTACATCCCTTACCTCCATTTAAAATGAAATTACTAACATACTCTAAAATTAGATCCCTTACATCCTCTCAAAGTACATCCCTTAAAACCTTAAACATGACATTACTAACAGCCTCTAAAATTACATTAATCACATCCTCTAAAATTAAATCCCTTACATCCTTTAAAATGATATCACTAACATCCTCTAAAACAACATCACCAACACCCTCTAAAATTACATCCCTTACATCCTCAAAAACTACATACCTTACATCCTTTTAAATGACATTACTTACATCCTCTTTAATAAGATCACTTACATCTTCTTAAAGTACATTCATTAAATTTCTTGAAATGACATTACTAACAACCTCTAAAATTAAATCACTCACATCCTCTAAAATTACATCCTTTATATCTCTTAAAATGACATGACTCACATCATCTAAAATTACATAAATTATATTCTCTAAAATTACATCACTCACATCATCTAAAATTAAATCACGTTCATTACTGACATCCTTACATCCTCTAAAATTACATCCTTTACATTCCTTAAATTGACATTACTAACATCGTCTAAAATAACATCACTCACATTCTCTAGAAGTACATCACAAAATATACCTTAAAATTACATTACAAACATCCCCTAAAATGACATCACTCACATCCTCTCAAATTAGATCCCTTACATCCTTTAAAATGACATTACTTACATCCTCTTGAATTACATCACTGCATCTTCTTAAAGTACATCCCTTAAATTTCTTGAAATGACATTACTAACATCCTCTAAAATGACATCACTCACATCCTCTAAAAGACATCACTAAAATCCCCTAAAATTACATCTGTTCATCACTTAAAATGACATTACTAACATCCTCTAAAATTACATCACTTGAAATGACATTACTATCCCTCTTCTTAAATGACATAACCTACATCCTCTGAAATGACGTAACTCACATTCTATAAATTACATAACTTACATCCTCTAAAAGTACATCCTTTACACCCCTTAAAATGACATTACTAACATCCTCTAAAATTACATTACTAACATCCTCTAAAATGACGTCACTCACATCCTCTAAAATTACATCACTCACATCCTCTAAAACTACATCCCTTACATCCCTTTAAATGACATTGGTAACATCCTCTATAATTACATCACGAACATGCTCAAAAATTACATCACTCACATTCTCTAAAACAGGGGAGGGGCAACCTTTTCAGAGTGAGGGCCAGATGAGACTTTTGGAAGGAGTGAAAAACGAAATCTCAAAATTACTATATTTTGTTTACATGAATAAATTATACAAAAATTGCATTGAACACTCTACAAATCTGATATATTTTCTCAAGAGACTTCTATATGTGATGTTATAAAAGGCACCGACGAAGAGCCATTTTGGAATCATAAAACATAATGACGGGAGAAGTAGCAAGTTGATCCAGCATTCGTTTTTACACACCTCACATATGTTCTCTGTTTCATGCCCTTTCCTCGTCTCTCGTTTCCTCTTTGCCTCTCTCTTTCTCTTTTTCTATTTTTATCTCAGGCCAAGGATTTGAAATTAATAGTTAAAGAAAAATGAAATATACATGCATCATCGCTCGCTGATATTTATACATTTTTATCCCACTGTAACTCTTAATTGAAACCTACTTTTACGTCTATGTCACAAAATGATATGAGTTTTACTGGGAGGTCCGCCTGCCGGATTGCAATAATTAAGCATAGCAGGTTAGTGGACCGGACGCTAAGCCTTCGCGGGCCGGATGTAGCCTGCTAGCCGGAGGTTGTCCGCCCATGCTCTAAAAGGAGATCCCTTACATCCCTTACATCCCTTAAAATAACATTACTAACAAATTGACGTCACACACATCATTTAAAATTACATCACTTACACCCTCAAAAATTACATCACTTATATCTTCACAAAGTACATCCCTTAAAATTACATTACTTACATCCTCTAAAATTACATAACTCACATTTTCTCAAATTACATCCCTTACTTCCTCTAAAATTACATTCTATTACCTCCCTTAAAATGACATCACTTACATCCTCTAAAATTACAACACTCATATCCTCTAAAAGTACATCTCTTACATCCCTTGAAATAACATTACTAACATCCTCTAAAATGACAGCACTTACATGCTTTAAAATTACATCACTTACATCCTCTTAAATTATATCACTCACATCATCTAAAATTACATTCTTTACGTCCCTTGAAATGACATTACTAACATCCTCTAAAATGACATTACTCACATCCTCTAAAATGACATCATTCACATCTTTTAAAATTACATACAATTGCATCCTCTAAAATTACATTCTTTTCATCCCTTAAAATGACATTACTAAAACGCTCACATCCTCTAAAAGTACATCCCTTACATCCGTTAAAATAACATTACTAACATCCTCTAAATTGACCTCACTCGAATCCTCTAAAATCACATTACTCCCTTCTTCTAAAATTATATCCTTAAATATTACATATACTTTTACATCCCTTAAAAATCATTACTTACATCCTTTAAAATGACATCACTCACTCCTCTAAAATTACATCCTTTTAAAATGATATTACTAAAATCTTTAGAAAATGACATCACTAACATCCTATAAACTAACATCACTCACATGCTCTAAAATTTCATCCCTGACATCCTCTAAATAACATCCCTTACATCCCTTAAAATGACATTACAAACATCCACTTAAATCACGTCACTCCCATCCTTTAAAAGTACATCCTTTACATTCCTTCAAATGACATTACTCACATCTTCTAAAATTAGATCACTTTTATCCTGTAAAATTATATCACTCACATCCTCTAAAAGTACATCCCTTACATACCTTAAAATGACATTACTAACATCCTCTTAAATTACATGACTTGCCTACTATCAAATTACATCACTCATGTCCTCTAAAATGACATCCCTTACCTCTCTAAAAATTACATTATTAACATACTCTAAAATGACATCACTCACATCTTATAAAAGGACATCACTCACATCATCTTAAAATTACATCCCTTACATCATTTAAAATTACATCCCTTTAAATGACATTACTAACATCCTCTAAAATGACATCACTCACATCCTCTAAAATTACATCACTTACATCCTCTAAAATTAAATCACTCACATCCTCTAATATTAAATCCCTTACATCCCTTATAATGACATTACAAACATCCTCTAAAATTACATCACATCTTCTAAAATGATATTACTTACATCCTATAAAATTACATCACTCACATCTTCTAAAATTACGCCACTCACATCTTCTAAAATGATCTTATTTACATCCTATAAAATGACATCCCTCACATCTTCTAAAATTTACGTCACTTACATCCTCTACAATGATATTCCTTACATCCTATAAAATAACATCACTCACACCATGTAAAACTTAATGAGTCAGATCATCTAAAATTACATCCTCAACATTTACATCTCTTACATCCTTTAAAATTACATATCTTACATGTTTACAGTTACATCACTCACATTCCTTAAAATGACATCACTCACATCGTCTAAAATTACATCACTCACATCCTCTATAATTATATACCTTACATCGTCTAAAATTACATCACTCACATCCTATAAAATTTAATCAGTCAGATCATCTAAAATTTCATGACTTACATTTCTTGCGTTCTTTTAAAATTACATAACTTACATCTTTACAGTTACATCACTCACATTCTCTAAAATAACATCACTCACATTCTCTAAAATAACATCACTCACATTCTCTAAAATAACATCACTCACATTCTCTAACATAACATCACTCACATTCTCTAAAATAACATCACTCACATTCTCTAAAATAACATCACTCACATTCTCTAACATAACATCACTCACATTCTCTAAAATAACATCACTCACATTCTCTAACATAACATCACTCACATTCTCTAAAATAACATCACTCACATTCTCTAAAATAACATCACTCACATTCTCTAAAATTACATCACTCACATTCTCTAAAATTACATCACTCACATCCTCTAACATAACATCACTTACTTCCACTAAATTGACATCACTTACATGTTCTAAATTTACCTGATTCACATCGTCTAAAATTACATTACCAATAACATTTAAAATTACATCACTTACCTTCTTTTAAATTACATCACTTACATCCTTTTAAATTACATCACTTATATGCTATGAAATGACATGATTCACAATCTTCTGAAATCGCATTACTCACATCCTCTTAAATTACATCACTCATCCTCTTAATATTACATAACTTAGTCGTCTTAAATTACATGACTCAAATCATCACTTATATCCTCTCAATTTACATCAATTACATTATCGTAAATTACATGAAAAACATCCTCGTAAATTACATATTTTACATACTTATAAGTTGCATAACTTACAACCTTTTATATTACATCACTTACATCTTCTAAAATTACATGACTCAAACACTCTAAAATGACATCACTCACATCATTTAAAATTACATCACTGGCATTCTTTAATATTACATCACTCACACCCTTTAAAATTACATCCTTTACATCCCTTTAAATGACATTACTAACATCTTCTAAAATTACATCACTCACATCTTCTAAAATTACATCCTTTTACATCCCTTAAAATTACATTACTAACATCCTCGAAAATGACATGACTCATATCCTCTAAAATTACATCCCTTAAATTCTCAAAAATTACATCCCTTACATCCCTAACAATGATATTACTTACATTTTCTAAAATAACATCACGTGTATCTTCAAAAAATTTCATCAGTTCTATTCTCTTTATATACATCGCTTACATTCTCTAAAATTACGTCACTCACATCCTCTGAAATTACATCACTCATATCCTCTAAAATTACATTAAACACATCCTCTAAAATCGCATCACTTACATCCTTTAAAAATACATCACTGAAATTACATCACCCACTTTGTCAAATAATACATAATTCACACATATTCAAATTCTATCAGTTACATCGTCTAAAATTACTGACTCACATCATTTAAAATGACTTCACTAACAATTTTTTAAATTACATGACAAACATGCCCTTTAATTACATCACTAACATCCTCTAAAATAACATGACTCACATCCTCTAAAATTACATTACTCATAACCTGTAAAATAACATTAATTACATATTGTAAAATTAGATCACTTACATACTTTACAATAAAATCACTTACATCGTCTAAAATTACATGAGTAACATCATCTAAAATAACATTACTGATATTCCTCAAAATTACATACATAAATCCCTCTTTAATGACATAACTTACATTCTCTTAAATGACATCACTTATATTGTCTAAAATTACACTACTTACATCCTTTTAAATTACACCACTCACATCTTTTTAAATTACATTGCCTACATCCTTTAAAATAGCATCTCTTATATCGTATAAAATCTTTAAAAATTACATTACTTACAGCCTCTAAATTTACATCATTCACATCCTCTAAAATGACATCAGTTACATCCTATAAAATTACATCACTTACATCCTTCAAAATGATATCACTTACATCTTTTAAAATTATATCACTCACATCTTTTTAAATTACATCACTCACATACTCTAAAATTATATCACTTACATCTTCTAAAATTACATGTGTCACTTTCTTCTAACATTACATTACTGGCACCCTCAAAAATTACTTCACTTACATTCTCTTAAATTACATAATTTATATCCACTTAAATTACATCACGAACCTATTTTACTACTGCATAACTAATAGCCTTTAATATTACATCACTTACATGTAAAATTACATCGCTTACAAACTTTTAAATTACATCACTTTCATCTTCTAAAATTACATCACTTACATCCTATAAAATTGCATCACTTAATACTATAAAATTCATCGCTCACATTCTCTTAAATAACAGAACTTACACTATCTAAGTTTACATGATTCACATTTTTTAAAACTACATGACTCACATCCTCCAAAATTACATAACTTTTATCATGTAAATATACATCACTCACATCTTATAAAATGATATCATATACATCCTCAAAAGGTACACCACCTACATCATGTAACATTGTTATATAATGATGGACGTAACTTGTGGGATTATAAAACCTTTATGAGAATGTTATATGATAATGCACGTATGTGGTGGAGAACGAGTGTGGAGTCGTTGGTTTGGCTTGTGCGATTTAGTGCGTGCCGCCGTAAATCTCTCTCTCTCTCTCTCTCTCTCTCTCTCTCTCTCTCAACGATAGCAAAACATCTCCACGGGCAATAGAAACTGACGCCGAATAAAAATTAATTAAAATGAAAAGATTGTTGTCTTATGAAGCGGGTGAGAAAGGTCTTTTGTTACAGACAACTCATGGAGATGGCCACTACAGTGCAGAGGCGAAGAAAGTACTCAACCACTAGACGACAGAGCAAACCGAGAAGAAACGAAGGTATGAATTATTAATGGGCTATGCAACATGTCCCTTTTGGTGTTACGAATGACCAGTTGTTCAAGCATGAACATCTGTTACGAATCGCTGTTACCACGGGTGAAAAAGAGAAAGAAAGACGAAAAAGAAAACAGAACGAACAGAGAAAGAGACGAGCGGAGATTGCGATGAAAGGATCAAACCGAAAGGAACGTAAATACGTAAGTACGTTTAGTTTTAAAAATACAAAGAAAGAAGAAAAAAAGATATTACGAAAGAACATTTATAATCTCAATGCATTTATTAACGTTAAAAAAGAAGGAAACACGCATATACTAAGTGAAAAAATACATGTAATAGAAAGTTTGTAAAATATATATATGAAAAACAGTTTAAAAGAAAAAGAAAATGTTAATAAGAAAGGACAATAAAACTTAACACACACACACAAATTCAAATAGTTGAAACTTTTAATGAAGGAAGGAAAAAGACAAGAAAAAAAAAGACAGTGATGGATTTTCACACACATGGACATACATACACACACATGCGTGAAAAACAAAACGTGCACATTTTGTGGCGACTTTTTTTTGTCCTTGTTTAAAAATAATACATGCTGTTTGGGGAGTCGGGGAGGAATTCTTGTATTGTTTCATGTTGTCGGATGGAATGTTTTGCTTAATTTTGTTGTTGTCTATGATCTTTTTTATTTAAATGTAATTTTGCGTATTGAGAGAGAGACTCACTTCATTAATTTGATTTTTGTTTGCCCCTCCTTGTATTAAAATAATAAATATATAACAATAAAATAAAAGAAATAATAATAAATATAAAAAGCAGTGACTAAAGTGGAATTAAATTAATTAATGGTCAGCCGAATTATTCAAATTAAAAAAGTATAAAAGGTGTATGTGAGATCCTATGCTTGTGGTATTTTTTTCTCCCCCTCTCGGAAAGGGTGGTGGTGGTCAGAGGTTGATTTTGGAAACCCTGACGGTGGATTACATTGGAGAATTCTCGGGATGTTTCATAGTATGAAGCGGCTCAGCGGAGCTAACGAGGCAATATTGTGTCCAGCTGGTATGTGGTTAAACGCCAGGTCACAGTAAACCGACTTGAAAGAAACCATGAAGGGTCCTTTCACATACGGTAAGGCTGATGAGATGACAGAGGGGTCATCGCGGTTGTGGGTCAGGTAGAGAGTACCGAAGCTGAGTAACGGATCGGAATGATTGATTATGAAATTAAATTGGTGATAATTGAACTTGTTTTGGACCCGTGGCAGATTAACATGGCGCCAGAGCGATTAACATGTCGGAATTAGTTAAGAAAATTGGGTGGGATCAATGTGGAATATATTGGGCCCCTTGGAAAAAGGATATGAGAAAGGCGAGTCGCCGGCCCTGAAGTTATGGTGAGCCCCCTTGGAAGGGATAGACAAAGTGCAGTGTAGCCGGCTCAGACAAAATTGGACGGATCATCTTAGGTATTGAGCTAAGGGGTCACTCTGGGGTCCGTGTTGAAAAGCAAACGCGGTCGAATGGTATGACAAGACATATCTTACAGAGAAATTAGATGGCTGACCAGAAAGGGAATATAAGAATTTAAAAAATGGGGGTTTTCTGTTTTGCCCTGTATTCTGTTAGAGATCGAATGGAATGAGTGGAAATGGGGACGTAGAAAAATATATCCCTAGTATTTTTGAATGGTTGGTAAGGGAGGAATGTTATGTAATGATGGACGTAACTTGTGGGATTATAAAAACCTTTATGAGAATGTTATATAATGATGGACGTAACTTGTGGGATTATAAAAACCTTTATGAGAATGTTATATGATAATGGACGTAACTTGTGGGATTATAAAAACCTTTATGAGAATGTTATATGATAATGGACGTATGTGGTGGAGAACGGGTGTGGGGTCGTTGGTTTGGCTTGTGCGATTTAGTGCGTGCCGCCGAGTGCATAGAGTGCGATGCTGTTTCCGGGAATCAAAACGTCACAAGTGACGAGACAATGGATGACCATAGTTCACAAGGTCATCCTGCACCTGTGTGGTGATCACGTGATATTGCGTCACAGTTTTGAGATGTGAGAAAATTGGAGTTTTTTAAGTTAGTTCGGACTTAGGAGGCGCAGAAGTCGGACGAAGGAATTACAATGTAGCCAAGTCAGAACGGGAAATGTTTTTCCAAGAAAGAATACAGGTATACAATATGTCCTTCTCCCCCTGTCTCCTCAAATAACAAATGACTAATTAGACAATAAGCTATCTAAGAATTAACCACGATATTCGTTAATCTCTCTCTCTCTTTCTCTCAACGATAGCAAAACATCTCCACCGGCAATAGAAACTGACGCCGAATAAAAAGTAATTAAAATGAAAAGATTGTTGTCTTATGAAGCGGGTGAGAAAGGTCTTTTGTTACAGACAAATCACGGAGATGGTCACTACAGTGCAGAGGTGAAGAAAGTGCTCAACCACTAGACGACAGAGCAAACCGAGAAGAAACGAAGGTATGAATTATTAAGGGGCTATGCAACAAAATTACATTACTACCATCCTGTGATATTACATTCTTTAAATTCTCTTAAATTACGCCATTCAAATCCTCTAAAATTACACTACCTAAATTCTCTAAATTACATCACATACATCTACTAAAATTACATCACTTTCAACTATCTACAATTACATCACTTATATCCTTGAAATATACAGCACTAACATCCTCTAAAATAATATTACTTACATCATCTTAAATTACATCACTCTAATTTTCTAAAATTACATCACTTACATCTTCATCAATTACATGATGCACATCTTCATAAATTACATATACTCTTAAATCACATGAATCACATCTTCTAAAATAAAATTAGTTACATCGTCTTTAAATTACATTGCCCATATCTCTTAAAATAATATCACTCACATTCTGTAAAATTACATCACTCAAAACCATTGAAATTACGTCACATATCCTCTAAAATGATATCAATCTCATTTTCTACAATTACATTACTCACATCCTGTAAGATTACATTCCTTAGATCCTCTAAATATACATCACTAAAATAATCTAAAATCATTACATTATCCGTTAAAAGTACATTCCTTACATACTCTAAAATGACTTCACTCACATCCATTTAAATTATATCACTCAGATACTCAAACAATCTAAAATTACATTTACAAAGTATTATGATTAACATTCTCTTAAATCACGTGCTTTAAACTTACATCCTATTAAATTACACCAGTAAACACCTCTAAAATATCATTAATTCTACCATCTTATAATATATTTTTTACACCCTCTAAAATTCAACTACTCAGATCCTCTAAAATTACATCACTTACGTACTCTAATAAAACCTTCTCTTACATCCTATCAAGTTACATCCTTTACATCCTCTTTAATTCCATCACTTATATTATCTAAAAGTATTACATCATTCTCTAAAATTACATTCTTTAAACGCTCTAAAATTATAATATTTACAGCATGAACTTTTACATTTCTTTACATATGCTAAGATTACATGATTTACATCCTCAAAAATTACATCATTTACCTCTTCTAAACTAGAATCACTCACACCCTTATAAATCATATCCATCACATCCTCAAACCTTACATCACACAAATCATTTAATATTACATCAATTACATTCTTTAAAATGATATCACTAACATCCTATAAAATTTCATCACTCACATCCTCTTAAATTATATCACCTACATCTTGTAAAATTCATTGCTCACATCTTCTTATATTACATTACTGACATTCTCTTAAATTACATCACTCAAATCCTCTAAAATTACATCACTTAAATTCTCTAAAATTACCTCACTTATATCCTCTTAAATTACATCACTTATATCCTTAAAATATACAGTAGTACTCACATCCTCTAAAATGATATTACTTACATCCTCTAAAATTACATTATCTATATCCCTTAAAATGATATCACTCACATTCTCTAAAATTTCATCCCTCAAAACCATTGAAATTACGTCACACACATCCTCTGAAATTATATCAATCTTATCTTCTACAATTACATTACTCACATCCTGTAAGATTACATTCCTTAGATCCTCTAAATATACATCACTAAAATTATCTAAAATCATTACATTATCCGTTAAAATTACATTCCTTACATACTCTAAAATGACTTCACTTACATCCACTTAAATTACATCACTCAGATACTCTAAAATTATATCAGTTTCATCCTTTAAAATTACATTACTTAAATTCTCTAAAATTACATACGTCACATCCTTGAAAATCAAATCACTTTTATTCTTTAAAATTACATCAGTTACATTCTCTTAAATAACATCACTCACATCTTCTAATATTAATTCACTCAAATAATTTAAAATTACATCATTTACATTCTCTAAAATCACATGCTTTAAACTTACATTCCTTACATCATATTAGAGTACACCAGTAAACCCATTATGAATACGAGGCTTTCCTTTATTGGCTACAATATGGGCCAAGTAACAGGTTACTACAATGAACGTAACCAAAAGTGTGAATTTCACCTTTTCCGTGACTTTGACCGTTTACCTAAATATCACAAATTTTAATCAGTTCTTAAGACCGATATTCTAACCAAGTTTGTGACGATTGTTCAAGCGATGTGGATGCTAGGCTTAACACAAACAAACATAGTGACCAATTTGACTGAAAGCATCAAAAACTTACATTAAAACTTACATGAAACTGGTCTCTTTGTTACTTTTTAATGTATCAAACCTTTATTTAGTTAGTTCTATTACAATTGCTGATTTACAAATAACAACAATTTTTTCATATTCTATACGTTTCTTAATTTAGTTATTGCCTTGATAAATCCTTCATTTGATAAGTATTTGAATATTTTAAGTTCCATACTTTTACTAACATCTAACTTAGATCATCATCATGATCATCATTCGATTCATGTGTTGAATCAGGCCACACTTAATACTCTGAGAAAAAACAAATGAATATCAGGATTTCTTTACTAACAAAGTAGTTAATGATTAAGATAAGCTGCCAGAGTATCTCTGATTTTGTGATTATTGTATTGAACAAGACGAATACCCGTCCCAGGACGGTTAAAATGAATCCCCCAAACAGAACAGTTTTGCACCACTTTTTATGAGAATTAAAATCAAAATATAATGATACTAAAACTTATGTGTAGAATCTTTCTCCTAATTTTTATTTTTATTTTAAAAAATGTCTTAAGTAGAAATTGAAAATCAGGGAATTTTGTTTAATTGGTGTGGATCAGGTTCAATGTAAATCTGATACAGTGTAATTTTCAAATGGGTAAAAACCCTATAAAATACTCCGAAGAAACTGAAATTTGTGGAATAGTTATTAATTGATATCTCATACTTATTGTTAAAATTTACAAAAATTGGAGGTATCTGAATTATCATGAAGGGATACCACCCCCTTTTTACACACTCTCACTTAATTAAACTAAATATAGTGCACATTTGACCCCTTATGCCTAGCAGCTGTGTTCCAAAATTCATAATGATCGGTTAGTTAGTTTAGGAGTGAATCCTGTATATATACATATATAAACATATAAACACACTTAACTTTATAAAGATAGAGATTGATTGTATTGGGAGCTTTCAGATGAGACTTTGAAAAGAATTTAAGACACTACATGTTATACTGAAGGTTTTTTCTGCATATTATATTTCTTCAAGATTCTTATTCAAAAGTAAACATTTCCAGAATTTATTTTTAGTTTTTGACTTTCAAATTTACATGATTTTGAAATTCCTTAAACGAATTCCATTTCTGTTTTCGAAAGTCTTCAAGATTCATTTTCAGAGAAAAATAACAAAAATGATATTTTTATGATAAGTCCATTCCAGTTGCGCATTTGAAAAAAGTTTTTTTCAAAATCACGCTTCACAAACTGATAGATCTAAAGATGGGTTGATACAGATAAAAATGAAAGATAAAAAAAAATGTCTTTTACATCTTTTGCAATTTTAATTGGAACTGAAAGATTGAAAAGAAATGTCTTTTACATCTTTGGCAATTTTAATTGGAACTGAAAGATTGAAAAGAAATGTCTTTTACATCTTTGGCAATTTTAATTGGAACTGAAAGATTGAAAAGAAATGTCTTTTACATCTTTGCCAATTTTAATTGGAACTGAAAGATTGAAAAGAAATGTCTTTTACATCTTTGCCAATTTTAATTGGAACTGAATGATGTAAAAGAATTACCTTCATCGCAACAATCTGTTGTTCATAAAACCTTTTTTTATCTAAAGAGATAAGAAATCTACTTGGAAATAAAAACATGTGATTTATTTTCCGCCAGCTTATCCTGACTGTAACAGGTGTTCATTTCGTTTTCTTTTCTAAAAAAGACGCGATACTCACTCAAGAATAAAGACTTTTTCCAAAAAGTATACAAAAAATAAAATCTTACAAAATAATTTTAGAGGAAAATTCTTATTAATTAAGAGGAAATACATGACTATGAATGTGTACAACCTACAAAGATTCACAATAGCCTCACCTCTCCTATCCATTTCACACCACTCACTATGTGAGACTAAGGTGGGTAATGTGGGATATATTTAGTTTAAATGAAAATTTAGATATCTAATCAAAGGTATTCAGCCCCTCATAAGCATAGGTATTACAGGCCTCCTTTCAGTCTCAACGGACAATGGATACCCCCTGTAAAACTGTTTGCTTGAGTCCAGTGGGAAAGCAGAGAAAGACTGGTGTAATTTCTGAGTTTTACTTTTTCTTAAACTAGTTGTAAAACAAAGGCTTGAAAGTCTAATAGAGAATATATATATACCCAAGATTATTGTAGCCCTAATAATAGAGCTTGAACCTCAAAGTCTGCACTGTGCAATCATGCCACTTCTTTCATAGCTATTAGACATCAATTAATAAATAGTCCCAGTCCTTTTCTTGTTTTATTACTGAACATAAACCTTTTCATTAACTATATAAATGACGACCAAGAAGGCCTAGCGCTGCCCAGGATTAAATAAAGAACTATGTACTTTTGCTGCAAGCCCATAACACCATTAATACCTTTTTTATTCTTATATTTATCTTATTTTATATTATTCAATTTGTGGGGTCGAAGGATATACTCAGCACTGGTTGGGTGGAAGTAAACTGACATTAATCAAAATATATTTTTGTAAATTGATTCTAATTAACTCTCTTAATGCACAGTCAGCATTGTCTCAAGAACCAATGAGGACACCTGTCCACTCCTGCTCTAAGGCCTGAACCACTTATTTATTTTTTAATTTCTATAAATTTATAGAAAATTTATAGAAAAAAATGAAACAAAGTAAAACATCGTATTTCTTTTCTAGTCAAGTGCGAATGCAGACCTCACGATAATGTTGTACACCCTCTAATCAAAATGAAATATAATTCTCCAAAATACTCTGAGTAATTTAGTAATTTAGTTTAAGAATATATATGGTTATGAGAGTCTATCTCCACACCCTTGGAGAGGTTTGTGGACAAACAAACAGACAGGGACTACAACTTTATATATATATGATTAAATACTAGATTTAATGTGTTAATTCAGAATTGTTTCTTCAATATTGTGTAAAACAATAATGCATAAATTAGACAGTATTTGAAATTAGTTCATAAGAAAAACTTCTCAATTAAATCAAATTATCAGAAATATCCGGAATTTACCAAAGTTACAATATTTTCGTAATTTATAATTTGATATATTTTTTGTTAATGTTGAATTATTTATTTATTAAAATATTTTACTGTTAATCAGTCTTCCATAAAATAAATGGTAAGTATAAATTATTAAAAGAAATAGTTTAATAGAATTTAGAATATTATTGATGACATTTGTTTTTATTCAACGAAAATAAGCATTTTTCATTTTTGAAAATTTTAGTTCTTTCTCCACTTCTTTCTACTCTTTCAACAAAATAAGAAAGTTACACTGATATTAATAAATAGATGATTGCGAATTAGTTCTGTGGATACGGGAATGGGATTAGAAGTGAATGAAACCATTGTGAAAGATGCCTGTTGGTTGCATCCGACCAATGACGTCCATCACGGTCCATCACGGTCCATCAATCTGCCCTAACATGATGCAGTGATTAAAGGCGTTAATTAAACCCGCCAAGTGTTGCAAGTAATCACCGATTCAGCATGTGTATATCGATGAGTGTCCAACACCCTAACCGGGAAGGCGCACCTAAACACGAAGGTGACTATTGAGTTGCTGGTGAGGCGGTGCTTGGGAACACTATGATCTCTGGAGGGTCACTTCTGCTCGGTCCAAGTTCAGGCTCATCATGTCTGCCACAATAGATTATTCAAGTTGACGTTTTCGTTGTCTTTTTGTTTTAATGCACTGAAATATTAAGCCGAATGAAATACAAGTCAGATATACAAACAAACAATTGCTTTAAGGTTTAAAAACACAAATTGGTAATTCCCTTTTTTGTACATGCCAATAAAAAACACAAAAACTTCGTCTTCAAAAAATATATTTATTTGGTTACCGCTTTTTCTTTCGTTCTTTTTTTTCTTTGAGTCGCCCTGTTTCCGACTGATATTTTTTATATAGAGTGTATCCCAAGTATACGGCGAGGATTGGAATAGTCAGAAATTGTAGCATCTGGAAAAACCTCTTTTCCAACTCGGGAGATTTGGGCTTTGATTTTACGATTTTCACCAACTGAGTCTCAAATGTTAGTGTGGAATCAGCTGCAATAAAAAATGAAAAAGTTCAAAGATTACAACAGTCCAAAATTATGATTCTAATTCTAAGCCTTAACACACACCAGTTCATAATTTCATTATACTTACTGAGCTAATAATAGTGTTGAGCGTTTTGGCATTATGTAACGGTTTCTTTGAATTGTCCTATCATGTTGTACTGTATCTGGCGATTTATGGTATCGGCTATCCTAAGTTCAGATCCTATTGGATCTATTATAGTCATTTACACAAGGTATCCACCCACAATTAATCCCCAACTATGAGTAAAATAACAACTTGTGTTCAATCAATAATATACAATGAATCGTTTAAAATACAGCATTTTAAAAAAACAAGAACATTGGTTTATCTGTTGTAAAAAAAAAAAAAAAACTTTTCAAAGTGGATTATTTTCCATACTTAAGTAGCAATTTATACAAATGATAATTTATTTTCTATATTTAAGTAGCAATTTATACCAATGATAATTTATCTTTTATATTTAAGTAGCTATTTATACAAATGATAATTTATTTTCCATATTTAAGTAGCAATTTATACAAATGATAATTTATTTTCCATATTTAAGTAGCAATTTATACAAATGATAATTTATTTTCTATATTTAAGTAGCAATTTATACCAATGATAATTTATTTTTAATATTTAAGTAGCTATTTATACAAATGATAATTTATTTTCCATATTTAAGTAGCAATTTATACAAATGATAATTTATTTTCCATATTTAAGTAGCAATTTATACAAATGATAATTTATTTTCCATATTTAAGTAGCAATTTATACAAATGATAATTTATTTTTTATATTTAAGTAGCGATTCATACAAATGAGAATTTATTTTCCATATTTAAGTAGCAATTTATACAAATGATAATTTACTTTTTATATTTAAGTAGCAATGATAATTTATTTTTTATATTTAAGTAGCAATTTATACCAATGATAATTCATTTTTAATATTTAAGTAGCAATTTATACAAATGATAATTTATTTTCCATATTTAAGTAGCAATTTATACAAATGATTAATTATTTTTATATTTATGTAGCAATTTATACAAATGATAATTTATTTTCCATATTTAAGTAGCAATTTATACAACTGAGAATTTATTTTTTCTATGGAGCAGAACAAAGGTAACAAAAATAACGAAATGGATTATTTTCAATTCTTTTCATGTATTTTGAAAAGAATGATGAATGATTGATATCAATTCTCATCGAGACATGGGCCCCAAACACTTTTAGTTTGCAATCGCTTCAGCGTAATGACTATGCCATTATCAGGTGGATGTGCGGCAGCAAACTAGCGGAAAGAATCTCTTCAGCCGTGCTCTATCAAAAGTTTTTATGGTATTGGTGGGATTTTGGATGCCTTACATACACTGTGTCTCTGGTGGTTTGGTCATGTACCTCATGCATCAACTCAATAACATGCATAGATACCCCAGGCACGAGGGTGCATGGAAGACCAAGGAAGACCTGGCATGAATGCATATGGAGTGATTCGAATGCTTAAAAAATGACTGGTATCAACCATATGGATCGGATCACATGTAGAACAGGCATCAGACATTGCCTGGTGTTGCCCACCATGGATTCCAAAACATTCGCACCACTTTTAATTACCAAATGATGATGATGACATAGTTACCATGATGATGATGACATAGTTACACTAGACTCATATTGACATGTAAAATCTTAAAATTGTGATTTTTTTCCGTTTCAAATTTTTCTTAATTTTGCTTCCACCATTTTTTCATTTGTATTTCATGAGAAACTCGTAATAAAATATGCATAATTGTTAAAACGAAAATTCAAACAATTCGTCATCCTGTGTATGACATGAAACTACATCTGGCCGTATACACATACACATACATTATTGACATTATGAATAACAAGTTTAAACAAACATCATTAATAAATAGTTAACGATACTAAGAAATTGAAGCATGATCTGAAAAAGATCGATATGCCATAAAACTAACTAATATATTGAAATAAACCCTGGAAAATATACAGATTACAGATGAAAATTTAGCACTTCTCTAAGGGGCCTTGAAGGTCAGTCTATAATGATAAAGAGGATGTACTCAGTACTAATTGGATATGAGTGTGTATCAATAAAGTGACATTAATTGAAATCACTTTTGGTACATTTTTATTCATTAAGCCTAACCTTGTTTTCCTCTGGAATCAATGAGGATAACTAAAACCACTTATTTACATGTCTATTGTTATTTAAATTTCTGTCATTTTCAAGTTATGTGAAAAAAATCTTATTGCTTTGATCTTCATATTTGCCCAATTTCTACATCAACACCTCCATTTGTCTATCGTCCGATTTCCACCATCAACACTGTTATATTATTAAAGCGTATGGTGGCAAGCAGAAAGGAATAGACAACACAGGATGGAAATTATAACAATTCAATCATTTATTTTCCAAACAAACGGAAGGAAATTACCAAGAATTGTCGTCGTTGTTGTTGGTAGGAGTAGACACAGCGATGATTGCTGTTGTTGGTAGGAGTAGACGCAGTGATCATTGTTGTTGTTGGTAGGAGTACGCAGCGATGACTGTTGTTGTTGTTGTTGGTAGGAGTAGACGCAGTGATGACTGTTGTTGTTGGTAGGAGTAGACGCAGCAGTGATTGTTGTTGTTGTTGTTGGTAGGAGTAGAAGCAGCGATGACTGTTGTTGTTGCTGTTGTTGTCGTTAGTAGAAGAAGCAGCGCTGATGGTCCAGGCGGAGCGGCCGCGATGTCCACCACAGCAGCCGCGGGTCTCGGTGGCCAGCGGTCCCTCTGCCTGCCTGTTGCTTGACCCCACTATTTATAGAAAAGTGGCGGACGTAGTAGTAGACATCGGATGAAAGATGGCCCATGATTCAGAAAATTGTTTCTTTTGGGTCGTTCTTTTTGACATGGTACATGAGCAATCCGCATGTAATTGCTATGGTAACAAGTATGATCATGTGCTCCGACTTTTGTGCCATCACTGCGATTACAGAACGAGTCTCAATGCAGCCGATTCCACTTTTAAGCGGTCGAGAATCACGTACACAAGGCTTACTTGGGTAGCGGTCGTCACGGTAACACGTGCTGACAGTATGACGGCGTCTTCAAATCAAAATGAGATCTAAAAATCACAAGAACACCTTCATTTGTCTATCGTCCGATTTCTACCTTCAACACCTCAATTTGTCTATCCTCCGATTTCCACCATCAAAACCTTCATTTGTCTATGCTCCGATTGCAACCATCAGCACCTTCATTTGTCTATCCTCCGATTTCCACCATCAACACTTTCATTTGTCTATCCTACGATATCCACCATCAACACCTTCATTTGTCTATCCTCCGATTTCCACCATCAAAACCTTCATTTCTCTATACTCCGATTTCCACCATCAAAACCTTTATTTGTCTATCCTCCGTTTCCACCATCAAAACCTTCATTTGTCTATCCTCCGATTTCCACCATCAACACCTTCATTTGTCTATCCTACGATATGCACCATCAACACCTTCATTTGTCTATCCTCCGATTTCCACCATCAACACCTTCATTTGTCTATCCTCTGGTTTCAACCATCAACACCTCCATCTGTATATCCTCCGATTTCCACCATCAACACCTTCATTTGTCTATCTTCTGGTTTCAACCATCAACACCTCCATCTGTATATCCTCCGATTTCCACCACCAACACCTTCATTTGTCTATCCTCTGATTTCCACCATCAACAACTTCATTTGTCTATCCTCCGATTTCAACCATCAATACCTTCATTTGTCTATCCTCGGATTTCAACCATCAACACCTTCATTTGTCTATACTCTGGTTTCCACCATCAAAACATTCATTTGTCTATCCTCCGATTTTCACCATCAACACCTTCATTTGTCTATACTCTGGTTTCCACCATCAACACCTCCATCTGTATATCCTCCGGTTTCCACCATCAACACTTTCATTTGTCTATCCTCTGATTTCCACAATCAACACCTTCATTTGTCTATACTCTGGTTTCCACCATCGAAACATTCATTTTTATATCCTCCGATTTCCACCATCAACACCTACATTTGTTTATCCTCCGATTTCCACCATCAACACCTTCATTGGTCTATCCTTTGATTTTCACCATCAACACCTTCATTTGTCTATACTCCGATTTCAACCATCAATACCTTCATTTGTCTATCCTCTGATTTCCACCATCAAAACCTTCATTTGTCTATCCTTTGATTTCCACCATCAACACCTTCATTTGTCTAACTCTGGTTTCCACCATCAACACCTCCATCTGTATATCCTTCAGTTTCCACCATCAACACTTTCATTTGTCTATCCTCAGATTTCCACCATCACCATCTTAATTTGTCTATACTCTGGTTTCCACCATCAAAACATTCATTTCTCTATCCTCCGATTTCCACCATCAACACCTACATTTGTTTATCCTCCGATTTCCACCATCAACACCTTCATTTGTCTATCCTCTGATTTCCACTATCAACACCTCCATCTGTATATCCTTCGGTTTCCACTATCAAAACATTCATTTGTCTATCCTCCGATTTCCACCATCAACACCTTTATTTTTCTATCCTCCGATTTCCACTATCAAAACCTTCATTTGTCTATCCTCCGATTTCCACCATCAACACCTACATTTGTTTATCCTCCGATTTCCACCATCAACACCTTCATTTGTCTATCTTTTGATTTCCTCCATCAACACCTTCATTTGTCTATCCTCCGATTTCCACCATCAACACCTTCATTTGTCTATACTCTGGTTTCCACCATCAAAACATTCACTTGTCTATCCTCCGATTTCTACCATCAACACCTTGATTTGTCTATACTCTGGTTTCCACCATCAACACCTCCATCTGTATACCTCCGGTTTCCACCATCAACACTTTCATTTGTCTATCCTCTGATTTCCACCATCAAAACATTCATTTGTCTATCCTCCGATTTCCACCATCAACACCTTCATTTGTCTATACTCTGGTTTCCACCATCAAAACATTCATTTGTCTATCCTCCGGTTTCCACCATCAACACTTTCATTTGTCTATCCTCTGATTTCCACCATCAACACCTTCATTTCCACCATCAAAACATTCATTTGTCTATACTCCGATTTCCACCATCAACACCTTCATTTGTCTATACTCTGGTTTCCAACATCAACACTTTCATTTGTCTATCCTCTGATTTCCACCATCAACACCTTCATTTGTCTATACTCTGGTTTCCCCCTACAAAACATTCATTTGTCTTTCCTCTGATTTCAACCATCAACACCTTCATTTGTCTATACTCTGGTTTCCACCATCAAAACATTCATTTGTCTATCCTCCAATTTCTACCATCAACACCTTCATTTGTCTATACTCTGGTTTCCACCATCAACACCTTCATTTGTCTATACTCTGGTTTCCACCATCAACACCTCCATCTGTATATCCTCCGGTTTCCACCATCAACACTTTCATTTGTCTATCCTCCGATTTCCACCATCAACACCTTAATTTGTCTATACTCTGGTTTCCACCATCAAAACATTCATTTGGCTATCCTCTGATTTCCACCATCGACAGCAACATTTGTCTATCCTTTGATTTCCACCATCAACACGTTCATTTGTCTATCCTCCGATTTCCACCATCAACACCTCCATCTGTATATCCTCCGGTTTCCACTATCAAAACCTTCATTTGTCTATCCTCCGATTTCCACCAGCAACACCTACATTTGTTTATTCTCCGATTTCCACCATCAACACCTTCATTTGTCTATCCTTTGATTTCCACCTTCAACACCTTCATTTGTCTATCCTCCGATTTCCACCATCAACACCTTCATTTGTCTATACTCTGGTTTCCACCATCAAAACATTCATTTGTCTATCCTCCGATTTCCACCATCAACACCTTCATTTGTCTATACTCTGGTTTCCACCATCAACACCTCTATCTGTATATCCTCCGGTTTCCACCATCAACACTTTCATTTGTCTATCCTCTGATTTCCACCATCAACACCTTCATTTGTCTATACTCTGGTTTCTACCATCAAAATATTCATTTGTCTATCCTCCGATTTCCACAATCAACACCTTCATTTGTCTATACCTTGGTTTCCACCATCAAAACATTCATTTGTCTATCCTCCGATTTCCACCATCAACACCTTCATTTGTCCATACTCTGGTTTCCACCATCAACACCTCCATCTGTATATCCTCCGGTTTCCACCATCAACACTTTCATTTGTCTATCCTCTGATTTCCACCATCAACACCTTCAGTTCCACCATCAACACCTCCATCTGTATATCCTCCGATTTCCACCATCAACACCTTCATTTGTCTATACTCTGGTTTCCACCATCAAAACATTCATTTGTCTATCTTCTGATTTCCACCATCAACGCCTTCATTTGTCTATACTCTGGTTTCCACCATCAACACCTCCATCTGTATATCCTCCGATTTCCACCATCAACACCTTCATTTGTCTATCCACCGATTTCCACCATCAACACCTTCATTTGTCTATCCTCTGATTTCCACCATCAAAACCTTCATTTGCTTACCCTCCGATTTCCACCATCAACACCTTCATTTGTCTCTCCTCCGATTTCCACCATCAACACCTTCATTTATCTCTCCTCTGATTTCCACCATCACCAGCTCCATTTGTCTCTCCTCCGATTTCCACCTTCAACACTTTCATTAGTTTATCCTCCGATTTCCACCATCAAAACATTCATTTGTCTATCCTCCGATTTCTACCATAAACACCTCCATTTGTCTATCCTCCGATTTCCACCATCAACACCTCCATTTGTCTATCGTCCGATTCTCACCATCAACACCTTTATTTGTCTATCTTCCGATTTCCATCATCAACACCTCCATTTGTCTATCATCCAAATTCTACCATAAACACCTCTTTTTGTCTATCCTCCGATTTCCACCATCAACACTTTCATTTGTCTATTCTCCGGTTTCCACCATCAACACCTTCATTTGTCTATACTCTGGTTTCCACCATCAACACCTCCATCTGTATATCCTCCGGTTTCCACCATCAACACTTTCATTTGTCTATCCTCTGATTTCCACAATCAACACCTTCATTTGTCTATCCTCCGATTTCCACTATCAACAATCCATCTGTATATCCTCCGGTTTCCACTATCAAAACATTCATTTGTCTATACACTGGTTTCCACCATCAAAACATTCATTTGTCTATCCTCTGATTTCCACCATCAACACCTTCATTTGTCTATACTCTGGTTTCCACCATCAATACCTCCATCTGTATATCCTCCGATTTCCACCATCAACACCTTCATTTGTCCATACTCTGGTTTCCACCATCAACACCTCCATTTGTATATCCTCCGGTTTCTACCATCAACACTTTCATTTGTCTATCCTCTGATTTCCACCATCAACACCTTCATTTCCACCATCAAAACATTCATTTGTCTATCCTCCGATTTCCACCATCAACACCTTCATTTGTCTATACTCTGGTTTCCACCATCAAAACATTCATTTGTCTATCCTCTGATTTCCACCATCAACGCCTTCATTTGTCTATACTCTGGTTTCCACCATCAACACCTCCATCTGTATATCCTACGATTTCCACCATCAACACCTTCATTTGTCTATACTCTGGTTTCCACCATCAAAACATTCATTTGTCTATCCTCTGATTTCCACCATCAACGCCTTTATTTGTCTATACTCTGGTTTCCACCATCAACACCTCCATCTGTATATCCTCCGATTTCCACCATCAACACCTTCATTTGTCTATCCACCGATTTCCACCATCAACACCTTCATTTGTCTATCCTCTGATTTCCACCATCAAAACCTTCATTTGCTTACCCTCCGATTTCCACCATCAACACCTTCATTTGTCTCTCCTCCGATTTCCACCATCAACACCTTCATTTATCTCTCCTCTGATTTCCACCATCACCAGCTCCATTTGTCTCTCCTCCGATTTCCACCTTCAACACTTTCATTAGTTTATCCTCCGATTTCCACCATCAAAACATTCATTTGTCTATCCTCCGATTTCTACCTTCAACACCTTCATTTGTCTCTCCTCCGATTTCCACCATCAACACCTTCATTTATCTCTCCTCTGATTTCCACCATCACCAGCTCCATTTGTCTCTCCTCCGATTTCCACCTTCAACACTTTCATTAGTTTATCCTCCGATTTCCACCATCAAAACATTCATTTGTCTATCCTCCGATTTCTACCATAAACACCTCCATTTGTCTATCCTCCGATTTTCACCATCAACACCTTTATTTGTCTATCTTCCGATTTCCATCATCAACACCTCCATTTGTCTATCATCCAAATTTTTCCATCAACACCTCCTTTTGTCTATCCTCCGATTTCCACCATCAACACTTTCATTTGTCTATTCTCCGGTTTCCACCATCAACACCTTCATTTGTCTATACTCTGGTTTCCACCATCAAAACATTCATTTGTCTATCCTCTGATTTCCACCATCAACGCCTTCATTTGTCTATACTCTGGTTTCCACCATCAACACCTCCATCTGTATATCCTCCGATTTCCACCATCAACACCTTCATTTGTCTATCCACCGATTTCCACCATCAACACCTTCATTTGTCTATCCTCTGATTTCCACCATCAAAACCTTCATTTGCTTACCCTCCGATTTCCACCATCAACACCTTCATTTGTCTCTCCTCCGATTTCCACCATCAACACCTTCATTTATCTCTCCTCTGATTTCCACCATCACCAGCTCCATTTGTCTCTCCTCCGATTTCCACCTTCAACACTTTCATTAGTTTATCCTCCGATTTCCACCATCAAAACATTCATTTGTCTATCCTCCGATTTCTACCATAAACACCTCCATTTGTCTATCCTCCGATTTCCACCATCAACACCTCCATTTGTCTATCGTCCGATTTTCACCATCAACACCTTTATTTGTCTATCTTCCGATTTCCATCATCAACACCTCCATTTGTCTATCATCCAAATTCTACCATCAACACCTCCTTTTGTCTATCCTCTGATTTCCACCATCAACGCCTTCATTTGTCTATACTCCGATTTCCACCATCAACACCTTCATTTGTCTATCCTCTGATTTCCACCATCAAAACCTTCATTTGCTTACCCTCCGATTTCCACCATCAACACCTTCATTTGTCTATCCTACGATATCCACCATCAACACTTTCATTTGTCTATCGTCCGATTTCTACCTTCAACACCTTCATTTGTCTCTCCTCCGATTTCCACCATCAACACCTTCATTTATCTCTCCTCTGATTTCCACCATCACCAGCTCCATTTGTCTCTCCTCCGATTTCCACCTTCAACACTTTCATTAGTTTATCCTCCGATTTCCACCATCAAAACATTCATTTGTCTATCCTCCGATTTCTACCATAAACACCCCCATTTGTCTATCCTCCGATTTCCACCATCAACACCTCCATTTGTCTATCGTCCGATTTTCACCATCAACACCTTTATTTGTCTATCTTCCGATTTCCATCATCAACACCTCCATTTGTCTATCATCCAAATTTTTCCATCAACACCTCCTTTTGTCTATCCTCCGATTTCCACCATCAACACTTTCATTTGTCTATTCTCCGGTTTCCACCATCAACACCTTCATTTGTCTATACTCTGGTTTCCACCATCAACACCTCCATATGTATATCCTCCGGTTTCCACCATCAACACCTTCATTTGTCTATCCTCCGATTTCCACCATCAACACCTTCATTTGTCTATCCTCTGATTTCCACCATCAACACCTTCATTAGCTTACCCTCCGATTTCCACCATCAACACCTTCATTTGTCTATCCTCTGATTTCCACTATCAAAACCTTCATTTGTCTATCCTCCGATTTCCACCATCAACACCTTCATTTGTCTATCCTCCGATTTCCACCATCAACACTTTCATTTGTCTATTCTCCGGTTTCCACCATCAACACCTTCATTTGTCTATCCTCTGATTTCCACTATCAAAACCTTCATTTGTCTATCCTCCGATTTCTACCATCAACACCTACATTTGTTTATCCTCCGATTTCCACCATCAACACCTTCATTTGTCTATCCTTTGATTTCCACCATCAACACCTTCATTTGTCTATCCTCCGATTTCCACCATCAACACCTTCATTTGTCTATACTCTGGTTTCCACCATCAAAACATTCATTTGTCTATCCTCCGATTTCCACCATCAACACCTTCATTTGTCTATACTCTGGTTTCCACCATCAACACCTCCATCTGTATATCCTCCGATTTCCACTATCAACACCTTCATTTGTCTATCCTCCGATTTCCACCATCAACACCTTCATTTGTCTATCCTCTGATTTCCACCATCAACACCTTCACTAGCTTACCCTCCGATTTCCACCATCAACACCTTCATTTGTCTATCCTACGATATCCACCATCAACCATTTCATTTGTCTATCGTCCGATTTCTACCTTCAACACCTTCATTTGTCTCTCCTCCGATTTCCACCATCAACACCTTGATTTATCTCTCCTCTGATTTCCACCATCACCAGCTCCATTTGTCTCTCCTCCGATTTCCACCATCAACACTTTCATTAGTTTATCCTCTGATTTCCACCATCAAAACATTCATTTGTCTATCCTCCGATTTCTACCATAAACACCTCCAATTGTTCTATCCTCCGATTTCCACCATCAACACCTCCATTTGTCTATCGTCCGATTTTCACCATCAACACCTTTATTTGTCTATCTTCCGATTTCCATCATCAACACCTCCATTTGTCTATCATCCAAATTCTACCATCAACACCTCCTTTTGTCTATCCTCCAATTTCCACCATCAACACTTTCATTTGTCTATTCTCCGGTTTCCACCATCAACACATCCATTTCTCTATCCTCCGATTTCCACCATCAACACCTCCATTTTTCTATCCTCCGTTTCCACCATCAACACCTTCATTTGTCTATTCTCCGGTTTCCACCATCACCATCTCCATTTGTCTATTCTCTGCTTTCCACCGTCAACACCTCCATTTGTCTATCCTCCGGTTTCCACAATCAGCACCTCCATTTGTCTATCCTCTAATTCCCACTTTTGCAATGCTTTTCAAACCGATGCTGCAGTTCCTTAGACAACCTTTTTTTGCAGAAAATCGACAACACTTTGTTCATAATTTTTTCCCATGGCTTAAAATGAAAAATATGTCTAACATGTCGATTGATTCAGATGCTTAACAACCAAATCGCAGATTAGAATTATTAAGTCTGCACCATTCACTAAGTGTCAAGACTGAAGCAAGTGCCGATCTGTTAAAGTCTCTTCTTTTTATAATCAACACAACAACAACAATTACAACAAAGACGCCCTCTGGGCCAATCCAAAACTTCACCCAATGGCTGTAACTTGATACATTACATTCCTCCATTTTTAGATGGATCACTAAACATAGTCTCTTAACTTAAATGGAGCTCTCCTTACACACTCAGATCTCTGAGGAATAGGCGATGCTTTCTGTTTGAAGTCTATAGGTTCCACCTCAGCCTCATCCTGTTTTAATAATTTAGGAACTCCTTCTTCCTCAGTAGACTCCCTTGTACTGGTTGTCACGGTGTCCTCTGCGGCATCATTCATATCAGTCATATTTTCCTATGGGACCCGGATTGTCCTTTTAATGATCTGGTCTGAATGTCTCTACCTCAAAAATTGACATTACCCAACTACCTAGTAATGATGCCCTCCAGCCACCGTTTACCAGTGCCAAAATTCCTCACAAGGACCGGATCATTCACCCCATGATTTCGGCATGGTGTCATGATCTTAGTACCCTTCTCCATTTTGTAGTTATACACCCTGCTCTTAAACTTGTTTGGCTGTAACAGATGAAAGGCTGTTCTTAATTGTCGCTTGAATAGCAATTCAGCTGGAGGAACCCCAGTTACTGTGTGTGGAGCTGTCCTGTAGTTAAAAAGGAATCTGTTGACTTTTGTTTCAAGAGATGTTTTTGTGTCTTTGTCCATCCTCTTCATTGTTTCCTTGAATGTACGCACACTGCGTTCAGCCTGGCCGTTGGAAGAGGGATGGTAAGGAGCCGTGAATATGTGTTTAACCCCATTTGCCTCTAAAAACCTCCTGAATTCATCACTGGAGAAACGAGGGCCGTTGTCACTCACAACCAGCAGAGGCAAATCATGAGTCGCAAAGATTCCCCTCAACTTCTCAATGGTAGCTGCAGCAGTGGATGTCTTCATTATGCAAACATCCATCCATTTGGAGTAGGCATCACCCACTATTAAGAACATGTGTCCAAAAACTGGACCAGCATAGTCTATGTGAATTCTTTCCCAGGGCTGACTTGGATATTCCCAACAATGAATTGGAGTTCTGTTGGGCTGTTTCTGATTTAGCACACAACTTTCACACCTCTTGGTGGTCCACTCAATATCATCATCCAGTTTTGGCCACCATACATAGCTTCTAGCTAATGCTTTCATCCTCACAATGCCTACATGAGTCTGGTGTAATTGCTGAAGAACTTTTCCTCTCAACTTAGGAGGAATAATAATCGTGCTTTCCCACAGTAACAGCCATCTTCACAGGTCAGTTCCTGCCGTTTATTAAAATAGGGCTTTAACTGTTCACTCCAACTGACCCCATTCCAGCCATTCATGGTGAATTTGTATACCTGACTCAAGATCGGATCTTTCCTAGTCTCTGCTCTCACAGCTTCAACCTTCACTGGAGCTTCCACAAGGTCCATCATAAATATTTCATTAGTGGATTTAGATATATCTTTTTCCTGAGCCTCCAGTGGAAGACGACTCAAACAGTCCGCATTACTATTGAGCGCTCCAGTTCGATATTCTAGTTTGTAATTATAGGCAGCCAAGAATAGAGCCCAACGCTGAACCCGGGCAGCTGCAAAAGCAGGAATTGGCTTGTTCTCTGTAAATAGACCCAACAACGGTTTGTGATCGGTGAACATCGTGAAGGGGTTTCCAAACAGATATTGATGTAACCTCTTCACTGCAACAACCAGGGCAAGCCCTTCCTTTTCAATGTGTGCATAATTCTGTTCAGCATCTGAGAGCGTTCGGGAGATGTAACATACTGGCTTTTCACTGCCATCTTCCATCCTATGAGCGAACACAGCTCCCAAGCCATAAGGAGAAGCATCCACTTGTACAAGTGTGGGCTTAGATGGGTCAAAATGAGTCAGAAGGGGTGCTGTACACAGCATTTTCTTTGTCTCTTCAAAAGCTTTTTGTTGGCAGGCTGCCCACTTCCAAACTATGCCTTTCCTCATTAGACTGTGCAGTGGCTCAAGTCGTGTGGACAAATTTGGTAAATGGCTGCGATAATAATTTACTGCCCCAAGATAGGCTTTCAACTCTGTAACATTCCTGGGTGTGGGGGCTCTTGCCATCGCAGCCACTTTCTCTGGTAGAGGAGCTGTACCATCCTTGCTAACCTTGAACCCTAGATAGGTTATTTCCTCAAGAAGGAATTCGCACTTGCTTCTTTTCAATTTGAGCTCAGCTATGCTCAGCATATGTAATACTCTCTCTAGGTTCTTTAAGTGGCTGTCATCATCGGGACCTGAAATTAGTATATCGTCCACTCGTACCTTGCAGAAAGGAACATCTTTCAATCGTTTGTCCATCTCCTGTTGAAAAATGCCTGTAGCACTGTGCACCCTGAACAGTAACCTTGTGGGTTGGTACAAACCCCTATGTGTGTTTACAGTTAACAATTCCTGGGTACCTTCCGCCAATTTCAGTTGCTGATAGGCGTGGCTTAAATCCAGTTTGCTGAATTTTTCACCTCCTCTCAGTGTGGCAAATCTATCTCCGGTTCGAGGAATAGGGTAGTTGACACATGGAGCTGCTGCATTGATGGCTTGCTTATACTCCCCACATATTCGGATCCCCCCATTGTTACTTTTAACAACGGGCACTATGGATGCAGCCCATCTAGAATATTCTACTCTTTTGTAAATGCCTTGGTTTTCTAGGAGGTCTAACTCCTTCTCCACCCCTTCTCTCAAAGCATAAGGTACAGGCCTGGCTCGACAAAATTTGGGCTTTCTTTCAGGTATCCCATTTCTCCATTAAATAAGGCATCATATTTTGTAAGTATTTTTTAAAAACAGCCTTTCCCAGTCCAGCTTTAACTTCTTCATCCAATCTCTACCCAGTAGAGTTGGTACCTCTCCTTTCACAACCAGTAGTGGTAAACTTGTCCTTCATGTAATACCTCTACAACTGTTGTCCCCTGAGGTTTTACTATTTCACCAGTATACGTCGTTAGTTTTACTGTGCTTTTTTAAAAATCCTGAATCCTGCCCAGTTCTTTAAATTTTTTTAGACTAATGACCGAACAAAATGCTCCTGTATCTACCTCCATGACCACATTTTTTTGTTTAACAACAGCTCCACCTTTACCGGTGGTGTTTGCAAGTTAGAAACAATTCTTCTTGCCGAACCTCCCTCTCATCCAGATTTAACCTTTCCATAGTGAATCCTTTTTCAACTGTCTGGTCTTCATCCACCACATTCATTGGATCGCTCTTTTTAGTTATTTTAAAGAATTTACCTTGTTGCTGCCTGCACTTTCTGCGGGTGTGTCCTGTCTTCTGACATCTGTAACATTCACTATTTTTAAATGTACATTTATCTGCCGTGTGTCTGATACTACCACATCTGTAACACTCCCGTCTCAAGGGTAATTTGTGTATTGGGTTTTCATAATCGGGAAATGTTTCCTGCATTGATATAGAATATTTCCGGGCTGATTCGATTGACACTGCTATTTCAATAGCTTGATTCAACGTTAGTAGGCGTTCCTGGATTTTCACATCTTTAATTCCAGAGACTAAGCGGTCCTGTATGTATTCACCAACCCTCTCTTCAAAATTGCAGTGTTCGGACATTTTCCTTAATGCGGCCACATAGTCACTTATAGACTCTTTCTCCCTTTTGCCCTCGTGTTGAACAAGAATCTTTCATGAATCACATTAGGTGCTGGTTTAACATGCCTCTGCACTAGCTCAACTAGTTCATCAAACGTTTTCTTTTCAGGACGATTATCTGCTAAACCTCTTAACGCAGCATAGTGTTTTGCACCAATAACAGATAATAAAATCGCCTTTTTCTTCCCTTCACTTTCAATATCATTGGCTATAAAAAAAACCTCAACACCAGGACTCCTCAACATCGTTCCATTCCCGTAAAATGCCCATCAACGCCATTTTTTTTCATGCTTCTGGGAACTCTGAACACATCCAATGAGTGTGTTTACTTTTTTTTTCCTTAAAAACTTCCAGCACATGTTGGTGTTAATCTTCCAAATCCCTTCCTCACATATTCTTCTACTACCTCGTCGCCAATTATTAAGTCTGCACCATTCACTAAGTGCCAAGACTGAAGCAAGTGCCGATCTGTTAAAGTCTCTTCTTTTTATAATCAACACAACAACAATTACAACAAAGGCGCCCTCTGGGCCAATCAAAAACTTCACCCAATGGCTGTAACTTGATACATTACAAGAATCATTTAAGTTTTAAAAATATCTTTTCAGATTTATGATACCATAATTTCGTGGGTATAGAGGTGTGTGTAGTGGTAACACTTTTCAAGACTCACCAGCTGTATCCAGAGAGTACCTGGATAGGTGGTCCTGTCTGATCCTCACACATACTCTAAATCTATCATGTGTTGCTCCAAGCGCCATACCCTGGTAAACCGTCTCGGCTTGTGGGTTAAATTTAATAAAAGTACCTGCTGCCTTGTAGGTTTTTCTGTTGAACAGGAAAGGCCCACCGCTTACGACTGTGGCTGGTGATAGAAATGGCATCCAACTGTAAAAGCATGTTGCATATAAAACTAATAGACAACAAGCAATCAACCAGCCATGGGACAGTTAACATACGTGTCAACCGTGTCGTGAACGCTAAGGAAAACTTGGAAGTAAGTGATTAGATAAGACTACAGGGCAGACAGGAAGGACATGGAGGAACGCTGGCTTCCGGTGGAAAAAGATTGAAGAAAGTGTGTACGGATGCCTGAAAGTGATACAACAAATTTTTTATCACTTTCAGGCATCCGTACACACTTTCTTCAATCTTTTTCCACCGGAAGCCAGCGTTCCTCCATGTCCTTCCCGTCTGCCGACTACAGAGTCGAATTTGGAGACAGTTGAACTATTGAACCATGATAACTGCAGAGTGAGCTTGCAAAATATCAAAAATCGCCTGATACAACATACGTTGTAAGAATAATAATAGTAATAAGAGATTACAGAAATGTGTCATCAACACTGAAATAAAAAAATATATTGTACAAAAATTGAATTAATAAGCTATTCAATTTTTTAAATACCATGGAAATAATTACAAAAAACTTAAAATTCAGTGATTTGTAACCTTAAGATCTGCTGTAATGAACCTATCATTTTGCAAGTAACTACCATATGCTAATGATTTTATATAAGACTAAGCTAAAGTAAAGAAATTACCCATTTGAATGTGGTGCTCTCTAGACTTACTAAACTTTCAATTCTATTAATATGTTACAGGCTTTTAGCGTGTTGTTCAGAAGGAAACGTTATTTCGATGTAGAATGTCTCTAAAAGTACGATGGTTGCCAATATTACAACATTATTTGTTACTGAAATCTGATTGTTTGAAGTGAAACGCTGACAGCACAAAGAATTTGCCGTATTATTTTTAAAGTAAAAACTCGCATTTCAAGTCAGTTTAACTTTTTATATAAGTCACAGAAGAATCTTTTATTAGGTGATTTATTAAATAACATTTGTTCTCATGCTGTTGCTGCTGTTTCTTCTTGATGATGATGATGATGATGATGATGATGATGATGATGATGATGATGATGATGATGATGATATGGAGGTTTTGTAGAAGAGCTCCCCTCCCTCTCACCATCCAAAAAACAAACAAAACAGAAAAATGCGTTCCATGGTGGCGTTTATTCTGCATTTTATGCAGCGATAAATGAGAGTTTTATCGATCGTAATGTAGAGAGCTGTAACTTGACTGTACCCTAACCTGATGTATGCCTAGATCGGACTCACAATGGTGGGGCTATTCTTTTGCAAAACTTATTTTTCCATAAGTGGTGGGACACTTCTATAAAAGATTTAATAGCAGGGAGCAGCGAGGGAATTCCAGAGGCAAGCGGTCTGAGGAAAGAAGCTGTCATCTCTGGAAAAATTTTAAAAATACACAGCAATGGCTAAAAAAAATACACCGCAATGGCTCTACGATGTGGTTGTTCTACACACAAGAAAATACATTATGGACAGCCAAAACTCCAAATTTATTTCATCAGTGAGATTTTCTGCAAGAGCTAAAAGAACAGTTTTCTTTCTTTAAATTCAAACCAGAATTTTGCATTGTGTAATGGTTCCTTTTAATTGTTCTATAGTTTATACTTCTACCCCACGTTGTGTACAACGTGGGGTATCTGGCAATTGGCCTCGTCACAATCTATGGAATCAACTACCCAAAGTTCCGATCTATTGTGGTCATTTACACACTAATAGTGTTGGGGAACGTATGAAACCACAATTTTCCCCTCAGCTATGAGTAAAATAACAACTTGTGTTCAATGAATCGTTTACAATATGCATTGTTTAATCATTTAAATAACTCAACATTGGTGTATCTGTTTGACAACAGATAAACAAATCTTTTCACAAAATGTATTCTTTTCTTTATTTAAGTTTTACAATTTATACAAATGATAATTTCTTTTTGTGTACAACAAGGTAACACACATCACGAAATTGACACAAATAACTTTCAGTATTCAGGTATTTTAAAGAGAATGATTATTTCGGTTGTCATTCTGGTTGATTTTGGTCCTCATTGTTTCCGTTTCTCATTCTGATTGTTTCCATTTCTCATTCTGATTGTTTCTGGTTTTAATTTTGGTTGTTTCCGGTTCTCAATCTGATTGTTTCCGGATCACATTCTAGTTGTTTCTTGTTCTCATTCTGATTGTTTCTTGTTTTAATTTTGGTTGTTTCCGGTTCTCAATCTGATTGTTTCCGGATCACATTCTAGTTGTTTCTTGTTCTCATTCTGATTGTTTTTGGTTTTAATTTTGGTTGTTTCCGGTTCTCAATCTGATTGTTTCCGGATCACATTCTAGTTGTTTCTTGTTCTCATTCTGATTGTTTCTGGTTTTAATTTTGGTTGTTTCCGGATCACATTCTAGTTGTTTCTTGTTCTCATTCTGATTGTTTTTGGTTTTAATTTTGGTTGTTTCCGGTTCTCAATCTGATTGTTTCCGGATCACATTCTAGTTGTTTCTTGTTCTCATTCTGATTGTTTTTGGTTTTAATTTTGGTTGTTTCCGGTTCTCAATCTGATTGTTTCCGGATCACATTCTAGTTGTTTCTTGTTCTTATTCTGATTGTTTTTGGTTTTAATTTTGGTTGTTTCCGGTTCTCAATCTGATTGTTTCCGGATCACATTCTAGTTGTTTCTTGTTCTCATTCTGATTGTTTCTGGTTTTAATTTTGGTTGTTTCCGGATCACATTCTAGTTGTTTCTTGTTCTCATTCTGATAGTTTCTTGTTTTAATTTTGGTTGTTTCCGGTTCTCAATCTGATTGTTTCCGGATCACATTCTAGTTGTTTCTTGTTCTCATTCTGATTGTTTTTGGTTTTAATTTTGGTTGTTTCCGGTTCTCAATCTGATTGTTTCCGGATCACATTCTAGTTGTTTCTTGTTCTCATTCTGATTGTTTTTGGTTTTAATTTTGGTTGTTTCCGGTTCTCAATCTGATTGTTTCCGGAATCATATTCTAGTTGTTTCTTGTTCTCATTCTGATTGTTTTTGGTTTTAATTTTGGTTGTTTCCGGTTCTCAATCTGATTGTTTCCGGATCACATTCTAGTTGTTTCTTGTTCTCATTCTGATTGTTTCTGGTTTTAATTTTGGTTGTTTCCGGATCACATTCTAGTTGTTTCTTGTTCTCATTCTGATAGTTTCTTGTTTTAATTTTGGTTCTTTCCGGTTCTCAATCTGATTGTTTCCGGATCACATTCTAGTTGTTTCTTGTTCTCATTCTGATTGTTTTTGGTTTTAATTTTGGTTGTTTCCGGTTCTCAATCTGATTGTTTCCGGATCACATTCTAGTTGTTTCTTGTTCTCATTCTGATTGTTTTTGGTTTTAATTTTGGTTGTTTCCGGTTCTCAATCTGATTGTTTCCGGATCACATTCTAGTTGTTTCTTGTTCTTATTCTGATTGTTTTTGGTTTTAATTTTGGTTGTTTCCGGTTCTCAATCTGATTGTTTCCGGATCACATTCTAGTTGTTTCTTGTTCTCATTCTGATTGTTTCTGGTTTTAATTTTGGTTGTTTCCGGATCACATTCTAGTTGTTTCTTGTTCTCATTCTGATAGTTTCTTGTTTTAATTTTGGTTCTTTCCGGTTCTCAATCTGATTGTTTCCGGATCACATTCTAGTTGTTTCTTGTTCTCATTCTGATTGTTTTTGGTTTTAATTTTGGTTGTTTCCGGTTCTCAATCTGATTGTTTCCGGATCACATTCTAGTTGTTTCTTGTTCTCATTCTGATTGTTTTTGGTTTTAATTTTGGTTGTTTCCGGTTCTCAATCTGATTGTTTCCGGATCACATTCTAGTTGTTTCTTGTTCTTATTCTGATTGTTTTTGGTTTTAATTTTGGTTGTTTCCGGTTCTCAATCTGATTGTTTCCGGATCACATTCTAGTTGTTTCTTGTTCTCATTCTGATTGTTTCTGGTTTTAATTTTGGTTGTTTCCGGATCACATTCTAGTTGTTTCTTGTTCTCATTCTGATAGTTTCTTGTTTTAATTTTGGTTGTTTCCGGTTCTCAATCTGATTATTTCCGGATCACATGCTAGTTGTTTCTTGTTCTCATTCTGATTGTTTTTGGTTTTAATTTTGGTTGTTTCCGGTTCTCAATCTGATTGTTTTCGGATCACATTCTAGTTGTTTCTTGTTCTCATTCTAATTGTTTCCGGTTCTCATTTACACCTGCTTTATAGTGAAATGTAAAATCTTAAAATTGTTTTTCTTTCTTATATTTTATATGAAAAATGATTTAAGTGATTCTTATATATTATTTGAAGCAGAATTTGTATTAAGTTGAAAATAACTTTTATCTTTGAGGATTTCTTGCAATTCAGGAAACTTTCGGAGAACAATATTAGAATTAATTGTTGCAGATAAGACATTATTAAATGAAAGACTGACAGAGTCTATGTATATTAAATTAATTCATTTTATTCGACAATTTGTTAAGACAATAAAAATGAAAGGTTTGTAAAGATTAAGAGTTCAAAAAACGTTCTAGGAGAAAGTTGTTTATCGTGTCAGAAGAAATTGAGTACACGTGTTAACCATGCGCGTTTACATGTGTGTAAATAGAATAGTCATGAAGTGTGTGTGTGTATTTTAGCGTGCCCGTGCTTTATTAGTAAGAGAGTGTGTATATACGAATTTTAGACAATTAGTTCGATTCGCAATGTGCAAAAACTGGCGTTGTGTTTAGTGAAAGTCTCTTGTTACCCCTGTGATGCTTGGCGAGGGACCTTTTGCCCCGAAGCGGCCCGTGCAGGATTGTATCGTATGCACGTGTGTTCTCTATGAAAGAAACGGAGGAGAGAGGGAGAGAGAGAGAGAGAGAGAGAGAGACAGACAGACAGACAGACAGACAGAAAAACAGAGAAAGCTGTGTGTTTGGGTTTTTATAGTACACATTGGTATTCAAAGTGAATATAAAGACATAGTCAAAGATAGGTTAATTTGGAAGTCAATTTCCCAGCATGTAAAATGGACTTTAAACCGATTATGATGAGTTGTTTTTGAAGGATAGTTGAATTGTGATTTCTGACGTACCTTTCTTATGTGCACAACGCCCGACTCTTCAATGTCTTTAGAATCTTATTTAACACTTACAAATCTCTGACAGTCTTCGGCTAATTTCTGTAATGTTAAATTTGGTTCACTTTCTAACTTGTTTAGAACTTTACGTCTTATTTCTGCGTCTTTTCCTGATACAAGTCCTTGTACGAAACTTAAACATTTAAAGTTATTCGCGCTAAGTTCAGCTAATTTGAAATCGTCACAGTGTTTATTAACGATTGACGCGAGAGTTGCGTAGTCTTTTTGACTAAACTCAACCTTTTTGACTAAATTCAAGCACTTCCACTGTTTGTGGAACAGAGAATTCTTAGGGCTGAATAATTCTATTAAAAGTTTAACCGCTTCAGACAAAGTCAAGTCGCTAGTTTTTCTAATTCGGTATGTTCGCCGGTATCTAATTTTCGGAGCAGTATGCGAAATCTTTTAGAGTCTGTCGAATTTTCACAATCTATTCCTTCTAAAATATGAAGTCTGGGGAATAAGTGAAATTATCAATTGCATTCCAAACGGCATTCTGCGAAAAAGTATTATCGTTTTCGTTATTTTGACCCCAGTTCGACATTGTAGTAATCCTTCGATTTTTAAAATTTTGTTCTAGAAGTCCTTCTTCAGCTTCTTTTTTTTTGTTTAAAATGTTTTTGATTTTGTTTTAGTATTTTTTCCTCGGTTTCTTTTTTTTGTTCCAGAAGTCTTTCTTCTGTTTTTTGTAACCTCTCATCGGCTTCTTTTTTGTTCTAGTAGAAGCTTTTGAAATCTTTCGTACGCTATCTGTTGCTGTTTTCGCTGTCTTTCTTAAGTTTTCTGTTGATGTTGCATTTGGAATTTTACGAGTTCTGTCATATTGTTTTAACAGCTTCCATGTTTAAAATATGTCTTTACAGATTACGGCTTTTTAGAAGTTTTTTCTTTGTCGCAAGTTGTGGCGTCTATTTTAAGTTTCTCAAGTTACTGCACCTCGTCACCAGTTGTTGTGGAGTCCTTTTTAAGCTCTCAAGAATCCGTTACTGTACCTCGTCGCTTTGGACAGAGTGCAGAAACCTAATACTGTCCCATACTGTCTGCCAAGCTCCCTGCCCCTGTCGTATCATCGGAGTGTTTTAATGCTGTGCTTGTATTACAAGTACTTCAACAGAATGTGCTCCAATGAACTTATTACACTTGTACCCCGTGAACATAAATACCTCCAACCTATCCGATTAGCAAAAATATCACATCCCTTCACTATAGTGAGGTCGCAAGATTCCGGGAATCGTGCAACTCTAATAGCTTCTTTTTGGGGACTTTTGCCTTTGAAATTCAGTCTATGCTCCCTGTTTCCCTGACTGTACTAACCTGCAGAAATGTAAATGTAATGTGAACAAACATCTTGCTGCTAACCCCCATAAATCTGGACTCTTTCACAGTAGCTCCTTACGTCTCAGTGGCAATATGTCTTGTTTTAAATCTTGTTATGGCGATTTTCATCCTCCCTTGTCTGTATAATCCTGAAACTTTTAGACACATCATCAAATTCCTCATGAAAAATAACTTTATTTGGTGCAACCATATTCAATTCTATAGAAAACAAACAGACAAAAAAGGAAATATGTTCTTTGATGCCTCACTACCGAGTGCAGTTACCGGACATTTGTTTTATTAACACTTTTTGTGTTAATCACAGACTTCAAACTCGTATTAATGATGGATCCTGGTTTTAATATAAACGATTGACACCAGTAAGAATATCTGATAATTAAATTTACAATGATGAAAAAATGAATTAATATTAAACAAAACATGTAAAAAAAATCTTTAAATGTCGTACATATAATAGATAATATTTTATATACTAACTATAGAGCCTTGGGTATGGATTCCGTCGAGCCTTACCAAAGACAAAAATGGAGGGGAAGACTTAGATCGAGACTGGACAATCAGGGATTAATTGTGGCCTGATTACACAAATAAACCGGTTGATGATGATGATGAACTGTTCATGTTTTAGTTATTGCTGTTTGGTAGAACTAAGCTTAATGAACTTATATGAAATTGCTGATGAAATTGATGATAGCCATATTGGAAAATGGGATCAATTATACTTTAGGTACCCTAAAATAAGCAACGACCAAAAAGAAAGCATTTTGGCTGACACCAATTTCTTAAACTTTTACTTCCGGTTGAATATGCACATTTATAATTTTCCATTTGCAGATTTTTATTGAAAAAATGTGTGTGGGGGGGGCATTCAAGGGAATAATTCATGCCTTTTTGGAGTAGACTCGATAGTACTCTTTAATTTATTTGAACTCCTGATGAACTCTTTTTGCAATGAAATAAACAATGCAGAAAAAAAAAATTTATTAAAAATTCATGAATGAATTGAAAGATGAATATCCCAGAGTTTTTTCTGACGGTTTGGGTTTATGCACAAATTGGATTGACATTTTCCTTGAGTTCAAATGTGATGAAGTCACATTTGAACTTGAGTTGAAAATGTCAATCCAATTTTTAAACCTAAGAGAAACGTCCCTTTTTCCTCCTTAGATGCAATTAACAAGGAACTGGAAAGATTAGAAAAAATGAGTTATATCTAAGGTAGACCATGCGGACTGGGCATCGCCTACCGTCTACGTAAAAAAAGAAAACCAGAAAAATAAGAGTGTGCACCGATTTTTCAACGGGTTTAAACGATTGCCTGAAAGATCACAATTATCCACTACCTTCACCAGAAAACATTTTTTCAAAGCTAAATGGAGGTAAGATTTTTTCAAAAATCGATTTGTCTGACGCATACTTACAGGTTAAAGTGAGCGAGGAATGCTCAAAATATTTGTGCAGAAATACACATAAGGGAATGTTCAAGCTAAATAGGCTCCCTTTGGGCTTAAAGGTCACCCCAGCTTTGTTCCAGCAGATTATGGACACTATGCTGACGGGTCTTCAGTTTGGTATCGCTTATTTAGACGATATTCTAGTCAAAAGTAAGAATGTTCATGAACATAAAATGTACATTAGAGCTACATGTAAACAACTAGAAGAATTTGGTTTCAAATTAAGTCCCCAGAAGTGTCAATTCTTGATTGAAAGAATTAAATACCTCGGACAGGTGAAAGATAGTGAAGGCAGAACACCGGACCCACAGAGGACCGATGCAATTAAGAATATGCCTACATCCGACACAGTTGCGAAACTACAATCGTTTCTTGGGTTGACCCAATATTATGCAATCTACATTCCAAAAATGTACGATTTAAGAGCCCCCCTTAACGAATTATTGAGGAAAGACAAAAAATGGATTTGGTCAAAAGATTGCGAGACGGCTTTCCAGAAAATTAAAAAATGTCTACTCTCAGCTCATTATGATCCTGAGAAAGAAATCATCCTTGCGACTGATGCTAGTGAATATGGAGTGGATGCTGCACTGCTACACAAATATGAAGATGATACTACTAAACCGATTGCACACACGTCGAGGAAATCTCGTCTGTTGTTAAACACTGTAACATTGGAACAAATAAAAAAGGAAGCCGAAAATGATGATTATATATTAAATATAAAGAACGAGACGAGATTGAACAAAAGAAATAAAAAGGGAACTCAGATTTCACCGTTCTCAATTTGCGACAACAAGTTATGCTGAAAGAATTTCATACTGGTCATCCTTTGCATGTCCCGGATGATATCACTCATGCGATGCTACATATACTGGCCAGGAATCGACAAGGAAATAGAAGGTTTTGTAAAACTGTGCAGAGGTTGTCAATTGCAAGGGCGCCTCCGGCCAAAACGAATCCTTGGCCCAAAACGGATTTGCCATGGGCACGTCTACATATAGACTATGTTGGACTGATTAATGGATATTATTACTTGATCTTGGTGGACTCTTTCTCGAAATGGCCTGAGGTATTCAAGTGCAAGCATCCTACATCTAAGAACACCATCAGTGCATTAGATGAAATTTTCAGTCAATTCGGGGTCCTCCGGACACTGGTCAGCGACAATGGTACGGCGTTCACAGAAAAGGAATTTAAGGAATTCTTTATTTCCTTGGACATTGAACACATTACTACACCAGTATATCATCCTAGATCGAACGGTCAAGCCGAAAAATTTGTTGACACTTATAAGCGGAAGAAAAAACTATCCAAAAATATTTAGCGATTTATAGGGTGACTCCTAATGAAAACAACGACTCAAAGTTTTCACCTGCAGAACTTATGTTCGCAAGGAAAATACGATCAATTTTCGATAGAGTGATACCGTATCCAAAGAAAAAAGTTGCTAAAAAGGAAGAAAATGTGAACATAAGAAGATACTCTCCAGGAGATAAAGTATATTTTTAAAATTTCAAAGGTGGAAAAAGTTATTGGATGGATGGCATAATTCAGAAAATGATTGGCAAAGTGGTCTACACCATCAAAAGTCAAAACTTTATGTGTAAAAGACACATCAACCAAATTAGACCACAGTATTCTGAAGATAATGAAAAAAGCGTGGAAGAAGTTCCAATAGAAAGAATAGAATATGTGATGTTTTTGACATGCCACTAGCCAATAGTGTACTCGATACATCTCCTGAGCCAGCCTTATGAGCTGAACAAAATGTATCTTCGCCTCAAATTGGAAAGGACTAAAAGAAAGAGCACACAGGAAAGAAAACCAGTGGAGCGCTTCAGCCCGGATCCTAAAAGGAAAAAATATTAGCAGAAATTTAAAGAAATTTCAAGGGAGAATTTCAGCTTGGGTGGGGAAGGAGGTATTGTGATGGGATAACCTGACTTCCCCATTCACGAAATAGATTGACT
This sequence comes from Sepiola atlantica, assembly GCA_963556195.1. Lineage (NCBI taxonomy): Eukaryota > Metazoa > Mollusca > Cephalopoda > Sepiida > Sepiolidae > Sepiola > Sepiola atlantica. The sequence goes on from OY744515.1 coordinate 73,741,119, forward strand.
CGTAAGACTCGTAAGACTACAGCGAGCAGTCGAGACATTCGAGTTAAGGCACATTCTGTTTTACGTATTCTTTAGTCGGTCAGCTCTATTACATATTCTGTATTCTGTTAACATATCTTGTATATACAAGATATATATATCCGGAAATAAATCTATTATTTTAAAGACCTTCCACTCGGGTTATTTGTCATTATATCTTCAACAAGATATATCAGTAAGTAACCTCAAGTCCATAACAGGGTTTCAAAAGGAGTCAGATTCGGACTTGTAAGGATGCTAGGAGTCAGATTTTTTAATCTCCGAAGAATATTAATATTGGAAAACTTTAAAATAAGGAGTCAGTCAGATTTTTTGGAATTTTATGAGTTTTATGAGTTATACCTTCTGCTTCCACAACCCTGTCCTTTAACTAGAAAATGATGAACTTGAGTTATCATTCTTCCGTAGTTAGCCTCTTTCGATTTGTTTTTATGGCTACTATATTTTTTCGGCCTAGTTTTCTTTTTGGCGTTTCACATTTATGTAAAAACTTGCTATAACTTTTTTATTTATCAGGTTGAAAAGAAAGTAATGTCGTATTTTTTACTTCATCACTTTGCAGCCTCCTAAGTTGTACACAGTTCTAGATTTTGTTGTGAATTGGTGTCGTAATATCTTGCTTTGCCTTTCAGATATAGTAATTAGTTGGAAAATATTAAGTTTAACGGTATCAGCCGTCAAAAAATGGATATTAGTGAGGAGCATCTGAGACATTGCATGCTCTATGAATTCTAAAAAGGAAACTCAGCTGCAGAAGCTACAAGGAATATTGGAACTGTCTATGGGATAAATGTTCTGAATGATCGAAAATGTCAACGGTGGTTTGCAAAATTTTCTTCTGGAGACTTTAACCTGTCAGATCGGCGACGTTCGGGAAGGCCAAAATCAATTGATAAAGACGCCCTTAAAGACACTGTGGAGGCTAATCCAAAGTTAACCAGCAGAGAATTAGCGCAACAATTCAATACAACCAATACCACAATTATTTCATGCCTTCACGAATTAGGAAAAGTAGACTGTAGGTTCCCCATGATTTTACCGACGCTCAACGAAATCAAAGATTGACTGTTTGCACATCTTTGCTTTCCAGGAATTATCGAGAACCATTTTTGCAAAGAATTGTGACTAGAGATGAAAAATGGGTTCTTTACAAGAATACGCAATGCAAAAGACAATAGTTAAACCGAAACCAAAGTCCACAGCCTGCTCCAAAACAAGGACTACACCCAAAGAAGGTTATGCTCTCTTTATGGTGAGACATGAGAAGACTGATTCATTATGAGTTACTAGAGCCTATTCAAACAATCACAGCAGTAAAATATTGTTCGCAGCTGGATGATCTAAGAATTGCTCCATCAAAATAACGACTAGCATTACTCAATAGGAAGGGTGTAGTGCTTCAGCATGATAACGCGAAACCTTACACAGCAAAACTCACTCAGGAAAAGGTCATAAGTTTCAATTGGGAAGTTTTGCCTCATCCACCTTATTCACCTGACATTGCTCCATCCGACTACTATCTCTTTCTGTCGTTGCAGCATCACTTAAACAATAAAGTTTATGAAAATGACGGCCAACTCAAAAATGACCTAAATTTGTTTTTCTCTAAAAAATCAGAGAAATTTTTTGAAGAAGGCATCAAGAAGCTAGTTGATCGTTGGACAGAAGTCATAGAAAATAAGGGAAATTATTGTAAAGATTAAATATGCACTAATATGAATGTTTCAGATGAAATAAATGTGGTGGACAAAAACGACATTACTTTCCAACCTGATAATTTAATTTTATTTTATAAAAACATTGTTTTAAGTAAAAAATAAGTTCTAGTTGTCATGCTGAAACCTATTTCATTCTTAATAATTTACGTGAATGAAATAGGAATTAACCAAATGCGATGCAGACTGTAGTGATCGACAATTTCCATTCTCATTGGTCAGGACTATCTGCCATAAAGGAGGATCATTCGCACACTTGGTAGATCCTTATTTTGGTGCTGTGTCTTATCTCAGATCTTGACGCAACATGCTGAAGCTCATTAATAAAAGACTAGACATCAGCAAATGTTTCATCGAGTAGCACGATCTCATCTGCATAGTTTAAGTTTTGTTGGTTGCAACTTTATCATAAAGGACTTAGACTATGACATAGAGAATCTCTTTTAAGGTATTCGAGGTGAATAGCATAATTGAAAAAGTGTTGTCAGAAGAACACATCCTTTCCAAACGCCAGGCAGTTTTTGAAGTGTTCCAAAACACTACTGTACATGATCGTGTTGAGTAGTTACTACTACTCAACACATGCTTTAAGAAGTTTAGGCAGAATACCATCTGCTTGCATAACCTTCCGCAGTCGAATGAAGCAACAAAATCAATGAAACAGATGACTGCCTTGTTCGAGGATTCGTTTTAGGGGGAAGATTTGATCATTGCAGCCACGGCCTGGATGAACACCACATTGGTTTGGCCTCGTTATGGAAACGCGTTCTGATTGGAATCGTTGCAAAAGAATCGAAACGAATATTTCAGCAGACATGATCGGGCTGATATCATGGTAGTTACTGCAGCAGCGCTTATCACCTTTCTTAAAGAATGGTACCAGTGTTGCATCTCTCCGGTCTTGGGAGTGAATTTCAGTCTCCCAAACCCAGCTTTGTTATTTTTAGACTTTTGATAACAGTAACAACCTCTTCAAGCCTGTGGGGGGCAGGTAGAAATGAGGAGTTGGATCGACGTTATTCATAAAGCAGTTGATGAGGGCTGTTGGTCGTGGTTTAGCAGATTGGTGAAGTGATCTCTCCAACAGATGAGATGTTCATTGAGATTGGTGATTGGGTCGCCATTCTGGTTCAAGATGGTTTGCTTAACACTCCAGCCTGTCTTTGTGCTCGAACAGAGGAGGCTATAAAGTTTACAGGAGTCCTCAACAACTTAGACACGTTCCATGTCTTCTGCAACTTTCCTCCAGAATGTATTTTGATCAGCACGAGCAAAACGACAGATTTTTTGCAATGGGCTTGATTGGTTTCTCGGCAATTTCAATTATTTAGCCCCAAATCCAATCTTTGTCTTTTCACTTGGTGATTCTGAACGTCTCAGACATCACGAGTTGGAGGTTACGCTTGAGTTTGCCACAGCTCATCTGAGGTAGCATTTTCAGATTGGTGTTTTGAGACCATTAAAACGATTGGATAGTTCGATGCAGAATGTTTTCATTTCAGTCGTGAAATGTTGTACCTGAGAAGCTTAGCACGCTTGAGGTGAAGATGTAGTTTTGCCTGTTCCAATACATGATTGAAACCAAATTCACTATCAGTTTCTGCACCCTGAATCACTTGACAACCAAGGACGTTCGACAACTAGTGACGTTTAACAAGAAAGCGGTTGGTTTGGTTATCTGTGACGTCATTTAAGTACAAATTAACTAGGTGCCTTCGTGGATATTGAAAACGTGTGCTGGATGCGGTCATTTTTTTATGCTTTAAGTCTTTAGCCATTAGAACATTGGTCTCCAATCGCAAATCGTCCAAGAATATGACTGTTGCTGATGTCGCCTGTGCCTGTGCGGACATTCCAATCATCTGCATAATTAGATTACTTGAGGGTACACGATCAACAGTTCCTGCATGTTGTTGTAGAAAAGGTCTTTATATTGATCGTCAGCGTTAAGAGTAGGAGCATAGACGGCAATGACACTGACATTGAGAACCGAACCTTTTAAGCGGTTATGGGCCAGACAGGGGGAGATTAGTTATGCATTGGCACGATCATTAAGAGTGAAGACAGCTCCATAAAGACCAAAGTTATCAGTCGAACCTCTGTGGCAGAGTGTATATGAGGAATCATGTTCAGGGACTTTGATTTTACGACAGCCTGTGTCAGAAAGTCTGACTTCTGAGAGGCAGGCTATGTCAATGTTGTACTTGAAGAGGGAGTACATTGTGAGCATTTGGATTTCTTCTTGCATCAAGGATAGGCAAAAAAAAGAAGTCGTTTCTATGCCTCATGATCATCCCAGCTTGCTGCTTTGACACTCACATCATTGTGGCAGCGAGTGTTTTAGTTTCTGCAGACGCCATAACAGAATTCGTCATATGTTGCGAGAGGAGCATGGAGGAATGTATGGAATATCTTGAGAATAGTAAATTCCTTAGTGGCCGCAAGTATATCCCTGTTGAGAGAACAAGTTGTTTGCCGCAGACGCAGGGACGATTTGAAGCTACCGGTTGCCGGATCAAACGCTTCTTGGTTTTCACCAGAGTCCTGATTAGCCAGGTGACGGTCTTAATACTGCTGGGTGTCAGACCAATCCGTTTTGGGTGGCCCTACCAGGAACTTAAGGAATAGCATAGCTCTGATACTACCAATTCACCTGTCACACCACCACGGTGCAGAGGGGTTGGATTTGAGAGTTTATATATGGTTTATGGCAGTCTAACGTTATATCTATAGGAATAGATTATCTGCTCTATTTCTTTAAAAGAATTAAATTTAAAGGATGTCTTCTACGCCGTTGTTGTTTTTTCAACACCAACAAGTTATTTTTTATTATAAACTGGTTTATTAAGTTTAAAAATCATTGTTACTTTCCTGTTTCCCTTCAACTTTCTTATATAAAATGCTTAATATTGGAATTAATTAGCTGAGTTTAATGGAGCATATGTTTTGCTTACTACAGGAATAGTGTATGTGACAACTCTCATTCAAGACTCATGTTGACGTTGCTCATCTTTCTCTAATCCATCGTTATTTCCATTATAGGTGCTCGACTGAGCTCCAATATTTGGTCCATCCATAAAACCTTCACAGCAAGAATTCGTCTCTCTACCAACACTGCAAATAACCGTTCATTTCTTCCTCTGTGTACCTAAAGTCAAACAGAACTTCCATGAACAGAGTTTCTTTACAAACAACTTTCTATCTGTGGAATACATTACTGTGTGACTGCTTCCCTACAGACTACAACAGTCGTTTTCAGGTCCAATGTCAACAATACCTACCGAGCCGTCCATCGTTCTCAATCCTTTCATAGTCTAACTGGCCTTGATAAGTGAGAACCATTAGTGTAAAAATGACTCTTTTGAGACTGGTGACATCACAACCACAACAACAACTCTCACAATGAAGAGTTCTCAAAAAAGGGGAAATAACTTCAAACAAAGAGAAACTACGACTTCAGTTATTCAAGCATTTGCATTATTATAGGATAAACCTTAAAAAAAAGTACTCATCTTTTTTCTTCTTTATGGCATAGGAGTTGGGTTATTTTACAATGCCTAACCCGACTGGTAAGAAGTCTGGTTTTATTGGTTCCCACTTGGCATAATGGTTTGACTGTTCACTAAGAAGCCAGGAGACTGGGGTACAATCCTCGGTCAAGTCATACAAAAGACTCAAGAAATGGTACTTGACACCTCCTTGCTAAACACTCAACATTATAATATGAGGATCACGAATAAGTTGAGCAATCCAAGGAAAGGAGTGATGCCCTTACCTACATTTTGTTGTAGTAGTCAATGAAAAGAAAACCATCTGGTTGCCTTCGACTACGGTTGATCCATTTATTATGATTTGATTGATTCCTTCTAATAGTTTACAAAGAATAACATTCTGTAAGGAGAGGAGATCTTTTAGTGAGCATAATGGTTTTAATGAAGATTAATAAAAATTTAACCCCACCTGGTGGAAACGTACAGCTCGCTGTGGATGAGGAATACATTACTGTCTCAGCCATTATACACGTAGGTAGTCTTGTTTTATTGCATGAAGTTATTGTGGTAAATGCTTTTATGCTTAATATTATAATCTACTTTCTTTCAGATTCAGGCTACACATTAACATTACCAGATGTGAACAGACCAGAGTAAAACACTGAGAAAATATCTCTCTTCTAGTTCTCAAATAAATAGGCAGAAAAATAGAACCAATGGCGTATGTTGTCTCAAAGCAAAGGGATTGACAAAACTATTTAGTGAGTGATCCGATTTTTCGAATCAACAAGGCTCTATTACAATGAAACCCAGTTCATCTAGCCTCAACTAGATCCTTATCTGCTGTGTTACTGCTTTCTCGCAATCACACGCAGTATCTATATATCAATACGATAGCGTGTGTGTTCGTGTGTCACGCTTCCGGCAAAAGCTCTGCGTATGCGTCCGCACCTAGATTTTGAATAACATTCAATTCGCCTAATTTTCGAAATATTTTCAAGTATATCCCTTTGGTGCAACGGTTAGCGACGTAGTATTTTTGACTTCGGCCCGACTGGTTTATAGTTCGATCCCAACCAACCTCTAAGTTTTTTTTCTACATTTTGAGGGTAAGGGGAAGAGAGAAATAATTATGCTCCACCACTGTTTTCACTAATATTTGTATACATATTAAATAACGTGTCAATAAGTAAAGTAAGAAAATAAATAATTATGCTCCACCATTGTTTTCACTAATATTTGTATACATATAAAATAACTTCTCAATCAGTAAAGAAAGAAATGAAATAATTATGCTCCACCACTGTTTTCACTAATATTGGTATACATGTTAAATAACGTGTCAATAAGTAAAGTAAGAAGAGAAATAATTATGCTCGCCATTGTTTTCACTAATATTTGTATACATATTAAATAACGTCTCAATAAGTAAAGTAAGAAGAAAAAAGAAAAATGCTCTGCCACTGTTTTCACTAATATTTGTATACATGTTAAATAACGTCTCAATCAGTAAAATTTAAGGAATAAATAGCTAGGCTCTGCACACTGTTCTACTAATATTTGTATACATGTTAAATAACGTCTCAATAAGTAAAGTAAGAAGAGGAATAAAAATGCTCCGCCACTGTTTTCACTAATATTTTTATGAATATAAAATAACTTCTCAATAAATAAAGTATAAAGAGAAATATTTATGCTCCACCATTGCTTTCACTAATATTTGTATACATGTTAAATAACGTTTAAATAAGTAGTTAGAAGAGAAATAATTTTGCTCCGCCATTGTTTTCACAAATATTTGTATACATGTTAAATAACGTCTCAATAAGTTAAGTTAGAAGAGAAATAATTTTGCACCGCCATTGTTTTCACTACTATTTGTATACATGTTAAATAACGTCTCAATAAGTTAAGTTAGAAGAGAAATAATTTTGCACCGCCATTGTTTTCACTAATATTTGTATACATATTAAATAACGTCTCAATAAGTTAAGTTAGAAGAGAAATAATTTTGCACCGCCATTGTTTTCACTAATATTTGTATACATGTTAAATAACGTCTCAATAAGTAAGAAAATAAATAATTATGCTCCACCATTGTTTTCACTAATATTTGTATACATGTTAAATAACGTCTCAATAAGTAAAGTAAGAAAAGTAAACATTATGCTCCGCCATTGTTTTCATTAATATTTGTATACATGTTAAATAACGTCTCAATAAGTAAAGTAAGTAGAGAAATAATTATGCCTCGCCATTGTTTTCACTAATATTTCTATACATGTTAAATAACATCTCAATAAGTAAAGTAAGGAGAAAAATAATGATGCGCCGCCATTGTTTTCACTAATATTTCTATACATGTTAAATAACGTCTCGATAAGTAAAGTAAGAAGAAAAATAATTATGCTCCACCACTGTTTTCTCTAATATTTGTATAAATATTAAATCACGTCTCAATAAGTAAAGTAAGAAGAGAAATAATTATGCCCAACAACTGTTTTAACTAATATTTGTATAAATATTAAATAACGTCTCAATCAATAAAATTAAAGGAATTAATAACTATGCTCTGCAATTGTTTCACTAACATTTGTATACATATAAAATAACGTGTCAATAAGTAAAGTAAGAAGAGAAATAATTTTGCTCCGCCATTGTTTTCACTAATATTTGTACACATGTTAAATAACGTCTCAATAAGTAAAGTAAGATCTATATATTAATACGATAGCATGTGTGTTCGTGTGTCACGCTTCTGGCAAAAGCTCTGCGCATGCGTGCCGCACCTAGATTTTGAATAACATTCAGTTGAATATATAGATCTTACTTTACTTATTGAGACGTTATTTAACATGTGTACAAATATTAGTTAAAACAATGGCGGAGCCTTATATTCGAAATATTTTCATGTATTTCTCTTTGGCGCAACGGTTAGCGACGTAGTATTTTTGACTTCGGCCCGACTGGTTTATAGTTCGATCCCAACCAACCTCTAAGATTTTTTTTCTACATTTCGAGGGGAAGGGGAAGAGAGGTAGGCAGGGGACGACTGGGAAGACACATATTAATACAATAGCGTGTGTGGTTTTGTGTGTCATGCTTACATCAAAAGCAACAACCTTCCAGATCTTTGTATGCTACTCATGAATTGGCTTGGCCTTTTGGCTAAGATCAAAGTGTAGTATCTGTTCCGATGGATACTGCAGTCCATAGACTGGTATTATCTTGGCCTCCGAGGCTTGATTTACGCCGATCTATGGGTCTGTCCTGTGCAGTTCTAGGAGGTCCACCCTCCCAGGCTTCGCCTCTCCTCTTTGGGGAGGAGTAAGTTTATGGCTTACTGCCGACGGGGCTGCCCAGGCAATTTTGAATGGCCAGAGTGCTTACCTTCTCGAGCAATTTTCATAAAAACAAAAAAGATACATGTCCAATTGACGATGTGGGCATAAAATATACCAGCTGATCTGGAGGTAAAACATTCAAACTCCAAGGCTAAAACATTCCATCTTGGTGCCTTGGTGACGTAAAAGGCACAAAGTTCCTTCCTAAGACATTTACACAATAATTTTCCATATAGACTCACTGATTTTAGGAAAGATCATCTACTTTAGTTTTTCTAAATAATTTTGCCATATTGCTAATGCTAGTGGTTCTTCTGTTTTATCGCATATCAACTTTTTGTCAAATTCAGTAATTTTAGATGCAAATGCATGTGTTTACCAGTGGATGCAGTTTGATGTCATACCTAGTACAGATTCTATTTAATCCATAGATAGGACCTTAACAAGTACAATAACTCCCGTTCAGAGTGGAGCTAGGAGTAATCATAACTAAGGAGTGATTCTGCACTCCCTAAAGCTCCAAAAATTGGGTCTTTACAACCGGATGTAATTTAATGCCAAAACTGGATAGAAACATAATCTTATTATTGTGTTTTCTTATTAATTCCTTGTTTTTGTTTTTAGAATCCGACTTTTTTTTTTGCCTTCCTCCATTTAATTACTTAAATCTAAAATAGGAAAAATATATTTGATATCAGATTTGAGAAAGTCAGATCGGCAGCCCTTCCCGCATGTGTCTTTTCCTCTACCACCCCTTACCCTAGTCTGACGTTCCTTAGATTTTGATTTAATTCAAAATTTTAGATGCAGCAAAAGCATCGATTGACTTCCACCTCTCGGTGTGTTTGCCCCTCTCTCTCTCTCTCTCTCTCTCTCTCTTATCCACAAGACATTTGAGAAAACCTGACTTTTGTTCATAATTTACAAACCAGCATTACTAGCGCAAGTTATCTGAAAACTTCGAAAATATTCAAATGTTGTGCAATAAATTCAAGAGGTATTCACTACAATCTTCAACAGAAATAAAACCAATCAATATTTATGATTTTAGGTATTAATGTGATTTATATGGTTTAGACTATTATACTCATTTTGATTGTTGCCATTTTCACATTTTACTTTCCAACTTCTTCAAATGCCTTTTGTCCGAGAGTTGCTGCAACGTTGTTCTTTATTGGTTCCCAAATTCCAAGGTGCAATGAAGAAATCGAAAACAAGAAAGGATTACAATTTATTGCGTGTAGAATATTGATATTTCTGTTTAGCACACTTCGCTTTATAGTTGCAGCCAACTCAGTCGATGGAGTAACTTTGCTATTATTTTAATACATTGCCCAGTCGGTATACTAAAAATAAAAACAATGGAATATTTACAATTTCAATTTTAGTCTCAACGTTGCAGTTATCAAAACAATCAAAGCGATATCTACCCACACCACTGATCTACATCTCATTACAAAATAAAGGAACAACTGTCCACTAACGAATCATCTGAGAGTTAGTGTTATTCATTTCGAAGTACGGGTGAGTTTTATTCAGCCAGATTTTGATATTTCAGTTTCCACAGCTCCATAGGCTATGCAACTTGCTATCAAAAACAAGACAAAGATGTACATATTGTCTTGTTTTTGATAGCCAAAGGTATAACATCGACCACGTCTACACCTATCATGCAACACACTGACTCCTTAAGTAGTGTACGCATAGAGGTGAACATGATATGGGGACATAATTAAGGAAGAGCAGATGATTCTAGTAGTAAAAATAGTAATGGTAATAATAACAACTAATTAATTACAATATAAGCATCGATTTTCGATATACGTATCTTTAAATACTCACTCTTAGGCTTATAAATAAAAAATAATCCGAGATTGTCCTACCTACATGGCCAAGTAAGATATATTACAGAGCAATTTTGCTGATAAAGGAACCCAAAAAAGATTTATTGATACGAAATATCTAAAAAGTATGGGATACGAAATGATAGCAAATAACCAGACTAGAAAGGATTTTCAAGGAGGCTGAAGAGTAGAATGGACAAAACATTGGGAAAATGACAATTGCCAAGATGAGAAAACAATCAAATAAATGTTGGTTTATTAAATGCTAGATGTGTTGCGGGCATTGCTAATTATTGTTTTCCGGGGGGTGGGGGGTGGGGGTGGGGGCTATTCATGATCTTTAAAAAAAATTACTCAATAGTTTGCAATTGTTTTCTACATAGTTGGGGTAGCTGATGTTATTTCAAGGGTTTCTTTCTCCTAGACTAGTTACCCTAGGATGGAGAGTCTAGTCTACTCTTCTATTTCAGCCATTTAAGTAATGTAAAATCAATCAAGTTATGAGATTTATTATTTCTAAAAGTCTATCTTTGAAACAAATTGAAATGTTTGATGATAGCTCAAATAAGGATTTATATTTCTTTTCCTTACTTATGTGTTGTGTACTGAATTATAAATGTTCATGCCAAAACAGCATGTATATGTATATGAGTTGAAGTATTTCAGGCAATGTTATTTTCGATCATTTTTCTTTACGAAATATATAATGCCTCACTATCCCACAGTCTTCATTGAAGGACATCTTATATTTTGTAATGGTACTCAGAGGATTTCATGGTTATTATAGCATTTTCTTTTTTTTTTTACAGGAAACGGATCAAATGGATTTGAGGCACCCCACAATTTTGTCTTAACACCTATTTTTTTAATTTTAACTTCTGATTATGATAATTTAAAAGTTGTTATAGCGAAAAATCCAATATTTAGAAAAAAACGTTGTTTCTTATACAATCTAATACAAAAGTATTCTATTTTAATGATTTTGTAAAAACATCTCTGAACAACATTATTTTATTTTAATGTTTTTTATTACATTTATTTGTTTCGTTTGTTTATACATTTTTCTTAAATAGTTTTCTAAATAAAACTATGAACTTGAATTTTTTTTAGAAATCTCCAAAGTTTACAAAACGTTTTGTAAATAAAACTGTATTTTTTTTTATTACACATGTGCATATAACAAAACGTGCCTGTAAATAAAACTGTATTTGTTTTAGGCTATGAGTAAATATTTTTGTAAATAATCCTACCCCCTTGCGAAGGCAACGTTACAAATATGCATATACGACGTGTGTTTGGTTCATAATTTAACCGGAAGTTAAAAGTAAAAATAAATCGCTGGTTGTTGCTCTTTCTGAAGTGCCTCAAATCAATTTGATCTCAGGAAGCACAAAAGATTGACTGAATATGGTTACAATTTATTGACACATGGTTCATGTCATACTGCATCTTTAGCTTTTATCAAGTTTTTCTTCAATATAAAAACGTTTTTAATCCCTCTCCTCTCCTACATCCTTGAAGAATTATCTCTAAATGTTTCGAAATGATGTTGAAAATAAATAATTTATTTTTAAATAGATGAAATTCTCATGATTTTTATAAAAATATTTTCTCATTAAAATATCTTCAAGAATTCGCTTCAAGGTTGGAATTAAAATTCTTTAAGGTTTTTCTCTTTTTGTTTTTTTGCTTCACCCAACCGATGGGAAATTTTTCTCTTATGATAAAATGTGTATCAAGTAAGCTTACTCAGGTAAAATGGTATGCGATGTTGGAAGAATATGTGCCACCAATCTTTAAATTGGGAGTGACTACTTTTTTCCTTATATATTAACATCTTTTTTCACAACAATAGCCTCCTTTATGTTGTGAATAAAACAACTATGATACAGTGCCTGGTCCTCCAGATATCCAGCACGTTTGATTTCATCATTGAATATTTCGATGTAGGACGATAAAATTACCCTTGACTGGAGAGCATGGTCTGTTTATTGTAAAGATATTGAAGTACTAGCAACAACCAGTTTGGAACCTGTCTGACTTCTATTAAATGTTGAGCAGACTAAAATAAATTCTTCTTAGACCGTACAGCATGTTTTAAATTGGAAAATTTTGAATGTTGATAATGAGGATGCTATGATAAATAAATACCTGCTGCAGTGTGACCAGCTCTATTACGGCAGAAAACATGCATGGAACAAATGTTATACGGCCCATTTTGAGATAAATGTTTACGCAATAAAGGGAGTTTAATGGTTAAGATACTGGGTTTCAATCATGATATCCTTCGTTCAAATCCAGTAGTGTACCTTTGGAAAAGGTCATTTATCCGAATTCCTCACTTCAGCCTGGTGTATAAATTAATATTTGCCTAGGTAGAGTACACCTGGCGATAGACTAATGTCATGACACAGTTTTATATAGTCCATTTCTTGAAAACGAAAACAATGACGATTTTAACGTTAATATTAACATGGATAAAAATACATTTTGTTTATTTAGTAAAATGGACCTCCAATTCCATAACTATGGGGATGTGATCTTACATTATGTGTGGTTAAGCTAAAATTCTAACAGCAATTGAATTTAATTTCAATTTTCAAATTTTTCCTACTTCATCTGGTAAAGCTAACCAATCGACTGTTTACTTTTGCACCTGGAGAACTATGTCTACACTTCACTTCAATACATTTAAGGGGGGGGTCTGAGAAATACAAAGCTGTAATTGACTGAGCACATCACATGTTAAGTTAGAGAGTAATTTTGAAATAGTTAATTTAGTTGATGAGAAGGCAGACTAGCCTATAGATGGCTGTATAGGGTCTAAGTGTCTCTCATGCCTATCTACAACATACTCGTGTTGACCCACTGGTTCTGCTTAGATCACTGAAGTTAAGCAACGTTGAGCCTGGTCAGTACAAGATGGATGACTATTTGAAAATACTAGGCGCTGTATATGGGAGGATGTCGACACTTCCTTGAAATAACTGCAACACTTAATGTCATCATTTCCCCCGACCGGGATATACATGTGACTGGTGACCAATTGTGAATTGTAAAATTCATCCTTTGGAGAAATCCGGTTCAACCCGCATAGAGTGAATGACGCTTCATTTCGCTTCTTTTTGTTTTCGTTTCATGGCTACCTAGATAAGGAAATAAAGTAACCAAATTTGCAGTGTCGTTTTGTTGCTGCTGGCAGAGCCAGTTGACAATCAATTCAGGTCATTTGTCAGAGGCGACCACTTTACATTTCTGGTTATATGCAAATCAACTGATTAAGAGAACGAAACTATCTTATATATGTGATATCACAGTCACACATGATTTCATCTTGTTATCACTCTCCTCCCTGGCTCCTAACAATGTAATTTCAGCTGTCCAATGATTGTTGTGAAGTTGATTTAATAAAATAATAATTTCAATAATCCATGTCGTTTATAGTTATCAGTTTATATGCCAGCCAATTGACTATGAAATCTAAGAGACACGGTTTACATGTGGAGTCCAAATAGTGCCACTAAACACATCATGGCAAAGGAATATCAAACATTAGCAACAATTCACAAAATATGATAGTTATACATTTGCAGTGTTGTTCAAGAAAGTGTCACATACAATTCTCAATCGATAGAAGATTGAGTTTGAGTAGTTGATAGGCTTGGCAAGTAGGGTAGAGGGAAGACAATTTAATTTATAATAAACAAGTTAAAAAGCGGTAGGAAAGATTGATTTACAGGTGGTGAGGTGTTGGGCCGAATATATGAGATTAAATAAAACCCCAACAAAGACGGTGTCGTCATAAAGGTATCAATATTGAAAGAATAATAATAATGATGATAAAAATTTTTTTTTTAAATAATAATAATAATAATAATAATAATAATAATAATAATAATAATGTCTTGTATCTTTATACAGAGAGGCATCTTCCAAGGAGACTCCCTATCACCACTACAGTTTATAATAGCTATGATGCCACTTAACTACATACTCAGAAAATGTGATGCCGGATACAAGTTTACAGACACAGAACTAAGAGTAAACCACCTGATGTACATGGACGACCTGAAACTATTTGCAAAAAGCAAAAAAGAACTGGAAAAGCTGATAAATATGACCAGAATCGCAGCCAGTACATCCAAATGGAATTCGGAATGGAAAAGTGTGCACTACTAGAAATAAAAAAAGGAAAACTGGAGACAACAGAGGGCATGGAACTCCCCAACCAAGAGGAAATGAGGACGCTAGGCGAACAGGATAGCTACAAATATCTTGGAGTTTTGGAAGCAGACACCATCAAATCTACAGAAATGAAATTATATAGCAGGAATCAAGTAACAGGAATAAACACCTGGGCAGTAGCACTAATAAGATATTCTGGACCATTCATAGGCTGGAACTCAGGCACCTGGACCAGAGGACTAGAAAATTAATGACCATGCACAATGCACTACATGCAAAAGACGATACGGACAGACTCTACATGAAAAGAAACGAAGGGGGAAGAGGACTAGTAAGTATAGAAGATTGTGTGGAAGACTCAAAAAAAGAGCTGGAAAAATACATAACTCAACACAGGGAAATCCTTATCACTGCAGCAAGAGACACCGTCCCAACTAACAAATCGGGAAGCACCGAAACCAGAAACAAAACGGCAAGAAAAGAAAAGTGGCAAGAAAAAAAACTACACGGATACTTCAGAAGACTGACAAGAAAAGAAACCAACGAAAATAGCTGGGCATGGCTAAGAAAAGGACACTTGAACAGAGAAACGGAATGTTTACTGATGGCTGCACAATGTAATTAGGACAAACTACATTAAAGCTAAAATAGATAAAACCCAGGAAAACAGTAAATGCAGACTGTGTGGGCAAAGAGACGAAACAGTAAATCATATAATAAGTGAATGTAGCAAACTAGCCCAAAAAGAATGTAAGAACAGACATGACTGTGTGGGGAAAGCAGTACACCGGGAACTGTGCAAACAAATTTCGAATATGCAGACAAATGGTACAAACATAAACCAGAAACAGTACTGCAAAACGAAAAACACAAAATCATCTGGGATATGGATATACAAACAGGCAAACTCATACAAGCAAGGAGACCGGATGTTATAATAATCAACAAAAAGGAAAAATCTTGCAAAATCGTAGACTTCGCCGTTCCAACAGACACAGAGTGAAAATCAAAGAAACAGAAAAACGAAGAAAATACACAGAACTAGTCAGAGAACTGAAAGGAATATGGAGCATGAAGAAAGTCAGTATAATACCAATAATTGTAGGAGTACTAGGAACAATCCCCAAAAACCTTGAAAAAAGACTGGGAGAAATTGGAATCAAAGGGATCATTGGAACTATACAAAGGAAAGCAATGATCAAAACAGCTACAATCTTAAGAAAAATCATTGAATGCGGAAACTAACCCGCATAAGCTATGAAGGGTCACACGGAATCTACTACAGGAAGAAAACAAAACCACCGAAAGAACACATCACAAACAAAGAAACTGAAAATGCAAGAAACACCGCTTTATAAAGCGGTGTCCCCCCCCCCCCCCAATAAATTACACCGGCCTCAACTGACACGACACAAAAATGAACCAATGAACAGAAATAGCAAGAAACACCATCAGCTCCCCCCCAAAAAAAATAAATAAATAAAAATAATCAGCTCTCCCCCCCCAAAAAAAAGTAAATAAAAAATATTTAAAAGAAAAAAAAAAATTTAATTTAATTTAAAAAAAAAAAAAATGGTACCAGCCTAGGCTGACACCACACAAAATATTTCATAGGGTCAAGGAGGATGAGAAGACCGAGGAGGGACAGCACAAACCAGACCTCCACTAGAAGTGCTGAGACTGCTGGGACCTTGGGGAGGCTTATTGCCACCCAAATCCCAAAGAATACCAATGGTCCTTACCAGCGATAAATCAATGGTAAACGGCTGTTGTGATACTGCAAATTTATTTGCGGTGGCTATCGAAAAGAGGTGGAGAATACTGGAAATCTGGGGAGACTTGCTGTCACTCAGACTCCAGGGAATACCACCGATTGTCGGTGAGCAATCACTGATGACGTGTGTGAGAACTCCTAGTGAGTAAAAAAAAAAAAAAAAAAAAAAAAAAAAAAAAAAAAAAAAAAAAAAAAAAAAAAAAACAAAAAAAAAAACAACAACAACAACAACAACAACAACAACAACAACAACAACAACAACAACAACAACAACAACAACAACAACAACAACAACAACAACAACAACAACAACAACAACAACAACAACAACAACAACAACAACAACAACAACAACAACAACAACAACAACAACAACAACAACAACAACAACAACAACAACAACAACAACAACAACAACAACAACAACAACAACAACAACAACAACAACAACAACAACAACAGTAGTAGTAGTAGTAGTAGTAGTAGTAGTAGTAGTAGTAGTAACGCTAACCATAACGATAGCAAGAACAGAAAAAAAAATAATAATGATAAATACATTAATAACACGAGCACGCCGACTCAAGACATTTTATTACGGTATCTATGTAAATGCTATATTGTGATTTTTTATTTTTATTTTGAACTAATAATTCTAGCTTCTGAGACTTCCTTTTCAGGGGATGGTGGGGGTAGATATTGTTCTAGCGTTTTCTTGAGTTGAAATGAATTGAAATCCAAAAAAATGAATTAGTCACGTGAGAGAAAAAAAGTTTCTCTACTAGTTTATAAGTGCCTATGGGCATTCAAAACGTGTTCACGCCGACTCAAGATATTTTATTTTTTAAGAAATTGAAAAAAAAAAAAAAGAATTAATTAGTCAAGTGAGAAAAAAAGTTTCTCTATTATCTTTTAAGTACCGAAAAGCTTTTAAGACTCGAGCGCACTGACATTTTATTATGGTATCTATATAAATGTTATTTTGTGATTTCTTTCATATTTTTAACTAATAATTCTAGCGTCTGAAAATTATTTTTTAGGGGATTGATATTGTTCTACCGTTTCCTTGAGTTAAATTGAAATAAAAAAAAGAATTAGTCAAGTGAGGAAAAATATTATTTCATAAGTGCTGAAGGGCATTAAAAACTCGAGCGCGCCGACTCAAGACATTTTATTATGGAATCTAAATAAATGTTATGTTGTGATTTATTTTAATTCTTAACTAATAATACTATCTTCCGAGACTTTCTTTTTCAGGCGTTTACTTGAGTTGAAAGGAATTGAAATTTAAAAAATGAATTAATTAGTGAGGGGGAAAAAAAAGTTTCTTTATTATTGTATAAGTGTCGAAGGGCATTTAAAACTTCAGTGCACCGACTAAAGGCATTTTATTACTATACCTATATAAATGTTATTATAAGGAAGAGTTAATACACTGAAAATAAAATTTATTTGGTTCACTACTCAGAGTTAAAAGAATGCTCTACCACTGAGTTCAAACGGGACGCCGAATTATTCTTTCTGTCCTTTTCACCAACAACAGTTCAACATGCATGTGAACGACTAAACACGTCTAGTAAAAAAATTTAATTCTCTCTCTCTCTCTCTCTCTCTCTCTCTCTCCCTAGAGTCTACTCTTCTTATCACAACGAGAATCAGCCTCATTTGCATACGTGAACTCTCGTAGTGACAAAAGTTACAAGTTTACATTTTGTAACCGAAACACTCTGGGTTCAATCCCTGATGAACAATACACGCCGCAACCCTCACTCGTTTTCCCTGTGGATCTGCATGATTTTTAATTTTAATTTTTAACTAATAGTACTAGCTTCCGAGACTTCCTTTTCAGGGGAGAGTGGCAGTGAATATTATTCTAATGTTTTCTTGAGTTGAAAGGAATTGGAATTTAAAAAGATAATTAATTAGTACCTTGAGAGAAAAAATTCTCTATTATTTTATAAGTGCCGAAGGCCATTAAAAACTCGAGCACGCTGACTCAAGACATTTTATTACAGTATCTGCATAAATGTTATTTTGTGATTTTTTCATATTTTCAACTAATAACTCTAGCATCAGAGACTTTTATTCAGTGGGATGGATATTGTTCTAGCGTTTTCTTCAGTTGAAAGCAATTGAAATTAAAAATAAGAATTAATTAGTACCTGTTACCTAACTGTGGCAGAAAAATAAATTAATAACATTTTTTTTTTTTTACTTATTCAACTTCCAACCGATTTTCGTGCAACCCACTTTCTCTCTGCAATCCAAATCGCTTCTCCCTGCTATCCTCTTTATTTATATCAGCTGATCTCCACATATGCAAATCAGACACCACTATAAAAACCTGCACTTATGAAGAGAAGCCCTTCTTGACCCTGCAGACACGACATGCGAAGCACCTCATTCTTTTTCCTGACGGATTGTCACACTACGTTGGCACACCGGTTCCCGTTAGATCACCGAAGTTAAGCGGTGTCCATAGTCTCTCTAGACTGAACGGAGGGCCTGACCTTGAGAGATAAAGTTTCTCTATTATTTTGTAATTGCCGATAGCTATTAAAAACTTGAGCGCACAGACTCCAGACATTTTATTATGGTATTTATATAAACGATATATTGTTATTTTTTATTTTTATTTTTAACAGATAATTCTAGCTTCTAAGACTTCTTTTTCAGCGTTTTCTTGAGTTGACATGAATTTATATAAAAAAGTATTAATTAGTCACATGAGAAAAAAAGTTCTCTATTATTTTATAAGTGCCGAAGGGTATTTAAAACTTGAGCGTGCCAACTAAACACATTTTATTACAGAATCTATATAAATGCTATATTGTGATTTTTAAATTTTTATTTTTAACTAATAATAGTAGCTTCTAAGACTTATTATTATTCTAGCGTTTTTTTTAAGTTGAAAGGAAAAACAGTTTCTCAATTATTTTGATGAATTCCGATGGGCTCTTAAAATCTCTATCGATTTGGGGTAAGAAGCGTTTGATAACTAGGCATCAATTAATAAGAGAATCTATCATGGGAGGGGAAACTATAGTCTTTTTTATTATTTAATCATATCTTTGAAAACGTATACTAAGTAAATAGGTAACTTATATATATATATATATATATATATATATATATATATATAATTTATTTTCGTAAATGTCATGTATGTGTTGTAGTGTACCTTGACCTTCATGAAAATGAGAAACACTATCCCTGTAACAGAATCACAAATACACTAAGCCTGAGCCTGGTGTTACCACAAACACCAAACCATAATAAATGTCTACACATATTAATAAACGCCGTAGAACTCATAAGAAAGATCGGAGTGTCATAATGGGCAGGTGCTCCATCGATGGCCAACATGGGGACCTGGTCCGCATTTTGCGAATGTTGGCTCCTTTATTTCAGGAATGAGATCACGGACAAACAACAGGTAAGTAACCTCCCTAATTCCAGGTATGAGAAGGACACGGACCAACCACAAGAAAGTAGGAATGAAAAGAACAAACCAAAAAGCCATACAAAGAAATGGACCACAAAAGACAACAGACTGGTAATGGAATGCTACTACAAAAGCCGCTACCCCACAGAAAGAGGATACTGAAAACAAATGAAAGATCTATGGGACATTTTATGGACTACCATACAACAGAATAAAGGATAGCAGATCAAGCAAGGCAGATACTCAAGAGAGGGTGGTTCTCGGAGATGGAATTTACGGAAATCAAACAAAAGATTAATGGCGTTATAGATCAAGAAACACCATCTGATGCAAACACTCAGGAAGAAGACGAGCAAAACATAAACAGTGAAACTGAAGAGGACGAAGATTATGAAACCACAGAACTCACTGAAAACATCAAACGATTCATGCCCGAGGAAAAAACAAACCTCCCATCCCTAAGGAACAAAGATTGGAAGAAGTTAAAAGTTAAACAGAGAAAGGAAACAGAATACTCGCGTATATCTCAACAGATACTATCACATACCTAAACAACTTGATATATGCATATGAAACTAAAGAGAAAAAAAGACTGGTCAAAAGAGTGGACCGACGAAGCCTGGATGAGAAATCAGACTGGAAACCCAGATCACCAAACTTCAAAAGGAAGCTAAAACCGTAAACAGGATGAAACAGAACCAGAAAGATGAAAGAAAATAATCCTGAATAGAAAAGAGAATAGGGAACGATTGGAGAGCTGAAATCTGGTTCACAAGGAAAGAGTGAATAAGAAACATGAATAATTAAAACAACAGAGAGCAGCGATAGAAGGAAGACTGAGACGATATAGATACAAATCGGAACAGCACAAATAGAACAAGACCTTTGAAAACAGTGAAAGCCAGTTTTACAAAAACGTAAATGGAGGACGAACAACAACAGAACAACCAGACCCGATAGAGACAAAACACTTATTGAGTAAGATATGGGAAAAGTCTAAAAAACACAACAAAATTGGCAAGTGGCTGAAAAACATAAAAGATGAACTACAGAAAATTGAAGAAGGAACAGAAACAGAAATTAACCCTAAGGAAAATAGAAAACTGGAAAGCAGCTGGCCACGATGGAATACATGCATACTGGTTTAAACAAGTCACGATGGAATACATGCATACTGGTTTAAAAAAGTCACGATGGAATACATGCATACTGGTTTTAAAAAGTCACGATGGAATACATGCATACTGGTTTAAACAAGCCACGATCAAGTCACGATCCTACATGAAAAGCTAGTGCTGAAACTGAGAAGATCAAAACAGACGTATCAGAGTGGATGACCAAAGGAAGGACAACGCTTGCACAAAAAGATGCTAAAAAGGGAACGACCCAAGCAACTACAGACGAATAACCTGTTTACCAACAATGTGGAAAATCCTGACGGCACAACCGAGAGAACAAATCTACCAATCCCTAAACAAACGTGGTCTTCTCCCCAGAGAACAAAAAGGATAACGGAAAGGGAAAAGAGGGACGCATGACTTGCTATACATCGACCAAAAGATCCTGAAGGAGGTAAAAAACAGAAAAAAGAACATATCCATGGCATGGATTAACTACAAAAAAGCTTAGGACAGAATCCCTCAAGCATAGATAATCGAATGTTTAAAAATATACAAAATAACCGACATGATTATTAATCCCATTAAGAAAGCAATGGAAACATGGAGACTAGATCTGACAGCTGGAGGACAACACTTGACTGAGATAAAAATACAGAGAGGCATTTTCAAAGGAGACTCCCTATCACCACTACTGTGTATAATAGCCATTATGCCGCTCAACTACATACTCAGAAAATGTGATGCCAGATACAAGTTTACAGACACAGAACAAAGAATAAACCACCTGATGTACATGGACGACCTGAAACTATTTGAAAAAGCAAAAAAGAACTGAAACAGCTGATTAATACGACTAGAATCTTCAGTCAAGACATTCAAAAAAAAAAAACTGGAGACGACAGAGGGCATAGAATTCCCCAACCAAGAGGAGATGAGGGCGCTAGGCAAACAGGATAGCTACACATATTTGGGAGTTCTGGAATCCGACACCATCAAATCTACAGAAATGAAAGAGAAAATTGGAAAAGAATATTTACGAAGAACAGAAAAACTCTTAAAAATGTAGTTATATTGCAGAAATCTAGTAAAAGGAATAAACACCTCGGCAGTATAACTAATAAGATACTCTGGACCATTCATAGGCTTGACTAAAGAACTCAGGCACCTGGACCAGAGGACTAGAAAATTAATGACCATGCACAATGCACTACACCTAAAAAACGATACGGCCAGACTCTACATGAAAAGAAACGAAAATGGTAGAGAACTGGCAAGTATAGAAGACTGTGTAGAAGACACAAAAAAAGGGCTGGAGAAATACATAACTCAAAACACGGAAAGGCTAATCACCACAGCAAGAGACACTGTTCCAACGAGCAACTCGGGAAGCATCGAAACCAGAAACAAACAGAGTAGAAAAGAAAAGTGGCAAGAAAAACAACTATATGGACGCTCCAGAAGACTGACAACAGAAGAAACCAACGAAAATAGCTGGGCATGGCTAAGAAAAGGACACCTGAACAAAGACACGGAATCTTTACTGATGGCTGCACAGAACAATGCGATTAGGACAAACTAAAATAGATAAAACTCAGGTAAACAGTAAATACAGACTGTATGGACAAAGAGACGAATCAGTAAATCATATAATAAGTGACTGCAGCAAACTAGCCCAAAAAGAATACAAGAACATACATGACTGTGTGGGGAAAGCAGTACACTGTGCAAACGATTGAATTTCGAATACACAGACAAATGGTACAAATATAAACCAGAAACAGTACTGGAAAATAGAAAAACACAAAATTATCTGGGATATGGATGTACAAACAGACAAACTCATACAAGCAAAGAGACCGGATGTTATAATAATCAACAAGAAACAATCTTGCCAAATTGTAGACTTCGCCGTTCCAGCAGATCAAAGAGACAGAAAAACAAAGCAAATACACGGAACTTGCCAGAGAACTGAAAGGAATATGGAGCATAAAGGAAGTCAGTATAATACCAATAATCGTAGAAGCACTAGGAACCGTCCCAAAACACTTGGAGGAAAGATTGGGAGAAATTGGAATCAAAGGGATCATTGAGAACATACAAAGGACGGCAATGATCAAAACAGCTGCAATCTTAAAGAAAATCCTCGAAAGCTACACATGGTAACCAGTCACATGGAAGTACAAGAAAACAAAACCACAGGAAAAACACCACTGCATGTACAGAAACGGCAAGAAACATCATAAACTCCCCCCCCCCCCCAAAAAAAATGGTACCGGCCTAGGCTGACACCACACAAAATATGTATAGAGGGTCAAGGAGGATGAGAAAACCGAGGAGGGACAGCACAAACCAGACCTCCACTGGAAGAGTACAGAGAGTGCTGGGACCTTGGGGAGGCTTATTACCACCCAAATCTTACCAGCGAGAAATCAATGGTAAGCGGTTGTTGCGATACTGCAAGGTCATTTGTGGTGGTTATCAAAAAAAGGTGGAAAGTACCGGAAATCTGGGGAGGCTTGTTGTCATTCAGACTCAAGGGAACACCATCAGTTGTTGTCATTGAGCAATCACTGACGATGATCTGTGTGATAACTCCTAGTGAGTACAAATAATAAGCAACAACAATACTTATAATCTCCCAAACATTGATTAGAATTGTACCAAAAAAATCCTTCTCCTCCCACGGGAGATCGAGATATGAAGGCAAATGTGTTAAAATCGCGGGGAACAATTGAATGAGATCATTTAACACGACAATATATAACAATATGAAAGTTCAATTTTAGGACGAATTAATATGGTATTTTTATTTTTTTGTCCTTATGTCGTAAACACATACCTTTTTGGTTTGACGGCGGAGGGAAGGATATTTTAACAGAATTTTAGATTCTGTGGTCCGTTCTTAACGAGCTGTTTTTAGGGTCCCGAGATATACGTAATCTCGACTTCGAAGAGGTAATATGATTGACTGGTCTGTCGTAGTCAATTTTGTTGGACCAGGTTTTTTCTTTTGGTGTCCGGTAGACAGCAGTATTAAACGTCGAACGTCGCTGTAGTTCTTAGTCGTTAATTTTCGAATTCCACTTTTCCTATTTTTGATTTTGTGTGCGGGGATAAATTGTTCGATATGACAGCTGGGTGAGCTGCCAATCTTTTAGACGTCCGCTCTCAACGCTGCTCGACGACCTTCTCCACGAGTTTCTTCTCGCCTCCATTTCCCCGCTCTCCTGGCCTCTCCTCTGCATAGCAACAGTATTCTCCCATTTGATTGGTTGAATCCTCCGCTCCCGCAAATGCGTTGGCTGAATTATGAAAGCCTGTCTGTTGAACTTCCTGTTGACCCCCTTTGACATGGTGTTGCCCGCCTGCACCCTTGTGCCAACAAGTTCCCTGTTCCTTTTTTATGATTTATGGGTAAAATATGCGGATATAACAAGCATAAGCCAGAAGTGGTACAGGAGAACGACAATGTAAAACTTCTTTGGGACATGTGTTAGATTATAGGGGCCTGCATTTCTAAGAAGAGTCAACTAGTATTAATTGTGACCGGGGTGAATTTGTTGGATTCAGTGCAGGTTAAACTGACATCTATTTTGGATGATAAAGTCTGTTACCACGAATGATTCGTTTTGTAAATCATAATAGGTTTGACAGAACCTTGCTGCCTTTAAAAGATTTGGGGTCAGACACAATGTAGGGATGTTCGTTCATGACAACACAAAGGACTGTGAGGTCACTTGTTGTTCTTCGACAACAACAAGTGACCTCACAGTCCAGAGATCAGTCCCGTCATGGAAGCGAAAGGAAACAGATGTCCTAAGAGACAGTTCGCCATGGAGGCCGAAGCGAACAGTTGCCGAGAACGATTTGTCGTGGAACAAAAGCGGACGGTTTGTCCAAAAAAATGATAGTCGGAAAACTTTAGGACTGGGTCTCTAAGATGAGACAAAACCCCACCTATCTTCCCCCAGTTTAGTAAGGTAACCAAAAAGTAACAACAGTCGAAGACAGCGACTCTCTCCCAGGCGTTACTCAAGGTAAATAAAACCTTCCTGAACCTCTTGAAATGTTTTAGAAGCTTTTTTGTCGTCCCAAGAGTGTTCATTTTCAGAACGTAAAAACCCATAGCAAAACGTTAAACCACTAGACGACTAAGAAAGACGAAGAAAAACCCACGGCACAACGTTCAACCAGTAGACCGCTAGATGACGAAGAGGGAAATTACGGCCAGACGAAATAAGGTAAAATATAAAATGCATTAAGAGTTTGAGAAAATTGTTTAAAAAAGGATTTAAGATGTCTGTAATAACTTTTAGTCATCGCATAAATGTACACCCACAAAAGTCCCTGTTAAAAGAGACCTCCCACCCCGATCACATCGACCCACGCGGTAACGACAAGCGAGTAAAATTCTATATAAAAAAGAAGGGACAGTTTAATTGTTTAATGTCGACAGGCTTAAAAATTAATGTTAAAAACCCGAGTGTTAAAAAAGTTTTGAAAACGCTTCTCAGGTTTCGGTTTCAAGAAGCGTGGTCGTAGAGACTTTCAATTTTATTCATAACGTAACACATACGTATACAGACTGATAAGGTTCTTGAACATTTAAAACCCGACTTAATCTTTCTAAACAAAAACAAGAGAACTTGCTTAATCATTTATATATACTGCCCCTTCGATACCAGAGTACAGGCTGGTGATACCAGATCAGGCTGCCCTGTGGCTCCCTGAGACGAAATTCACCTACATTGACGTTTTTTTGTTTTTTTGTTTGTAAAACTTAATTATGTTCTACAAAACCAAAAACAAAAACAACAGCCCCTCTCCCTTTCTCCCTCCCCTTTTTTATTTTCATTTTTCCTACCCTACTCCCGGTCCTGGATATGACCTTAAACTACATCCGATGGTGAGATCCGGCTTACGGACTTTGGGGAATGTGGAGCCTCCTCTTAATTACCATTGCTCCCAGGTCCACCCTGACCCGGAGTGGTAGTACCTGTTAGGGTCTCAACTATGGGTTAAATAGAAACAGATATTAAAAGGGGAAAGAAACAAAAAAGAGAAGAAAACAAGACCAGATTCGGCATTAAATAACCCAAAATGGGTTGATATGCCGTAAAACAAAACTACCAAACTACCAAACTACCAGAGTACAGGAGAAAGAACACGAACAAAAAATAAATAAATATCAAGATCTAAAATGGGAATGAACTAATTCCCATTTTAGATCTTGATATTTATTTATGTAAAGT
Source organism: Sepiola atlantica (assembly GCA_963556195.1). NCBI lineage: Eukaryota > Metazoa > Mollusca > Cephalopoda > Sepiida > Sepiolidae > Sepiola > Sepiola atlantica. Next base: position 73,767,326 of record OY744515.1, read on the forward strand.
AAAAGTGATTCCCGTTGTAATTGGAACCATAACGAAAAGCCACCATAAACAGATTAACGAGACAATTTCTTTTCCAATTCTGCAAAATGCTTGCCTGTTAGAAACAGCGAAAGTGTTAAGGTACAGTTTCAATGTCTAAAGTTAAAGGAATTGACTTGATGTAAAAAAAAACAAAAAAACTCTAACTAAAAACATCCAAAAGTTGAGACTACTATGGAATAATAATAATAATAATAATAATAATAATAATAATAATAATAATAATAATAATAATAATAATAATAATAATAATTTGTTTTTCTTGTAAAGAAATCAACAAGGGAGCATGAAAAATCGATGATTTTAATTATATATGTAAAACATGTAAATTCGAGCAAATTTCAATGATTTTAAGATCCTCTGCATTTGAGTATTTTGATCCAATCCGTATTAAGTATTACAACCAAATAAATATCAAATTTTATAGCCATCGGTTTCTCTGGCGTTGTTGTTATTATTGTTATTGTTGTTAGAACAGGAGTTCCACACTCATACACTGATATCAGTCACGAGCAAACGGCAAAGCAAATAACTTGATTTCAATTTTGTTTGGTTTCTTCTTTTATTTTTATTTAAATTTATTTTTCATATCGTTAAATTATTAAATTAGAAACCAGTCTACATGTATTTTATATTAACTCTACATTTCAATTTTAATGTGACAAATTGTTTCATTGGCAGCTTATTAAATATGCACTTTTAATTTAAAGAAAAAAGTTTAAATAACATTTTGATTCACGGATTACGAAAATATTCAATTTTATCTTCAATATTATAAATCAGAATTCATATTGAATCAACATTAATTTTTCAAGCATTCATGTTTTAAATTACTATTTTGTAATGTATAAGAATATTTGTATTGATTTTTCCAGCATTCATTTGCTATTGGTGACAAATTATTTTAAAAGAAATACAGTTGAGAAATTAGTCAAAGCACACTTTAGTTTAGTTTACCTACTTATTTGTAACCTATTTGTGTTAAAAAGTTTAATATTTTACAGGAAGTAAGGTACGAGACCGGACCGGAAATGTACTCTTGTCATATCAAAGAACCAACTTTTAATTTAATGGATTGATTAAAGTAGTATTCAGCCCTCTTTTCCCATCCGGTCTCGTATCTTACTTCCTGAAAAATCAAGATAGCTGCCATTGGTTACTTTACTCAAATCAATATTTAGGACAACTTAACATGTTTATATCTTATATTAAATATTAAACTTTTTCTTAACGCAAATAGGTCACATGTTGTCAATAGTAATGTTTACCAAAATTTCTGTAATGTATAAGGGAAGTGTTAAATATTGGTTGGTGCGTTTGCTCAGACAAATTAACTAAATATGTTTTGTGCAGGTGAGTCTAGCATGAAGTCGTAAACAGGATAAAAGGTCACGCATAGGTTATAGGAGTGACCTTTCAGAAAATAAACATGGGTTACATGAGAATAAGAAGTGCTAGAATTTAAACGGCATGGATGTCAAGCAGACAGTCAAATGAGACACTGAGTGGAAGCTTTGAAGGGATTGATTATCACTCTCATTCGTCCTCTTCTCATCTGCCACCCTCCTTTGACTTGCAGCTCAAATGGACAATCAACAGCTGATGAATAACCCTAACTCTCTTTCAAAGTGTTGTATCAATTCATTAAATAATGTTATAAGCATGAGATATGGCTTTGATTACAGCTTTTAGCATCGTCCACAGCCTGGCAAGATCACTACAACACACGCACATATGGAACACCGGACAACAAGAAAGGTTATTTAAACTGTTAATTTTAATGACTGTAACAGAAGTATTAAATATCAGTGATACTATTATATTCAGTTTATTTTATAAAACAGTTTTACCAAAGGAAAAAAAATCAAATTTTCCCTTTATTATTGGCCTTTTGTAGTCAACCTGGTTAGACTTACTTAGACTGAGAAACTCCTGCTCCTGCGACAGTGAAAGTGTTCCATCGCATTGGCTCTGTAGCCAGATTCACAGCGTCCCTCCAGCTTCTTGAATTTTAATTTGGCATACTTTTGACTGTTTTCATAGCAAAAATATTTTACAGGGACAGGTCGCTAGCATGAAGCTGACCAACTAGCATTTTAGAAGAAAATGGTTGAGGTACCTTAAACAAATATCAATCTCTTTTTTAGTAGTGTCTAGTACTGCCTGATGATGAGCTATGTCTCAAGGGCTCGCTTCTGGAAAAGGTTTACCCCTGACTGCTCCACATCAAGAGCTATCAACAATTATTGTCATCCTCATTTGAACATCATTTTCAAATTAGATAAACCAGAAATAGTGATGTAGTAATAAATTACATGTTTATAGAATCGGGTAGAGAGACACAACAAAACAAAAACCAAAACTGCAGACGATAACTTACGTGGTATCACAGGCGGACGGCCAGATTTTCCATATGCTAAATGCGGAGGGATCACTAATTTCCTCTTCTCACTAAAAAATAAAACAACAATGGATTAATTTAAATTTTTCTTTGAGAAAAGAGAAAAAATAGAACTATTGAAGTTTCCATATTATTTGGATTATTCAAAATACTATTCTAATGTTGGTTGTTATATTCACGACGTTTCAACTGATGTAACATCCAGCCTTCTTCAGGTGCATGTTTTTGAACTTGGGAACCTTCTAGTCGAACTCAGAAACCTATAAGGAATTTCAAACTGAGCTCTTTATTGAATGCATGGGGGTAGATTGTTCTCATTTTATCAGCCATGACCGAGTAGAAGTGTCAATTTTCTTAGTTGCTATCACCTGTAGTAAGGATAGAACTTTCAACCTCCAGCAAGACGTCACTAAAAACTGATTGTTAACAAACGTCTTTAACCGTTATATCATGGGTCTATGTGGATGAGAATAGTCGTTCAAATAATACAAATCATTGATCTTCATATAAAAATTTTAGAATTTTTCTAAAAAAGAACATTGTTTTAAATAAAATAAAAATATACAAAACCTTTAAACATGAAAAAGATAATTTTGCAAAATAAAGACTTAGGTGAAGTGGTTACTGACTTGATGGCTTTTTAATACAAGGTAGATACTTAATTCTATTTCACTAGTCATTTATAGCAAATATTGGTTTGGGTTCTTAAAAGAGGAAAATTCTATTTCCAATAAATTTTATGATTATATACTTTATCCCGATTGAAGACCAGATATAAATTTGTTGACGGCTGAGACCGTTAGACTTAATATTTTCCAACTAATTACTATATCTGAAAGGCAAAACAAGATATTAAGACACCAATTCACCAAAAAATCTAGAACTGTGTACAACTTAGGAGACTGCAAAGTGATGAAGTAAAAAATACGAAATTATTTTCTTTCCAACCTGATACATAAAAACACAACAAACTAAAATTAATGACATCACGTATGAAACCAGTGGCAACATTTTCAAATGCTTAACATAATGCGATGTTATTCTGTGATGCCACCCCAGCGTCGCTGAATTTAAATTGTCAATGACTTTCCTGGAGCAATGCAAAAAACGTTCTCTGTGCGTTTCTCTGCCGTCTTTTAAAAAGATTCTCTTCTTTTTCCAGCTTTTTTGTTCATTTGCTTTTGACACCTGAGGATGATTCGACGAAGAATCGAAAACGTTCGTGAAAATTTTGATTTGATTGTCTAGTTATACCTTTTTTGATATATATAATATATACGCTTAATAAAAAATGGTGTGACACTCTTTATCACCGTCACTATACACAATAAAGGATTTGCACATGTGACTAAAATTTACCAATTAATTGAAACCATTTAAAAATAAAGAGAATCGCTTGCCTGTGTTTATGTTTGAAAAATACAATTCGGTGCTTATTTTTCTCCCCTTATACAATATTTTTCTCTTAGGTTTATTTTTATTCTTTTTTTGTCAATTTGTTACTTCGATTTAAATATTTTTTACTTTTAGTTTTGAATTTTTACTTTTCAAAATAGAATTAACTTTAAACTGTAGTATCTTATATACTATACTTAATAGTTGCCTGATACTTCTGCAGTTTACGGTTCATGCTGAAATAATAACGTTATTATTTAGAAACCAGTTCGTAGAAGGAGAACTCCTTCTTAACTGCGGCAATTTTATTTTTTGTCCCAATCCGAAGTGCCCCTTCTCGAGGGGAGATGGATTTTCCTCAATTAAAAACCGGCCTTTTGTCTAACTCTGCTCTCTATTTAAATATTAGCCGATTGATATTTTTTTAACGATTTCTCGGCACTTTTACCATTGATGCGGTTCCGATTTACTTGTCTCCCCACAAGGGCAGAGTTAGACACAAGGTCGGTTTTTAATTGTGGGGAAATATCCATCTCCCCAAATAAAGACACTCCAGATTAGGACAAAAATAAAAATTGCCGCAGCCTAGAAGGACTTCACTATCACTGACCGAGAAGAGAAAAGATTAAGTATAGTATAACAGACACTACACTTTAACGTTATTTCTATTTTGAAAAGTAAAAAATGACATCAGACATATTATATAATACGTTACAGTTTACTGATCAGCACCATTTGCCTCTTTATGAATTAATAACCGGAAGCCACGTTCAAGGAACAAACTTCTCTTTAACCAAGTTAATTAATCGCCGACACTAACAGCGAAACGTAAGGTATTCCAAAATACATACGTATATCAAATCATAAAAATTTACGTGACTCAAATAGGATATACTAAAAAGTACTGATACTTTTTGTTTCTTTATTTGAGACTGCTTGTACACCATGTTAGAGGTCCACAGAGCTTCAATGACCTCGATACTATCACGGGTCAAGTTAGAAATACATTCAGGGATGCATGTAGTGCACATGGATTGCTATATGATGCTAATGACTAGGGATGCTACTTCACAATAAGCATTTATCTCTGAATATTTGAAACATTTGTTTGCCATCATATTTACTACATGTGCAGTGTATCATCCAAAACGACTTTGAGATACCAACCCCATGAGCAAGCATCAATTGTTCGGGTTGCACAACTAAAGAAAAAGCAAATACTTCCTATTGTTCTATGTGGAAGTCTTGCTGATGAGCTCAATGCTTGCATTAAATTGTCATATTGGTGAAAGTACATCAAGGCTGTAACATTATCTACAAACATGCATGTGCATCTCAATGGCAAGATTGCAACAACTAACCATGGCAAGATTGTTATTACTCCATGTATTGCATTAATTATTTCATCTGCTGTTTTATATTAACATTATGGGGTCTCTGTTCACGCTGGTCAATCATAAGCATCAAATAATTCAATAGTTACAGATTTGGCAAGGAATTTCTTGAGATATTCAACAGGTTAGCTAGTATATATATATATATATATATATATATATATATATATATATATATATATATATATATATATATATATATTGTAGGCAGCATTTTTTCATTCAAGCAAACATTATTAAAAATAACAGAACTCATCTGTCTAGTTATACCTTTTTTAAATCTTTTCAATCTTTCTAAAGATTTTATTTGTTTTAAAATCGAAAGAATTGATAAAGGTTCCATATGTTTCACTAACGTTTTCGATTCTTTTTCGAATCATCTTCAGGTGTTGATCGCAAAATGGACTAAAAAGCTGGTGAAAGGAGAGATTTAAAAAAAAATACATCAGAGAGACGCGCACATAATGAATGCCTTACATTGTTCCAAGAAAGACGTTGACAAATTAAATCTTTAAAAAATTATTTACGTATTTATTTATTTTTTAAAGTAATGGCTGCATTCATTTGCTGTATTCGAATATTTATTAATGGTGAGGTAGCAATAATTAATTTAACAAAAATTTTTTTTCGAATTTGAATTCAGCGACGCCGGGGTGGTGTCTCATACGTGATATTATTAATTGTTGTGTTTTTATCTACATCCTGGTCTATCCGAAAAATAAAAGTCTGATCATCTAATAACTGCCAACTTCACCTCTTTCTCTCTGCACTTCACTCTTCTCACTGAGCAACACTTCAATCCAAAGAGTACAGTTCTTATACTGATCAATCCACCCATATGCAAATTGACTCCCAACCAGAGCCATCTAGCGGTTAGAGGCTCCAAACAGCCAATTGGCAAAGGAGGGATAACTCAATTGGTGACTAAACCACACGCCCCCTTGATTTTCAAGATCAATAATTGGTTTCATAATCCACCATCCATGTCGGCCGTCTTCATTCACGTTGCGACCTTCGTACAGATTCTTCTCGGGGGACTTCAACGACCTCTTCATCTGATGGTAAGAAAACTCTCCGTATGTTGCATAGTCTCATTCTTGGGCCGTGGCGGTTACTCGTTTTGTACACTAGTCCCACTACGGGCCGTGGCTTTTCTCGTTTCGTATACTCGTCCCTGAAAGGGCCGTGGCAGTTCACATTTAATACTCGTCATTTTTTAAACATCATAAATCACATAGTTTATATATTTTTTGCATGCCTTTTGTTTTCTCCCTCACCATGTAGAGGGTCGTGTCGTCTAGTGGATGAATTCTTTCTTCTTTCCTTCCTGCCGTGAACCACGCCGTCCGTTGTCTGCAACAAAAGCTCATGGACGCACTCCAAAGACAAACAATCCTCTTAACTTTCAATTCCTTTTATTACAAGATGTGTTATTTATCGGCCTGGGCCATTCACTACGTCGAGTAAGAGAGAGAGAGAGAGAGAGAGAGAGAGAGAGAGAGAGAGAGAGAGAGAGAGAGAGAGAGAGAGCGAATCACTACTTTATCGTAGTATTAACAATTATTTTCTTAACCATTCATAGAGAGGGGAAAGGATATCTCTTTCTTAGGGAAATATTTCCCTTAAATCAAATTGCTGACTACATCAAAATCATGTCTGATAGGTTCGCCTCCAAAACCCAGACTGACGAAACTCGCTTCTCACGAAGAACGAGTGACGTCACGGATCCCTCTGTTTCCCACGCAAGGGCCTGTAACTTCACAGCCTCTCGCAGGTGCACACTGACCCTTGATCTTGGATCTCGTCACACGGTGAACTTGTCACGTCTGTGATTTCTGACTGTAAGAACAGGCTCTATTCTGCACTTGACTGCTGGTCCATCTCGCGTTAATTCGCGCAAGTCAAACCAACGATTTACAACAGATACGTTCATTCCCATAGGGCCATTATCCAACACGTATATCTAATATGTGACGAGGCACTCCGTTAACTGACACGTTCTTTTCAGATAGTACATCAGTTACCGTTCCTCTTCCCCAGCGGGGTGTATATCTGACGTTGGGCGGTTTCACCCACACCTCACCCACCCTGATTTTCGCTTGCCCCTGTTCTACTCTCTCCATCATTGTCAGTGGATGTCGCCATTCATACGTGAAGACAGATCGATGGGGCAATGACGTTTCGTCTAGGCCAGCCATCGGTGCCATGTTATACCAAAAGACCACTTCTTGAGGCGAAATTTGGCTTCTTGCTGCCACAGCTTTTATAGTTTGATGGTGTCTCTCTATGATTCCATTGCCGCTTGGGCGGTACGCTGATCTAAAATATTGCGTAACACCCCACTTCTCACATAGCTCTCTAAAAACCTCTGAGTGGAAAACCATACCGTTATCCATTAGAACCCCTTTTACTGGCCCCCTCTCCATCAACACCTCTTCAACAACTCTTTTTATCTCTTCTGCTGTTTCTATTCTAATTTTTCGCCATATTGCTACTCTTCCAGGTCCACAGTCAATCATAGTTAAATACAGTTCATGGCTGTAATGCGTGATATCAATGGCCAATCGCTTCCAATTGTCTGTTACATGCAGCTCTCCTTTTTCATGCCTGGATGGTGCAGGGTCAATGGACTGACACTCTCTACAGTGTTTAACTACATCCTGAACATCTTTCATGACGATGTTTGAATTCACTTTTCTTGCCAGATATAACATCTTTTCTTTACCAAAATGATGCATAAATGTATGTAAAAACTACAGAAAGTTATTGTTTGTTAAATTAATGGCGAAATTTGTAGAACTATCTGCTGGAAAAAATAAAACTATTTTATGTTAACATTCATATTTTTATGACAGCAATAACAATAATTTAGATGTTTTATAGCCATGGATTAAAAAACGAGCAGACCTAGAGAAGCAGTTCAGATTAAATTGAATTGTTTCAACTTCATCATCCTTGAAAAAAGTGATTCTTTCATTTTGATTTTTGTTTTTATAGTCTATTTTTCGGATGCATAATATTTTTGGTAGCAATAAATATCTTTTTTTAATTCCTAAAAAACAAAACCCAATTTTACAAAGCTTCGTAGCACTACCATCTTTCAAATGTTTACTTTGTTTTAAGCGAACGTTTATTTCTTGAAAGAATCTTAAAGACATTTTTGTCTCTTTTTAATTTCTTGATTTGCCACCAATATGTAAATTAGGTGACATTCGTTGTTGAGAAAGGGTAGGTCGTTCGCTTCCAGTAGAAACTCGTCGCTACAGAATATCTAAGATGCTGAAAAAATGTTTTTCTAAGATGTTAAAAAATGCTTTTAATAATATATACGAGTTCAGGTAACTCTTACAGATATTGGTTTCTTTTTCTAACCTATTCAAGTTTGCTTTTCGAAAGAAAAATAGTTGAGGAAGAACTTTCAGTTTCTGTCACCTTTGTTTGATCCATGCTGACCATTTCTCATCTTTCTTGTTATATCCACATATTTTGCCCAATAAAGTATAAAAGGAAGAACAGGGGACTTGTTGACACATGTTCCCCTATGCACAAAAAGCAGGGTGCAATTCGTCAACACACTAAAAATGGGACATGAAGTTGTCTAGACATTCAAGGCCGAGAATAGCAAAATCAGCCCACTCAGTTTGTGTGGGTGGATGTATCAACCAATCAAATTGAACGAAAGGATGTTGCTATGCAAAAGAGCCCCCCCCCCCAATAGAAATAGCGGGAAAAGGGCAGAAGGGAAAAACACGAAGAGAGAGTTTTGGGCAGCGGACGAAAGCCGACGTATGAAGATTGGCAGCCACACCGCTGTCATATCGAAACAATTTATCCCCGCACATGAAAAAAAAGTGGAATTCGAAATTTAACGGCTAAAACAATACAGCAACGATTCTTACCGCTGTCTATCGGACATCAAAAGGAAAAACCTGGTCCCACAAAGTTGACTACGGCTGACAAGTTAACATTTACCTCTCCGGATTCCAGATTATGTATATCTCGGGACACCAAAAACTGCTCCGTGAAGGACGGACCCCAGAATAAAAAATTCTGTTATAATAAATAATCCTTCCCTCAACCGTCAACTCGAAAATTCTTTTTTTTTCTATGTTATATGCATGTGCATATGACATAGAAAAAAAAAAGAATTCCGTATTAATTCGTCCTGAATTGAACTTTCATATTTTTCTGCCGTATAAATAATCCCATACAACCGTCCACCACAGTTTTAACAAATCCTGCCCTCTTATTACGAACTCACCGTGGGAGGAGAAGAACTTCTCATTTGTTTCCTTGAAACACATAAAGAAAAAGACTTTCACATTTATTCTGTCCAAAAACAACGAGCCTTCATAATTGCTAAAATTTGACTCTTAATTTTATATCCTGCCTGATCAACTCTCTCGGACTTAACCAAACCAGCCTCTATATCAAGAACTCCCCTTGAACAGAGAACAACTATTAGTTGATCATTTAAATAAATAAACACTTGTTATGTTTGCTTGGTTTGTCTTCTGTTGATTTTTGCAACTGTATTATTTTCTTTAAGTTTATAATTTGTGATACAAATGTGTCTCGTTTCCTCTCGATAAATTTATATGATTATCTCCCTTTCATCGATTTATTGACGAAAATAAATTAAAAGTCTTATTTCACTAACGGCGAGTGTAACATGCAACTTGCTGGCCCTGGATAAAACGATGGATGAGAGACGTGTGGTGTGAAACCATTCAATGGGAGTAATTTTGCTATTGATTTGACCATATACGACCCAACAGTCTATATGGACTTTACTTGGAGAGTCTATGATGACACTTAGGGCAGTGATCATTTTCCAATCCTCCTCGAAAATATAGAATCTGGTGGCGAAAGTAAACCAGACCGCTGGAGACTAGACAAAGCCAATTGGCAAATGTTTAAAGAAAAATGTCAGGAGAAACTGACATGTGTGAAAACAGACTCTAACCCAGTGGAACACTTCACAAAAGGCTGATTGAAATAGCAAAAGACTGCATCCAGAAAAAGTCTGCACCACACAAACGTAACAGACCCTGGTTCAACAGCCAATGCAAAAATGCTATTAGACTGCGAAGAGCAGCCAAAAGGAAGTTTGAAAAAGCAACCAACGCAAACAAATCAAATAGAATACAAACAAAGCAGAGCAAGGGCCCGCAGGGTGATAAAAGCAGCAAAAAAAGAATGCTGGCAAGAATATGTTGCAAACTAAATTCCTCTTCTAAACCGAAAGCAGTTTGGGAAATGATCAGGAAAATAGCGGGTAAACACCAGACTAAACCAATTCAACACCTCCCCAAAAATAACTGCAAAATAGCAGATAAAAAAGATAGCAAATCTACTAGCAGAAACGTTTTCCAAAAATTCATCAAGTCAGGGTGGAAAACAAGAATTTCTAACCACCAAAAGAAACACAGAAAAGCGTAAGTTGAATTTTAACTAAAACAATCTGGAGAAATATAATAGTCCATTTACATTGAGTGAGTTAAGGGACTCTATTGAAAGATCTCATAATACTGCTGTAGAACCGGATGAAGTCAATTATGAGTTCTTAAGGCAACTACCAGGAGAATCACTGACATTACTCCTAAAAATATACAACAAAATATGGACAGAGGGAAAATTCCCGGACATATGGAGACAAACAACAGTGGTACCGATCCCAAAGTCGGGCAAATACAACTATGGTCCACAAAATTACAGGCCAATCTCGTTGACCAGTTGTTTATGCAAAACAATGGAGAGGATGTTAAACAATAGATTGATTTAGTATTTGGAATCCAATGGCCTTATTACCAATCTACAATGTAGATTCCGCAATAAAAGAGGCACAATAGACCACTTGGTTTGCTTGGAAACTGCCATAAGAGAAAGCTTCATTAAGAAAGAACATCTCGTAGCTATTTTCTTTGACCTAGAGAAAGCGTATCATGCAACGTGGAAATATGGCATCATGAGAGATTTGAACGATCTCAGTCTAAAAGGTAGATTACCACATTTTATTGACGTTTTTTTGTCAAACCGAAGATTTTCTGATATGAAAACTCAGGAAGAGGGTGTCCCACAAGGCAGCATGCTATCTGTGACTCTGTTTAGCATAAAAATAAACAACATGATAAAAAGCTTATTACCTGGATTGGATTGATCCCTATACGTGGACGACTTCCTAATATACTACAGGTCTAAGCATATGCATACCATTGAGCCTAAATTGCAACAATGCCTGAATAAAGTCAACAAATGGGCAACAGAAAATGGTTTCCGATTTTCTCAGTGTCCATTTTTGTCAGAAGAGAAAATTGCACAATGACTCAAGCCTGAAACTTGAAAGGATGGAAATTCCAGTTGTAGATGAATACAAATTTTTAGGGGTAATTTTCGATAGAAAATTGACCTTTATTCACCACTTGAAATATATAAGGGCTAAATGTAATATAACTACTGAGTAGGGTGTGGACCAAAACACTCTACTAAAACTATATAGATCGTTGATTAGCTCCAAATTAGACTACGGTATTTTTATATATCGATCCTCCAGAAAAACCTTTCTAAAAGTACTTGACCCTATCTACCATGGAAGACTAAGGTTAGTCCTTGCAGCCTTCAGAACATCGCCTGTTGAGAGTCTCTATGTAGAAGCTGACAAGGCACCTGCATATATCAAAGGTGAGAAATTAGCTCTGCAGTATTATGTAAAATTGAAATCCCGTTCATACAAATCCTGCATATGATGGTACATTCCATCCAAAATACAGGAAATTATTCCAAAGAAATGAAAGGGCTATAAGACTTTTTGGCCTTCGAATGGAAATGATCAACAACGAAGCAGGATTGGATCTGACAAAAATACATGATACGATAATACCAAAGATTCCACTGTGGACCATAAGGATTCCAAAGATCATACAGGCCTTAAGCAGACTCCACAAGCAAAAAAACCCATCCTCTAATTTTCCACGATGAATTAGAGAAAGTCAAAGATAACTATCCAAGACATATGCACATCTTCACAGATGGATCAAAACATGAAGAAGCAACAGGATGTGCTGCAATTTACAACAATAATATAAATAAGAAGCATCTCCCAAATGACACTTTCTATTTTTAATGCAGAAGTATGTGCAGTGGATATGACGCTCAATTTAATTTCAAAATCCAAAAATAAAAGATCATTATCTTTTCAGACTCTTTATCTGTACTACTATCACTACAAAACAGGAAATTTGACAATCCATTAATAACGATATTGCTATGTAAAATGGAATATTTGTCAAAGGATAATGAATTATTACTGTTGGATCTCAAATCATATCGGAATCAGAGGAAACGACAAAGCTGATAGGGCGGCCAGGTCTGCCTTAGGCATGGCTCAGGAGACAAATTTTAAGATTCTATATACAGATTTTAAAATGAAGATCAACAGGTATATCCAACAACAACGACAACAACGTAAAAGCAAAACTTCTAGCGATCAAAACTACATCAGAAGAATGGAAAAAAAAGCTTATGAAAAAGCCGAAAGGAGGAAGCAGTGTTATCTGGACTTCGCATAGGTCACACAAGGATTACACATTCCTACTTACTTGAAGACAAACAGCAACCAATATGCTATGCATGCCAGACTGCGTACACAATCAAGCATATTCTTACTGAATGCATTGATTTGGTCCCTATAAGAGAAACATTCTACAAAGCAGGTACAATGAAGGAACTGTTTCAGAAAAATAAAGTAGAGACAATAATGAACTTTTTAATAGCTGTCGATCTATATAAAAAATATAATTATCTAAAAACATATAAATCCATTTGGTATTAAATGAACTGAAAAAGGATGATATGCCATAAAAAAGGAAAAAAACATTTAATGAATGTTTTCAAAATACTATTTTTTTGTCTAAAGACTTTTTTTTTGCACAGAACTTTAAAAAAAATACAATTGATTCGGCATATTTAATGCCGAATCAATTGTATTGATATGCCGTAAAACAAGATTGATATGCCGTAAAACAAAACAAACCAAAACAAACCAATTATTCCAATATAGATAAAATTGTATCTACTAACTTTGTGTCTGCATTTCTGGGGTTTTCCGAAAATTAAAACATGTTTGACGAAACATGAAGTCGCCAATTTCCTAAATGTGTTATATATTAATGAACTTGACTAGATATAAGATAGAAAATAACTGTCAAGAGTTCAAGGGTTGACATTCATTTTGTGTTGTTAAGCCCCCATTAGATGGTCTTCAAATGGTTGAAGTATTTTCAAATGTTCAAAATCAACATAATATTGTATAATTTAACTACGGTTTAAATTTCATTAAAATCAGAGGTCAAATAATTAAAATTAGTGGGGAGAGGTCATCCTCTCTTGCAAACACCTTAATAATTAATTTTGAAACTTTTATGCACACCATTAACTTATTTGTGAAAGGTTATATCTGATTATACTTAAAACATTATCAACTATGGTGTCGCCATATTCATTTCTATTGCAAACAAACGTACAGACAAATAAACATCCTTCTTCTATATGTAATCCAAACTTAAATAAAAAAATAAAATTGGATTTTCTTCACCTTCACCGACAATTGCAATCTCCAATATTAAAAGTTTTCTCTCCAATCTTCACTCTCTTCTCTTCCAAACTCAACTCCCTCTTCAGTCAAAAAAGTACGGTTTTTATATTGTTTAACCCACCACATATGCAAATTATTGCTGTATCTTAAATCACACGCCCCCATGATCATCAAAGATCATTTCCCATCACAGAATCCTGTGCCCAAATCGCAACCGCCTCACCTTCATATCCGGTGCTTACATCTCCATCGTTTACTTGGACCACACGCCTCAAATCTAAAATATGCCGTGGCATCCCATCGACACTCAAGTTGTTAGGGGATTGCACTCCAGTAATCACTCCTCTTCCCCATTGCGTTGTACATCGAGCATTTGGTGGCTTCACCCAAACCTCTTCTCCTATTTGGATTCTGGCTGGTCCTTGCTCTTCGACTTCTGAGGATATATCTCTTGGATGTCGCCATTCATATTTAAAAATGGATCTATGTGACACTGTCTCGTCCCTCTGTCTGACCTTGGGTGCCATGTTGTACCAGAATGTGGCCTCTTCGGGTGATATCCCTCCTCTCTCAGCTATTGCTTTCACTGTCCGATGATGTCGCTCTACTATTCCATTTCCTCTAGGCCTATAGGCTGCCCTATAATATCTTTTTATTTTCCATTTTTCTAGCATTGTCTGGAGACGTTCTGAGCGAAAAACGGTGCCATTGTCCATTATCACCTCCATTACCGGACCCCGTTCAAGCATCACCGTCTCCAATTCCTCTGTAACCGCAGTTGCCGTCTCCGTATGTAACTCCCTCCATATTGCTAGTCTCCCAGGCCCACAGTCAATTATTGACAAGTATGCGCCCCCACGATAGTGTGTTATGTCAATAGCTAATCTTGTCCAATTATTTGAAGTTCCAATTTCACCAGGATCATGTATATTCGGGGCAGGATCGATTGATTGACATTGAACTCTCTGAACTTCCTCCCGTCTTATAAGTGGATCAACTTTCCGCACCAAATATAATGTTCTATCCACTCCGATGTGGTGCATGCAATGCAACTCTTCTAGTTCTCCGGTTTCTAAACAGCATACCGGGACCTCTTCTTTCTCAACTAACCACCGTTTCTTTATTCGGGTTAGCGCATCTGCTTTGTTTCTCTGTGAACGCACAAACACTGCCTTTATTCGCAGTCCAAATTCGGATATTAACACTCCAAGTATTCCCAATCTTCGTTTTACGATCATTTCTCCAGCACCCTTGGTTCTTATTTTTCCACTCTCCTCCACTGTAGAGTTCACCCAACTTAGTACCGTTGCTGAATCGGTCCTTATTTCAATCTCTCTCAATCCCCATTTTATGGCTAAATTGACGCCTTTCAAAACAGCATCTAATACGACCACGTTAATGTGATTGCAGTCATCTTTTTTTCTCAGCCATGCTGCTTCTTCCGCCACCAAACCACCAATCTCCACAACCACGCCTGTTGCAATACTGCTTGCATCACACCACACTACTCCTATTTTTGTTTCAGGTATGTGCCAAGCTCCACTAACTGGGTCCTCCTTCTCTACATCAGTTAGAATCTCCTGTATTACTTTGACAGTTTTGCCATCAACTCTTTCCTCCCAGTCTACTCCACTTGCTCTTCTTTTAACATAACTGCATGCCAGTCGCAGCCATGCAGCAACTGAATAGTGCCCCAACAATTTGCCGCAGATAGAGAATAACTGCCGCCTAATCATTTCTTCCGTCATCTCCAGGACTTCGTTGCCCCTTTTGAACATCAGCTCACCCGTCTTTCCTTTCATCAACTTAAGTCCTAGTGCCGCTCCGCCGTCCAAGGATTCAGGTGGCTTTGCTGTCAGCCCAAATCCCTTAAGATGTTCCACCACTTCCTCTGTCGATACTTTTGTCACATCTACGATTATGTCATCAATGTACGAATCAGTGGCCTCAGTTGTCTTATTTCCTTTCATTAACACAGTTTTTAGAATGGCTGCCATAATTTTTGGTGCAACATTAAGCCCAAATCCTAACCGTGTCAGACAGTAGGTTCTTTCTTTATAGCAAACTAGCTGGTACTGCCATAGCTCTTTTGCCACGTGTAGGTGCAAGTAGGCAGACTTAAGGTCGACAATCGCAGTTCCTCCTGACAACCGCCTCCATTTTCTCATCTTTTCATCACACACATCTATTAGGTCGCTCCCTGTATGACATGCTACAAAACGGTTCAATTCCCGAAAATCTAACACTGGCCTCACTTTACCTTTTGTGGCCTGGATCACTGCCATCAACGGTAACACACCTTTTTCTTCACCCTTCCATGGTAAGAGCATACCATCTGCTATCCATCTTTCCACTTCCTTCTCGAACTCTGAATTTTTCTCACTGTCCAGGGAATTCTTATAATATTTTACTTTGTTCTGCAACACTGGATGCTCTCCCATCCATTTCCATTTCACTGTCCATCTCTCTCCATCAAAATCCGCCTCGAAATCTTTATCCTCAATTTTGCAAACGTTCGGCTGATGGGCAGCTATGGCACAGTGTACATCTCCAAACTTTACCTCAGTTTTGTTGATACTCACACCTCCCATCTCATTGATCACGTCCATTCCAATTATGACATCAATTCCGTCAATCATGTGATCCATCAGAATCACTTCCACCTTCACTCGTACCCCACATACTTTCATTTCCACTTGCCGGGTTCCCTTACATTTTACGTACCGACCGTCAACTGTTTTTATCGTGCCACTTCTACCACACCCACTCACAAGTTTGGAGTTAAGTAGAGTGGTGGTGCATCCAGTGTCAACAAGTGCCGTCATTACAGCATCATTTACTGCCATTTCTATCATGGGTAGAGTTCCGTACTGCGCCTTCATTCTGTTTCTGGGGTAGCTACTGGCACAGAAGCTCCCCTTTGCTCGTTTCCCTGAGCCAGAGAACAATATCTCACAATGTGCCCAATTCTTCCACACTCATAGCACCTTACTCTGACTCTAGCTGGCTCCGTGCAATCTTTAATAAGATGTGGTTCTTGACACCTAAAGCACCGAATGCTTGAAGATTCTCTTTGAATCTCATTTTCCAGTGTAGTGCTTTGTGCACTCGCTGCCACCGTCCCAGTATCTCGCATCCTCTTGCTAACCAATAGCCATGCAGTCGGTATCAGTCGACTAACATCCAGTCTCTCCAAGTGATGCAATTGTTGCAGTGCCACAGATACGTCATTTGGAAATCTTGGGATGAACGCGAGTTTTGCTGTCTGATCCAGACCTATCCCTAGGTATCCAGCTAATCCAGCCAATCTTTTGATATTGTTGGCATAAACATCCACCGATTCTCCAGTCCACCTGAATCGTTTCAGTTTTTCATAGGCGTCGAAAGAACCTTCAGTGAATGCTGTTACCAATCTCATCTCTATCATTTCCGCATCTAATTGGTCTGTATCACTCATCTCGAGGTAGAGAGCAAGCGCATCCCCATGCAGAAAAAGTGGAATGAAACTAGCCAGGTCTTGTACTCTCTGTAGTTTCGCCACCAGTTTTACTTTTTTCATCCACCCGACTACATCACATTCTCCACTAAAAGGCGATATCACATCCTTGCTCAAACTTATTTTTCCGGACTCCATATTCTCCTCTTCATGCGGAAATAGCTTGTAATCCAAACTTAAATAAAAAAAATAAAATTGGATTTTCTTCACCTTCATCGACAATTGCAATCTCCAATATTAAAAGTTCTCTCTCCAATCTTCACTCTCTTCTCTTAACAAAATAGTACGGTTTTTATATTGTTTAACCCACCACATATGCAAATTATTGCTGTATCTTAAATCACACTATATATATAAAGTAGACTGAACTCACCACTCTATTCACCTTATTTACTCGAGCGTGTTTCAAGAGATTTATGACTATTTTCAACATCTAACAAAAATGCTACTTTTCGACCGCTATCACAGACTCCCACAAAAACATATTCCATACAGATGGTAGCAAAATATTTTCCCTCTAATTTTTGTATTCCTACTCTCCCACTTAAGTAAATTACATCGGATAATTTAGTGAATCATGACCGTACATATTTAATTTCATTCTTCTAATAATTTCATACATAATATACAAGATTTTGTAATCAATTAATAACCGCTCCCTGATATTCCTTCAAAATTACAGAATATCGGATTACGTATACTTATTAATTGTCCGTCGTTACTTATAACTATCAAACATACAGTTACACTCATTTCAGAATTTTCGGTTTACATTAACGAACTGAATAAATTCTTTCATACATTGGTTCAAATGGTATCATGTACTTATTAATTTCCTCAAGCAAATTTATTTCAGTTGCGAATCTTCGATTGTTACACGTATACTTCTTTTCTATCATTTATACTTTCATGTTTAAACACTTCAGCAATTTCATCCATAACACTGAATTTGAAATAACTCATTGGCGTAAAATGAACAGAGGTCCACTTGCTCATAAAAATATTATGGACACCCTTAATAGCTTCTTTCCAAGACGCTGGCCAGTAATAAAAACACACACAATACAGTTAAATTATTTCACTTTTAACCATCCATAGTTATCGAACATTATTCAAACAATCGCAAAACATCAGAATATATTATTATTATTATTATTATTATTATTATTATTATTATTTCATATGATTTTTTAAATTTATAATTCTTGAAAACTTCGCTACTTTGATTGATTTTTATTTTAAGTAATTTCTTATCTTTTCTTTTTTCTTTTCATTTTACCTTTTATAACCATCCGCTCTCTAACTCTCACTCTCTGTCTCTCTCTCTTTATTTATTTATTTACTTACTTTTTACAATAACAAAAAAGAAATCCTTCTAGACTGCGGCAATTTTTACTTTCATCGCCAGTAGATTGATTTTGGACCCACCCCCCAAAAAACTTTCTCTCTTCATTTCTTTGTTTACTTACTACAATAAACAAAAAGGTTAATTTAATTCGGTTTATTTTTACTAATTTATTTTTACGTTTCAAACTATACTTAAGTTTACAGTGTAGTATCTGTTAATACCTTTAAAAGAAATCGTTCTAGACTGCGGCAATTTTTATTTTTTTCCCTAGGTGATGGATTTTCAATACATTAAAAACCACCATTGCTTTGTATGGTTGATAAATTCATTCTACAAACAAAAAGGGACTCCGGATGTGGCTAAAAATTGTATCAGTCTAGAAGGATTTTTCCTTCACTGAACTTGGAAAAATTCAATCATATTTTTGGATCACATTACTCTTTTATGCGGGGGGGGGGGGGGGGGGGTTAATTTAACAAATAACCTACTACTTACAATCGTAGTGGGAAGGGGTCACACAAAAAAGAAAAATTTATTTTGTTTGATTCAAAACATTGATAAGTCCTATTTCAATCACCTAAATTACTTACAGGGTTCTTTTCAACTTCATTTTTATGAATTAATACTCTAATACTTATATATATCTTCCGCGCAACGCCGGGACACGGGCCCTGCTATATTACATAATACGTTATTTGCCTCTTTATGGTGCTTATGCAGTTTTCAGACCAGGCTTATATTCCTCCACACGAGGACACATTTAGACAAAAAGTCGGTTTTTAATATGGGGAAATCCATCTCCCCAAATAAAGACACCCCGGATTTGGACTAAAATAAAAATTGTCGCATAGAAGGATTACCAGCAAGATTGCAACAACTAACTCAACATGTTGCATTAATTGTTTCAGCTGCTCTTTAACATTAACATTGTGGGGTCTGTGTTCGCGTTGGTCACTCATAAGCACCAAATAATTTAATAGTTACAGATTTGGCAAGGAATTTCTTGAGTGATTCGACTTCCCCGGACAGCGCCGGGGCACGGGTCAGCTAGTATTATCAAATTCTTTTAAAGTTATGATGAAATCGGTTATATATATATATATATATATATATATATATATATATATATATATATATATATATATATATAGAGAGAGAGAGAGAGAGAGAGAGAGAGAGAGAGAGATAGAAGAAAAAAGAGTGATAAATATGCAACGATTGTCCAAATTTATTTCAAATTTCAATTGTTCAATGCAAGGT
Source organism: Sepiola atlantica (assembly GCA_963556195.1). Lineage (NCBI taxonomy): Eukaryota > Metazoa > Mollusca > Cephalopoda > Sepiida > Sepiolidae > Sepiola > Sepiola atlantica. The sequence goes on from OY744515.1 coordinate 73,787,252, forward strand.
GTATTCAGTAATAAACTAGTGTTTATTATTCTTTCCTTAAGCCAAGGCTTTTCAAAGATCGAAATCTTATCATCAGAGGAGAAATACAAAGTTCAAATATTTGAAAAATATGAAAATTATTATTAAAAGAATTTTTGTTAAAAAAAACGCAGTGAATGAAAAGAAATATTCCGTGAAAAAGATATGTAAATTGTCCGGGTGGTAAATTTCCGTTTAAAAGAAGTCCGATGAATTGTAGAATGTGAAGATAAACTCTTTGCGTGGGAGCAGTGTGGAGAAAGTGCTAAAAATATAGGTAAGTCCAGACGCACTTAAAGGGGATTGAAAAGATAGAAACTGGCAATTTTTTTATATATACTTTCAGGAACAAATAAGGCAGATGATATCTCATTCAAGGTTTAAATCCAAATGAAACAAAAAAGGCAAAATGGTTAAAGATTTGGGGTTAGGGGGAGGGTTTATGAGGTACGGGATTGTTTAAATAGCCGCTTTGTGAGTTGGGGGAAATAAAAAAGAAGGGAAAAGGAAAAGGAGGAAGGGTTGGTATGGGGATGCAGTTAAAGTGACAGGGAGGTTGAGGGTGTGGCGGGCGGTAGGATGTAGATTTTGGAGGGTGGGATTAATCTGAAGCAGGATGTGGGTATAGAGATTGCTGATTCTAAAAATAGAATTCAAATGAGTGAGCTTCTAACATTTCAGGCAGCTAAGAGCAAATTAAATTGTAGTTACCAGTTATGGTTTCTGGGGGTTTAAAAAGGGTTAAAGTAGAATTAGTTAAAAGCATGGTAAAATAAATAGAGGAATGTGAGAGAGTGAATGATTAAAATCAAAAATTAAAAATTAAAATTTAAAAGGAGCTAGGGAATAGTTAATTTAAAAAGATTTATTTTAAAACCAAATTAAGGGGTTGATGAATAATTAGGAGGGACATTAAATGACCAAGGAGACAAGAGGGGGAAATAAATTAATGGGAAAAGAGTTAGTGAAATTCAAGATCAAGTCTGTCCTACTCGGTTTTACATTGAAATTTAGGAGAGGGGAACAGTGTAAGGGATAAGGATAGATTGTTTGAAACAATTTGTTTCGATTACAAGTAATAGGCGGTGGAATTGGGTTAGTTCAATCAAAACTTGAGTGCAGTGTCAGTGTTATAATCAATAGTTTAAATGGTGAGTGAGTCGTAACAGGGTAACAATTAACAATTACAGTTTAAAATTAAATTAGATATATAAGGGAAGCTTGCAAGGGGTTTCCAAGTAGTATGAAAATATGATTTGAGGGGATGGGGGTGAAATTGGTCAAATATAAGATAAGGTGAGCAAAAGGAGAATAGACCGATAGAAAATGGCTTGCGAGTAGTTAGAGGGATTAGGATTATTCAAAATAGGCCAAAATAAGTAGTTATGCAACTAGCCTGAATCAATCAATTAGTTAAAAAAAATTTCTCAAGGGGGGTATGGAGGCTATTAAGGAGATAGGACAGAAATGCTAATAACAGTTGAATTAATACCGTTATAATAATAATATAATACGTGTTATGGGCCAGGGTTGGATTGAAAAATTAAGCAGACTTACATTTTGATGCTAATGTGTTAGAGATCTAATAAGAATTACAAGGGGATATAAATGGACCCAATTGGAGGGGAATTCAAAGATCGTAGTTAAAAGGAGGACAAAAAGAAGTTACAGGGGAAGATGTTGCAATTAAGAGGAGTCCAATATAAGGACGATATAGTGGATGTGTGGGAGATAATAAGGGGGTGAGAATAAGAGGCCATGAAGGAGTTTGTGGGTGGGTTTACGGACAGGAGTAAAAAGTGATAGATATAAGAGGTTAGGAGTAGAGCTGAAGTAAAAGGATAATAGGAGCTATATTGCAGATGAGGTATAAATGTCTAGATATTAGATATGTTAATGATCGGTGGGAAGTAGGAGGAATAATGTTAGTTCAATCTACTAAAGGTGTTACGGGTAGATATAGTTGTTAGGTGCAATGGGGAGGAAAAATTTATTGGGAGGGTTAATTAGTGAGATTAGGGGCGTTAAGAATAGAAGTTATAAGGTTACCCTGGGATATAGTTTAGAGATTTGTCAAATGCTAAAAAACGGGGGGAGTTATTGGCTGGATGGAGGAGTGTCAGAGGGAGTAATGAAATTAATGTATTTAAATTTTCGTTTGTGTCTGCAATTTGAAATAAGTTCATTTTTGGAGTTAATAACATTTAAGTTCTTGGGTGCAGTAGCTATCATATAAGTTTCCAAGGTACATAGTTGGCAGAAGGTAGAACCAGGAGTATATGAGTTTGACTTTTTTAATATAGACCAACTTAGGGAGTAGGGAATCTTTTTGATGTTAAAGCTTTTTATTAGGTTGGAAAGAGAAGTGCTAGTGGTACTATTATTATTGTGTTTAAAAGAGTAGATATGGTTAGAGATTCGAGTCTTTATGGGGAAAGCACTAGCACCAATATAGGTATGAATTTTGTGGGGGGTTGTTGTTATATTATTTGTGTTGTTTATATTATTGGGGATACTTACGGTTTGTATGCTCGGATTCTGGTCGAAGTTTAAGTTAGGGTTATTGGTTGGGGAAAATGGGGTGTCTTGGGGGATGAGATCGGATTCATTATTAGTTAGTGGTAGTTGTTGGTCAGTGTGGAGGGTGTTATTTAGTGGAGGGGGTTGCTGATGGGGATGGTTGAGGGGAAAAGGGAGAGATTGTATGTTGGCATTATTTTGCATATCGGTATTAATTTGTGTATTGGTATTAATTTGTGTAATGGTGTATTGTTTAACAGTACAGGAATATATAACGTTGCATTGTATGCAATCACCGTTTAATGGGCATTCTCTAGATTTTTGGCAGTTGCAGTTATTAGTGGGGTGTATGGTAGGTGCTGTTTGTTGGGCAGATTTAATTTTTTTGTTGTTAGATGTGATGATGGTTTGTGCTATATTGGGCAGTGTGGAGTAAGAAATTTTAATAGAGTCCTTATTTAAAATAGTGCTGTATTTATGTGGGTGCTTGAACGAGTTATCTAAAATTTTGAAAAATTCCTTAGCTATATTAGTTTTTACATTGCAATTATAGGGTGGGTTAAACCAAATATTATCCTTTCTTCTAGTTTTTTATTTTATTTTCACTGTGTTCTTGAGGGTTAGCCGTTTTAACTATATTAATAGTTTTAATGTGTCTATTTACATATTTCTTAGGTTTCTTGGGTATCGTGGTGCTAGTTCGTTGTCTATCTTGTGTAGCCATTTTGTAGGTAATAACATTTAAAGGTTTATTCCCCTGGAGAGGGGGATTATTTTCATATTTAATTTTATCAGTGTATCCCGAGTTAAGGAGTGCGTTATTATAAAAACTAGAATTTTGTTCGAAGATAGGTTTATTAGCTGAAAGTCTTGAAATTCTATTTGAAATTGAAGGGACTATTGAGTTAATGATGGATTTAGGGTGGTTAGAGTGCTTATGTACGTAAAATAGGGTTAGATTAGGTTTGTGGTAAGGGCTAAATGATTCGGAGTTAAGGTCTAGTGTTAGGTCAAGGAAATTAGATATTCTTTTCTCGGGTTCTATAGTTATGGTTAATCCGAAGTTTTTAAAGAAATTGTGTAGGTTCTTTTTGGTGTTGTTGTATTGTCTGGGTCTCTCCCTAGAGATAAAGAGCGCATCGTCTCTGTAAAGTCCACCGTGTAAGTGTCCGAATTCAAGCTTTAATTGTCTCATATATATATATATATATATATATATATATATATATATATATATATATATATATATATATATATATATGATATTTTTTATTTACACAGACATGTACAAAATCTGCGACACTGGCATGTCGATGTTATCGATTAACAGTTACTATAAACTGAGATCTCATCAGGAAGAGTAAGAATCCGATCTCAACCTCAGATCATATTTGGGGAGATTTTGTACATGTCTGTGTAAATAAAAATTATCCTATTATCATAGCTCTATTTTGATATTGAGCACTTTATAAACTCGGTTAAAATTCTCTGGATTACCACCATGTGGATATTTTTTTACCTGGACTATTACCATTATATATATCTATATATATATATATATATATATATATATATATATCTATATATATATATATATATATATATTTTGATTTTATTCCATTAGTTGCGACAAAACAGGTTTTGTTTCATTGGTGCGAATAGCTACCAATTCATCGGGCCAGCGAAAGGAATTCAAATGGCATAAAATTTTAAGTTCACTTTAACGGGAGATTGAAAATTGAAAATACATTGGAGGGGGAGGGGGATAGAGTTGGGGCTTTGTCTATAACGGCGACATGGGACATGAGAGGGGAGGGGGAGGACCCCAACAAGTCGTGTTTCAAATTATTACGTGGGAGGTTTTGCACGTGCCAGTGCTGCGACGATCTCAATCTCGGCCGGGGCGGGAGGAGGGAGATGGGGCGACGGCCAGAGTGAGTCAAATTCAAAATGAGAATAAAACCATGATTACAACCGTCATTCTTATTTTATTTTAATTCTAATAAGTAATTATCATGTGGATAAAAATGTTTGATAATTTTAATTTAGGGTATTAATTGCTACTTTTGCATTTTATTTATTTTATTTTAATGTTTTGTTTATTATTTGTAGTGAATTTTGTTGTGATTATATTTTTTTAAATTGTGATTATATTATACCGAGATCAATACTAGTGGAATCTTTTATAAAAGAAGTTTTCTGGTGTTACCAGTCTTATCACCAACAAAACCGATTATGACAATGGCAACGCCCGCCAACCATACCCACGACAGTCGCAGCGACAACAGCCTTATGTAAAAGCCTTAATAAAAATAAAAATAAAAATAAAAATAAAAATAAAATAAAAATAAAAATAAAGATAAATATAAATAAAATTAGAATAAAATAGAAATAGAAATAACAAGTTTGTAAGAATATTAATGATAATAACAATAATAATAATAATAATAATAATAATAATAGTATTAAAAAATAATAATAATAATAATAATAATAATAATAATAATAATAATACTAATAATAATAATAATAATAGTAATACTGATAAATATCACCATCATTACCATCTTGCTACTTGTGAAGTCATTGGGCGAAATAAGTCGACAAGTGACGGTAGGCTTTTTTAATTCCACTGCCAATGACAAGGACTAAGTACCAGTTAATAATTAAGTGTTCAAGGTAGTGATCGAGAGGTTAAGTAATTGAGATTAGTCTAAGTGATATCAGTGTTGATAGCTGTCCCAGTTATGGGTTTATGTTAGAATTGGTAGTATGGCTGAGAGGTTATTGAGGCTGTGCATTATAGGTAGTACGTAGAGATTTGATATTATTGGTAGTTTAGAGGGGTGGTTATATATTTATAGATTCATCATGACTTGTTGGGGTGGGATTGGGTTGTAAATTTGGGTGGGTGGGTAGGGGGTTATAGTGTGTTTTGGGGTAGTGTATAGTGGGGGTTAAATGTTATCATTCATTTTTGTAAAAAACAAAAACAAAAAAACTGTTAATTTTATGTTGAAGTTAAGTAGGGTTGGTGTGGGGTTAAGGTGGGGTATGTGGGTTGCTAAGGAGGTAGAGTCTACTATGTTTACAGTTGATAGATGTCTCTTGTTTTCTATTTAAGAGTTTGTTTTTGTCCTTAAAGCGGATAATTTCCAGTTTATCATTTAAGCATAATCTACATGGAGAGTTTATTGACTTGCAGGTGCTGGATTTTTTCAAGATTTTCCACTTTATTATGGGAGTTTCTTTTTTGGTTTTTATTTTGTGGTAGTGTAGTGAAAGTCCGGTTTGTCCAGGATGGTCTGGGTTGTTGAAGGAGAGTTTATGGTTGTAGAATCTGTCCTTGATGTTGTTGCCTGCCAGACCAATATAATAGTTAGTCTGGGATGGGTTTTCAGTTGAGGAGATAGATGCCTCATAGACCACTTGGGTTGATAGGCACTTTTGATTTAGGGGGCAGTTTGATTTGTTATTACAGTTGCATGTTCTTTTAGAATTTGAGGTTACTGGGGTGTTTAGTATTTTCATGTTGTGCTTTTTTATGATTTTTTCTAAGTTGTCACCACAACAATAGCTGAGTTTTAGTGTATTCTTATTGAAAATTTTATGGAGTATGCTGTTATGAATTATCTTTAGCATAGGGCTCATAAGTATCTCTATTGAGGTTGAAGGTAATATCGAGGAAATTGACCTGTTTAACATTTGATGTTATTTCAGCCTTTAGGCCTATTCGTTTCATTTCTTTGGATATTATTTTTTTGGTTTGTTCACATTTTTGTCCGTTTGTGTTTTTAACGTACATTAGGCCATCATCTCTGTAGAGGCCGATTGAATCGACTTCAAGATCTTTTGTTAGGTTGTATAGTAAGTACAGGCCAACCAAGTCTGTTACCTCGGCAGAGTCAAGAGAGCCCATAGATACATCGAATGAAGAGAAATGGTCTTTCTTTGTCCATTGTTCTTTGTTATTTATTAGTACTGTGGTTCGACATTTTTTGATTATGTTTATTTCGTCTTCCGAGATATTAGAGAGGAGAGTGGCGAATTCTATGACATTTTCGAAGAGTGCTTTGGTTATTGAGGGGTAGTAATTAACTATATCGAATTGTATGAAAGAGCATTTATCTTTATTTCTAATTCTATTGAACCAGCTTATGGTAGATTTTTTATAATTTTTTGTGATATTTTGTGTAATTAAATTCTGGTATTTTGTTTTAGTAAGTTTGTAAAAGTTATGAGTTTTGTCTGCTTTTACTAGCACAAGTTTGGAGTTATTAATTTCATTAACCATGTTATCCAGTTTTTTCTGGAAATGGGTTTTTTTCTTATAGAAAGTTATATTTTTTATCATGTTATATAAGTCATCTTCAAAATTATCAAGTTGTTCGACCCGAAATAGGCTTTCCATTTCATCCTTCTTAATAGTTCTTCTGTCTTCATGATCAGAATAGTAAGGTAATCCCGTTTGTTTATGGAAGGGATGTTCTTTAGGGATGTGTTGAGGTTAATTTTATCCATTTGGCAGGGTATAATCCAGCGGTTTGGAGAGTGCTCAACTGGTTAGGAGCAGAGTATAATTAACTTGTTACAAATATCCAGGGGGTATGAATCCGAAGGAAGTTGAAACCGGGTTTATGAGAGTGCTCAATGAAAATTCAGAGCAAAATATATATTTTTTGATTTTATTCCATTAGTTGCGACAAAACAGGTTTTGTTTCATTGGTGCGAATAGCTACCAATTTATCGGGCCAGCGAAAGGAATTCAAATGGCATAAAATTTTAAGTTCACTTTAACGGGAGATTGAAAATTGAAAATACATTGGAGGAGGAGGGGGATAGAGTTGGGGCTTTGTCTATAACGGCGACATGGGACATGAGAGGGGAGGGGGGAGGACCCCAACAAGTCGTGTTTCAAATTATTACGTGGGAGGTTTTGCACGTGTCAGTGCTGCGACGATCTCAATCTCGGCCGGGGCGGGAGGAGGGAGATGGGGCGACGGCCAGAGTGAGTCAAATTCAAAATGAGAATAAAACCATGATTACAACCGTCATTCTTATTTTATTTTAATTCTAATAAGTAATTATCATGTGGATAAAAATGTTTGATAATTTTAATTTAGGGTATTAATTGCTACTTTTGCATTTTATTTATTTTATTTTAATGTTTTGTTTATTATTTGTAGTGAATTTTGTTGTGATTATATTTTTTTAAATTGTGATTATATTATACCGAGATCAATACTAGTGGAATCTTTTATAAAAGAAGTTTTCTGGTGTTACCAGTCTTATCACCAACAAAACCGATTATGACAATGGCAACGCCCGCCAACCATACCCACGACAGTCGCAGCGACAACAGCCTTATGTAAAAGCCTTAATAAAAATAAAAATAAAAATAAAAATAAAAATAAAAATAAAATAAAAATAAAGATAAATATAAATAAAATTAGAATAAAAATAGAAATAGAAATAACAAGTTTGTAAGAATATTAATGATAATAACAATAATAATAATAATAATAATAATAGTATTAAAAAATAATAATAATAATAATAATAATAATAATAATAATAATAATAATAATAATAATAATAATAATAATAATAATAATACTGATAAATATCACCATCATTACCATCTTGCTACTTGTGAAGTCATTGGGCGAAATAAGTCGACAAGTGACGGTAGGCTTTTTTAATTCCACTGCCAATGACAATGACTAAGTACCAGTTAATAATTAAGTGTTCAAGGTAGTGATCGAGAGGTTAAGTAATTGAGATTAGTCTAAGTGATATCAGTGTTGATAGCTGTCCCAGTTATGGGTTTATGTTAGAATTGGTAGTATGGCTGAGAGGTTATTGAGGCTGTGCATTTCTTAAAAGTCTAAATTTCCTTAAGTCCCCCTCCAAAAAAAATCTTATTTTTTAAATGGTTCAATCTATTTTTTATAAAAACACCTCATTATTTTTAAATGGTCCAATCTTTTATTTATAATAGCACATTATTTTTAAAATGATCCAATCACTTTTATAAAAACACCTTATTATTTTTAAAAGGGTCCAACTTTTTTTATAAAAACACATTATTTTTAAATGGTTTAATATCTGGCATAATTACTGCATTAGTCATACACTCTTAGAATCTCAGTTCTTTTTATAACAAAAAAGTTGTTTTATTTCATATAACGTTTTACTTCTTCTTCTTCTTCTTCTTCTTCTGTTCATTTGACATTATTCATTCTTTCTTCAGGGGTAAGACGTTTTTGATATTTTGCAAGCTCACTCTCCAGTCCTCACGGTTCAACAGGTTAACTTTCTTCAAATTCCACTCTATATGGTCTTGTCCACACATTTGCTTCCAAGTTTCCTTAAATAGTTTATCCAAGATGAGTTATGCTATAAATTATTTAAGTGAAAATAGATTTTATTGTGAAACTAGAATAATACCCGTCGTGTAAAATTAATTCCCCAAACAGAACAGTTTTTAACCACTTTTATGTCCCGTTGCAAAGATTAAAATCAAGATATAATGCTACTAAAACTTATGTCTAGAATCCTTACTCTAATTTTGAACAAAATCCATTACATGATTTTAATTGTAGAAAATGTCTCAAATTAACCCCTTAAGCTTTAGCTTTAATTCGAGACATTTTAAGAGGAAATTGAAATTTAGGTAAACTTGCTTAATTGGTGTCTCATAACTATGGATCAAATTTAATGATATATTTGAATTTTCAAATAGGAGGTTATGCCCATATAATGTACCCTAAAAACCCTTTAAAAAACCCAAAGAAACTGAAATTTAATGCCTAATACGTTGTTAAAAATTTTTTTAAATCGGAGGTATCTAAATTTTTGTGAATGGCTTCTATTCCCTTTCCCCTCCTTTGCATTTAATTAAATATAGCCCACATTTGGATTCCTTACGCCTAACAACTGTAGCCTTTCTTGACCTTTTGTCTAAGAGAAAAATGTAGTATCTGTATTTCATCTTTCTGTCCTTGATCAGTGAAGGAGAAATCCTTCTCGACTGAAACAATTTAAATTTTTATTTCAAAGCAGAGTGCCTCTTTTGGGGGAGCTGGATTTTCCCAAATGATAACCCGACCTCTGCCTTCATGGAGAGGCAAGAAAATAGCAACTGTATTCCGAAATTCATAATGATTGGTTAATTAGTTTACGAGTGAATCATGTACATACAAACATATAACCATATCTCAGTTTATAAAGATAGAAATAAAAAGTTTGGCAATTTGTTCATTGTTGATGGAGTGTGTAGCCTAGTTTAGTTACAATCATTTTATTGGTGCAAAACGAGGCATAAAACTAGGATCATATGTTACCTGATTTACTTGGTTTAAATTAAAAACCGAATAAATAAATGATAAATTCTAAAAATAAAACCGAGAAAAGGTATTAATATATTATTATATAGATTTGGATTATTCCTACTACTATTCTCATTTTGGTTGTTATTTTCTGTACATTTCGGCCGATGTAACCTCCGACCTTCTTCAGGTGCATCTTTTCGATCCTGGGAAACTTTACGTTGAACTATAAAACCAATACGTAATTTCGAACTGAACCATTTTATGTAATCCATAGGGGTGGATTCTTCTTGTTCTGTCAGCCATGACCGGGTAGAATTGTTAATTATTTAAAGTTATTTTTAGTTATGTCAAGGTTTTCAGAGTTTAACAGAGTTTAACATAAATATTCCACAGTTCAGAAAGATGCACATAAAGAAGGTCAGCAGTTACATCGACTAAAACGTTGTGAAAATACCAAACCAACATGAAAATAGTAGTGCAAATAATCTACATAATACAAATGATCAATCCTTATCTAATGATTCCGAAACATAAGTGTTTATTTTATTTTCATTTGTTAATTTATTTCCTTTAATAAAGTAATTATTATTTTCACTTTTGACTTTTGAGCCTTGGTGGATGTATGCGCTCTACCCGGTGCCATTCTACTTGAGGCAATCTTCTCCATTGCTTGTCTTAATACAAAAATTGTTTTTAATTCTACACAAGTTTATGACATTGCAAATAAGCATGTTAGCATGTCGTTAAAACATGTTAGAAACAAGGACTAACGGCAACAGCACGCTGTCACCACATGGTTTGATGACTTTAGAGAATTGTTGTTCACTTCCTGTTGTTCAAGAACATAACTCACCTGCAATTGCTTTAGTTGGAACTGTTTTATAGAAAAGTAAAAGTGATTTATCTGCACATATGCTAATTAGTGTTTAAAACCATTCGTACAACCATTCTTCTTTCTTAAGTTTGACAAACCTATTTAAACTATTTAAACTATTTAAATTATTTAAACTATTTAAACTATTAAAATTGGTTTCCTTCATCATTGCCATTCATATTTATATTATGTTTCAGTCAATGTGCCTTCTTCAGGTTTATTGTTCCAAAGACATGTCTGTCATCTACAACCCTATCCAAGCCATGCCATGCCATGCCATGCTACAAGTCCAGACATTTATCAATACAAGCTTCCGGAGAATATTCTAGATTAAATGATCAATTACTATCAGCATCCGTGAACTGTAGCAAAGAACAGCAGAGCGGCTGATAAAGGAAGAAGTCCTACAATGATGTTGAGAATGGATTAGTCACACTCTTTGCAAACCGCCATTCAATGTAACGAAACCTGCCATCTTTTGGAATCCACAAGGAAAAATAAACCTTTGGCATCGTTGACTGGAGACATATGTGATGAGGACTTGCCAGATATGAAAATGCTTGCCCTAGATCGGGATGCGTGGAGAACCTTTGACCTGACTTGCCCAAAGTTGGGTGTCAGTACTTAATGATTATGCATATTATGACAAGAAATCACGTCGGTTGTGACATTGATGTTCGTTGCATTTTGTTTCTTTTTAATTGTTAACATCCACTATATGTAACATAAAAAAAATCACTATAAATAAATGAACAATATGCACGAAGAGGGATGAACAGCACACCGACTGAAACGTCGTAGAAATAATCCACTGAGATAATATTTGTCTTTCCAGAAGGTTTCAACATTCAGATCCGATTTCAACTAACTTTTCAGAAAGTGTTACGGGTATCCTTTAGAAAATGTTAAACTATATTTCTAGTTGCACTGATTAGTCATAACGATGACGAAACACACGTCTGTGGATAAATATATATATAAATAAATTAAGAAATATATATTATATTATATATATATATATATTCATATATATATATGTATATATATATATATATATATATATATATAGAGAGAGAGAGAGAGAGAGAGAGAGAGAAAGAAAGAGAGAGAGCGAGAGAGAGAGAGGGAGGGAGAGAGAGACAAGTAAAAGATGAGAATAAATATTGTAAAAATACAATATCTATTACGTCCTCAGTTGCTCAAAACAAGGTGTTTTCAAATAAAAGAGATTTATTTTTCCTTCGTTAAGCCATGGCTTTTCAAAAAAGGAAATCTCATCATCAGAGGAATACAGAAAGATAAGTTGGTAGGGGAATTACCAAAAGTCATAATTATGGATTTTTACAGTACCGTATAGTTAACCAGGTTTATAATCCCCAATTAAGATTAATGTTATAGTATACTATATTAATGGCTGTAATAAGCTTGTTTACATGTGTTTTAAGTTGATCAATGAGTTTTTTTTAACTTTTACAATTTTGAATATATATATATATATATATATATATATATATATATATATATATATATATATATATATATATTCAAAATTGTAATAGTTAAAAGTTAAAAGTAAAAAGAAAAAAAAACTACAAGAGATTTTTAAAAATAACTCCGTACTTACAATCACTCATGAGCTTAACGTTAATAACAAAATTCCGTTTTTGGATTAAGCATTCATCACCTCTCCCTATAAAGAATCCTACTTCTATTAATACATACATTTTAAGTTATAGAAGCAAAGGTTCATATTGATTTTAAATTGCAATGATTAAAAATCTATTAAACCGTGAAAAAAAAAGATGTTTCTTAACGAATTAAAAAACATTAAGCAAGTCCTAATTAATAATCATTTTCTCAATTATATTGTAGACAAACAAATAAAATTAATGATTAGAAACCTAGACAATACTAATAATAATCAGCTAAATAATTCCCACTACATAAATCTATTCTACTGTAACCAAATGCATCCGAACTTTAAATTGGATGAAAAAGCTATTAAAAATATAATACATCGCTACATATCCTTCCATCAACTCCAATAATTAAAAAAGATTCAGTATTCATTATAAAAAATGAAAACATCAAACCATGTAGTTAAAATAACACTTCTCAGACTCAAAACACATTCGAAAGAACCAATGTAATATATCAGTTTCAATGCCCAATGGGAGAATGTATCTCCTACAATAATAATAAAACTAATTGTTACATCGGTTTTACTACCACAACACTTTCCCTGAAGACTCACCTTAAATCTCCCTGAAACTAGCTTCATTTACCAACACCTAAAAAAACACCTTAGTTAACAATACTGAAATAATACACCACGATACCAACATCAAAAGATACACAATTCTTGAAGCCATCTACATAAAAACTAAACATCCCACAATCAATAATGTGAATTAAGAAACTAGTATAACATTTTTATATATATATATATATATATATATATATATATATATATATATATATATATATATATATATATGTACACATGCTGATTTTTTGCTATTGTTTTGTTTTGGCGATATCAACGGGTTTTTTTTTTTTTACCGGTGCGTTTGTTTTTACTATTCTTTTCTACCCTAAGCGGTTTGTTTATTTATTAAGAATATGAAGAGGACCGTATTTATTTTAATTCGCCCTTAATCGGATGACTCATCGATGTTTGTATATATTGTTTTTTTTAATTAATTAATTTATAAACCAATTTAGTAATCTAGCGTTCTGATGGTGGGGGCGCTAGACTACGAATATTAACATCGAGGATTCGATCCCTGCCCTGTAAGTCATGCTGATGATGGCTTATAGCCAGAAACGCGCGTCCATGTCTACCTTTTGTGCACACAAAAATTAATTTGTAAAATTATCATAAAAATCTTTGGTTTATAAATTAATTGATTAATTAAAAAGATCTCTCTCTCTCTCTCTCTCTCTCTCTCTCTCTCTCTCTATATATATATATATATATATATATATATATATATGTATATATATATATATATATATATATATATATATATATATATATATATATATAAGCAAACGTTGTTAAAAATAACAGAATTCTTTTTTATTTTTTCATTTTTTCGGATGATCTTTTTGTGTTAAAATAAAAGATAAATTAATGTATGTTCTATATGTATTACGAACGTTTTCGATTCTTCGTCGAATCATCTGATGGTGAAAAACAAATGAACAAAAAAGTTGGAGAAAAGAGAATTTCAAAAGAAAGCGGAGAGAACGTATTCACGCTATTCCAGGAAAAACGTTAAACAAAATTCTTATCATTTGCTTCTCTGCTAATTGAGGTCGTCTTCTTCAAAATATCTTTTCCATTTGTAATCTGTATCCTCGTCTGTGAATATGTTGTCATCGAAAATATACATTTTCGATGGCTGAAGAATTAAGTTTTCATTTCAAGCATCAATTCTAAAACGAAATGGATAAACCCTCACGAAAGAGATGGTGTCGGAAACTTCCAAAATTCCAAAGACTGCATTAAAATTGCGTGACAACAATTCACAAATGGACACAGAAAAGGAGATCCAGAAAATGTAATATTTGTTGTTTCTTTAATGGAAGAATTTGACAATAATTAGCTAATGAACTTTTAAATAATTCAGGGTTGAATAAGTGTAATTCGATTAATGTATAACATTCGTTATATATATATATATATATATATATATATATATATATATATATATATATATATATATATATATATAAAGATAAATGAAAGAAGAGAAATGAAGATGTACGAATGACAAATCTATTTCAACTTCGATTGTTCAATTCAAGGTGTACTCGGTAAAAACATGTTTATTTTTCTTTCCTTAAGCCAAGGCTTTTTGAAGATTAAAATCTTATCATCAGAGGAATTACATAGATGGATATGTTGGCAGTGGAAAAGCCAAAATTCAAAATTTGAAAAAAATATAAAGTAATGGAGAGTAAGAGTATGCATGTAAAAATAAATGGAGTCTGTCCAGTTGGTGAATGTCCGTTGTAAAGGTGTCCGGTGAAAGGAGATTTAAAAATGGGAAAAAGGGGTTTCGTGAAGGCAGCGTTGACAATGCCAACTTATCCATCTATGGAATTCCTCTGATGATAAGATTTTAATCTTTGAAAAACCTTGGCTTAAGGAAATAAAAATAAACATGTTTTTATCGAGTACACCTTGCATTGAACAATCGAAGTTGAAATAGATTTGTCATTCGTACATGTTTATCCCTCTACTTTCATCTATCTTTATAATTGCTCTATCTCGTATTAAACCATTTCACTATAGGTTCTATCCTCTAAAAGCATACTTTTAGTTCCATATATATATATATATATATATATATATATATATATATATATATATATATATATATATATATAACTCTTCTTTTGTTAGATGGTGGGAAAAATCCCAACAGAGTGCTCGATTAATTGAGAATCAAAATTAATACAACATCAGTACCGTCGGTTTCAAGCTCAGAAGAACTTAACCATCTGAAGCTTATGTTGTCACCTTTTACAGAAATGTGAATTCACATGCCACTCTCATTTGGATACGTTATTTGCTTTGGAATTTGTTTAAAATGTGTGTTAGGGAGAGAAATGTGGGACTACAAAGTTTAATAAAGTTTTAAAAAAGGGGGTGTAAAATGCAACAGTTAAGATTTTAAATTGATTTTTTTAAAAATATCTCTATACAAGTCCCGTGATTCAATGTTTATTAGGAGCGTATATTAGGCCGTTAAATGTTTTGAAGGTTTAAACTGGTGTCGTCTAGAAAGTACTAAGGAGAGAATGTGGGTTTAAGGATTAAACTTTCGAAATAATAAAAACATATGAAAAATACATCAAGTTTAAATTCAAAGCCTGGATTAAAAGACTTTAAATCAACCGAAAAGGTATTTAAATTAAGATTTAACCCCATTCGGGCCTTGTAGGCTGGCGATTGATTAAGGGAAGTAACTCTACAAGGTTCTTAATGATTCTGTATTCTGAATTTAACATTTATAACTAATGTGTAATTAATATGTAGATTTTTGGAAGCAATAATATTGGTATACTAATTAAGTCTGATCTAGAGATAAGAACAAGGATTAGGTCGACAAGATTGAAACTGGGGTTAGGTCGACAAGATCTAAACTGGAGTTAAATCTGAATTTAAATCCCTTTTCAATTGATTTAAAGTCTCTTAATTCAGGTTTTGTATTTGTTTTTACAATAATATAATTTGTGCTAGATTTCCATGCACGGCAAAAACGATGTCTTAATGTCTTTTATAACAAACAATGTTTCACTTTATTTTAATAAAATGAGAATAGTAGTCCCAAGATTGCCAATTATGAAAAGATGCACCCGAAGAAGGTCGAATTAAGAAAAGTTGAAATTTAAATCCCATAAATATTTTTTGAGTTTTTATTTATTTATCTCTAAAATTTATAAATAACTAGAAGATTACCCGTCCTCTGACGGATAAAATTAATTCCTCGAAGAGAACAGTTTTGCACCATTCTTATGTTTCCTTACAAAGATTAAAATCAAGATATAATGATACTAAACCTTATGCCTAGAATCCTTATTCCAATTTTAATCAAAACCCATTACATAATTTTGATTCTAGAAAATGTCTCAAGTTTAAGTTTTAAGCTTAAAGGGTCTTAAGAAATACCCCTTTAACTTAAAACTTAAACTTGAGATGTTTGAAGCTAATTGAAATTCAGGGAATTTTGCTTAATTGGTGTCTAATGACTATTGATCAATTTCAATGCAAATATGAAATATTTTAATTTTTTAATAGGAGGTTGTGTCCATGTTATGGCCACTAAAACTTTAAAATACTCCAAACAGACTGAAATTTGGGGAATATTTATTCATTGATGTCTAATACTTATTGTTAAAATTTCACAAAAATCGGAGAGATATCTGAATTGTCATGAAGTTTTATGCAATGGAGGTAAAAAACCCCATTGCATAAAATTAAATTGAACCAAACATAGCCCACATTACGACCCCTTACTCCTAGCAGCTGTGTTCCAAAATTCATGATAATCAAATAATTTAGGAGTGACTGCTGTATATACAAATATATATGGGAAAAAGGAAAAACCAAAAAGATATTTTTTTATGTATTCATCAACGTTTCGTCTTTATTTGTAAGACTTCCTCAGGATGATAATTTTAAGAAAAATGTCATACAAGTACATGAAAATATTGGGTTGACATGATGGGTTAATGATAAGAAGTAGTAGCCACTACTGGGAGCACAGGACCGAGGTCCGGGTGGAAGGAAGTCGGTGGCATGGAATGAAAATAATGTGGATGGCTGTGAGTGTTCAGTAGGTTTGCAAATGATATTAGATATTTTTGGATGTAGTCAGGAAAAATATGGTGCGAGTGTTTTAAAAATGGGAAAGTACTTGCTGGTATGACCTTATATATATATATATATATATGTATATATATATATATATATATATATATATATATATATATATATATATATAGCTGACTTTCTATAAATAGAGATAAGAAGCTAAAATCCAAGAAGTGTTTTTTTACCAAATTATTATTTCTTTTTGAATCGAACTATTGTGAAAGTTTAATAAATTAATTAGATATAGCGGTACTTCTATAAACAAAGTTTCTTTCCTAGAACTTCCCATCTGTTATAAAAAGAAACAGAATTTATTGACTAGACATGGTAGGCAACCTTTGATAAAGAGGGCAATAAAAAGATAGAAGATCATTGACTTGTCCAAAAATGACGTTTAAAATAATGTGAAGCAAAAGAGAAGACCAGTTGTTTAAATACAAATAAATGCTCTTATCAATAAGTTGAATGTTAAATAAGTAAAAATGACAAAATACAGTTAACAGGTTACTCACCAAAAAAACTGAAATAGAAATCTAAATAAACTTCAAGGGCGCATGAAAAGAAGTTAGCTGCTTTAATGAGAACTTTTCAGATCACTGTAAATAGTTATCTATGTTTAAAAGAAGTTATTTGAAAATGAATAAAAATCCATTGTTATGGATTTTTATTATCGTCGTCTCACGTGTTTTATTATAGGATACTTTGTAGATTCTACCAACATTTTGCATGAATCTACAATAACATTTATAATAGTTTATGAATCCATCTGTAACCATTATAATTAAAATTTTGTTGTGGTTGACGATCCATATGTTTGAAACAGATAGAATATCCATCCAATTCAGAGATATAAAAGTAAGCAACGACATTGGAGTAAATACCCTTTATTTTGGCAGTGCTGAAAATCAATTAAAAACAGCTAATAGGACTTCTTTACAAAAAGGAGGGCACCACATATCCTTGTTAATTTCATCCTAGCTGGTGGGTTTGAAAAGACCAGATACAGAACGTCCAATGCATGGGCACTTAGAAGAACTAATCCAACAAACTGTATTCATATGCCAAAACACCCGATTGGTCGATTGTACCCCATCCACTCCATGGCACAAATAAAATAAAGCACTCTTGAGTCATCAACCATCAAAATGGGATATCCTGGTCGCGGCGACAATAAAATGTACCTCACCCTCTCGTAACGTCCCCGAAATTGACCGTTTTTGGTTGATCACTCGGTACCTGTTTGCAAAAAAGGTTGCTGTACTGATGAAGACCGTCGGTGTTGAAAGGTTCTTCGATTATCACTCTCCCTACGTTGTGATTAGATCAAGAGGGTAATCGTCCGGCGCTGGTCTTCAAAGTTTGTACCCATGAGAGGCGAAGGCAATTTCAAGTAAAAAATAATAATGGACAAATTCACATGTGTGGTTTTGTATCAAAATAATTATTAGAGTAAAATGTACAAGACTATATTTGCTCAAAAACTTGTAACTTTTAACTTCTAACTTTTACTTCTAATATCTGTGTTTTGGACCAGCAATATTATTAAGTTTGGCCGATGTTGGTTTTGGCGATTTCAACTCTAAGTCCGGGGTGCGTCTCTGAATGATGTGGATTCGATTGTGTGAGAAAAGTGGAGTCTGAGTGTCTGTTACACTTTCCTTATATTGAGAATTAGGTGTGTTGAGACTGAGCGTGACTTTGTCCTATCCTCCAACAGAATTCAATTCAACAACAAAAAAACAATATATTCTTATTATCATTATTTTTAATATCGGTAATTTCTAATTCACTTTTCTAACTCAGGAATGGGCAATTGTATGTTTAATCCGCCCCCTCGTCTTCTTTGTCATTTGTTTCCATCTTTCACTGTTACCTCACTGGGAGGGAGGAGATTCCCCCTCCTTCGAAACATATTCACGGAAAAACATCTTCATCTGTTTCTATCTCCCACCGTTACCTCAGTTGGGGGGATTCCGCCCCCTCCTCGAAACTTATTCATAGAAAAGAAATGTAATTTCGTCAATTTATAAATACGGAGAATGTCATTCTGCAGACACCTCACCTCCCTCATCATAGCACATGGCCACACCAGGCTGGCGATGTATGAGATCCCTGTAAAACAATTTAATTCTTATCTCTTTTGCAAAATCTATGTTCATTCCTGGACGCATGTTATCTTAACGTACGCCCATTCAATGCTGAGAATGTCCACAATTCGATGTCCACTTCTGTAACACAGTAACCACATGGCTTATTTCCTATCTAAATTCTCTTTGGCAGAGAAAATAACATTGCTTCATGTTCTCTCTTCTCATCCAAAACACATCTTTCAATTCTTTTGGCATTAACGTTCTAAGAAAACATTTCGTGTTTAGGTTATCTCTGTTTAGCCGACTATTGCTTCTCGAGTCGCCACTCAACAACCTAACTTGTGCGACATATGAAGGCTGTTGTCATAGCATTATTAGGGATTTTTAATATCCTCAACAAGAGAAAACCTATCTGACAGTGATGGATTATATCCTCTGTATCTCCACCATAAGTTATTTCTCACCTATCAACTACCAAGAAAGAAAACGATCCCTTTCTCCCTTATCGGAGATCGGCTTCTCCTCTAGTTAATAACAAAAAAATAATAATTTGGAATTCCCCAAAGCAAAAACAAGGTCCTGAGTTCGAATCAAACCAACGACCGAACGAAAATATTGTCACACGATGGCCAATTACTCAGTGATAAACATGTCTATTTACATCAAGACCAAATAATACATATGTGACTGCTACAGATTCTAACTCAGATATTAACTAAGACACGATTACTGCAAGTGTGGTTGTGAAGTTGATCCGGCTTCTGATCCATCAATTAGGTGATCTTTCTGGTGTAGGTTTACAGGTTCTGAATTTTTTCATATAAGGAAAACATTTGGATTTACTTACCCAACACACATTCCTCTTACACCTTGTTCCCATCCTGCAATATAAAACAATAAAGTATCAATACTCCCCAAGTTTGATTTTTTTCTAAAAAATTACAAATATACTTTTAAAATAAATCAACATTTTAAAACAAAACTCCAAAGACTTTTCTTCTAAAAAGGCTTCATCACAAGGAATTAATTAAAAAAATCTTTGATCAATGTGATTGACTTTATTTTCCTCTGGTAATATCAGATTTATTTTCTTTTTTCTTTTTTTTTTGCCAGATTACGGTTGTAAAAAAGGAGAAGCCATTTTAATACAATTGCTTTATTATATCACTATCTACTGTTGAATGAGATAGACATTGTGTATCTATTCCATCTATAATGCTAGGTTAAATGGATGGAGCTAAGGTGATTGGGTATCCATAACCATTATAATTAAAGTATTAATTGAGATTGATGGTCGATCTGACTCCAAGTTCAAATAACTAAATAAAATATTCCTCCAATTCACAGAAGAAAAAGTATAGGACAAGTTTGTTGTTTAACAGAAAATACCTTTCATTTAGACAGAACTGGAAAGGAATTAAAAACATCCAAAAGTAATCTGGGGTGTCACACATCCTAGAAAATTCCAATTCTTAGCATGTCCATATCCTTGTGCAGCATGACTCCAACTGTTTGAAAATGGGAAAAACACTTATGTGTGCGCTTCAAATAACTAGTTCAACAAATTGTATTCATACGTCAAGTCACTCTATTACTCGATGGGCCAATTAGTCAGCGCTAAACTTTGTCTATTTGCATCAATAGAAAATAGGACATGAAAACATGTGACTACTACATATCTGTTGATCAATCTTTCCAAAATTCTAACAAACTTTTGCAAGAGAGATTGTGAGGTAAATAACAAATTTACATAATTCATTTTGTTGCCTGGAACTTTCTATCTTAAGATTTCGACTAATTTTAAATTATCTTTCAGAGTGATTACAACATACATCAATGAAATATGCTTGAAAGAACTATTTCCACCTGTACTACACACATGTATCTATCGCACATTATGACGTCATGCCTGAGAAGGCATCCACCACTGTATGTGAGTGTAAAGGAGGATGGTGTCTGGTAGGTAATTCAATTCTGTGTGTGTGAAGGAAAAAAACGCAAAAAAAAATTATTTGTCTCCGATTTTATTGAAATTGAAACCACTGGTAAGGATTTAATCTTATTGTTGCAAAGGAAGAGCCTAGGGTATTTATGTGTGGTTTCAGGTATAACTCGAATTATGGTCAGCGTTTATCCTATGTAACAGTCACGACCAATTTACAACTTTGTTTCTATATAAATCTATTGTTTTTTAACGACTGGTCATGTGATCTTTCATTAGTGAAAGTTTTGACGATTAGAAAGTTTTATTTTTATTTATTGATTTGCCCCTTGAACTTTTGCCGTTCGGTTTATGGATTTTTTACTTCTTTATTTGCCCATTCGATTTGTGAGTCTGGATTTGCGCTAATGACTTCTGTACTGAAATTACTGTTGGAACACTCATTGTTAACAGACACAATTGTCTAATATAATTTTAGATTATTGACAGATTCTCAAAATTTGATAAATTTTCCATCATTTAACTTACTCCACAAAGTGAAAACTTTTCTAAAGCCGTGGCTAAGCTATATTTTCACTTTCACGGGTCCAAGTGTATCTCATGTGATGGGTATGGTAGCTAGTATGATATAGATTCCAAGACATGATAAGCACACAAAGTACTCAGAGAGAAATTTAGGAAGTCTAATCAAGAAAATGGTTAAACCATGACCATAAATCTTTCTACCTCAATTTTCAGACACCATATTTCATCTCTTTAAATTCCTCATTTGGTTATGGCACCTCTATTTTGGTTTCCATTGTATCATGCCGACCGAATTAGAAGGCAACACTTTCAAACCACTTATGGCCGGTATCATTCACTAAGATTGAAACAGTGTCCTCATCAAAGTGATTAATTGCAATCTCAATGTCTTGCTTCTTCTCATCTTTCTTTTCCTCCTCTACTACTACTACTACTACTACTACTACTACTACTCCTACCACCCAGAGAATTTGACTCGCTGTTCTAATCTTCCTCTTATACTTTCCTGGCTCTAGCATCAGCTACACTATCCGCTCTTAACACTCCCCCTGTGTATCAAGCAATCTGCTTGAAGATCATAAACATTCTTACATCGCTGAACGACGCTTTTCGTCTCTATATATTTCCACTCGGCTGAATGCTTTCCAGGAGTTTGAAACGCCCATTAAAATTTCTACGGGACTTTGATGATTCTATATTAGAGTGTTCCGATTTCAAATAATAGACTCTTGCTTTATTTAAACTCGTTCCCTGGTTTTAATCAGAGAATCTTGACACAACGCTTCTTAAATGTTCCCGTGCATATTTACAACTGGGCAATTGCTTTCCAATGATTTCACTGAACTCTTTTTTGCAAATGCGTCCTCGAATCTTTAGATGAGGCTCTGTCTATCAGGCTTTAGTTGTAAATGTCATTTTCATCGCGAAATGCACAGATTAAATGGACACATCTTCTTGTGGATGCATCCATCATCCATATAAGAGGCTTTGTTCATTGGTTGGTCTGTCACACTTAAGTTGGACATTGCATTTTAATTGGTCTGTCATTCTTAAGTTTAAAATTTAAATTTTGTTAATCTGTCAAGCTTAAGTTTGAAATAGAATTTTTGTTGGCCTGTCACATTCAAGTTTGAAACAAAACATTATTTTCAAAGACAACCCATAGTTCGTATTTAAAAAATTTTTGGAATAGCATTTTAGTTAAAATAAAATTTTCGTTGGTCTATCACACACAAGTTTGAAACAAACATTATTTTCAAAGACAATCCAATTCTTATGTTTTGAAATGCTAAAAGTCTATTTCCGTTTATCTGCCCTGCATTTTAGAATTATCCACATTTACCTTAGGGAGTCACGATTAAAAGCCTTGGTTAAGATGCACTTCTAAGTCTTCTGGAGGTTGGACGTTCAATCCTTACTACATGCAATAACAACTAAGAATAGCAAAATTAACACTTCTATCTAATCATGACTGATGGAATAGGAACAATCTACACCTGTAGAGTAAATTACGAGATTCTGTACAAATTCCCGAGTTCGCTATAATAATTTCCAAGTTCGATTAGAACGTTTCCAAGTTCTACAAGATTCACTTGAAGAAGATCAAAGGTCAGTTCAACATGACATGAGGATACTTCACCCTACAAGTAAACCCTGACTAAATATTCAAAATAACATATTATTGGAAGCCCAAACAAGATCCACTCGACATGACTATACACTGGCGCATACGAGGAATGGTGCACCTTCTCCAAGTAATGTTACCTGAAGTAACAGCACTTAGCTGAACAATCCACCAGATAAGATTGTTGTCCTGGAATCAAAGAAGCCACAATAAAGATATACATAGTTAACTGGTCAATTGGGGAGAGGAAAATTAATTTTCTTAACTTATTTACTAACTTAACGTTTGACAGGTAAAGGAGTGCTTTAATGGAATATTCAAATATCTATGTATCTAATATAGAGATCTAGTGTTAGCCCCAGGAAGGGGCTAACACTTGATTTCTGAGAACTTTGACTGAACTAAAATAGAAGAACACACACACACGCATACATACAGAGTACAATTTTAATAACGAAGATGAAAAAAGAAGAAATGCCTACACTTCATTTTTACTTAGAAATGTTTATTTACACGTGACACCATGAAAGTCTGCATAGGTAGGAGGGTCATTTCTACCAAATTTCATATTTCTTTGTCTGATAACATTAAAGTAGTTAGCGAACAGACAGACGTCTGTTATAGATACAGTAACAATATTAAGAATTAATGAAATACTGTCATTGACTAAGCAAATCAGAATACTGTAGTATATTGTGTAGCTGCCAACACAATATCGTAGCAGCTACAGTTATCGGTCTTTGTTAGGCCCACTTGCTGCTAGGGGTTGTCTCAGTTACCCTTTTTTTCATCAATACCTGTGGGCCTTTTTCACACGTTTGCCATCCTCCCGGACACATCGTAATTCTTTTGCATCACTTGTATTTATTTATTCATTATCATTCTCTATCTGTCCAGTTTCATGGTGTCACGTGTAAATAAACATTTCTAAGTTAAAATGAAGTGGAGGCATTTTTTCTTTTTTCATCTTTGTTATTAAAATTGTATTCTAAAAGAAAGTAGTGAAATACTTGAACACTTTAATAAACGTGTACACATTAATTACACTGTCAAATTGTGTACAAAACACTGCAAAAAAAGCAACCTAAATCAACTTTTTCAAAGTGAATTCAACAATCAGCCAATATTTTCCGAACAAACTAATATTTTATTAAATTGATAATTGAGAGAGTTAGGTGGAAGTCCCTATTTCCTTTAATGTGTTTATGTTCTGCTTATTTTATCTAATATATAACGTCAAGACGATTTTCCCCTGGATCTTTTTGAACAATAGGAAAATAACCACGTGCATCACAGGCTACTAAACTCACCACTGTATTACGCTTATTCACTCGAGCGTGTTTTAGTAAATTTGTTATTATTTTTCTCCAGCTAACACTAACTATTACTTTTGACCCACCATCTTCGAGTCTCCTCAAAACATACTCCATATACTGGCTATAACCAGGGCTTTACACGCTCCACTACTTTTGGAACAGGAGCAGGAGCTCCTGTTCCAACGCCCAAAATTGGAGCTGGCTCCTCTCACGCTCCCTATTTTCAAAAAGGAGCCGCTCCAGCTCAAACTCCTATAAAAAAGGAGCAGCTCTTTTCAGCGCTCCATAATGAAAATGTACCTTCTTTCATAAACGTTATATTCTGCCAATGAATGGTCGAAGGATAGGGGTGGGCGTTAAAGGATCGCGTCAATATGGGTGGGGATGTCACTTTAAGTGTAAGACCGTAAGATAATATTTGACAACATCTCACTAATATTTTGAGATGTGTTAAAGGTTATAGGAGAACATGTCGGATGAAGCATAGGATCATACGTAAATTTTCGTTTCCTGGGGTATAAAATAGAAATAGAAAAATCCCTGAAGTATTTTAAAACAATTTTAATTTTCATTACATTAACAACCTATTTTTCAGGGGAGGAAAATTTGACCCGATATTTTTTCTATTTTTTTTTTTTTGAAGAGAATTTTGATTTTTTTAAAGTAAATAAAGTTTTACTTTTAAACATTATTAGTGATTATTTTCTTTTTAAAGAAAACATTTCTCTGGGAGAGAAGAGACAGCCAGGACAACATTACTCGTCGTGTTGTTGTTTAATATTTGTTTGTTTTACGAACGTAACTATATAGTATAATGTATACACCACAGAGAAACGCGCAAGTACTTTCAAACGAATTTAGGAAAACTCGTCAAAGGAAAACTCGGCAACAGAAACTCGGCAACGGAAAATTCGGCAAGGGAAAACTCGGCAATTTTGGCCAAGTAGGTAAATTCGGCAATTATCGAATAAATATCGATTGAAAATAGATTTTAGAACCGTTTTTACAGGAGATATAATTGCAAATACGGGGCTACCCCCCTCCCCAGTGAAAAACGTTATTTATATTATTTTTTTGGTACTTGTGCAGTTTACGAACCGGGCTATTTTTTAGATAAGATTTTCAAGTTAAATTACATTTTTACGATATCTTTTGTTTATTAAATTGTTAGGTGAAAGTACAGAATAGTTAACAAAGCCCCCTAAATCTAACTTTAATTTCAGGTTTTAATTGCTGGCGGCTATGTTGGCTTTTATTATTTTTTCCTTGGACTAAAGATATTTTTACTGCTTTAACATTTTATCACACACACAAAAAAAATTGAACATTCTATTTACAAAAGAATTACGGAATTTAACGATTAAATGAAAAGGTTAAAACATACTAGTCGTGAATTTAAGAACAACAAAATGTCGCCAAAAAGACGACGGTAAAGATGTGGCATAAAAATTCAATTTGATATATGCTAAAAAATAAATTATAATTTTTTTGTCAGGACAAAATGTACCATTTCACCTCCAAAATCGATTTTATCGAACATTTGGGTGAATACCGTGCGAAATGGGCGAGAAAATCCAACGGCCCCTATAGTACAATTGAATATAAAATTATTTCTTTAAAAACACGAATATGTCTTTGAAGATTAAATAAAATAAATAAATTGTTATAAAATCTGTGTAGTTATTTAACATTTTCTTTGTTTACTTCGGAATTTCATAACAGTTGATTATAACAGTTTAAACACAGTGCGGCTCTTAGAACAAAATACAAATGATTTTTTTTCTACCCTTTTTATTCTTGGAGCAAAAATATAACCAATTTTAAAGCAAAAATTAAGAAGTTAAAACTAAAACATACCAGTCAATAAAAAAAATGTCGGAATCGTGATGATTAGTCGGGTAAGAATTTGACATAAAAGTTTAATTTTATATGTTTATTTACTCCTCGCTAGGAGTTAGGCACAAGGCCAGTTTTATCTTACTCCCACAAGTAAGATGTGACCCAAGATCGGGTCGAGCAAGTGGGGTTAAAAGCCAGCGCTTGAGGGGTGAGCACTCTGACCATTTAAAAATTGCCTGGGTAGCCCCGTCGGCATTCCCCGGTAGGGGCGCCTCAGACAGTAAGCAATAAACTTACTCCTCCCCAAAGAAGGGAGGCGAAGCCTGGGAGGGTGGACCTCCTAGAACTGCACAGAACAGGCGTGCAGTATCCATCGGAACAGATACTACACTTTGATCTTAGCCAAAAGGCCGAGATATTTATTTACTCCTCCCGGAGTTAGGCACAAGGCCAGTTTTATCTTACTCCCACAAGTAAGATGTGACCCAAGATCGGGTCGAGCAAGTGGGGTTAAAAGCCAGCGCTTGAGGGGTGAGCACTCTGACCATTTAAAAATTGCCTGGGTAGCCCCGTCGGCATTCCCCGGTAGGGGCGCCTCAGACAGTAAGCAATAAACTTACTCCTCCCCAAAGAAGGGAGGCGAAGCCTGGGAGGGTGGACCTCCTAGAACTGCACAGAACAGGCGTGCAGTATCCATCGGAACAGATACTACACTTTGATCTTAGCCAAAAGGCCGAGATATTTATTTACTCCTCCCGGAGTTAGGCACAAGGCCAGTTTTATCTTACTCCCACAAGTAAGATGTGACCCAAGATCGGGTCGAGCAAGTGGGGTTAAAAGCCAGCGCTCGAGAGGTGAGCACTCTGGCCATTTAAAAATTGCCTGGGCAGCCCCGTCGGCATTCCCCGGTAGGGGCGCCTCAGACAGTAAGCAATAAACTTACTTCTCCCCAAAGAGGGGAGGCGAAGCCTGGGAGGGTGGACCTCCTAGAACTGCACAGGACAGGCGTGCAGTATCCATCGGAACAGATACTACACTTTGATCTTAGCCAAAAGGCCGAGATATTTTATTTACCTCCCCAGGAGGTTAGGCATAAGGCCAGTTTTATCTTACTCCCACAAGTAAGATGTGACCCAAGATCGGGTCGAGCAAGTGGGGTTAAAAGCCAGCGCTCGAGAGGTGAGCACTCTGGCCATTTAAAAATTGTCTGGGCAGCCCCGTCGGCATTCCCCGGTAAAGGCGCCTCAGACAGTAAGCAATAAACTTACTCCTCCCCAAAGAGGGGAGGCGAAGCCTGGGAGGGTGGACCTCCTAGAACTGCACAGGACAGGCGTGCAGTATCCATCGGAACAGATACTACACTTTGATCTTAGCCAAAAGGCCGAGATATTTATTTACTCCTCGCGGAGTTAGGCACAAGGCCAGTTTTATCTTACTCCCACAAGCAAGATGTGACCCAAGATCGGGTCGAGCAAGTGGGGTCAAAAGCCAACGCTCGAGAGGTGAGCACTCTGACCATTTAAAAATTGCCTGGGTAGCCCCGTCGGCATTCCCCGGTAGGGGCGCCTCAGACAGTAAGCAATAAACTTACTCCTCCCCAAAGAAGGGAGGCGAAGCCTGGGAGGGTGGACCTCCTAGAACTGCACAGAACAGGCGTGCAGTATCCATCGGAACAGATACTACACTTTGATCTTAGCCAAAAGGCCAAGATATGTTTATTTACTCCTCGCGGAGTTAGGCACAAGGCCAGTTTTATCTTACTCCCACAAGTAAGATGTGACCCAAGATCGGGTCGAGCAAGTGGGGTTAAAAGCCAGCGCTCGAGAGGTGAGCACTCTGGCCATTTAAAAATTGCCTGGGCAGCCCCGTCGGCATTCCCCGGTAGGGGCGCCTCAGACAGTAAGCAATAAACTTACTTCTCCCCAAAGAGGGGAGGCGAAGCCTGGGAGGGTGGACCTCCTAGAACTGCACAGGACAGGCGTGCAGTATCCATCGGAACAGATACTACACTTTGATCTTAGCCAAAAGGCCGAGATATTTTATTTACCTCCCCAGGAGGTTAGGCATAAGGCCAGTTTTATCTTACTCCCACAAGTAAGATGTGACCCAAGATCGGGTCGAGCAAGTGGGGTTAAAAGCCAGCGCTCGAGAGGTGAGCACTCTGGCCATTTAAAAATTGCCTGGGCAGCCCCGTCGGCATTCCCCGGTAGGGGCGCCTCAGACAGTAAGCAATAAACTTACTCCTCCCCAAAGAGGGGAGGCGAAGCCTGGGAGGGTGGACCTCCTAGAACTGCACAGGACAGGCGTGCAGTATCCATCGGAACAGATACTACACTTTGATCTTAGCCAAAAGGCCGAGATATTTATTTACTCCTCGCGGAGTTAGGCACAAGGCCAGTTTTATCTTACTCCCACAAGTAAGATGTGACCCAAGATCGGGTCGAGCAAGTGGGGTTAAAAGCCAGCGCTCGAGAGGTGAGCACTCTGGCCATTTAAAAATTGCCTGGGCAGCCCCGTCGGCATTCCCCGGTGGGGCGCCTCAGACAGTAAGCAATAAACTTACTCCTCCCCAAAGAGGGGAGGCGAAGCCTGGGAGGGTGGACCTCCTAGAACTGCACAGGACAGGCGTGCAGTATCCATCGGAACAGATACTACACTTTGATCTTAGCCAAAAGGCCGAGATATGCGTTAAAAAATAAATTCGAATGTTATGTCAGGACAAACAGTACAATTTCACACCGAGGATCGATATTATCCAATATTTAGGCGAATTCTTGGCCTTTTGGCTACGATCAAAGTGTAGTATCTGTTTCGATGGATACTACACCATATAAACCGGTACCGTCTTAGCCTTTGGGCATTGATTCCGCCGGTCTGTGGGTTTGTCCTGTGCATTTTGGGGGTCCACCCTCCCGGGCTTTGCCTTCTTACCCTTTGAGAAGGGGTTAGTTTATTACTAATCGCCTGAGGCGCCCTTACCGGGGAATGCCGACGGGGCTGCCCAGGCATATTTTGAGT
This sequence comes from Sepiola atlantica, assembly GCA_963556195.1. Classification (NCBI taxonomy): domain Eukaryota; kingdom Metazoa; phylum Mollusca; class Cephalopoda; order Sepiida; family Sepiolidae; genus Sepiola; species Sepiola atlantica. The sequence continues at coordinate 73,816,740 of OY744515.1, forward strand.
GCTCTTCCTCTAGGGTGCTGACTTATCAAATCCCACTTTCCGACCTTGTGTCACATCTTACCGCTGTGGAGGGGGGGGGGGGGGGTAGATAAATACCACCATCAAGCGAAATAAGCGAGAAACTCCAACGGTTCTTCATCTACAATTGAACCTAGGTTTTGCTTATTTATAACTAAAACTTAATTTATTTACTACTTTTTTTAATTAAAATAATAATTTAAAAAGAAGATACAAGAACAATTAACTGAGAAAAATCGATTTTGTTTGCTCCAAAACAATAGAGTAAATACTTATTTAAAAAATATTTATTTAAAAATATTGAAAGACCCTGTTTCAATATTTTTAAATAAATATTTTTTTAAATAAGTATTTACTCTATTGTTTTGAAGCAAACGAATATTTAAAATATAGGGGAGTGTGCCTAACGGTCCTAAAATTAATTTTCAATCGATATTCATTTGATAGTTACCGAATTTTCCTACCTTGTAAAATTTACCGAATTTTCCATGACCGAATTTTCCTAAATTCATAGTTTACATTTAATTTTTAAATCGTTTTGGCGGACTTTAACCGAGCGCTCTTTTGATATGCTTTTTTTTTATGAAGTGAGACAAAATGATAAATACATTTATTAAAATTAAATATTTAAAATTATTCCGGAGGACTTTAAAGAAGAAGAATATTTAAACATGTTAAGTTAATCTTGTAATGAATGTAGAATATCATTTTCACATAACTAGAAAAATGAATGTTATTTTTTTTTATTTACATGAAGGAGGACTTTAAAGAATACTATTTGGAAAGTTGGGAATCTTTTACTATAACAGTCAACAGAATGAAAAAAGGATTAAACAACAAATGCATTATGCAATAAATGTTAACAATCATGCGAAAATGTAATGTTCTATCAGTTTCTATCAGTATATTGTTTAGTTTTCGATGTTTTATCGATTTTCAAGTCCTGGCCATGGACGAGCCTCCATTTTGAATTTCTTTTCGAGCAGTCAACACCGACTGTTTTGAACAAGAAAATCACCCTTTAAAATAAGTTAAAACACAAATAAAATTATCCAGGCAGGTAGATGAGTAACTTAACTTGTCTTTGCTAACATTTATTTGTTGCACATTTGTTTTTCAATCCTTTTTTCGTTCTGTTGATTATAGTAAAATATTCCCGAAAAGTTTATATTTAAAGAAGATAAGATTTATAATATAAACCTTTAATCTTAATGCACTCTCATTATTAAAAATTGGTTACACGTTATTTCCTACGCTATCTGGTCGGGAAGTGGTTGATCATTTTATGTTAAATTTATACACCAAAGTCTAAAATATTGTTTTTTTTATTCCTTTTTTGCGGATATTTTACCAGACTGAATTTTTCGCTAAAATTAAAATACGATGGATTAAACTAAATGATCCAGTAATACCAAGTTTTCTTATTAAAAACAATGTTAGAACAAATAAAAGAAATACATTTTTTAGAAAGTCTCGGTTTTATCGTAAAGAAGAACACATCACAAAATAATGAATTTATAAAAAATCAGTTGAAAATATTTTACGGCGTCGAAAGTATAAACTTTACCAATATACAGATAGGCATTTAAAAGATGTTGATAGATGTATTGTAAAATTTTAGTTAACTTACAGTTTCGGGGCGAAAAAATATTTTCGTCGGTGTAGCAGGAGAAGAGACACTTGCGAAGATACTACACTTTGAACAGCAGACAAAACACAGTTCTATTTTCAAGAGTTAAAGCGATATGTGGTATTATTTCGTTGGGTGGGGAATAATATATAATGGGTAGGAGTCAAATGGCTTAAAAACAGATGTATTTGATTGTTACGAAAATAAAAATTTCTTTAGTTATTATTACCCTGAAAGATTTTTTAATACCTTTATTTGAAGAAGAAGAAGAAGAAGAAGAAGAAGAAGAAGAGCAGTAAGATTTAGTACAGAAATAAATTGTCTGTAAATTAAAAGAAAAATGGCTTATTTATTCAATCATCAATAAACCATCCTCATCATGAATACAAAAAAAGTTCAAATTTTTAAGAAAGACATCTATAGACTACATGGCGTCGCATTTGAAGAATTTGTCGCTAAATTGTCTCCTGCCTTAAGAATACTGCCCTATCAAAAATGTAACATGTCCACGTGAACATTTACAGAGAACTTAAAATGTCCTCTTTTCATGTGTAACTCTCTCGTTCCTTCTCCCTCTCTCTCCCTGCCTCTCTCCCTCCCTCTCTCCCCCTCTCTCTCTCTCACTCTCTCCCTATCTCATATACATTTACAATATACATTAAAAATAACTCAAAGATGTTAGCTGAAATATCTTTTCTTTTCCTGTTTATTGCTGAATAAAAAAACTAATGTTTTAAAAAAAATCAAATAATTTTGGAGCGATAAAACCACCACTCTTTAGTCCAAAATGGAGTTGCTCCCGCTCCACTCCCGCTGAATATAAAATGAGTTCTCCTCTCCTTTGTTTCAGCAAAAAGGAGCGTGCTCCTGAAGCGTGCTCCTTTTTGTAGGGCTCCGTAAAGCCTTGGCTATAACAAATGGTGGCCCCTAGAGTTTCCGTGACAACAAGTCATCACAACAGCCGTTTACAATTGATTTCTTGCTAACAATGACCGTTTGTCTTCTCTTAAAATTGAGTGGCAATAAGCCTTCCCAAGGTTCCAATACTCCTCACTTGGAGGTTTGCTTAGTGCTCTCCCTCCTCGGTCTTTCCATCCTACTTGACACTTCACGACTATTTTGTGTGCCACTATTTAAAAGTTTTTTGTAAGAAATGGGATCAAAGTTGTAGAGATCAAAGTTATACCTTAAAGGAGCAACTACATAAGAATAGTAATGCAATTCTAAGGCCAAACAATCATGTTTTCTTCTGCTGGCTTCTAACTTGGCACTCACTGTTTTTTATTGGACAAATTTATAGGCTTCTGCCTATATCCCCATTGTCACTGCTGATTTAGTATGATTAAAATGGGCTTGTGCTTTGGAGTGATGGCGAAAAATAATCGGTTATTTGTGTCATCCGTAACTCTAAAAGTCTGGTTTTCATAAATAAACGCTTGTAGGGAATCGTCTAATGACATCGCCTAATCTCAATTCCTGCTTTTTCTTTTATTTGTCTACATCTGTCTACGAATCTATTTCTTTTATAATAGAAAATTAAATTGAACACATGCTTATACCAAAACCTTATTGATTTATTAAGAAATCATTTTCGTCTGCAAATTCTCAAGTGTGATGCCATTAGTTGTGGTTTTATGGCTTGAACATAATTAATGCCATCCATTCAATTCCTGCGTTCCTTAAAAAACGTGCGAATAAACTTTAAATAATTCAAAACGTGAGAAAAGAATAAACTTTTCAATATGAAAAGAAATAAGTATATTTATAAAAACAAAAATCAATACAATTCACTATTTTTTAAGCAATTAAATTTAACGGCTGTCATTAAGCCATAAAAAAGATCAATGATACCAATTTTGCTTGACAATTGCAAATGAGTAAATAAGTAAATGGCGATTATTGTGAGAATAGATATTTATAGAACTCTATAAATATCTATTCTCACAATAATAAGTTCTAAAATATTGAGTATGTTAAATATATAAGAAACAAATTGCACATGCATGGATGCATGTGCAATTTGTCCTGGTCGGTAACCACTAGTTATTATACTTTGATTTATTCGAAAATTCCTAACCTGTGAAATATCTGTTAAGACATCCTTCTAGCATAACTAAATTTTATAAGTCTCTTTACTCCATACGGAAAATATAAAACGAAAAAGAGACTTATTATTTTGCCATCTAATTTACATACGTGTTTGTGGTGTGTACAAGAACTATCTAAATTAGATGGCAATGCTGCAAAAGATAGTCTATCTTTCTCTAAATGCTCACAGAGCCATGAAGAAATATTAGAGAGTGGTCGCATCAACATAGAGTGAGAGGAGCGTAAAAAATACATGGCTATCCATGTATTTTTTACGCTCCTCTTACTCTAAGAGAGAGTTGGATGACTTGTTCAGTTAATTACAAATTGCAGCTTATAAGAACAATTAAAACAGAATATTTTTCAAACATAATTCAATCCCAAAACTTAGGTATATTTCAGCATGTATTTTGTGTTTACAAAGAATATAAGAAAAAAATCCTTCGGGAAACAAACATTAATTGACTCAGCTTAATAATAATAATAATAATAATAATAATAATAATAATAATAATATGTGATAAAATATGATAAAATGCACGATATATCATGAAATGAAAGTCATGCAGACAGAATGTATGAAAGACAGGAAAACAATTAAATATAGGAGGGAAAAAGCCGGAGATTTGACCGGTTTCCTTCGAATAAACGAATGTCTTCAGAAAAACTGAAGATTTGAAATGTATTACGAGAAAATGGCAAAACAAAAGAAAGAAGATTCAAAACAGGATGTTTTGGGCATGTGCATTTGAAAATATGCAGCACGTGCAAAAATATGTTAATTGGAAAAAGGAAAGAGAAAGAAAAAGAAGAAAGTAGAAGCATGAATAAATAGAAATAAAAATAAGTAGTACTTAACCAGAGTTGGAGTTGATAATGCATTGAGGGTTTATTGTATTGTTTGAGTACGATTTTTTGCCAGATATTTGGTTAAGGAGTAAGAGTCAAGCCTCAGGTTTACGTTATATGGTGATAAGAGAAGGATGAGAGCACTTTCGATATACTTGCGACATGAGAGAGAGGATTAAGTCTTGAGAAGGGAGCATTTTGTAAGGTCGAAATTGTGGGTATGACTAGTGCGTTAGTGAAATTGCTATATTTTAATACGGGATTTGATATTTCTGGTCGTCTCGCCAATATAAAACACAGAACATTAGGCATATTTTATTTTATTGATGCCGGTTTGGGAAGAGTGTCTATTATTATTAGGTGTGATACTATGGACCGCATCGTCGAGGCGATCAGAAAGTATGATAGGTAAAAAGACAATGGAAGGAAATGATTCACTAAGGCACACAAAAACAAGCATGGAACTAGTCAAGTTGTATTGTTCAGATGGGTGAGTCATTCCCACTTGTCAGTTACTAAGATAAAATACCGATGTTTAGGAGGAGGGTTGTTTGCGACAGCTTTTGCGACAGCTTTTGCGACAGTTTGTGTTTAATGACGAGTTTACGTTAGTTTACGGCAGTTTACAGTTTACAAGTTTTTAGTTAGTTTGCGCCAGTTGGAGACGATCAGATGGGATTAGATCGGGCAGAGCCTTAGCAGATGATGAGATGATCTGACGACTTGAGTAACGACAGTGGGGGTTTTGAGAGTCCGCGACGGTGTCACACACACTCAGAACACGACTGATCTATACATAATGTATCTGAGTTTGTATTTTTCTTGTGGGTCTGTGTTGTTTTGTTTTTCTCAACTTGTAAACCAGTGATCGCGCCCTGAGCGATCGACATGACCAGAACGAGAATGAAAGGCGAAGACGAACAACAGAAATGCACGGCAGACACAACGTCGGGGTCGATGATCGTCGAAAGGGGCAGGATGGTCTTACAAATGCAGTTTCAGACAATATAGGATGTTAAGAACTAGACTAGTTGCTTAGTTACCAAATCTAGTCTACCCGATTATTTCACTTTCAGCTTCAGAGAGTGGAGCAGAATTTGTATTAATGCAAAAATAAAAATAATCTTATGTGGATGAGTTTTCAATTTAGTATTTTTATTCATTTTTCTCAAATTGTCCCAAATATCAAGTGGCCTATTAGAGTGCATAAACCTGATTTTGTGATTGTTCAAATATTTATTGTTAATAATCCTTACCCGAACGTCACAACAAGCTTTAATCTTATATTTGGAAAAATATAACTAGCAGGGGCACGTGAATGACAGTGGTCCGTATATACAAGGATTTGACAAAATAATTGGAACAAGATAAATTTAATTCCAATATTTCACTGATTATATCAAGAATAGTGATCCAAATTTCAGTTTGGGAGTTTATATCCATGGAAGTTTATATCCATTGTAGATCGTATCCTTTTTCATTTATTTGACTTCATATTTGTAATTCTTTCTCCGATTTTTGTAGTGTAGTGTAGTAAAACTATGTAACGAAACTGAATTTGAAAAACGGCAAATTGTTGGCAGGAGTCGAATTGCTTGGTTTTCGAGAGTTACTATATCTAGGACCATGAGAGAATTCAAGAAGCAGGAAAAACAACTGGAATAATTCCGGCCAGATTTCTAAATTTAGAAACTTAAAATGCATTATACGAAGAAATCGTTGGACTACTGCCATCAAAGTAATTGTTGAGTTGAATCAGAGTCTGAATGGTTTAGTTTCAATCAAAACTTTTGGCTGTGAGATAAATAAAGCCGGATATTTGTTAATAGTCTATGTTAACTTTCTTTGAATTTAACAAATGTTCCAATTTTCTCAAATATTCCTTTTGGGCATATCAACTCAACTGGAAAAATATGATTTTGCTTTAAAGTGTAATTAAAATAACTAAAAATCACTCCTTTTAATCAATAAACGTTTAATTAGAATCAACGTAATTATAAATTACTCCTTGATACAAAATAAGTAACATCAACATCTAAAAGATTTGTTGAAATAAATATTTAAGACACTAAACAGCTTTTATTTTACTTCAAATATAGATGGAGACACAGTATCCATTGTTTGAAGTAGCAGCAACAATGAATGCTGTTCTTACAGATCGACTCTCGATTAGACAGAAGCTCAAATCAGCAGTTTCTTTTAACCAATCCAAACGAAAAAAAACATTCATTACTTAACTTTATTTTTGGTTGCCACACAAATTGTCAGTGCTTGTTGACAATTCCTCCGCCATAAAAAATAAAAACACATTTGTATGATGTAGCGGAAAGAAAATATGGTACACCAAAAATCTTGTAAATTGATCAAGTAGTTTTTTTTTTTTACAAACGAAAATAAAATTTTATGGGGAAACGACGAGCGTCGATCTATCGACGTCATGTTTGAAATAGTTTTGAGGAAAAAGGGAGATGACTCAAACTTATGCGATATTTGAAAAAAACATAGAGGTTAGAATAATGGTAATCTCTCTGAATTACCATTAATCGCATGAAATGATTTTCTTTTGTAAAATAACTACTTTTGGTGTACGATATTTTCTTTCCGTCACGGGTACGTACATCATATAAATGTTTCTTAATTTTTTTTTTTTCATAGCGGAAGAATTGTCAAAACAACAATTGTCTATACGAAATTAATATATTTTTGCCTATTACAAGTCCAATATATAACATACCTGGTCTTAAGGTCTTCATATACGTCACTAAAATATCAATATGTGATTCTGATATAACTTAGTGGAAGTTATAACAAAATAACCAGAGTGTAAGGTCTTTTAAAAAAAGGTTTATTACAAAACATCATGTACAAAACAATAGCACTACCGGTAATCCAATAGGATTAACATAATACAGTTGAATACAGTCAAATACCCATATAGTCATACATATATTCTTCAGACCAGTTCAACAGATTCATTCATATATTTATTAAATATCTAGATGTCTTTGCCAGCTTATGATCGCTTTGCAAAATTATCTCCTTAAAACAAATATTTTTTATTACTTATTAGTAATAAACATTTCATTGTTCTAAAAACAAAACAAATACTTTCTCCTTTATTAATATAGATAAACATTAACATTAAAATGTTGGTAATATTTATACAAATTTATTTATCAAGTAAATATGGCTGTAAATAAAAAAAAGAAGTAGAAATCAATAACTCAGTTCCTCCAAACAATATGCAAAAAAAAACAACACAATAGTGGTGCATGAACAACTGTCTTGCAATCACAACCAAGAATTAGAACCCACCATCATTGACGTTTCTGAATTCTATTGACTTGCTGAACATTTGTCCTGACAATAAATTAGTTATATTTTCTTCTACCATTCTCCTTCAACATCTGCCTGTACCCTGCTCGACTACCAAAATAAATCAGTCACTTCCAAGAAACACTATGCCGGAAAAGGAACACAATAGTTGTGCATAAACAACTGCCCTGCTTCCATAACCAAGTTGGTGACCCCAACATCATTGGCATTTCTGAATTCTATCGTCTTGTTGAACATTTGTCCAGACAATAAATTAGATATATTTCCTCTACTGTCCTCCTTAAAACTATGACTGTACCCTGCTCGACTATAGAAATCAATAAGTCAGTTCCTCCAAACAATATGCCGAAAACAAACACAATAGTTATGTGACACTGGCAGGAAAAAGAATGAGGTGCTTCGCATGTCATGTCTGCAGGGTAAAAAAGGGCTTCTCTTCATAAGTGTAGTTTTTATAGTCTGATTTGCATATGCGGAGATCAGCTGCTATAAATTAAGAGGGCAGCTGGGAAGCAAACAGAAGCGATTCGGATTGGAGAGAGAAAGGTAGAGAGAAAGTAGGTTGCACGAAAATCGGTTGGAAGTTGAATTACAGTCAAAACCTTTTTTTAATTGATTTTTCTGGCACAGTCAGGTAACAAGCTATTTCGGCGTAAAATGGACAGCCGTTTTGACCTAAAGATAATTCCTGAGTTTGGTGGGACTGGAGCAGTTGTTGAATGGATTGAGAAGGTGGAATTAGTGTGTGACTTATCTGGAGTGAAGCAGCTTGAAAATGTCATCCCACTTCGACTAACTGAGGGAGCATTCACAGTTTACCAGCAATTAACTCAAGAAGAAAAATCTGATGCAGCACGAATTAAGGGAGCTCTATTTACTGCCTTTGTGATGACAGATTTACAGCGTATGAGAAGTTTGAGGCACGTGTATTGCGTCCGGGTGAGACTGTAGACGTGTATTTGGCAGATCTGCGGAAGCTGTCAGTGCTATTTGGAGGAATACCAGATAATGTGCTGGTGTCTGTGTTTGTGCGGAGGCTTTCCAATCCTGTGAAAAGGCTGTTGCGGTCCTCCTCTAGGGTGGACGATATGACTTTATAAGAGCTGTTGGCTCGAGCTCGAGCATTGATGAAAGACAATGCTGAAGTGGAGGAACCAGTCGTGGCTGCGACACAGCCTGTTCGAATCACTCAACCACCTGTGAGCATGGAGCGATCTGATTATACATGTTACAAATGCAACGGGTCTAATCATTTTGTGAGAGACTGCATGCAAAGGAGGCAGACCACCCGTTAACGATGTTATCAGTGCAACAAGGCGTGTCATTTTGTAAGATATTGTCCGGGAAACAAAGTTGGGAACGAGACACCAGCGTCAGTCTATTCCCCAGTCAGAATGTGAACTCGGTGCTACCTGTCATTACCATCTATGTTGATGATGCACCATGCTTGGCTCTCCTCAACACTGGGTGCTCATGTTATATCTTGATTGCAAAGCTATGTCGGTCTTGGTCAAAGCAGAAGATGATGGAACTGCATTGATCGGCGCTATGCAGTCAACAGTTCAGGCAGTTCATGAACGAGTGGGGTATAAACTTCTGTATACGCTGTGCATACAGGCCATCAGGAAATGGTATTATAGAAAGGTGTCATAGGACAGTGAAGCGGATTGCTGCACGAAAGAGCTGCTATGTTATGGAGGCTGTGTATTGGTACAACGTTATCCCCAAGGATGATGTGTCCGCCCCATCAGCACCTGCCAATTTGTTGTACTCATACCAGATCAGAGTGAAAGGGGTCAATGTTGTGCCCCATCCGAATCACTATAGGATCTCTACACTTTATAAAGAAGGGGCACAGTTTGGGTTAAAAATCCACAAGGACGTTGCACGTGAACATTCTGACCAGGTCGTGTCACCGAAATGATAAGCCCACAGTCGTGGGTCGTCAATGGCACGCCTCGAAATGTAGGAGAAGTGCGCCCACGTCTCAATTTAGCACCGGTAGTGAACGACAATGATGATACATCATCAGAGAGTACTGAATGGAGAGAACCAGATTCTGATACAAGTAGTAGTGGTTCTGCATCTGAAAGTGAGGTAGAGGACAGACGTTCCTTGGTTGAGCTGCTTTATTCCATTCCCAATTCAGCTCTTTGTACATCTGATATTAGAGAGGAAAAAATAACTGTCCCACTACGGACCAGTACTAGCATAAAGCCACCAGCCACCATCTGTGTGATCATACGATCAGGGGGGGGGTGACAATAAAGAGGAACACTCACCGGCAGGAAAAAGAATGAGGTGCTTCGCATGTCGTGTCTGCAGGGTCAAGAAGGGCTTCTCTTCATAAGTGCAGGTTTTTATAGTGGTGTTTGATTTGCATATGTGGAGATCAGCTGATATAAATTAAGAGGGCAGCTGGGAAGCAGGGAGTTGCGATTCGGATTGCAGAGAAAAGGCAGAGAGAAAGTGAGTTGCACGAAATTCGGTTGGAAATTGAATTACAGTCAAAACTTTTTTTTTAAAATTGATTTTTCTGGCATAGTTAGACAACATGTTGTGCATAAACAACTGTCTTGCTATCATAACATAGAAAGACAACCCACCATCATTGGCATTTCTGAATTCTATTGACTTGTTGAACATTTGTCCAGGCAATAAATTAGATATATTTCCTCTATAGTACTCCTTCAACCTATGACTGTACCCTGCTCGACTATAGAAATCAATAAGTCAATTCCCCCAAACAATATGCCAGATAGGAACACAATAGTGGTGCATAACAACTGTTCTTCCATCATAACCAAAAAGAGAGAACCCACCGTCATTGGCATTTCTGAATTCTATTGACTTGCTGAACATTTGTCCTGGCAATTATTTATTTATATTTTCTCTACTGTTCTCCTTAGTACTATGAATGTGTCCTGATTGACTATAGAAATCAATAAGTCAGTTCCTCCACACCATATGCACAAAACGAACACAATAGTGGTGCATGAACAACTGTCCTGCCATCATAACCAAGAAGGAGAACTCACCATTATTGGTATTTCTGAATATTATTGACTTGCTGAACATTCGTTATGGCAATACATAAGTTATATTTCCTCTACCGTTCTCCTTGAACCTATGACTGTACCCTACTCGACTATAGAAATCAATAAGTCAGTTCCTTCAAACAATATGCCGGAAAAGAAAGACAAGAATTATAAACGAGAAGTAAAACCTATCATCATTAGCATTTCCGAATTCTATTGACTCATTTGTCCTGGCAATTACTTATTTATATTTCCTCTACTGTTTTCATTCAACATCCGACTGTACCCTGCTCGATTATAGAACTCAATTAGTCAATTCCTCCAAACAATATGCCGAAAACGAACACAATAGTGATGCATAAACAACTGTCTTGCCATCATAACTGTTGTGGGGTACAAATCACCCCTATTGAAGAACTAATGGAAGCAACCATCTATAATAAATACCATGGTTGCAAAGACTCAAACAGAGGACATTCCTATTCATGTTTTACCGCATGGTAGGAATCCGGTCATCTCCTACCACATTTAGTGGCGTTACTGTATTGCTATGAATAAATACATTGTATATTTTAACCTGTCACAATTTGTAGTTGTTATCTTTGTGACCCCTAGCACGGGTCTACAACAATAACCAAGAAGGAGAATCCGCAATCATTGGCATTTCTGAATTCTATCGACTTGCTGAACATTTGTTATGGCAATAAATTAGTTATATTTCCTCTACCGTTCTCCTTTAACTTATAACACTACCCTACTCGACTATAGAAATCAATAAGTCAGTTCCCTCAAACAATACGCCTGAAAGGAACACAATAGTGGCGCATAAACAAATGTCGTTCGATCATAACCAAGTATTAGCATTTCTGGACTCTATTGACGTACTGAAGATTTGTCTAGGAAATTAAACAAGATTTCTAAACAGAGTTATTTGTTATATTACAATCAAAACAATCGTTGAATGCAAATAATACAATAACAAAGTATGGTTAATTAATAAGGTATCTTTTTGCACAGCAATATGCAAATTAGTTAACTTTACGACTGAAATAAGTAGCATATGAAACAGATGGCGTGTTTATATTGTGTAAACTTGAATTAACTTGAAATAAAGTGTTTCGACTTCACTGTTAGTGAGATAAATGAGCCAAACTTTTGTGTTTATTTATTTAGAGGAACACATGATGCGATTCAGTAAAAATGTTAACGATGGCTGACGTACTCACATAAAACATAAAAAAAGAAACTCTGATAAATCTGTCAACAAATTTTCAATTAATTACTACCAGATTTTCTTATCAAAACTCCTTATTCTAAATATTAAGAAATATTTTGACAAAAATAAAAAACAAAGGAACACATTTTATTTTTATTATGGGATGTTTAGATCGATTAATTCGTGAATAGGTTTCCATAAAGCAAACCTTTTTTAAAAAGTTGTTTTTAAATCAAATAATCCTAAATGCACATTTAAAACCATTTAAAGAATGAAAAAATGTAAATAATTTTCTAATGTTTTATTGTTTTATATTCGTTGTTTATCAAATGAATAAAATAAAAATATAATTGTAGAGAGATTTTCCATTTTAATTTTGTTCACAAAATTCTTGATCTGTTTCTTGAACATAATAAGTTACCGTCAATGTTTTTTAATCAAATTGACACTTCAGGAAGAGAAGAAATACACGTGGAAAATAAACAGTTTAGAAGCAAGCGCATTTATTGAGTATATATCAAAAACAATCACGTGATAGTTTGTTATTATCAATATATAAAGTTATACTTCTTGTTTGTTTGTTCACGAACTTTTCCTGGGTTTTGGGAGATATACCCCCATATATATATATATATATATATATATATATATATATATATATATATATATATATATATATATATATATATATATATATTCTGAAACTACATTAGCCAGAGTATGTGGATACATTTTGATCAAAGTAGGTACTATAATATCCTGGGGTCTGTTTTCACACATTCATACAAATAAAATACGACTTTTTACTTTATTTCAACTTGAATGTTCTAGAAAAAAATAAAAGTAGAAATGGTCATATGGGGTTCACGCTCACCTAACATTTTCTGTTTCAGACACTGAACCACTTTCCCGAAATCGATATGAAAAATATTAAAAATTCTATTCAAATTTACCAAATATGTGTAGGATAAGTGCCACCTGGGGCCGATGTTTAAAAGCTCTAAAACTTAAAAAATGGAAGAATACAGGTATGTATGCAAAATAAGAATACGGTGTACGAACAGAATAGTTAACAAAGCCTCCCACTCCTCATGTTAATAATGGATTTTTAAATAATAATATTATTATTTAGAAACCCATTCTTAACATGAGTAGGGGTGGGGGAATTTGTTAATTATTCTGTACCTTCACCCTATCAAAGAATGTTCACGTTTTTGTTGTAATTATAAAGATTTGGCCGGTTATTGTTACTGTAAAAATAATAGCTATGTAGCAGTTATTTTTTACTATAAAAAAAACAAGATATAGATAATAATAATACTTTGCTCAACTTGAATAAGATATGTGATGCTGTATCTTATTTGCAGTTTTCTGTGAATCTATCCATATTCCATAACATCAACAGACGTCGTCGGGGAGTCAGGCAGATATGTTATTGTTGTAGACCCGTGCTAGGGGTCACAAAGATAACAACCACAAATTGTGACAGGTTTAAATATACAATGTATTTATTCATAGCAATACAGTAACGCCACTAAATGTGGTAGGAGATGACCGGATTCCTACCATGCGGTAAAACATGAATATGAATGTCATCTGTTTGAGTCTTTGCAACCATGGTATTTATTATAGATGGTTGCTTCCATTAGTTCTTCAATAGGGGTGATTTGTACCCCACAACACCCCCCTCCCGAGCTTTTGATTCCCCTGGAATGATCGTATAGCTCTTTTTTCTGGGATTGATCTCTATGGGATCGATCCTTTTTCTTTCTCTGGAAGATCGGCGTTGTCCGGCTGCTTGTGGTGTTACCAGGTCGAACGTGTCATATATATGGTCCATTACTTTTTCTTGTTCAACAGGAGGTTGTCTGTCGTCATCAGTGACACGTTTCCGAATTTGGTTCAAATGCTTCTTGTGAGTAAATTTTGGACCTTCGATTATGTAAACCATCCGCCCGATCCTCTGCTTGACCTTTCCTAGTTCCCACATCATACTATTATTTTTGTGTACCTGGAAAAATACCTTTTCCCCAGGTAAATACCTCTTTTTAGGAACTGTAGTATTCGGCGGTTTTTTGAATATTGGTTTTGCTTCATCCAGCAATTCGGATCTCGCTTTTATTTTCGTGCAGCATCCAAGCTTTTCAGAAAAAACACTTGGAAAAATTTTTTTTAGATCTTCTTTTAGTTTGACGGCTTCGGCCGTTAAATTTTCGACTTTTTGACAAAAATCACTCATTGGCGAGTCCCATAATTCAAATTCTTGGATCCAGTCAGATCCAAATAAATTTGATGTGTTCCTAAGAACGAATACTTTTAACTTTTTTGTCTTTCTTTTTAGTGAAACATTAATAATTAATTCACCTTCAAAATGTATCTTTTCACCAGTTACCGATCTTGCGATTTTATTCGTCTTCATCATCGTGGGCTTACCTAATTTCTTCCACGTGTGAACATTTATAATCGATATATCCGACCCTGAATCGAGTTGCAGATTTACTTCTCTATTTCCGATTCTCACCGTAACATATTTCCTTATGTTCTCTGTTGGTGAAGGGTCCCTTTTTGCAGTTTTTATGTAGTTCTTTTTTCCTACTTGTGCCCTGTTCGTTTGCATAGGTCACACGTTATTTTCTTATGGTACCAACATGCATTGTACCCATGAGGTCCTCCACATTTACTACATGTCCTAGGCTTTTGTCTATCCTGATAATTTTGTGAAGGGTTCTTTTTGCCTCTTAGTTGGTAATAGCTGGCGGGTGAGTGTCCTTTATTTTTGGAGCGTATCTTTTTAATGTGAGCGATACCTGCTTCCTCTATGTTTCGGGAATCTTGTTTCACTGCCACGAACCGTTGACAATCTTCAGCCAGTTTCTGAAGCGTTAAATCAGGTTCTAATTCCAGTTTATTTAGAGCACGACGTCTTATGTCGGCGTCTTTTGTGGCTATCAAACCTTGTGTGAATATTAGGCATCTAAAATTATCTGCCGTTAATGATGACGTCGTCACAGTTTTTATTAACTATAGACGCAAAAGTCGTATAATCCTGATTTTCCTTATGTGTAATATTCATACATGTCCATCTTTTATGGAAAAGGCTTGTCTTTGGACAGTATAACTCCATTAACAGTTTGACTGCCTCGTCAAACGACAATTCGTTGTTTTTTCTTGGCAAAATATAATCCACGAATTTGTTATGTTCGGATGCACACAACTTCTGTAGTAATAAACGAACCTTCTTTTGATCCGTCCATGAACCACAATCAATCTAGAATAAGTCTTCAAATCTTCTGAAGTATACTTCAAACGTTAGGTCTTCCTCAGGAGCATAGCAAAATGTATCAATGGCTGACCAGATCGCATTTTGCGAAAAAGCCGTACTGTTTTCCTGTCCGTTGTCCTTATTCATTAAAACTTGCGTTAACAAATCCATTTTTTTATCTGATTGGTTTTGATGCTCTAGATGTAATTTTTTCAATTCCAATATTTGTTCGTTCATTTCTTTTTTTTCTTCCGCGGCGTATTTCATCATTTCTTTTCTTTCTCTTCCCTGTTTTTCCTCGAAGTATTTCATTAAACTTAACTGCTTCTCGTCATTTTGTTTCTGTACTATCAATTGTTCTTCTCGAAACCTTTTTTCAAGTTCTAATTGTTGATTTTGTTGAAGTTTTATAATTTCCAAAATCTGTTTTGAAAAATTCTCCATTTTTTTTTTTTTTATGACAAAAAAAGCGTTTTCAGAAACAAACCAATTCTTTTTCTATAGTACCAACTCTACAAAAAAAACTTTTACAATTTTTGTATCTGGTTATATTTTTGACGAGTATTTCCTTAATTTATTTTTTCCTTGTGTGGCAATTTTCCACTAGAAAATAATTCAGCGTTTGTGTTTATACAGAAAAAAATTTTGACCTTTTTTTTTCTTCAATTTTCTTTTCGTAACGTGTAAGTATTTAGAACGTACACTTTTTTTTTCTTTTACAAAGAATTAGTTTTTTTTTTGTGAAAAAAAAAAAACGAGTTCATAGCATTTATTTAAATATTGGCCATAATTTCCGCTTTAAGTGCGTAACAGAATATCATATTTTCTCATTAACACAAAGTGTTATGCCGTACCTGCTTGTCGAAAGTGTTTTTTTTTCAACGTGCCAGTCAGTCAGAGAATAATTTATTTTAATCGGAAAAATCCGACGTAACTTTTAAATTTTTTTTTTCAATGCTAATGCCTTTTTAAGACAATCTTTTTAGAACGAACAATTTTTTTTTTGTACTTACTGAAACTTTGAGTCGTTTTTTTTCTTTCTTTCAGTTGTCGTAAATCCACGCCATTTATGAGTTCCGTTTTAACTCGTAGTTTAGGCTTCTTGTGGCTTTTTTTTCCAACAGCAAGATAAGACTTTTTTGACGACGTCTTTTGTTGTTTGACGTTTTTTTTTTGTTTTTTTTTCTTTTTGAAGTAAATCCTTGCCCGAATCTTCGTTATTCAGTTTTTTGTCGAATGATCCCGTAACTTTCTTGAGTAATCCTGGTAGCCAGTATTCGTGACTGGTATAAAATCAAAATCCTCACGTATGTTGTTTACTAAATTTCTCGTCGCCAGTGTTGTAGACCCGTGCTAGGGGTCACAAAGATAATAACCACAAATTGTGACAGGTTAAAATATACAATGTATTTATTCATAGCAATACAGTAACGCCACTAAATGTGGTAGGAGATGACCGGATTCCTACCATGCGGTAAAACATGAATAGGAATGTCCTTTATTTAACACCTACCCACTATAGGAGTATGTGACACAAGGTCGGAAAGTGGGATATGAAAAGCCAGCGCCCGAGAAGGTGAGCGCTTTAGCCATTAAAAATTGCCTGGGCAGCCCCGTCGGCATTCCCCGGTAGGGGCGCCTCAGGCAGTAAGCTATAAACTTACTCCTCCCCAAAGAGGAGAGGCAAAGCCTGGGAGGGTGGACCTCCTAGAACTGCACAGGACAGACCCATAGACCGGCGGAATCATGCCCCGAAGGCCAAGACAACACCGGTCTATAGGGTGTAGTATCCATCGGAACAGATACCACACGTGGTACGAGGACTCTCACATGATAGGAATGTCATCTGTTGAGTCTTTGCAACCATGGTATTTATTATAGATGGTTGCTTCCATTAGTTCTTCAATAGGGGTGATTTGTACCCCACAACAGTTATCTGTCCTAATTTTTCAGTGGGCATGATAGAACCTGGTGAATCCCATGTTCTCTCCAGGCCACACACAGCACCTGTTATTCCCAAATGGTCACTCATTTAGTACTGGCAAGGCTCAACGTCACTTAACTTCAATTATCTAATAGGAACCTGTGTGTCAACGTAATTATGTATATCTGTAGTAAAATAATCTATTTAATTTCTATAAAGAAGACAATTTCATCTTTCATATCTTATATAAATAGGGATTTTGTCTGTCTGTCCGTCAGTCACAATCTTTTAAATGTAATTAATACATTATTGAGAATATTGCATTTAGCTAATTTAATATTCCAATCAAATCTAATCTAATCTAATATAAATATAAATAAATGCGAATCTTTCCTAAGTATATTAGCATAAATATTTAAAGTTTTACTTAAATATAATGATGCAGTATATATAGTAATCTCCAGACTCCGTCAAACAAAATCCGCTTTTGCACATTTGCATATTTATTTATTTTTAAGTTTCTAATAAATTAATATTCCGTAATATATATTTAAAATTGATATTGTCAAATTTTATTATATAATAGTTTCCCCAGTAGTATTATTATAAATATCAATAAAAAATAGAGATATTATTTAAAAAAAACTATAGCGTTTTTAAAACATTTCAGTTTAAAGGGAGATAATTACATGAAATTCTACCAGTATTTTGTTTGATTTTCGATTCTTGAGCAATTGTCAAGTCTCTTTGAGCTGGGCTTCTGTACGACCATTTTGTTTTTCGTTCTAACTTAACAGACACGGCACTCGGTTTATTTTGAACAAAAATAAAACGCTTTAAAATAAGTTAAAAGACAAATAAACTTATCCAGGTATGTAGAAGAGTAACTTGGTAACATTTATTTGCTGCATATTTGTTTTCTTCACCCCTTTTTTGTTTTGTTGGCTCTTGTTAGAAAAGCTCCAGATACTACACTTTGAGCTTAGCCAGAAGGCCAAGGAACAATTAAAAAAATATTTCTTTTGACTGGGCATTTTTAAATGACTAAAAAAATGGATTTAATTGGAATTTATAAGTGTAGTGTCGGTTCTGACGTCATAAGACCCTCCTCCCAGGAATTACCTCCTCCGTTTTTAAGGGGGTGTGAGGAGATCCTCCCATGTATTACATCCTCCTTTATATTTAAAACTTCAAAAAATATTTTCAAATTACTAAATAGTTAAAACTAAAAATTGAAGGGGCAAAATAGACATTTCTGTTAGGCGTTCAATAGTACTATAGGGATTATTTGATATCTCGATTATTTCGTTTGATTTCCGCACACATTTTGGATTAAATTTATTAATTAATGTTAAATTTCATTTTTTATCCTGAAATAAAATTTTAATTCATTTTTTAAAGACTTAAAAATCGAACTTTGATACAATGCCTTACTCGCTGGCGGCCATGTTGTAATTTTCTATTATTTTCTTTTATCTATTAAAATGAAATATGTTTGACTTAATTTTATTTATAAAAAATTGTGGAGTCTGTGTTTATTTTCACATCTATAAAAAGGAAATAGGTTTTATTTTATTCATAAAAAAATAATGTGGGAACTATGTTCGCACTTGACACCCATAAAAAGGTACTTTACTTTTATTTTATTCATAACAATAATATTTTAATATTTATTTTGCTTTCGTATTGTATGTAGTTCTGTCACAATTATATAATACTCCCAGCCTAACAAATATGCGACCAGAGGGAACATATATTAGCTAGTTACATTAATATATAATTGTAAATATGAAACAAAAATGAATCTTTAAAATGTTAGTTATTAATTTTTAATTCTTAAAACACATTTTAAATTTCTTTCAAATAGCTAACAAAAAGTACAGATATATACACTTACATTTATGTTGATGTCAAATTTTCACTGTTTTCACTGTAGTCTGAAAGGAGATAGCTGTCTTAGCTACCTAATGCCAAACGGTTTTAATAATAACCAAGAATCGTTTTGATTTGATATTTTTGCATGTCTGTGAACTGGTTGTAAAAAGAAATTTCAAAATATATAAAATGGTAGATGGGGAGCACCCACCATTTTATATATTTTGAAATTTCTTAATTCTCCATATTGTATAAAGTATTCCTGCCATGGAAACGTTAATAACTCGAAATCTATTTATCTGATCAGACTGAAAATTTGCATGGTTATCAACGAGCATCAGATCCATACATACAATTTTGAAAAATTGGATGTTGAATTCCGTCATAATTTCAACCATGACCTAACTTGTCAAGGGAATATAAGATATGGGACTTTGTTGGATACCAGTAGCTAGACTCTACAATGAACAGAACGGAAATTATGGTAAAAAATTGTGACTTTCATCTTTTCCATGACCTTGACCGTTAACATAGATATCTCAAAATTAAATAACTTCTGAGTTAGACTATGATTGATATTTTGACCAAGTTTAGTGACGATTGTTCAAGTGATGTGCACGCAAAGGCTGTACACAAACATAATGAAAAACAAGCTCGACCAAAAACATAACTTCTGCCAATAAATTGACATCATATTTGGATGTTATTATGATCTATAGATTTTAGTTTTACTGGTAGTTTAAAATCAATAAATATTTATCATTTCATCATTAGCACCAGCAATGTGAAATTCAGTTTAAAACAACAAAAAACGACAATAAAATCAAAAGAATCGTTTTTGGAATCGGAAATTAAACTCATTTTTTTCCAATTCTTAAAAGTTTCGCGGTTTCCGATTCCCGATTCCGATTTATCGTTCCAACGCTAATATATATATAGTCATCCACTGATAGCTGTTGCGTAGTTTACTGCTATATGTAGCAAGATTCTAAACCGAAACATTAGTGGTTGGCGTTTGGTGTCCTATCTACTCACCTACGTAATC
Source organism: Sepiola atlantica (assembly GCA_963556195.1). Lineage (NCBI taxonomy): Eukaryota > Metazoa > Mollusca > Cephalopoda > Sepiida > Sepiolidae > Sepiola > Sepiola atlantica. Next base: position 73,837,021 of record OY744515.1, read on the forward strand.
CACTACTAGAAGTGTGAGAAATGATATCGCATTTAAATGAAATTATTCATTTGTTTACATTTTTATGATACTTATAACCAAAAGTAATAATTTCTTTTTACGTATTGCTTCTAAGTGGAAACCTTAGCATGTATAAATGAGTTTAAATAAAATTGAAATTGCAAGTTGAAGGTTAATTTTTCCTCCATCAGTATGACTGAATGTCTTTTCAATCTGACCCTTTAAAACTCTCAAGTTCATACAATTTCATCTAAGCCATTTTTTTTTATTTTAATCTCAATTAAAAGTTCAGTAAAAATATTTTGCAACCATATTGTTTTTCTCTTTTTAAAACAATTTCTCTTCTATAATTTTGTTTACCGAATCTAATGTAAAATTGTCCTAACCTGTTTTTAGCCCCACTTCAAAATTTTATGTTACGAAATATTTTCATTTTGTTTTTCTTTTATTTCATTTTATTCTTCCTAATCTTCTAATCTTCTAATCACTTTTGTCAAACTGTTCTGTGGAAGATTGAACAGGATACTGCTCGTATTCTAATTTCCATAATAATCCAAAAGTCCTAAAATATAATGGCGGAACCGACACGGCCTCATACAAAGAACTGTTATCACAAACAAATGACGTCAAAGCTAGAGACGTTCTGAGTTAACTGTCAAACAGGCGATCCATCCTTTTTCTATGGAGATGAAAATGACGACTCATGTATAAGCCGGAGGTTAACAGTTCGAATAAGCTTCACTGTATCTCAGTTTTTGATATTTAAAACTACAGTACAGTTCTTGACGTTCGAGGCTTTTATGTATGGCACAGGCGATTCGTTGTCATTTACTTCGGGAAGAGGTTTTGCCTATAATACAAACTCAACTCTATGTCCTCCTATCATCTCTATTGAGCACTATCCTCATATAACTTGATATAACTGAATATTGTGGATATCATCGATTCATTCGAGATGTTTTATTGGTGAAAATCAATTTAGGTGTTTATGATTTTGAATTGAATCCTCGGGGAAAGAAAATTGGTGTGGACATTTGTCTGCCAGGAAAATTTACCAATAAATAAATGTTGGGACTGTTAACAGAAGAATGTTATGGGAAGTTTATGAAATGACACTCCTTAGGTGGGAGAAGGGGGCGGTCGATGATAAATAACCCAAGCACAAAATTACCTTCATTTTGTGCTAACAAGGTCATTCGCCTTCTGTCAAAGAAGTGAAAGAGTTTCAAGTGATTTCAATTGTTTGGAAAGTTATTTACTGGAAACGATTAATTGTATACAATGAATTGAATGCAAGTTGCTATTTTACCCATAGCATTGTTCATGCATTTGCCAGGAGGTGCTTAATTGGCCTAATAAATACCGTTGTAGATTATGGAGTCGGCTGTGCTGAGTTCAAATCCAAGAGGATCTACTTGTGATCATTTACATACTAATATTGTATTACTTGGATTATTTGGACTACTATTCTCATCTTGTTATTTTCACAAAGTTTCAGCTGATGTATCATCCGATCTTCTCTAGGTTTATCTTTTTCGAATTTGGGAATCTTTATGTGGAACTTATGAACCTATATCGCCTTTAGAACTAAATCCTTTATTTCATCCATCAGAGTAGATTGTTCTCATGCTCTCAACATATCGCCGGGTAGAAGTGCTAATAAATTAGTATATTATTCTTAGTTATTAATAAATTAATTGACATTTCTACCCAGTCATAGCTGACAGAACAAGAACAATCAACCCCCATGGATTAAATAAAGGATTAAGTTCGAAATTCGATATAGGTTCAACATAAAAATTCCCAAATTTCAAAAGAAAAACATGAAGAAGGTCGGAGGGTAAATCGGCAGAAACGTTGTGAAAATAACAACCAAAATGAGAATAGTAATCCAAATAATCCAAATTATCCAAATTATCCAAATTATCAATCCTCATCCAAAAAATTCCGAAACATACTAATATTGTTTTGAAAAGTATGAACCGACAATTTCCCCAATCAGCCATGGATAGAATAACAACTTGTGTTCAACGAATTGCTTCAATTAAATATTTTACTTCAGCATTAAATAACCCCCAAAAGAGTTGATTTGCCGATAAACACACAAATTAAACCATAACTTTCTGATGCCATTAGATAGTAAGTTAATGCAAAAGATCTGATTAGATTTGAAGTTGCCTTAGTCGATTTCATAATCCATTATACCTGTCTAAAACTTTAGTTCATACAACCTTTTTCTAAGCCTTTTTTCTTTTCTTTTAATGTTAATTGAAAGTTTAGTAAATATATTTTACAACCTCGATTGTTGTTTCATTTTTAAGACAATATCTCTTCTATAATTTTGTCTACCGAAAATAATGTAAAATTTTCCTAAACTAACGGATTAGCTGATTCTTTGTAGAAACAAATTTCAAACAACTATTTCATGTTAGCAATGTGATTTAGGATTGCAATGTTCAATGGTTCAAGATAGCATAAATCATGTCTGCCTTTTTTAAATGGTGGGTTCAATCTTAAGTAAAATGGGATTATATTTACCTCCTCTGTAGGAGGTTAGACACAAAGTCAGGTGAAGTTTTAAAAAGCTAGCACACTAGGAGAAACCTACAAAAATGCCTCAGCACCCTCGTCGGCATTCCCCAGTAGGAGCGTCTCAAGTGATTAGTAATAAATTAACCTATTCTCAAAGAAGCCTGGAAGGGTGGACCTCCTAGGACTCAACAGAACCCTAACCCTAACCCTGACAGAAGAAAAGCCATTATTGGACTGATTGTCGGTGACGTATAATTCAACTTAAAACAAAAACATCTAGGGAAGAACCTTCCGTTTAGTTTTAGGTACAGAGAGAGAGAGAAAGGGAAATTATTGACAATGGTTGTAGCTAGACGAGTTTTTTATGAACGATTTACAGGAGAGGAACCATAGATTAGAGCTCAGTCGAACACCTAACATGAAAATAACGATAGAGTAAAGAGACTAGCAACATCTCTTCTGTGAAAAAGAGACTGCAGGTTGGAGAAGAGGACATCGCTCACTCGATTTCTAAGTCGGTTTTGTACTCTGTCAAGACAGCAAATGATGCTCTGAGCAGCACCTCCCCAGATGTGGCAAAAGTACTCCGTCTTATGACGTATTTGACTCTTATACAAGTAGAGGATTGCATCAGGAGTGAAAAACCTTCTCAGAATGATCTAACCATTTTTCCAGCAACCTTAGCAACAGATTTGATGTAAGCCTTCCATTACAAGTAAGGTCAGTCTCATAATTTGGCATGTGTAATAGATAGTACTCATTTGAGTACTAATATTGCTGGTAGTATAACTGGCAACAATGTCCTGTCATGGAAGAAGTTCAGTTCATTCATTTTTTTAAAAACTATAACAAGTAAGATCTTTTGCATTCACTTACTATCTAGCTGTCTTATTTTAGTCTAATATTTTGTGATACACCTTACCCTTGATCCTTCACCTTAGAATGCTGAGTGTTTAGCAAGTACCATTTTTTGAGTCTTTAGTATGTTACGAACAGCCCATTAGTAGACATTCTAAACATTATGCCAAATAGGCCGGGAAAACACATTAAAGATTACTCAGCTGAACATGAATTCTGAGTAGTAGTGTTGCATCGTTCCATGTTGTTGATGTTATCTGCAATTGTACAACACGGGCGTTACTACCATCTTTAATTGACACCACGTGGCACAGACCAGTGTCGTTATAAAATACCACTTAACAAGAATTCACAATTCAGACCTTTATTAAAAACTCTGGCCAGAAAAGACATCTTTGTGAACTGTGATACCCAATCGCTATTGGTATGCACCTAAATTTCCCCTTCCAAAGCAGGAGGGATTGTACCTGACAGCATTCAAGGCGTCCTCTTTCACTGAATTCTAGCTGTGGAAAGTAGCCCATTCGATCTCACAATTCTCGTTCATGACGTCACAACGAAAGCGTAAGTGACAAGTTCTCAAATATTTAGATGTAAGAAGACACTATTTGAAATAAAAATACTCTTCAAAGCAATTCTGTGAATCTTGTGAAAATGATATGAAGTTATGAAGGCAATTAGATTTTCAAACGCACACAGACACTGTACAGGGGTTTGTCAGGACATCCTGGCATGAGGATACTTCCTCCTCCACATAAACCCTGACCAAATATTCAAAGTAACATAGTATTTGAAGCCCAAATAAGATCCAATAGGTATGGCTACCCACACTAGTTTATACGAGGAATGGTGCACCTTTTCCAAGTGATGTTGCCTCTAGTAACAGTACTAAGCTGGATACACCTTCAGACCAGATGAATTCTTGTCCTTGAATCTTCTACTGAGACTAAGGGTAGACATTGCTGCACTACAAGAAACTCGCTTAGCAGACCCCGGATGCCTAAGGGAATCAGACTATACCTTCGTCTGGCAAGAGGAGAAGGAAGAGGAAGTTCGCAAACACGATGTTGGTTTTGCAGTCAGAAACTCACTGCTTCAAAATGTACAACTCTGTGATTCAGCCACTGAACGCCTAATTTCACTGTTTGAACACCACAGATGGATCAATTAATCTATTGTGTGTGTATGCCCCAACACTCGCGACACCTAACGACACAAAGGAGCACTTCTACACTCAGCTAGATGACACCATCAAGACATTTTCACAGAATGAGGACTTGGGGACTTTAATGCACGTGTAGGTGGTGACAACGATACATGGCCAAGCTGCCTCGGTAACTTTGGAGTGGGTAAATGCAATGATAATGGTCAGCGACTACTAGAACTCTGTGTCTACCATGACCTCTGCATTACCAACACATTCTTTGGGGCCAGGCCGCATCACAGGGTGTCTTGGAGACATCCCAGGTTAGGGCGCTGGCACCAGCTTGACGAAGGTACCTAAAACATTTCCTGATGTCTAGAGCCTACCATAGTGCCGATTGTGATACGGATCATTCCTTAGTATGCAGCAAGGTTAAACTTCAACCCAAAGATTTCTACCGCACTAAACAGGAGGGTATTGCGCGTATAGACGTTAGCAAGACTCAACACCCAGACCGCATGGCAGAATTCAACGGAGATCACAGCCGACCTGCATCTGAACAGTGGGAAGCACTCAAGAACGACACCCACTCTACAGCTCTCAAAGTCTTTGGGAGGAGGACAGTTTGTAAATGCAATGACTGGTATGATGCAAGTTCTGCTACCCTCGATCCTCTGATTGAGGCAAAACGTTCATTCTTGCTTTCATACAAGGCCAACCCATCTCCTACATCACTGGCTACACTGAGGTCTTCGAGAGGTGCAATCCAAAAGGCTGTCAGAGAAGCTGCGAACAACTACTGGACAGACCTCTCCAAGACAATTCAGTGGGCAGCTGATACAGGCAACATGAAAAACATGTATGACGGGACCAGGAGAGCTACTGGACCCATAATCAACAAAACAGCACCACTGAAGTCCAAGTCGGGTGAACCCATACTAGACAAAGTCAAACAGCTGGACCGATGGGTAGAATACTACTCCGAGCTTTACTCCAGGGACAACGTGGTACATCAGTCTGCCCTCGATGCCATTGATCGTCTCCCCCTGATGCATGAGCTCAGCGAGCAGCTTTCCATAGAAGAACTATCCAGGGCAATAGACAGACTGCCATCTGGAAAAGCCCCAGGAAAGGACTATATTCCAGCAGAGGTCTTAAAAAGTGGAAAAGCTAGCCTGCTTCAGTCCCTTCATAACCTTTTGATACAGTGCTGGAGAGAAGGTTCAGTACCTCACGACATGAGAGACGCAAACATCATCACACTCTACAAACACAAAGGGGGCCGCACTGACTGCAACAATTACCGCGGTATCTCACTGTTCAGCTTAGTTGGCAAGCTATTCGCACGCATAGTACTACTGCAACTGCAACTTCTTGCCAATCGAATTTACCTGGAATCTCAATGCGGCTTTCGTTCAGAGAGATCAACCATCGATATGATCTTTTCCCTACACCAGCTGCAAGAGAAGTGCAGAGAGCAAAACCAGCCTCTGTATCTCGCCTTTATAGATGTGACCAAGGCGTTCGATCTCGTGAGCAGAGACTGTCTATTCAAGATCCTCCCACTAATCGGATGCCCTTTCACGATGGCTGTACAGTTTAACGGCGACATGTCTGCTGGATTCGGGGTGAAGAGCGGTGTCAAACAAGGCTGTGTGTTGGCCCCGACACTCTTCGGCATCTTCTTCACCATACTCCTGAAGCATGCTTTCAAAAACACAGCGGATGGTATCTACCTTCACTAAAGATCTGATGGTAGTCTCTTCAACATCGCCAGGCTCCATTCCAAGACTAAGACCAGGTTAGACCAGATCAAGGACATGTTTGTTGCCGATGATGCAGCCATAGCATCACATCACGAAGATGGTCTCCAAAGACTTATGGACAGGTTTGCTGATGCTTGTAGCCTGTTCGGCCTCACCATCAGCCAAAAGAAAACCCAAGTTATGGGACAAGCAACCGCCTGCCCACCAAGCATTTCAATCCAAGGTACACCACTGGAGGTTGTTCACCAGTTCCAGTACCTAGGCTCCACTGCTTCAGACATCCTCTCATTGGACGTAGAGCTCAACAAAAGCATTGGTAAGGCATCCACAACCCTCTCTAAACTAACTAAAAGAGTTTGGGAAAACAGCAACCTACTGTATGGAAATGAGTCCTGGACCACGCTGCGAAGAGAGCTAGGAGAAAAGCGAACCTACAGGCAGACCAACCAGCCGAGTTGTCACATTGCACAACAGCCTTCGTATGTCAAGGCTGTAGTAGACCATGCAAATCAAGAATTGGTCTCTACAATCACACAAAAAGATGCACACAAACAACATCCCAACACGGCGCTAGTCCATAGTCGTTGCGACTGAAGGATGCCATATATGGATACAAACTTCCATTTGAAAATTCAAATATTTCAGATTTGCATTGAATTTGATACATAATTATGATACATAATTAGACACCAATTAAGCAAGATTCCCTGAATTTCAATTTCTCTTTAAGACTCCTTAAGACGCCTTAAATTTTAGGCATTTTCTAGAATCAAAATCATGTAATGGATTTTGATCAAAATTGGAATAAGGATTCAAGACATGGGGTTTAGTATCATTTTATCTTGATTTTAATTTTTGTAAAAGGCCATGAAAATGGTGCAGAACTTTGGTATTCAGGGAATTAATTTTATCCTGTGACAGGAAAGTTGTAGTGTGTGTATCCGGCTAGAAGTAAGAAACAACACTACATACATGTATAGACGTTATATCATCGGATTCAGTGTGACCCTAAGGTTATTCTAATCTTAATTTCCTTGGGCTCTCCAGGGACAAAATTACTACATGGGAGTCTGAAAACAATTACTTGCTTTCATTCTTATTGGTAGTTTTTTCCCAAAACGTCTTCCTTTCTATTGAACCAGTTGCTAAAGAATAGCATAATGTATGTGTGTGATAACTGGTAGTTTCTTTCCTTGCATTCTTCGGGTCATTGAAGAACCGTGATACAGAGAAATAGCTGTCTGTAGATGACTACATCTGCTTCTTACTCGTGGAGTGAGCACTCTAGTAAGTGAATTAACAGTTGACACTAAGTGCAAAGCATTGTTCTGCCTAAAAAGAATTGAGCTCTCTAGGCAATGCAAATACAAACAAATATAAGCATTATTATTTTTATTACTTCGTTGCGAGCTTAATAGCATAAAGCTAACCTGTCCTGACTGCCGACCAAACTCAGTTAGAAACACTTACTATGTCAAACCACACTGAAGAGCCGTATCATTATCATATTATATATATATATATATATATATATATATATATATATATATATATATATATATAGTGTATGTTAGATCCGTGAAGGATAGAGGAATTTCTGTTGGAAATCTTAGTTGGAGAGTTCAATGTAAAAACAGAGCAATAATAGAAGTTAGAAAGAAATAACTCAAGCCATTTCAGTCAATTATAACGTGAAATGACTGGATTGTTGGCTTGAGTTATTTCTTTCTAACTTCTATATATATATATATGTGAGATTCCAACTCCTTTCTTGTTATCGAATGCTGTCCCTCTGTATATATATATAGTGTGTGTCTGTGTGTTGGATCCGTGAAGGATAGAGGAATTTCTGTAGAAAATCTTAGTCGAAGAGCTCAATGTAAAAACAGAGCAATAATAGAAGTTAGCAAAAAATTAACTCAATCCAACATTCCAGTCATTTCACATTATAATTTCTTCTCGTCAAGACGAGTGTGATCAGACGTGTGGTTATGGCTGGTGGTTTTTGACTGAAAGGTAAGAGCGCTCACACCGTCCTATTACTCTTTAAGGAGAGGGGAGAAAAAAGGGGGATTAAGATAGAACATGTACAGATGTGTTTACCACCGGCCTTATAGCCCTACCACCAGGAATTGCTCACTATGCATAGCTGAAAAATTCAGGATCATACAGGCAATCAATAACCCTTTCAGAATCTGGATGAAGATACAAACTGAGGTCGTTAATCAATGTTCCCATAGAAGAAAATTTCTTCTAGCCAAATCGACTAACAACGAAAATACATAACGCACTGATAGTCCCTTCCATACATAAGTCTAAAGCACTCCACATCATATGTAAAATATAAGGCATATTTACCCCACCTCACCCCAAGACCTTTCCAATTATTATCAAATAAATTTCTTTATACAATATAATATCACCTCCCTCGGATATATTATACATATACTTATCACATCAACATCTCTCTACCAACACAAATACAATCTACACTCGCACCCTTGTAATCCCTACCTATCACAAATAACATAAATTATTAGATACCTCATCATATTCAAAACCTTTTTTAAACATTTAAATATATTAAATATATTAAGTCTCACTAGTTAAATACCTAGAATAACTTTAAATAAAAGGAAAAAATATATATATGACCAAGATCTAAACCTTACCGATTCATGCGAACTCTCCGATAGGCTCATAAACGTTATTAGATACAAGCTAACACAAGTATCCGACACGAACTAATACAGACACCACACATGACGATAGCAAGTTTATATTGACCCATCCACTTATTTTGATATCCCTTAGGAAACTTTTTTTACTTTAAAGATATTCCATGAACACCATGCTCCCACATAGCTAGAATTATAACAATGGTTTTACACTCAAATATAAACACTATCTCAACATTATAAAAAGTAATATAAATAAAACACTTAAACACCTTAATGACAGGAATACAACCCCACCCAAAATCTAACATACTCACTGACAAATAAACTACAACACACACTATCACCCCTAAAATGAATGTATCATTGAAGCAGAGAAACATATAACATCCATTACCAACAATTTATTCTCAATAATACTTAGTTATGATTAAGACACATATAAACATACAGTCCGCTCCTATTAACTCAGTACTTTTTCCAAATGGGACGCTTGAGAAAATTCACCGGAAGACGTTACAGTGATCTTTGAACTCCATTCTTCGATTTGTTTTTACTTCATGAGTTGCTGATGATTTAGATTGGGCTCTAACAACCTTTTTAACAAAAATAAAAGGTCAGCCTATCTCAATGAAACCATAATACGTCTCTGAAGTATGTAACGTATACTTTTTAAATACATTATTTGTATTAATCCTCATATTTTTTGCAATCGAGCACTTTATTGTTTTCTTTTCTGCAAACATTGTTAAAACTAACAGAATTCGTCTGTTTAATTATACCTATTTTATTTTTTCTATTTTTCTGATGTTTTTTTTTTGTATTAAAATCAAAAAAACTTAAATGTTCCATAGGTTTCGCGAAAATTTTCGATTCTTCGTCGAATCATCCTCAGATGTCAAAAGCAAATGCACAAAAAAGCTGGAGAAAGAAGAGAATTAAAAAAAAAGATGGCGGAGAAACGCACAGGGAACGTTTTTCGCATTGTTAAAAGAAGTTGTTGAAGATTTAAATTTAGCAACGAACAAAATCGCATTACTTTAAGCATTTTAAAATGATACCACTTGTTTCATATGTGATGTTATTAATTTTGTGTTTTTATGTACATAGCTTCCAGTATTTTTCATTGTTTTACATTGGTTTCAGAATGTACAATTTTAGTGTTATTAACTAGAATTTGTCTTAAATCAGAGGGCAGTTATGTTTTTGTAGATGTTGATAAATTGAGCTAGAGTTTACAAGATGCATGGTGAGGCGACGAGATAGGGTAGTGCTTGTAAAACCAGTGTAGCTATTAGCTTTATTATTATTATGGGAGTTACATTGTCCCAAAGGGCATTTAAACTTATAAATAACATTGGTTCTTTCTAGTGGTTTTTTAGTTGGAGAGGAGTTGTTTTTTACTACAAGATTTTGGGTTTTAAATTTCTTATAGTAAATAATGAGTCTAATTTTGTTGTTATTGTAATTGGGGATATGTATCTGTATATAATATTTTTCATAGCTTTTTCTTCTAATCTGAAGTTTGGTGGCATTTGATTACAATAGTATATGTTAATATTCTTTGAGTTGTGATGTTGAATATTATTATTTATACTGACGTTTTTTAAGTTTCGAATCATTAATTTTATATGTTCATCGGCGATATAGTTAGGGAATTCGTTGTTAAGTACTTTATATTTTTTAATTCAATGAATAGTATATTTTAGAGAAGGATATTAATTATGCATGGTGTTCTGTCTAGCTTAGAATAAGTCCCTTAGATTTATCTCCCTTTGTCGGCCCTCCTGCTTGTAAGGGATTTTTTAGCCTAAACACCGGGCGAGCGGCTTTCCGGTGTTCTGTCCCCTATCTCCTAACTGCTTAGTCTCAGACCTTCATGAGGGAATTTCTATCCACTTACATATCCCAATATTTTAGGCATCTCCGGTAAGAAACGCTACCTTTCTTTTCCCTCAAAATAGAATTAAATCGCATAAGTATAATTTCCTTTGTACATTTCTTTTATCTGATCGAACTTTATTCACTCTTTTTCACCACGTGTGAATCTCCATTTTAACCGCTCGTAACTTCTAATATTTTCTATTCTGAAATCGATTAACTCACGACGGCCCTTTAGATTTAATAAACTCTTCATTTCCTGTCTCCTCATCATTTTTGTATTCACATTTTGCTGAGACAATGTTTTTTAAAAATTTCTTTTCAGTTTTTAACTTTTTCGACGTGTAATAAAACCTATGCATCAGAGTCTTCTTTGTCGATAAGAGTTTAGGCTAGCTGTTCGACGGTTACATACATCCCTAAGTTCATCGGTTCAATAGATTTTTAACAATAGCTATTTTGTAGCGATAGGGACACTCGCTCTTGAAATTTAAAAGATAAGAATTTAAGCTGGTTGTTTTTTTTATAAGTGGAAGTGTTAAACGATTTATTAGAGGCGCCAATAAGAACATCTAGGAATGGGATTTTATTATTTATGTTCAGTTCTATGGTGAATTTAAGAACAGAGTTTTTAAAAAAAGGTCTTGAAAAACATTCTCTGAGATTTATCGTACGAGTCGCTCCAAAATAACATATTTGATGTTTTTATTAAAATGTTTTGGGCTTGTTTTTATTTTATTAATCTTATTAGAAATTATGTTTTAAAGCACACATTTATTGAATCAAGTAGTAGTCGTGGCGATGGTGGTAGTAGTAATATCAGTACGAATAGTCAACAGGTTGCTGGTAGTAGTTGTTGTTGATGTTATTATAGCAGTACGAATAGTCGATTATCATGGTAGTAGTTGGTGTTGATGTAGTAATAGTAGTACGAATAGTTGTATTGTTGATAGTTGGTGTAAATAAGAAGTCGAGCACACATTTGGCAGGTAATTCTGGTCTTATGGGGAGAACGCTAGTCTATGAATATTAACATCGGAGGTTCCATCCTTGCCCGGTAAGTCATGTTGATGACGGTTTATAGCCAGAAACGTGCGTCCATGTCTAACTGTTCTGCATGCAAACATTTATTTGTAAATCGATTATAAAAATCTGTATACAATACTTTGGTTTATAAATTAATTAATTTAAAAAATCTTTATAATATCTATCTATATATAAATGTATATATATATAGTGTTAAAGTGAATAATTTTGTTACCAATTTTTTCTTTTTATACTCTCTCTCTCTCTCTCTCTCTCTCTCTCTCTCTCTCTCTCTCTCTCTATATATATATATATATATATATATATATATATATATATATATATATATATATATATATATCTTATCAAAGTCTTTCAGCCGTTAAACTATTCATGATGTTATTTATAAATATCTTTAGTCCCAAATCCTTTGTTGGAAAATCTTGTAATCAGCCAATTCTTTGCAGTAGTAGTTTGCTTCCAGTAATTTACACCGATCTTCACGTGTACTATAGAGATCATCAGTTTGCCATGAGAACTTTCGGGATTTAAAAACAAAACAGTTATTTTATCGTGGTTCCCCAGCAGGGTTGATCAGACACCACCTCCCTTCAAACAAAACTTCAGCGTCCCGAACACGAGATCCAATTACTGCTTTGAATTAATAGTTTCATATTAAAAATTATTTTACTAACCTATGCTATAAGAATATGTATTAATTATTTAGAAACTATTTTATAGCGTTTAGATGAAGCCATTTATATTATTTATGTTATTAATCAACCTCTCTTGGTTATTTTTATTTTATTTATTATTATTATTATTTGTACTCACGAGGTCATGGTCAGTGATTGTTCATTGATAATCACCGGTGGTATTCCATAGAGTCCGAGTGACAACAGATTTTCAGAACACTCCACCTTCTTTTCGATAACCATTGCAAATGATTTTGTGGTATCGCAATAGCCACTTACCATTGATTTCTTGCTGGTAACGACCATTGGTCCCCTCTAGGATTTGGGCTGCAATAAGCCTCCACAAGGGCCCAGTGGTATCCACACTCTTTCGGTCTTCTCATCCTCCTTGACCTTTCACGATTATTTTGTGCGGTATCAGCCGAAACTGGTACTATCACTTTTAGGGAAGGGGGGGGGGGCAGTTTATTAAATTTCTTGCAGTTTCTGTTCGTTGGGTTCATGTGGTAGTTTTCTTTCCTGTGGTTTTGTTTTCTTCCTATTGTAACCGTGTGATTGGTTACCGTTCATAGTTGGTTGGTTTCTGCATTCAAGGAATTTCCTTAAGTTTGCAGCTGTTTTCATAAATGCCGTCTTTTATATGGTCTCAATGATCCCTTTGATTCCAATTTCTCCCAGTCTTTTTTCCAGTTATTTTGGGACTGTTTCTAGTGCTCCTATGATTATTGGTGTTATATTGACTTTCTTCATACTCCATATCCCTTTCAATTTTCTGGCAAGTTCTGTGTATTTGCTTCATTTTTCAGTCTCCTAGATCTTCACTCTGTGGTATGTTGGAATGATTTGGCAGGATTTTTATTTCTTGGTAACTATTATGACATCCGGTCTCCTTGTTTGTCTGTTTGTACCTCCATGTTCTAGAAGATTTTCCAACTGTTCCTGGTTTATGTTTGTACTATTTGTCTGCATGTTCAGTGTACTGCTTTCCCCATGCAGTCGTGTTTGTTCTTGTATTCTTTTTGGGCTTGTTTGCTGCATTCACTTATTATGTTTCGTCTCTTTGTCCACACAATCTGCATATACTGTTTTCATGGATTTATCTATTTTAGCTTTAATGTAGTTTGTCTTAATCGCATTGTTCTGTGCAGCTGTCAGTAGTGATTCCGTTTCATTTTCTTAGCCATGCTCAAGAATGTTGGTGGGTCTCTTCTGTTGTCATTCTTATGAAACGTGCATGTAGCTGTTTTTCTTCCCACTTTTCTATTCTTATCTTTTTGTTTCTGGTTTCAGTGCTTTATGAGTTGTTCATTGAGACGGTGTCTCTTGCTGAGAGATCAGCCTTTCTGTGTTCTGGGTTGTTCTCTTTTTTCAAGTCTTCCACACTTACCAGTGCTCTTCCTCCTTCGTCTTTACACGTAGAGTCTTTCAGTATCCACTTTTGGGTGTAGTGTGTTGTGCATGGTCATTCATTTTCTAGTCTTCTGGTCAAAGTCTCTGAGTTCTTCTTTAGTCCAGCCTATGAATGGTCCAGAGTATCTTATTAGTTATACTGCCCAGATATTTATTCCTTTTACTAGATTTCTACTATATAAGTTTGTTTCTAAGAGTTTCCTTGTTCTTCTCAGTTTCCTTGTTCTTCTCTTTTATTTCTCTAGAACCCCCACATATTTATAGATATTCTGTTCGCCCAGCACCCTCATTTCTTCTATTTTTTCCAGTTTTCCCCTTTTCCATTCTAAATTCCATTTGAATGTCCTGGCTGAAGATTTTGATCATATTTATCAGCCGTTCCAGTTGCTTTTTGCAAATAGCTTACGGTCGTCCATGTACGTGAGGTGGTTTATTAATTATTCTGTGTCTGTAAACTTGTATCTGGCATCACCTTTCCTGAGTATGTAGTTGAGTGGCATCATGACTACTAGTGGTGATAGTGAGTCGCCTTGGAATATGCCTCTCTGTATTTTTATCTCAGTCAGGTGTTGTCCTCCAGCTGTCAGTTCTACTCTCCATGTTCCCATTGCTTTCTTAATGAGATTAATAATCCTGTCGAGTATCTTGTACATTTTATAGCATTCAATTATCCATGCATGGATGATTCTGTCATAGGCTTTCTTGTAGTCAATCCATGCCATGGATATGTTCTTTTTTCTGCTTTTTACCTCCTTCAGAATCTTTAGATCTATGTATAGTAGATCATGTGTTCCTCTTTTCCCTTTCCGGCATCCTTTATGTTACTCGGGGAGTAGTCCACGGTTGTTAAGGGAGTGGTAGATTTCTTCTCTCAGTTATGCTGTTAGGATATTCCATATTGTTGGTAAACAGGTTATTGGTCTGTAGTTGCTTGGGATCGCCCCCCCCCCTTTGGGCGTCTTTTTGTATTAGTGTTGTCCTTCCTTTGGTAATCTGGTACGTCTATTTTGTGGATACATCCTCTTAGTTTTTGCACTAGCCTTTCATGTAGGATCGTGAATTTTTTAAGCCAGTATGCTAGTTGTATTCCATCGTAGCCTGGTGCTTTTAAGTTTTCCATTTTCCTTAGTGTTATCGTAATCGTTTCTTCCTTAATTTCTGTTTCATCTTCAATTTCCTGTAGTTTATCTTTCATGTTTCTCAACCATTTGGCATTTTTGTTGCGTTTTTTAGACTTATCTTGCTCCTGAAGTATTTTGTCTCTGTTGGGTCCGGTTGTTCTGTTTTTGTTCTTTATCCGTTTACGTTTTTGTAAAACTGGCTTTTATTGTTTTCAAAAGTCCTGTTCTGTTTCTGATGTTCTTATTTGTATCTGTATCGTTTCGGTCTTCCTTCTTTTGCTGCTATCTTTTGTTTTAGTTGTTCACGTTTCTTATTTAGTCTTTCCTTGTGAGTCAGATTATTTCCGCTCTTCCATCGTTTCCTTATCTATTTCATCCTGTTTACGATTGTAGCTTCTTTTCAAAGTTTAGTGATCTGGGTTTCCAGGCTTCGTCGGTCCATTCTTTTTGAAGTTTTGTTTTGTTTTCGGCCATGAACAGTTTGATGTTTTCCACTTTTCTTACTTCTTTTTCAGTAAGCTCTGTGGTTTCGTAGTTTTCGACCTCTGCAGTGTTTATGTTTTGCCAGTCTTCTACCTGTGGGTTTTTGCTAAGTGGTGTTCCTTGATCTGTTACACCATTAATCTTTTGTTTGATTTCCATTAATTCCAGTGCCAGGAACCATCGTCTCTTGAGGATCTGTCTTGCTTGATCTGCTATTCTTTGTTCCGTTGTATGGTGGTCAGTAGATTTTTCATTCGTTTCCAATAGCCTCTTTCTAAGGGGTGGCGGCTTCTGTAGTAGCATTCCAATACCAGTATATTCTCTTTTTTGGTCCATTTCTTTCTATGGCTTTTGTTTTGTTTTTTTCATTCTGGCTTTCTTGTGTTTGGTCTGTGTTCTTGTCGTACCTGGAATTAAAGAGGTTTCTTACCTGTTTTTGGTCTGTGATCTTGTTACTGAAATTAAAGGAGCCGATAGGATGCGGACCGGGTCCCCCATGTTAGCCATGTTGTATGTTATGACACTCAGATCTTTCTTCTGAATCCCAACGCTTGTATTGTTATTATGTAGCATTACTCATATTTTGGTGTATGTGGCCCAGGCTTAGTTTACCTGTGTACCTGTCTCAGGGATAGTGTTTTTCTCTCATTTTCATGAGGGACAAGGTGCACTGTCACACATACATGAAGGCACAGTTACGATAGATCGGACAGTGACAAGAAAAAATTATACATATATATATATGAACTAACTACTTAGTATAAGTTTTCTAATTTATATTTTATATTTAACTTAGTTATCCTTTTAAAGTTTGCATTTTGGTTTCTACTTCTAAGAACAATCGAGATGGGTGGGTGGGAGTCAAAATTTACACATTAATAAACTATCAAGTTTCAATCATGTTTACCTTGCCCCACTTCGCTTGTGACCAGCGGCAACTACTTGATTCGGCTGCATCTGTGACTTTTTATATTAGCATCTTTTTTTTTAAAAACTTTTGGGTGGTTTATTCCTCACTTCATTTACATAATTTAAACTTTGTGATAATTCTCAAAAAAAAGTAAAAACACACAGATAATAAACAGTCGCTTTATGTCTTGAATTTTTGGTTCTACTTCTAAGAACAATCAAGATGGGTGGGTTAATAAATTATCAACCTACAGGCATATTTACCTTGTCCTACTTCGCCAGCGGCAACTTATTATTATTTACTCACTAGGAGTTATCACACTGGTCATAGGAGTTATCACACTGGAGTCTGAGTGACAACAAGTCTCCTCAGACTTCCAGTATGCTCCACCTCTTTTCGTTCATCACTGCTGATGACCTTGCGGTATCGCAACAGCCACCTACCACCGATTTCACGGTGATAAGGGCCATTGGTCCCCTCTGGGGCCCAGGTGGCAACAAGCCTCCCCAAGGTCCCAGAGCTGTCCGCGCTCTCCCAGTGGAGGTCTGGTTTGCGCTTTCCCTCCTCGACCCTCTGTCCATAATTTTCGTGGTGTCAGCTTATGCTTGCGCCTTTCTCGTGCGGTTGTATTTTCCCCGGTTCTGTTGTCTTGTGCTTCGATGTGTTTGTGCTCCATTCTGTTGCCTATGTGGGTTGGTTTCCGCATTCGAGGACATTTCTCAGGATTGTAGCTGTTTTGATCATTACTGTCCTTTGTATGGTCTCAGTTATCCCTTTGATACCTATTTCTCCTAATCTTTTCTCCATGTTTTGGGGGACTGTTCCTAGTGCTCCTATGATTATTGGTGTTATACTGACTTTCTTCATGTTCCATATTCCTTTCAATTCTCTGGCAAGTTCAGTATGTTTGCCTCTTTTTTCCGTCTCTTTGATCTTCACTCTGTGGTCCGCTGGAACGGCAAAGTCTACGATTTTGCAGGATTTTTCTTTCTTGTTGATTATTATCATATCCGGTCTCCTTGCTGTTATGGGTTTGTCTGTTTTTACATTCATATCCCATATTATTTTGTGTTTTTCGTTTTCTAGTACAGTTTCTGGTTTGTGTTTGTACCGTTTTTTTGCATATTCGAAATTCAGTTGTTTGCACATTTCCC
The DNA here is from genome assembly GCA_963556195.1 of Sepiola atlantica. Lineage (NCBI taxonomy): Eukaryota > Metazoa > Mollusca > Cephalopoda > Sepiida > Sepiolidae > Sepiola > Sepiola atlantica. Next base: position 73,854,679 of record OY744515.1, read on the forward strand.
GGTGTATTTCTTTCCCCACGCTGTCATATCTGTTCTTGTATTCCTTTTGGGTTAGCTTGCTGCATTCACTTATTATATGATTTATCGTTTCGTCTCTTTGTCCACACAATCGGCATTTGCTGTTTTCCTGGGTTTTATCTATCTTTGCTTTAATAAAGTTTGTCCTAATCGCATTGTTCTGTGCGGCCGTCAGCAGAGATTCCGTTTCTTTGTTCAAGTGTCCTTTTCTTAGCCATCCCCAGCTGTTTTCAGTGGCTTCATCGCTTGTGAGTCTTATAAAGCCTCCATGTAATTGTTTTTCTTCCCACTTTTCCTTTCTTGTCTTTTTGTTTCTGGTTTCAGTGCTTCCGGAGATGTTTGTTGGGCTGGTGTCTCTTGCTGTGGTGATCAGTCTTTCCGTGTTCTGGGTTACATATTTCTCCAGCTCTTTTTTGGTGTCTTCCACACAGTCTTCTATACTTACCAGTCCTCTACCTCCTTCATTTCTTTTCATGTAGAGTCTGTCCGTATCGTCTTTTGGGTGCAATGCATTGTGCATAGTCATTAGTTTTCTAGTCCTCTGGTCAAGGTGCCTGAGTTCTTCTTTGGTCCAGCCTATGAATGGCCCAGAGTATCTTATTAGTGATACAGCCCATATGTTTATCCCTTTTACTAGGTTTCTGCTATATAGTTTAGTTTTTAAGAGTTTCCTTGTTCTTCGTAGATATTCTTTTCCAATCTTCTCTTTCATTTCTGTATATTTGATTGTGTCTGCTTCCAGAACTCCCAGGTATTTATAAATATCTTGTTCTCTTAGCGCCCTTATCTCATCTTGGTTGGGGAGTTCTATACCTTCTGTCGTCTCCAGTTTTCCTCTTTTAATCTCTAGCAGTGCACATTTTTCTATTCCAAACTCCATTTGGATATCCTGGCTGAATATCCTGGTTGTATTTATCAGCTTTTCCAGTTCTATTTTGTTTTTTGCAAACAGTTTAAGGTCATCCATGTACATCAGGTGGTTTATTATTTGTTCTGTATCCGTAAACCTGTATCCGGCATCACACTTTCTGAGTATGTAGTTGAGTGGCATCATGGCTATTATAAACAATAGTGGTGATAGAGAGTCTCCTTGAAAAATGCCTCTTTGTATTTTTATCTCAGACAGGTGTTGTCCTCCGGCTGTCAGTTTTAGTCTCCATGTTTCCATTGCTTTCTGGATGAGATTAATAATCCTGTCTGATATCTTATATATTTTTAGGCTTTCAATTATCCATGTTTGGGGGATGCTGTCGTAGGCTTTATTGTAGTCAATCCACGCCATGGCTATGTTCCTTTGTCTGCTCTTCACCTCCTTCAGGGTCTTTTGATCAATGTATAGTAGATCATGTGCCTCTCTTTGTCCTTTCCGGCATCCTTTTTGTTCCTCGGGGAGCAGTCCACGTTTGTCATGGGATTGGTAGATTTGTTCTCTCAGTTGTGCTGTGAGAATTTTCCACATTATTGGTAGACATGTTATCGGTCTGTAGTTGCTGGGGGTCGTTCCCTTTTTGGGGTCTTTTTGTATTAATGTTGTTCTTCCTTCCGTCATCCATTCTGGTACGTCTGTTTTGCGGATACATCCACTCAGTTTCTGCGCTAGTCTTTCATGCAGGGTCGTGAATTTCTTAAACCAGTATGCATGTATTCCATCGTGGCCTGGTGCTCTCCAGTTTGCCATTTTTCTTAGGGTTTTCTTGATCGTTTCTTTGTTAATTTCTGTTTCGGTTCCTTGTTCGATTTCCTGCAGTTCATCTTTCATGTTTTTCAACCATTGGGCATTCTTGTTGTGCTTTTTTGGTTCTTCCCATATCTTGCTCCAGAATTGTTTTTTTTCTGTTGGGTTCGGTTGCTCTGTCATTGTTTTTTCTCCATTTACGTGTTTGTAAAACTGGCTTTCATTGTTTTCAAAGGTCCTGTTCTGTTTGCTCTGTTCTGATTTGTACCTGTATCGTCTCAGTCTTCCTTCTATTGCTGCTATCTTTTGTTTTATTTCTTCATGTTTCTCATTTAGTTTTTCCTTGCGTTTCTGATTTTTGCTTCTTAATCGTCTCATGTCCTCGTTCTTTCTGTTCACGGTTTTAGTTTCTTTCCGAAGTTTGGTGATCTGGGTTTCCAGTCTGATTTCCCATCCAAGTTTTGTCGGTCCTCTCTTTTGTCCATTCTCTTCGTTTTTTAGTTTCATACTTATCGATTTTGCCCCTGCATATATCAGGTTGTTTAGGTTTGTAATAGTTTCTGTTGGGATGTGTGTGAGGAGTCTTTTACTCTTTCTGTTTCTGCTTTTAACTTCTTTGCTACTTCATTCCTGAGAGATGGGAGTTTTGTTTTGTTTTCTAACATGTATCGTCTAATGTTCTCCACTTCACTTGCTTCTTTTTCGTCGAGTTCTATCTCAGCAGGTTCTGTGGTTCCGCAGTCTTCTATCTCATCTGGTTCTGTGATTCCGTATTCTTCAATCTCTTCAGTTTCAGTGTGTATGTTTTGCCCGTCGTCTTCCTGTGGTTTCTCCTTCGGTGGTGTTTCTTGCTCCGTTTCGCCATTAACCTTCTGTCTGATTTCCGTCAGTTCCATCTCCGAGAACCATCCTCGCCTGAGGATCTGTCTTGCTTGATCTACTATCCTTTGTTCCGTTGTATGGTAGTCACTAGCAATGTCCCAGAGATGTTTCATTCGTTTTCGGTAGCCTCTTTCTGTAGGGTAGCGGCTTTTATAATAGCACTCCATCACCAGTCTGTTCTCTTTCGTGGTCCATTTCTTTCTATATCTTTTCAGTTTGCTGTTTTCGCTCTGGTTTTTTCTGTCTTTGGTCTGTGTCTTTGTCATACCTGGAATCAGAGAGGTTACTTACCTGGTTCTTGTCCGTTGTCTTGTTTCTGAAATGAGAAGGGCCAACATTCGCAGGATGCGGACCAGGTCCCCCATGTTGGCTAACGAGGGAGCACCTGCCCATCATGACACTCAAGTCTTTCTCCTGAGTCCCACGGCTTGTATTGATATTATTGTGCATTATTCATATTTTTGGTGTGTGTGGCCACACCAGGCCCAGGCTTATTCTGTCTGTCGTCCTGTCACAGGGATAGTGATTGTCTCATTCATTTTAATGAGTGATTTTGTGCACTACCACAAAAAAAAATTTATATTCATATATATATATATATATGTTATATAAGGATATTATAAGTTCATTGTACACGCAAAGGGGACAGAAAGTTGAAGATAGGTTTCCCTCTCGCAAGTAAGTACAAATAGAGAATTGAGAGACAGACAAAAACTTTAGGCCAGCATGGAATTAAGAATTTCTGCAGTCAGAAATCAATAGACAGTATATATCAACATTTAGACACATTTAAGTCAACCACAGAGATGAGAGCATTCATGTAAGACACATTAAGATTTGAAGAATATTGGCAAAAAAAGAAAGACAAAGTTGGGATTTTCGGTAAAAGCAACGAAATAGCCTGGAAGAAAAGATTATTTAACTCAGGAAATAAAAATAAATTAAGTACTTAGCTTTTTTTTTTTTTCCTTTTTTTTCATAAATGACATCCAATAAGCTTTCAGTTGAAAATTTTAGTCACGAAATTCCATGTCGGTGGTACGCTCTCAAATCTGTCTTCCACATTATTATTATTATTATTATTATTATTATTATTATTATTATTATTATTATTATTATTATTATTATTATTATCATTATCATTATTATTATTATTATTATTATTATTATTATTATTATTATTATTATTATTTATTTATTTATTTATTTATTTATTTATTTATTTATTTATTTATTTTTATTTATTTTTTTTTTATATATATAAATGTAAGTCATTATGTTTATAATTAGAAAAATGTATAAATTTGTAAAATTCTTTGTTTTGTAAAGACATGTTTTTTTTGTGTTTTAACTTTCTAAAAGTCTCATATTTTCAAACATAAATGTAAGATTTTCGTTGACATTAAATATTTCACGAGTAACTTGGTTTACTAAAACCAACAAAGCATTGTTTCTTCTTGGACAAAATGTCATTCAATGTACCCACTATTTTTTGGTGTCTAATAACGAAGGCAGTCATTTACCTCAAAACTCTCTGAACCACATTCCTGGAAGTAAATAGATTCGTTGGAGATTCATGAAATTCCAAGTCAACTCTTAACTCAACTAGAAACAACATTTTCAATAATATTCACATACATTCTTTTCTTGAAACAGTTATGTTTAACTCTATCAAGATGAGAACGTCACAAAATGTCTGCCATTTTGGTCACTTTAGCAAACCTGAGAGGGCATAGCCTCCACAGAATATACAGAAATTGCACATCATTAGTCTTCTGGTGCAATTTTTAAACGCGTGATTAAAAAGGTGGTAAAAATGATGTGGTTAGTGTTAGAAGGGTAAAAATGATTGGTTAGTGTTAGAAGGGTAAAAATGATTGGTATTTCACTATTTGGTTGAGAGGTCTACTGTTTTTGAAAAACAATATTTAAAAAGTATCTAGTAAAAAAATTCTATAATCATACCAAACTATCCCTTCAAAAATGTTATAACGTATTAAACGAAAGATTATTGCTTAGTTATAGATAACTTTGTATAGAAGATAATTTTAAGCGATTAAATGGTGAGTGATTAAATGTACCATATATATTTAGTCTATATATAGAAGTGAAGTACCATTTTGTGTTTATATGTACGTAATGGTGTGTAAAGTATTTGAGGGCATACGTCATTTTTACTATAGCAGGAATATAATTGGACTTTATATTTTCTCTATTTAAGAGTTATCAATGACAGCCTCATATAATTACTAAGATACAATGATTTTACATCAGAAAAGTTAAACAAACCACCACACAAGTCTTGCAGAACACAGAGATGGACAGTAGAAAATGTTATGTTTGTGCTAAGATTTGGCTCCCTAACTCCCTAGATCTCAATCTTATGAACTACTATGTATGGGGCATAGTTGATGAAAGGGTTACTGAACACCCTTATAACACTAAATAATTCCTAAAAGTCTTCATAGAGTAATGCCCAATATGAACAAGAACCACCTGATCCGATCATGTAGGCGATTCATACCTCACATAAAAGCCGTTATCGAAGCTGAAGAAGTTTTTAATGAATAAAATTACAAAATTATATATACAAAATTATACATTAATTTTTTCAGGAAAAAGACATTATTATCTGTTTCCAATAGTCATTTTTGTATGTATAAATCTGTCCGCAAATACATTCTCTCTCTCTCTCTCTCTCTCTCTCTCTCTCTCTCTCTATATATATATATATATATATATATATATATATATATGAATGAAACTACAAAGATAAATATTGTATATTTATCTTAGATCCTATCATAATGAGTGAATGTTCGATATACTAGATAGAGCAATAATATAAGAGAATAAATGATAAAAATTAGATAAATTACAATATTTATTAATTCATCACGTATTCAAGCAAGGAATATAAAAAAATATATTTTCCTTAATCCATGGAACTTCAAAGATAAGCTCTTTTTATCGAAGAAGAAAAATCATTAAAAAAATGTATTAATGGTTAGCATGGTTAAATATAAAAAGTTGTTAGCAAAAAACATCTTCACTGAAATTTGGATAGAAAAATTTCATGTGTCCATATAAATATCGTTTGGATATTTACATGGACACATGTCATGGACACATCAAATTATAAATGCTGATTCTCTTCAGAACATAGCAATCTATTTTCAAATGAGAAATATAAGTGCAATACAAAACAAAAACATTTAATATATATTGAATATTTAATATATAATATGTATATAATATGTATCATCACTATCAGGGTTTTTAATCACTCCTGGAGGAGGAACCCCTCCCTGGTTTCTGTCCACCTTACTGGCGACAATCATTCAAGGGATTTTGCTATAGTCTCCACGCTAGGCACTGTGGGTTGGCGACAATATTTGCCCATAGCTAGCTGTCCACATACAGTGCCTGGTATTCGCAAATAGTCACCCATTTTAGTACTGGCTAGGCTCAACATCGCTTAACTTCAGTGATCTAGTGTGAACCGGTGTGTGAACATGATTATGCCATATATATAATAGATGTATATAATAATATATTGAACATATATGTCCAAAGAAGTTCACAATTCCACCCAAAACAGAATTAAATCTCAACATAAATATCCCCCGACCGACCTACTAGCAGTAAAATCACACACCTTCACAAGGTCCCCAGATGACGGAAGATGTTCTACTCTAATAGCTTCTTTCCTCAGACGGCTTTCCTTTGGAATTCTCTCCCTGCTCCATCGACCGTATCAATATGCAGAAATTTCAACATATTGTTGCCCAATCCCCAACTCAGATTACCTCCCCTATCAATCTGGCCTTACGCTTCAGTGGCAATATGCCTTGTCTGTAGTGAACAAAAGTAAAGAAAAAAATAACAAATCATGTTCTATTTGTGAGAATATTTCATGTGCAACTTGCAAACATTGAGAGGGAATCAAAGAAATAGAGAAGTATTGCTCTGTGTCAGCAACAATCAACAAAGCTTTATTGCATTTTAGATAGAAATGCAGATTGTTGATTAAATGCTATCATTTTCAGATTAATGATTTGTAATGCACAATGTTCTAGTTTGGTCAATTTCCTGGTGTAAGAAGACAAGATATAAGTATTGAATTTACTGCTTTTATTTATTTATTTTTTTTACTAACAAGTCACCACTTATCAAATTTTGAAATAACACTCAAGGATAAGGGTTAATGTGATGGCTAGATTAGAGGATTGTAAATGTCCACATGCCAGCCATTCAAAACAACAGCCGACCCAGAAAACGGTAATTCTTCCCCCATTATACATTGTTCATGGAATGTGAGGACTAAAGGACAAAATTGGGGGAGGGGGAGAGTTACGACGCTGTCGAAAATAAAATCACGGTCTACTTTTTATTTTCCAATACTGTTAAAATACCCTTAAAAATGGAATAGTCCAGAAGAACAAACCAATAAATAAATGAAGACATTGGAAAGTGTCAAATATTTGAAAGCTCCATTTTCAGGGATTCCAGCTAACATTGCAAAATTTTTGTTGGGGTATATGTGACACTGCTGCAACATTCGACTACGACTATTTTCGTGAGACAAATTGCCTGCTTATCCTCAAATACTCAAAGTTATGGTAAAAGGCTATAAATTGTTGGTAAATTTATTTTGCATATCACCATCTTATGAAAATTGGCAAGTGGACCCCTAATGAAGTGCCCCCCCCCCATACCAATTAAAAATTGAATAAAGAAACAAGATTAACAGCTGTTGTTATTATTGTTGTTGTTGTAGTAGTAGTAGTGATAATAATAATAATATATCATTATTATTATTATTATTGAATTATAATAAAAATTTCATGTTTTCAGGAAAATGTGTAATTATAAAGAATGCAATAGCAATCTGCTGTATTTACATTCGATATTTATTGCCAATAATCAATACAGTGAGTACATGGACACTCTAATTACTAAGAAATACACACCTGTTTTCACAAAAATTTGAATTGTACTCTTTATTTGGTATGAATTTTTAAAACATTTCATTTATGTGCTATGAAAATTAAATGAGAGCATTTTAGTTGTGAGTTTGTCCACTTTGTTTCTGGCAACCAATATCTTTTAGACCTAATCTATAAATGCTTGTAAGTTTATCTATATAATAAAAGTGAACGTTCGTTTGTCCGGCTCATTTCAATAATTACATATGCAAATTGAATTTTTATGAGCAAAGGTGAGGGGCTTATTCTTAATAATAATGGATAATAATAAAAAAGAAAGGAAAGAATAATCATGTATGTAAATTTAAATTCCATGAGCAAGGAAAGAGAGGCTTAATGTAAATATTATCTCATAATAATAAAAAAGAAAGGGAAGCATTTCTTTTCACTTTAAATATGTTGCAATACCCGTTCCTTCTGGGGACTCGGTAGCATCAAACAAAACACAACGATAGAGACAAGGACGTGCTCAAGAAACTCTGTTTCTTTATTCTTCACCGCCAGCTGGTGTAAGTTGGGTATACACACATATATATAATTAAATATTTCTTTGTTAGTAAAAGTCCTTTGGCATTATTGTTCTTTCTCTTGTCTTACGAAGAAACCTCTTTCTTTATCTTGACGACGGTTGATTTTCGACTCTACCCAACGTAGGTTATTTTCACGAAAACCAAGCAGAGTGATTTACCTTGCAACCTAGAGGGGAACACGACAATACGTTCTGTAGCAGTCTGCTCCCGGAATCTAGGGAAGGCTTGTGATCCCCACGCCAGTTGTTTACGGCAGTTCGGACGTGGTGGGGGTACCTCTCTTCGGGGCTGACCCACGACAAGTTTTTCTCTGTATCCTCCCAACTCGATTTCTGCTACGTAAGCACTCCTTCTTCCTTCGTTTAAAACCGCCGTTTTAATTTCTGACTTTACACTCCAGGTACCTTCTTCTTCTGGCCTCGTGCACCTGACTCTTTTAAAGGTTATCAGATCGTTTTTTTTTTATGACGTCATACTCCGAAATGAACTCGTCGACCTCACCTACCTGGGCTCGTTCAAAGGTCACCAATTAATTTCTGTTGTTTTCTTAGCCTAATTGACAATCTATCCAGTCTTCGGCTTTTCTTCATTACTGCAGAGTTATGCACTTAGCCTCCCTGTGACGTCTTATGCGTTATTACTCAACATGTCTGCATCCTTATTTTACAAGTACAGACACAAAAATATTCCCCTATTATTATTATTAGTAGTAGTAGTAGTAATAGTAGTAGTACGATTAGTTTTATCTTCTTTTCTTATCGAGAGAGAGAGAGAGCGAAAGAGAGAGAAGGGGGGAGTCTTGTCTTCTTCTTATCGATTAGTTTTGTTCCAATGATTTCAAGTAATGAATAGGAATTAAGTTAGAAAGTGATAGAGAGCGGGTAAAGCCTGCAAGTTTTTAATATTTTCTACACTATTTAACTATTTTTAACTAGATTACTTAATTTGTTCCAAAAAATTATATTTATATTATTTAATCTAATTTTTGGGTACATTCATTTTTGAAATAATTCTTGTCAATAAATTTCTGGGGAGTTCCATATCAAGAAATCCCATTATTTTAAGATCTCAATTACTCATCATTCACATGCATCTCTCTAGTAAAGTAGTTTAACATAACGTTTCTAAACGCTTTTTTAGAATTGAGATCTTTTATTCTTTTTATTAGTTTATGAATCAAAAGAAAAAAAAACAAGAAAGATGCTAAATATCTGATTCACTTTTTTAGTGATGAGTACCAAAGTTTTAATCACTTTTCTTTTATCTTTTCAGCTGTAATTCCATGGAATCCTGCAGACAGAGAGGAGTGCAATTCGATTAAATATGTTGACACCTACACGAACATGTCAAGGGTCGGAAGTAGAAATTGCTCATGTCCTTCTGTGCAGGTGGTTTTATCATGGCATCCCCAACCCTCTCTTTCCACTGCGACAATCCCAAAATGAAAAGAAAAATCTCCATGAGACAAAAACCGAGCCTTGCCAAACCTTGCCATAATGAATACTATTTGCTTACTCGAGATAACCATTCCAAATCAATTTGAATTTGCTGAAAATCTTGAAATTCAGAATGAGGCAGAATTGCAGATAAATTTACAGTATTAAAAACTAGCATTAAACGTTGTATACTACTACTAAAGTTAATGGATTACCTATATGCTACAACATAAGTTGATATATTACCAATATACATCTATTAAAGTGTATGTATTACCTATATACTATAACTAAAGTTAATGTATTAACTATATTCTACTACTAAAGTTTTTGTATTACCTATATACTACAAAAGTATTTGTATTATTTATATACTACTACTAAAATTTATGTACTACCTATATAGTACTATTTTTTTTGTATTACCTATATACTACTATTAAAGTTTATGTATTATCTATATACTACTACTGAAGTTTATGTATTACCTATATACTACTACTAAAGTTTATATATTACCTATATACTATTACTAAAGTTTTTGTATTACCTATATACTACTACTAAAGTTTTTGTATTACCTGTATACTACAACTAAAGTTTATGTATTACCTATATACTACTACTAAAGTTTTTGTATTATCTGTATACTACTACTAAAGTTTTTCTATTACCTATATACTACTACTAAAGTTTTTGTATTACCTGTATACTACTACTAAAGTTTTTGTATTACCTATATACTACTACTAAAGTTTATGTATTACCTATATACTACTACTAAAGTTTTTGTATTACCTGTATACTACTACTAAAGTTTATGTATTACCTATATACTACTACTAAAGTTTTTGTATTACCTATATACTACTACTAAAGTTTTTGTATTACCTATATACTACTACTAAAGTTTTTGTATTACCTATATACTACTAAAGTATTTGTATTATTTATATACTACTACTAAAGTTTATGTATTACCTATATACTATTACTAAAGTTTATGTATTACCTATATACTACTACTAAAGTTTATGTATTACCTATATACTACTACTAAAGTTTATGTATTATTTATATACTACTAAAGTTTATGTATTATTTATATACTACTAAAGTTTATGTATTACCTATATACTACTAAAGTTTTTGTATTACCTGTATACTACTACTAAAGTTTTTGTATTACCTGTATACTACTACTAAAGTTTTTGTATTACCTGTATACTACTACTAAAGTTTTTGTATTACTTGTATACTACTACTAAAGTTTTTGTATTACCTGTATACTACTACTAAAGTTTTTGTATTACCTATATACTACTACTAAAGTTTTTGTATTACCTGTATACTTCCATTAAAGTTTATATATTACCTATATACTACTACTTAAACTCGATCGTTTTTTGTTATCTTGTTTGTTTATTTGTCTCTATGCATACTGGATCAAAAATGATAATCAAAAATAAAAATAGTAACGTCACTAAATAATGACGTCATCTATAAAAACAATTATGGAAAAACTGGGCACAGTGATGACATCACAAATGATGGTGTCATCCTTCAAATCAGACATATGTAAATATTTTAATTTCAAATGTTATTTTTTGCTACAGTATTTAGAGTAAAAAGTTTCTTATTTTTACTTTACTAAAGTTGTAATTTTCCCTCTACTTTTGCAAATGTAATAATTTTTCTTGTAATTGTCCAGGTTTAAGAATATTATTTTCCATGCTCACATTTTTTCAATATAACAAAATCCATCAGGGCTTGGAGCAGGACTGCACCGGTTTCCTCATTTATTCCGAGATATGTCAGGTGTGATTTTTTTTTTTAATAATGAGTCGTCACTTATCAAGACGAAAAGCCACTCGAGGGTAAAGGTTAATGAGATAGATAGATTGTCAGTTTACTGATGAAGAATTTAATGGAATGAATAAAATTCGATTCCATATGAGGAGGTTTATAACAAGTATTTATTGTCCTAATGACGAAGAGATTAAAAGACCAGAAATTTACATAAATTTCAATTAATTTCACTATATTTCCATGCCTTCCCACCCAGTTAATGCTGGGTACACCTTCCGGTCCCACTTCCAAAATTGAATATTATAAAATGTAAAATAAAAAGCTAATATTGTCTGCAAAAGGACAAAAAGGGTTCATCATTCAATCTTGGGTTTCCTGCTAATAACAAACACATTTCATGACTAAAATTTGGGGGGCATTCATTACTCGAGTATGAAGAGTGTACACATGCAATCAATAGAAGGTGGTCACTGTTTTTGACTTTGTACTGGAAAAATGTAACTGACTGGTACCATGTTTGTTTTATGTGTATGTTTTTCAAAATTAAATCTACATTAACTATGATCGATATTGAATACATCCCTATTAATATATATAACTATATACACAATCGTCTTCACTATATTAAATTAAAATCAATGAATTAAATAAACACCTTAAGGATGATTCTTGGCAGAAGTGAGAGTCATCGGTATTTAAATCATTTTCTTTCTTTAGTTAATCATTTTAACCCTTATATAAAATGACATCTATTATATAAACGTCACCTGTCTGTATGTATGTATGTATGTATGTATGTATGTATGTATGTTGGTCTTCTCCTCCGATACTACCCAACAGACACTCACGCAGTTGCCATTATTCAAACCAGCCAGCCCCCGGACGTGTTATCTCTGAGAATTGGGGGAAAACGTTCATATTTTCGTATAGAAATGGCTCGAAACGTTGAGGGGGGGGGGGTGTTACAAAATCAAGACAGAGTACAAAAACGATTTGCGCATGCGTGAAATATATGTCACTTCCTCAACAAGACAATTTTAAACGCGGCAATTATGACAAACGTAAGTTTACGAACTTTTTTTATTTGTTTCTGTAATCAACAATTATAAACAACTTAATTTTTATTTAAACAAAAAACTTCGCTAATCTTATTTGTTTATTAAACGTATCGTAAAAAAAAAACACTATATGACTTTATTATGCATTCTGCCCTCGTGGGGAGGCAAGTAAATACTGACACAAAAACATTTTTGTTTAGTTTCCCAACGTGAAACGCAATATATTTTAATAAATAAACAAAATATATACATTTAAAAAAATAACCGTACATCTGATGGAAAAAATATTCAGAGGCGGTACCCAGAAGAAAGTCTGCAGCTGCTGGGGTTGCAAAAAGAGTTCTCTTTAAGCGACCCACGCCAACAGGGTCTGGTATCAATCAAAACTAGAACTGTAATGGTTAACAACAACAGGAGAATTGCACCCGTATTTATAAGTGAAATTACTCCCACTATTCCCCACTCATTCCTGACTATAAAAGTCATTCCTTCTTTGTAACTCATGTTGGCCACATATCCCCCAAACGCTGAGCACACAATCAGTAAGTACCACCTTTTTTTTTCACACACTCCCAACCAAAACAACAACAACAACAAAAAAAAAAGGTCAGAAGAGAAAAAAAAACCCCAAAAAACCAATGAGTGCCTCAGAAAGAGTAAACGGTCGTAGTGTCCCAATCACAATATGCATGAGACAGTTATGCAGGTATCCTCCTTTCTCCCCTACGAATACCTGCCGTCAATTGAGTTTTACGTAGGTAGTAAGCTCGGCCTACCCCTGCCTCTTTTCTGGGGGGCACATTCACGACAGTACCACTTTTGTCGTCTTGGAGGTGGGTGGTCAATGCCGACACATCGAAAGTGGAACCACTCGTCACACAAATCACATCCAATCATGTCCAGATCTCCTTGAGGGGCATTGCATACTGGACACAACCAGACATGGTCTTCCGCAACAGGAGATGAACACGAAGGCTCTCTGTCCTCATCCGCAGCAGGGGCGTCCCCAGTTGGTTGAATTGAATCACTGATCGGAGATTCTGTAATACTGTCGTCAGGTGTTAGAGAAAGTTCCAAAGGATACAGATGTTTCAGCGAGTGGACCTCTTCAAGACCATCCCCTCTCCTTACACGGGCTGATCTAACTACACCATCATCGCCTTGGATAAGATCCAAAATGGTCCCCAAAATCCAAAACGGCCTTGGCTTTAGGGGGCTCTTAACAAGGACGACATCATTCTTCTGAAGGCGGTTCTCTGATCGCAATCGAGAACGTCCTGGAGATTTCCTTCCCAAATCCAGAAGGTATTCATTGTACCACAACTCGTGGAATTCTGATAAACATTGGTTCCTGAGCTCCATAGTTTTGATAAGCTTCTCCCTGCTGGGTGGCACCGACGTAGCAAGATCGATCTTCCCCAACCGCAGTATTAACCCGGGGCTCTTGTTGGGCTTCAGGAACATGTTGGGAGTGATAGCCGTAGCATGATTATCCGAAGACACCTGGTATGTCAAAGGTCGGTTATTTACTGATCTCTGAATATCGGAGAGCACTGTCAAGAGAGTAAAATAATCCAATTTACCCCTGCCAAGAATCTTGAAGAGGCAGTTTTTTATTGTCCTAATGCAACGTTCCCAAGTTCCGCCATACCACGGGGAAAACAGGGGGATTGTTTTCAGCTTCATGCAACATGATCCAAATTTGCTCTGGTACTCCTGTAGCAGAGAAAGACGACTAAAGAGTCTCCCACCTCCGAGAAAGGTTTTGGCATTGTCACAGTATATGGCTTCTGGAACTCCATGTTGATTAGTGAAACGTGCGAGAGCTTGAAAAAAGGACAGCACGCTCATGTCCGGAACTACCTCTATATGGACAGCTCTCACATTCAGGCAAGTGAAAAGAAGCAAGTACATTTTCCTGTCCAGGCTTCCATCCCTTACCCAAAGATGGCCGGTGAAGTCCACTCCTGTGTGTTGGTAAGGCACTCCAAAATCTGCACGAGGAGTCGGTAGGCTGGCCACAGAATTTGGTAGCACGGGTCTGGAATTGTACCTCTTGCATCTAGCACAAGATGCTAAGACCTTGTTGACTGCCTGTCTTCCCTGAGGGACCCAGTAGCCGCTCCGCCTTAACTCAGCCAAGGTTGATCCAGTTCCTAGATGGGAACATCTTGCATGGCAGTCTAAGATTATCAGTCTAGTAATCAGATGACGTTTTCCTATCAAAATTAGATTTTTTACTTCGTAGGAAAGATGCAATGATCGATTAATCCTTCCCCTTGACCGGATCAACCCATCAGAATCCAGAAAAAGATCCAAAGTGCGAACTCACGTGGGCTCTGAGCTTCCCACCGGCTCGTTCAAGTACTTGATGGAAATTCTTGTCCCTGGAGAGTTTTCATTAGGTAAATCGCTGCTTTGGAATCGTTGTCCCATTCTCGTCTTAGCTTGATGGCCAAGAACCTGAACACCATCGAGGTGACCCTCAGCAGACGAGAGAAGGTAGAAAATCTGTGAATGGGTATAATTGAAGGGCATTCTTGGGCCTCGACCAGAGCGCAGTTCATCGAAGTATGAGCCATCCGCTGGCAATCCTCATTCAGGCAGGGTAATTCCTGTGCCGGCCACCGAAGGATTCCTCACGTAGCCAAGAAGGACCAGTACACCAAAACTCAAAGCTGGATTCGAACTTTCTCAATGTCATCCCTCTTGTGATCATATCTGCTGGATTATGTGTAGTAGCCACATACTTAAACAGAGGCCTTAGACCATATCGGGACTCCAACTCTTGATTCATTTGCATGATGTCCTTGAGTCTGTTCTTAGCAAAGATGTTTTTGCTGGTCATAGATTGGGATAATAGCAAAGACAACACCACCTGTGCATCGGTGGCCACACATAAATTGGTTGGGACAAACAGCCCACAATTGTCTAAGATGATAGGCAAGCACTTGAAGGCAAGGTAAACTGCCATTAACTCTAGAACGGGCAGACTTTTATCCTTTATTGGTGCAACCTTTGCCTTTGCAAACATCAGGTAAGATTGTTGGTTCTGTACAATATATACGGCAAACCCATATGCCTCCTTAGAAGCATCGCAAAAGATGTACATGTCACCAGGTTGTCCTTCAACCAGCGTCTGTCGATTATAATGGAAATCACTTAACCCTGACAGATCTTTAGCAAGTTCCCTCCAGCCACTCAGAACATCAGGAGAGAGAGGATCGTCCCAACCAGAACCATTCTTCCACATAGTCCTAATAAGTATACGGCTGCAGATCGTAACTGGGAGACAGAGAGACAATGGGTAAAAAATCTTTGCTGCTTCTGAAAGGATCCTCCTCTTCGTTGTCATACTGGGATCGCACTTGACGGGGGCCACATGTATCTCCTCTGAAAGGGGATTATATCGGTACCCCAGTACCCTCTCCCATTCATCATCATGCATGCTCAGTGTACCATCACTTTTCATCCTATCTCGAAGGGCGTCATCATTGGTGTTGCAGGACTGAATAACAAATCCTCCCTCCAGCAAACGTTCCCTTGCCAAGGAGTACAATTCGGCAAGTTTATGAGGATCTGCTTCTGATGTGACGAGGTTGTCCATGTAGAATCGATCTTCCATCATCTTGCGACATGCATCTAGTGGATATTGAGCTGCATGAAATTTTAGAATACACCCCAATATAAACGGGCTAGAAGTGAACCCGAAAATCAAGGTTGTATACCTAAAGCAGCGAAGCTGATCCCCATCTTTAAGGAAAAAACAGAACCTGTTTTTGTCAGATTCCAGTCTGAGACGTATCATCAAGAATGCCTTTTGGATGTCTGCCAGCAGAATATAGTTATTAGCTCTGAAGGTCATTAATAATTTCAACATGTCTCCTGTGAGGTTGACTCCAGAGTAAGCAGCCTCATTCAGGGACATCCCGTTACTCGTTTTCAAACTGCAGTTGAACACGGGTCTTATTTTAGTAGTAGCTGTTGGGTCAGACTTAAAAACAGGTCGATGAGGTATCCACACATATTTATGAAATTCGTGAGGGGGCACGAAGATCTCCTCAATTATTCCATCCTGTTCCTGCTGTTGGAATACTCTCAAGTATTTTTGATACATCCCCTTCTTCATCAGGTCCTTAGCTACTCGGTCCAAGACACGCAAAGAAACAACATGATTGGAAGGAACTTGGGCCAGCTTGTCAGTATGCCAGGGGAGCTCCACATAGTATGTTCCATTCCTGAACTCTATAGCCTCCTGAAAGTGTTTGATCTGCTCCTGATCGTAGTCAGAGACGGTATCCTTGTCAGATATTCCCAGTGATTCCATACTGAACATCCATTTCAACCCCCTTTGCACTTCACTGTTTGGAAATAACTCTGCCAAAGGGTCAAGATAAGTGGGTTGGTGATCCAGCACGAAACACAAGTGTGAGGAACTTACTTGGGGAGTCTGCTTCAATACAGAATTAAATGATAGGTGGGCCACCTCATGAGTGATTTGGTGCTCAGAGAAGAATGAATCCACGGCTCCAAAGGGTACCAGACCTGCTGGGGTGGAAAAGGCCCAGCCATTCAGACAGGGAACCAGTTGAAAGGAGCCCAATTGATGCAGGAGATCCAACCCTATGATACCCCTAATCGGTATAAAGTCTGAACCAGCCTCAAAGCGCCCAGACAGTGAACACTCAGCGTCCCTGAAAGCACTTAACAGGGGTTCCAGATTGGCCAGTCGGACAGATAGGTCCATCACATCAGCCACCAAAACAGGAGAATTCAAGATCTTACCGCAACCCAAATCAATCCCCAAAATCACTTCCCTGAATCTCTAGTCACACTCACCAAGAAGGGTGGACAATCTAAGTTGGCAATCAATGCCAATGGACTCGAGTGAACCCAAGGCATGCAACACATCAGCAGACAAATATGACCGCCCACTGCCGGTGTCCAAAAGGCAGTTAACAGCAACCGTCGTCTTTCCCCTGATGAATGTCACAAGTAGAATGGGGGGCAAGCTGCGAGAATATCCAGGAGAGGTTTGGGGGCTGGTGTCTATGTGAAAGGAAGAGGTAGTCCGAGCCCTCCGCGCAGATCCCTGAGTGGAACCTCGGCCAGCACCGAACGTTGTACTGGTAGATGCACCACCCTTGACCAGTAGTCTTTTTATGGCTTCCCCTGTAAGTTCAAAAATAGACGACAGTGACGGTGATCGCTTTCCCGTCAGTCCGATCATTTCCCCTTTAAGTTCCCTCGGGAATTTTCGGAACAGGATCTTGGCCATAAGTCGAGCCCCACCCGAATCATCCACCGGGAAGTCACACCCATAGGAGCCTCCCAGCTCTTCCAGCAGAGAGGCAGTCCTGGGAACAAATTTGCCGAGATCCGCATAGGTAGTATCCTTCCCAGGAATATATTCCAGTATATCCTGGAATATCTGGTCGATTATTTCATCCACATCCAAATATTCTCTTTTCAATAATGACAGAGCACGCTGGTAGTTTATGTCTGTGCAGCTCAGATGGTTGATCAACCGCAGCGCTCTGTCAGACAGGGAACACTTTAGAAAATTGAGACGTTCAGCGTCATTCCCCATACCAACCACACAGTTTTGAAATCTTGACAAAAAATTTTGGAAACTCATGTGGTCGGTGGTCATCTCAGAACCACTGAATGTTGGTCCAGTGATTTGAATCTGGGGGGGTTTTACCACAAAGGAAGCAGAACTTCTTCCTGGAGTCGATGCAGAAACTGGGTCCGTAAAAGAAACGGTAGGTGAAGCCAAGGAACAATCTAGTCCATCCAACTGTATGTGATATTCCATAAGTTGGGATGCCCAGCTAACATCGGCTTCCAGTATGTCACTCTCAGGAATTGGAGCCAGCTCAAGTTTAGTTGTGTAGACTTCAATTTCGTTGATATACTCCAGTATATTCTTCCGGAAGACAGAGTAAACATGAGGGGTCACTCTGTCCCCATGGCACAGCCTCAGTCTCTCTTCCACCTTAATTTTCAGTACCCTCATCCGGCGAAAGATCTGCTCACTGGAAACCTCCATGATGAGAACTTGATCACGAACGTTCAACAAAAAGGAAGAATCCACCGAATCTCTTTTTGCAATTTGATGGAAAAAATATTCAGAGGCGGTACCCAGAAGGAAGTCTGCAGCTGGGGTTGCAAAAAGAGTTCTCTTTAAGCGACCCACGCCAACAGGGTCTGGTATCAATCAAAACTAGAACTGTAATGGTTAACAACAACAGGAGAATTGCACCCGTATTTATAAGTGAAATTACTCCCACTATTCCCCACTCATTCCTGACTATAAAAGTCATTCCTTCTTTGTAACTCATGTTGGCCACATATCCCCCAAACGCTGAGCACACAATCAGTAAGTACCACCCTTTTTTTTTCACACATCAGGCATTTGGCCTCACCATCCATAATCAACAATTAAGATCGATAATTTTATTTACAAATATTTCTATAACTTAATTTTTATTTAAACAAAAAACTTCGCTAATCTTATTTGTTTATTAAACGTATCGTAAAAAAACAAAAACACTATATGACTTTATTATGCAATCTGCCCTCGTGGGGAGGCAAGTAAATATTTACATTTCTCTTCGTAAGCCAACCCCAAATAAAACGGTATTTTCACATTTAAATAAAAACATTTGCCTGACAATTGTTCATTCCCCTCCCCCCCCCCGAAAAAAAACAACAAATTAAAATATATTTATTTATAATTCTTATGTATTTTTCTTTACAAGTATTAAGATTCTATTATAGTCTGCCAGTCTTACATTTACCGGTTGGCTAAATATTTCTTATTCATATAAAATAACTTTTCAATTAGTAAAGTTACATGAAGAAATAATAGACGAAAAAATAATTATGCTTCGCCATAGTTTTCACTAATATTTTTATTAATATAAAATAAAATAACGTTTCCATTTCATGAAGTTACACCAAGAAATAATTATGCTTCACCATGGTTTTCACTAATATGTTTATTAATATAAAATACCGTTTACATTACATGAAGTTGCACGAAGAAATAATTATGCTTCGCAACCATTTCTGTTTATTAAACGTATCGTAAAAAAATCACCTTACATCAGAAATTTGGCCTCAACAATTATCAACAATACAGATAATTTTATTTAAAAATATTTCTATAACTTACTTTTTATTTAAACAAAAAACTTCGCTAATCTTATTTGTTTATTAAACGTATCGTAAAAAAAACACTATATGACTTTATTATGCAATCTGCCCTCGTGGGGAGGCAAGTAAATATTTACATTTCTCTTCGTAAGCCAACCCCAAATAAAACGGTATTTTCACACTTAAATAAAAACATTTACATGTACACATTTGACTGACAATTGTTCATCCCCCCCCCCCAAAAAAAAACACAACAAATTAAAATATATTCATTTATAATTCTTATGTATTTTTCTTTAAAAGTATTAAGATTCTATTATCGTCTTCCAGTCTTACATTTACCGGTTGGCAAAATATTTATATTCATATAAAATTACGTTTCAATTAGTAAAGTTACATGAAGAAATAATAGACGAAGAAATAATTATGCTTCGCCATAGTTTTCACTAATATTGCTATTCATATCAAATAACGTCTTATCAGTTAAGGGTACATAGAAACTATAGTTGGTACTGCAGTATAGTGTGGTGGTCGTCATGCCTTTTTTTGGTGATAACTTCCTCCACAAATAAAAATAATAATAAGAAGACTTACATGCAAAACCAACGGAAGTTTATTCACTGAAATAAACCATTAACAAATATAACATATTTCCTTTTGTAATAAGTTCAGAAGTCCTTTCTTTAGTTTCAGGGTAAGTAAAAAGGAGAATGTCTTTTGTTTTGTTGAAATGCTCATGTTATAAAATGTTAAGAGAGGCAATAGGTAATGTTCGCCTGTGTAATTGTATGAAGCGTGCGAAAGGTGAAATGGAAGAGTGATAATAAGACGCGTGTAACCTCCGAATGAAGAGTCAGTTGAGAGAGAGAGTTTGATGTTTGTGTGTGCTTAAATACTATTTGGATAGGCTCCAGCGAGCTTAAGGAGAAAAGTTTAGAAAAATGTCTTTGGAGAAATCCCATTGGACAGAAATATCACGTGGTGTGCTCCCTACTACGTCCGCTCGTTTTGAGTTGATTTAATATATAAGGCCACGCCGGAATTTGCGTGGGCGTTATTTTTTATCTTTCACGCGCCAATACAATTATATTCACACTGCGCGCCTAAATTGTATTTATCCCAAACAACAATTTTTATCCGAATCTGTGTCAACTGGCACAATAGTGTATATAGGTAACATCGGTGCTCATGCAATAAAGGTACATAGGAAATATCTGTGTTTTTACAGCATAGTGTACATAGGAAATACCAGTGCTGATGCAGTATAGTGTACATAGGAAATATCTGTGTTTTTACAGCATAGTGTACATAGGAAATACCAGTGCTGATGCAGTATAGTGTACATAGGAAATATCTGTGTTTTTACAGCATAGTGTACATAGGAAATACCAGTGCTGATGCAGTATAGTGTACATAGGAAATACCAGTGCTCATGCAGTATAGTGTACATAGGAAATACCAGTGCTCATGCAGTATAGTGTACATAGTAAATACCAGTGCTCATGCAGTATAGTGTACATAGGAAATACCAGTGCTGATGCAGTATAGTGTA
The DNA here is from genome assembly GCA_963556195.1 of Sepiola atlantica. Taxonomy (NCBI): domain Eukaryota; kingdom Metazoa; phylum Mollusca; class Cephalopoda; order Sepiida; family Sepiolidae; genus Sepiola; species Sepiola atlantica. The sequence continues at coordinate 73,875,788 of OY744515.1, forward strand.
CATAGGAAATACCAGTGCTCATGCAGTATAGTGTACATAGGAAATACCAGTGCTCATGCAGTATAGTGTACATAGGAAATACCAGTGCTCATGCAGTATAGTGTACATAGGAAATACCAGTGCTCATGCAGTATAGTGTACATAGGAAATACCAGTGCTCATGCAGTATAGTGTACATAGGAAATACCAGTGCTGATGCAGTATAGTGTACATAGGAAATACCAGTGCTCATGCAGTATAGTGTACATAGGAAATACCAGTGCTCATGCAGTATAGTGTACATAGTAAATACCAGTGCTCATGCAGTATAGTGTACATAGGAAATACCAGTGCTGATGCAGTATAGTGTACATAGGAAATACCAGTGCTCATGCAGTATAGTGTACATAGGAAATACCAGTGCTCATGCAGTATAGTGTACATAGTAAATACCAGTGCTCATGCAGTATAGTGTACATAGGAAATACCAGTGCTGATGCAGTATAGTGTACATAGGAAATACCAGTGCTCATGCAGTATAGTGTACATAGGAAATACCAGTGCTCATGCAGTATAGTGTACATAGGAAATACCAGTGCTCATGCAGTATAGTGTACATAGGAAATACCAGTGCTCATGCAGTATAGTGTACATAGGAAATACCAGTGCTCATGCAGTATAGTGTACATAGGAAATACCAGTGCTGATGCAGTATAGTGTACATAGGAAATACCAGTGCTCATGCAGTATAGTGTACATAGGAAATACCAGTGCTCATGCAGTATAGTGTACATAGTAAATACCAGTGCTCATGCAGTATAGTGTACATAGGAAATACCAGTGCTGATGCAGTATAGTGTACATAGTAAATACCAGTGCTCATGCAGTATAGTGTACATAGGAAATACCAGTGCTCATGCAGTATAGTGTACATAGTAAATACCAGTGCTGATGCAGTATAGTATACATAGGAAATACCAGTGCTGATGCAGTATAGTGTACATAGGAAATACCAGTGCTTATGCAGTATAGTGTACATAGGAAATACCAGTGCTCATGCAGTATAGTGTACATAGTAAATACCAGTGCTGATGCAGTATAGTATACATAGGAAATACCAGTGCTGATGCAGTATAGTGTACATAGGAAATACCAGTGCTTATGCAGTATAGTGTACATAGTAAATACCAGTGCTGATGCAGTATAGTGTACATAGGAAATACCAGTGCTCATGCAGTATAGTGTACATAGGAAATACCAGTGCTCATGCAGTATAGTGTACATAGTAAATACCAGTGCTCATGCAGTATAGTGTACATAGTAAATACCAGTGCTGGTGCAGTATAGTGTACATAGGAAATACCAGTGCTTATGCAGTATAGTGTACATAGGAAATACCAGTGCTTATGCAGTATAGTGTACATAGTAAATACCAGTGCTCATGCAGTATAGTGTACATAGGAAATACCAGTGCTTATGCAGTATAGTGTACATAGGAAATACCAGTGCTTATGCAGTATACAATAAAAAAGAAATACGTTTTAGTTATTTTTCTGCGTGGGGGATAGAGAAATTTTTAACTGAAAATATTTGTTTTAAAATTTTAATTTAAAAAATCTACTTGATTCATTTACTTGCTTTTTGGTATAGGATATATGCAGCCTGTGAAAAATACGTACATCAATAGGTATTTTTTCAGTTTGCTTTTTGTTTTTTGGGTTTTTTTTCAAAAGTATCTGCTAAATGGATAAGCACCAAATTTCTTATCCAAAAACATTAAATTTTGAAATTAAATCCGATATTCTTTTCATTATTTATTTACTACAAAATAAAAACAAACAGTTATTTCATTATAAAAATACATTATTTATTTATTTGTTTGTGTGCTTTTATGTTTTAGCATAAAACCAACCAAAATAGTAAATATGTAATATTTTTTTTATATGTACTGTCTTTTTCTATTGACAAAATTGTACCAACCCACCCCATTTAAAACATTATTTTCACAAATAAATCAAAACACTTACATGTACACATTTGACTGACAATGGTTCATCCAACCCAACCCCCCAAAAAAATTTAATATATTTATTTACAATTCTTCATCTAAAGTTTGTCCGGTTTCTATCTATATTTTTTCTTTGAATTTCTTCATCTTCTATTATCGTCTGCCCGTCTTACATTTAGCGTTTCATCTTCTTTGAGATGTCTAGAAACATATATTCATTATTTAAGTGTTCGCACTTGTATGAAAAACATATAAACAAACATTTCAATACTTTAATAAATGTTTACATTTATTTTCGCATGCTTATACTTAAATGAAACCGAATCCATTTCAGGGTTCTTCTGCAGTTTAGCTTCTCATTAAAAAAAAAAGAACACCGAAAATTGCAAATAAAAAAATAGGGGAACAATTTGCCCGATTTTACTTGCCTCCCCACGAGGTAAAATTAAAAAAATAAACTATGTCGGTTTCAATGTAGGGAAAATCTAGCTCCTGAAACGGTGGTATTCTGGATTGGAACAAAAGTAAAAATTGCCTCCTTCTAGAAGGATTTCTCATTTACTGATTGAGATAAAAAAGAAAGACATTTTAATGATAAAGTAAAAATGAGGTGGAGGTGCCCCCCACCAAAATCTGCATGAAGAAGGATGGTGAAATGCATTTTTGATTGATATTTATTCCATAGGTCTCTAATTTTCCTACCTTGTATAAAGTCCACGATTTTCACATGCTTAATTTTCCAGTACCTAATTTTCCAAGACCCCATAAAATAGCAAATACAACTGCACCTAATTTGTGCGAATACATAGTTGCAAATTTCTATTACAGTTGACATTACAATATCTATTTCTTTCTGATGGATATTTACCATTTTAAAAACAAGGGATACTGAAATATATAATTATCATATCATTTGGCACATTTTTTTGCGATAAAAAAAGTTCTGTTTAATTATCTTTTCCTTTTTTTCCACTGCAGTTGAAAACCTCGGTGATCGTTGATACAAGTGAATAACAAAGAAATACGTATTCAGATTCTATCTTTACTTATTATTAACATCTACTTTTATTTGTTTCAGTAATTTACATTGTTTTTATGTTACAGTTTATCGACTCAGTTGAGTCATTTACACTTACAGGTTCTTTGTTTCCTTTTATTGTATAATAATCTCATATTTTGAATATTTTACAAGTTATTATTTCATTTAACATTTACTTACAATTCTTTCAATTAACTTGCTTTGTTTTATTTGCTTTTACTTTTTTGAATTCAACTTTTAATAAAAAAGAACAATGCCCAGGAAATCCTCATCATCGTATGGAAGATCATCTTCAGCAGCACGTGCCATATCAGTTTCACGAGTAGCCAGTCAGCTAAGACAGTTGTTTGCGATTATGCTCACAGCCTGTGAGATTAATCAGCCAAATATTCTCTGGGATAATTACAAAAATGATATGTCTGAAGACTTTCTCAATCAAGCAAGACTGCAACATGATAATATGTCGATTACATTTCCCCCCGAAATTTATAACCAATCTCTAACTGACCTATCCTGTCGAGTCCAGGCTCTTAATCGTACGTTAAGTGATTGTGGAATGCCAGAGCCTACTGGAATAATGGATGTAAACTATACAATACATCAGGAAACATCTTATGATTCTCATGCATGTGATGAATTCATCAAGGAAAACGAACCGCGACTTGTGGATGACCAGAGGAATATTTATCACAGCATTTTGGAAAGCATTATTAATGACAAAGGAGAAACATTCTTTATTGATGCTCCGGGTGGAACAGGCAAAACTTTCCTCTTAAACCTACTGCTTGCAAAAGTCCGCCACACTAAGAATATTGCCCTTGCAGTGGCATCAAGTGGGATTGCAGCAACACTTCTTGATGGTGGTAGAACTGCTCACTCGATGTTTTCTCTACCACTAGATCTCGCACGACAGGAAAAACCGATGTGTAACATTAAAAAAAATTCAGCCAAGGCTAAACTATTACAACTTTGTAAATTAATAATCTGGGATGAAGCAACAATGAGCCATAAAAGAGCAATGGAAGCGTTAGATTGTACGTTACAGGATTTAAAAGACAGCACAAAAATCATGGGAGGAGTCACATTGGTCTTTGCTTGGGATTTTAGACAAACCCTTCCTATTATACCTCGAGGAACAAGGGCTGATCAGATCAATGCATGTCTGAAAAAATCCTATCTATGGCATCACATTAAGAAAATGAGTTTGACGCTTAATATGCGAGTGCATATTCTGTTTCGGCGAATAACCAATTTCAGACTTCCCAAGAGTTCAGAATTCAAAATAAATTTTGACTCCCAAATTGACCTAAAGTCTGATTTCGCCAGAATCGAAAATAAACAAACCAACTTATTCTGCTGTCAAAAAAACAGCCACATTTACCACTCAAGAGTGTAAAAAAACATAAACATTTCAGTTTTTGTCCCCGACAATCACACATTTAACAAGGTTTTTTGTTTCAACCATTCTTATGTTTTTTTTAAATTTTATTACTTTTATGATTCTGTTTCAGCAAATTACCAATTTCAAACTCAATAAGAGTTCAAAATTCAAAATTAATTTTGACTCCAAAATTGACCTAAATTCTGATTCCACAAGAAACATGAAAAAAAGAAGACAACTGTACAACCCCTGAAAAGTGTGGAAAACAAAAAAACTTCCAATATTCATGATCACCACATTTAACAAAGTTATTTTTTCCCACCATTATGTTAATTTTCTTTTTTTCACTTTAAAAATTATTTTTCAGCATATTATCCATTTCAAACTCTCCAAGAGTTATCAGAATTCTAAATTCATTTTAAATGCCAAATTCACCTAAAGTCTTATTCTGCCATAATCGAAAATTAACAGTGTAGAAAACAATAATAATTGCGATATTCATCGCTATCACATTAAACAAGATGTATTTATTTCAACCATTCTTATATTCATTTTTTTTGTTTTTTTACTTCTATTCTCATTCAGCATATTACCAATTTGAAACTTTTTTTTCTCATCTATTTTTATAGATTCTCCTAACTTTGTTTGCCTCGTGCCTAATTTGTTCTAATATGTTATTGTAAGTAGTAGTATTTTTCTGCCAAATGATATTTCAAAGTTAGGTGAGCGGGTGTGCGTTTTAATCCTTGGTCACAAAGAGATAAAGGAAATGATGAAAAATTGTGAATACTACTCTTATCTAGAAAACTTTTTCATCAGTGACCACAATACCACCTTTACTCTAAGGGCTACCATACTTAAAGTATTTTCCAAATGTAGGAAATGTAATTGTTATAAATATTCTATGTAAAGAAATTCATTGGTTCAATTTTCCAAATGTAGAAAAATGTAATTGTTATAAATATTCTATGTAAAGAAATTCATCGGTTCAATTGGAGAGTGGAGTGAACAATACAGAAAAGACACAAGATTGGTTTTAATAACCCCCCCCCCCCAAAAAAAAATATATATATATTGTTTTTGTTTTTTTTAAGACACTGGAAGAGTCACCTATTGTTTTCCTTATAGACTCTAGAATAGCTGGATTTTTAATTTCAACTTCCTCGAAATTTTTTACTCTTGTGGAGTAAATTCAGAGTTTGTATCATTTTTGGAACCTGTAGGAATCGATTTTGTTTTTGCTTTGATACCCTAGAGATGTCTAAATTTGTATTTTAACAGTGATCAGATGTAATTTTCAAATGTGAACTTTTTAACAAGAGTGTAAACAACATTACAAATACCGATATTCATTATCACCACATTTAACAAATTTTTCTTTAACCATTCAAAATACGTCAATTTTTTTTTCATACTTTGTTTCAACAAATTACCAATTTACAACTCCCCAAGAGTTCAGAATTCAAAATAAATTTTGACTCCCAAATTGACCTAAAGTCTGATTCCACCCATTCAAAAAATAAAAACGAGTATTCTGCTGTCAAAAACAGCCACATTTACAACTCCACAAGAGTATACAAAAAATTATAAAAATTTCATTTTTTATCACCGACAATCACACATGTTACAAGGTTTATTGTTTCAAATATTCTTATTTCTGTTTTGTTTTTTATTACTTTTAAAATTCTATTTCAGCAAATTATCAATTTCAAACTCCAAGAGTTTGAAGAATTCTGAAGATATTTACAAACCCAAATTGACCTAAAGTCTTATTCCACCAGAATCAAAAAGAAAAAACCGAGTATTCCGCTGTCAAAAACAGCCATATTTACAACTCCTCAAAAGTATGCAAAAAATTATAAAAATTTCATTTTTTATCACCGACAATCACACATGTTACAAGGTTTTTTGTTTCAAATATACTTATTTCCGTTTTTTTTTTGTTTTTTTTAAAAATTCTTTTTCAGCAAATTATCAATTTCAAACTCCAAGAGTTTTAAGAATTCTGAATTCATTTACAAACCCAAATTGACCTAAAGTCTTATTCCACCAAATCAAAAACACACAAACATTTTACAAGGTTTTTTGTTTCAAATATTCTTATTTCCGTTTTGTTTTTTTTTACTTTCATGATTCTGTTTCGACAAATTACCAATTTCAAACTCCCCAAGAGTTCAGAATTCAAAATAAATTTTGGCTTCCAAATTGACCTAAAGTCTAAATCGGTAAGAATCTAAAATCAACGAATAAACAAAACAAAATTGACAACTGAAATGTGTAGAACACAATAAAAATTCCGGTATTCATTGCCACCATGTTCTTTTTCAGTAAGTCACCAATTTCAAACTCCCCAAGAGTTTTCAGAATTCTAAATTCATTTTAACTCCCAAAATGACCTAAAGTCTAAATCGGTAAGAATCTAAAATCAACGAATAAACAAAAAAAATTGACAACTGAAATGTGTAGAATACAATAAAAATTCCGATATTCATTGCCACCATGTTCTTTTTCAGTAAGTCACCAATTTGAAACTCCCCAAGAGTTTTCAGAATTCTAAATTCAATTCATCTCCCAAAATGACCTAAAGTCTAAATCGGTAAGAATCTAAAATAAACGTAAATAAACTCCCCAAGAGTTTTCAGAATTCTAAATTCATTTTAACTACATTTTGTTTATACAAATTCTAAAATGACAACTCTTCCAGAGTTGAGAATAATTAAATAATGAATGACACCTCCCCCAGAGTTTAGAATAATTAGAAAATGAATGACACCTCCACCAGAGTTGAGAATGACTTACAAATGAATGACAGCTCCCCCAGAGTTGAGAATAACATACAAATGAATGACAGAGTTGAGAATTGACTAAAAGAACATGGTTTTGGTCGCTTAACATCCAAACATGCCTCCCAAAATTCAACCTCTGGTCCCCGTCCTGGGAGGTGGTAACAGGGTAAAACAGTGTAAATGGTTATGAATGTAACTTTACACCAGTTGTTATAGCCCGTTTCTCTCTGTATAACCCTGGCTAATGAGGCTCTGGTAATGTATTCTTCAACTATTTTGTTTCGAACAAGTATTTTTATTTGCTTGCTATTTATTCTATTATTTTGTCGATGTTACATTCAATAAACAGCATATTTATTATTCTATTAACTATGCAACCCCATATACATACTGCTACATGATATAAACCAAACCATGAACACAGATGAAGCAAGGGAGACAGCCGGACAGATAGGGGAAAACAGTCATTATCAGAGAAAATATTATTGTTTACTTTTTTGGTGCACATTCTTTATTTTTATAATTATTTTCACTTTCTAACTAAATGTTTGAAAACTATTAGCACTGAAACTTAATGAAAACAATGGCACTTTGGTGAGAAGTGAAATGACTGTATAGTCCCATTGAGACTCCCTCGTGAATATAGTAAGGCACCTCACCCAACAGGCAATAGTAAATACATCTCCTATTAGAAAGTTACACAAAGGAAAACGTCAACACAAATTTACACTATAGTATTGATTTACTCCTCTCCAGGAGTTAGGCACAAGGCCAGTTTTTATCTTACTCCCACAAGTAAGATGTGACCCAAGGTCGGGTCGGGAAAGTGGGGTTTAAAAATGGTCTGGGCATCTCCGTCGGCATTCCCCGGTAGGGGCGCCTCAGACAGTAAGCAATAAACTTACTCCTCCCCAAAGAGGGGAGGCAAAGCCTGGGAAGGTGGACCTCCTAGAACTGCACAGGACAGACCCATAGACCGGTGTAAATCAAGCCTCGAAGGCCAAGACGATATCAGTTTATGGGGTGCAGTATCCATCGGAACAGATACTACACTTTGATCTTAGCCAAAAGGCGTTATTTAACCGCTACCCACAATAGGAATATGTGACACAAGGTCGGAAAGTAGGATTTGAAAAGCCAGCGCTCGAGAAGGTGAGCACTCTGGCCATTAAAAATTGCCTGGGCAGCCCCGTCGGCATTCTCTGGTAGGGGCGCCTCAGGCAGTAAGCAATAAACTTACTCCTCCCCAAAGAGGGGAGATAAAGCCTGGGAGGATGGACCTCCTAGAACTGCACAGGACAGATCAGACCCATAGACCGGCGGAAATCAAGCCCCGAAGGCCAAGACAATACCGATCTATGAAGTGCAGCATCCATCGGAACAGATACTACACTTTGATCTTAGCCAAAAGGCCAAGCTATTTTACTACTAAACAATATCTTAGTTCTGTTTCAGTTTGGAATTGCTTAACAGACTGAGACCCCCCCAGTACCAGAAAATCTCAATTGAAGCAGCCTTTTTCAATAGAGTACAGCATTTGTTCTTTGTAATTTTATATCTTTTACTACAAAACTATCTATTTTTAAACAAACTGCATTTTATCCTTTTCTATTCACAATTCAGAACACCTTTTAAATACATTCCTTTATGTTCTATATATTTGATGCTTTCTTTCCTTCAGATTTGATTATCAGAGTCCGGCTTTACCACAATTTGAATTAAGAGAAATTCAGACTACCCATTACCTTATGCATGGATTAATAGACACCATTTATTCTTATAAACACAGGACTCACTGCTTCAGTTATTTTTTTTGTGTGTGTGTAATCGTTATGAACAATTTCTTTTTAATACATGACTTTAGTTTGATGTATGATTAGTAAAAAAAAAAGATCACTGATCATCACAAACGAAGGACTCTGTTCCTGCAACAATGGTGTACCAAGTCTCTGAAGAATAACATTATTTTACAGTTTTATGGAGGGTGGCACAGGTGATCCATGGAGTGTTTTTTTCAAAAGAAAAACTACTTTTTAGGAATAGGTATCCAAGAAAATGTCAGTACTTTTATCATTAATTCCAATTTTCACCGAACACTTCCCCTACAGGCTAATATGAATGAACTTTACCGAACAGTCTACACAATATTAACCAAACTTTTTTAATTTGGTTTTTACCCTAACCTAACCATGAACTAAGTTTTATGTTGTAAATTCAGTTTGGCTCAATTACTATTGTGTAGAAGTATTGGAAATTGATTTACCTTTCTCTGTTTATAGTCGGAAGTGCTTGCATCCTAACTATGTCATAGCTGTCATGTTTTTAATTACCTATTCCTCAAAATCACAAAAGAAAGAACACACTTTGGGGTGGATTCTTGATGATAACAAGTCACTAATAAGAACTTAACACAAACATTTCAGTACTTTCATATTTTGAGTTTTAAAAAGTGATTATTAATGATGTACATTTTTAGCCACATCATTTTGATTACTGTACTCATTCAATTGAATAATATATTTTCTAATTTCATCTTCCATTTCAGACAATTTGGTTGTTTTTCCCAATTACATCTTTCATTTAAGTGAATTTGCCTACTTAGTTTCATTAACCACACAATCAAACTGGAGATTTCGATGATGACAATGTAGCTTGAAATTTATTTTTATATTCTTTTATATAAAATGAAGACTATAGCAAAAATCTTATTACAAATAATCAAAATGAGGACGGTTAAAAAAACGTTTTATTAATAAAACATCACGGTTGAACAATGTGTTTCTGTATTGATATCATTAAGTGCTGCAGTTCCTTTTTTTAAATTTGTATTTTTATCTTTTGACGCAATTACACATTCTCAAAAGACACATTAAAATAAAAATCACCCATTTAAATATAAAATTGTTTTTGTTTTTTTTCATTATATTCTTGCTTGAAAGTGGTGAACAAACTTAAAATAAATGTGTTCCAATATATTGAGCAATAAAGTAATCATTTTTCATAAATATGTTAAGCACATTTTTTGACTATTGTTTTGTTGTTCATGCCTAAGTTTATAATCTGAAATAAACTCAGGAGCAATAAATTATTACTTCACTAGGACACTTTCTAAATGTTATACATGTTGTAGAAAACACTGATCAGTTCCCTAGATGCAACAGATGTGTGCAATAATGCAGTAGGACACTCAAAACATAGTAAATGCTGAATCCGGATGTATTTAACACTCTAGATAGAGCAAATATAGTGTGACTCTTAGTATGTCTTATGGTGAATCTAACAGTGCATAATATCCTAGAGAAAGCATGTGTGTAATTTACTAATGGATATATACTAAATCAGCAACTGTTCAATATGTTAGATAGAACAGTGTAACACTTAATCTGTCAATGTTCATTACCCTAAATACAGCAGCATTCTGTAAATTCGGTCTATTCTACTGTTAACTAGAATGATCAGTCACCACAATACCACATTTACTCATTACTTTATATTTGCTTTTTGCTTTATTGAACAAGTTGTAAACTTTCATTCTTTTTAGTTTTTACGGACGTTGACCAAACACTTAGACTGGTACCGACTTCAGTTACCAATTAAGGGTTGTAGCATCCATCTGAACAAATACTAAACTTTTAATTATTTACTTGTAGAAAATATGAAAAAATTACATTCAAAACAAGGCTTTCAAAAGTGTTCTAAAGTAATAAAAATGTATATCCTACTATAACTAGAATGTTAGTCACCACAATACCACATTTACTCATAACACAAATTAGACACAAGACCATCAGAAGTGTGGGAAAGAGTGTCGTCGGTCATCATTGTTCTAACATATGAAAAAAAATTAATATATATATATGTTAAATAACCCAGCTAAGACATTTGTTGCTGAGCAAGGTTAGTGGAAGGTTAACATAAAAAAGTAAATTCTTTACAGTAAGGTAACATTGGCATTTTCCCTTTAATGTTATCAATAATTAAACACTGCTTTTAATGTTATCCAGTAAAAGAGAATAGCAAATCAGTCAGCATTTTTTTACATTGAAATTTAACAAGTTCTAGACGCTTGATTGTGATAGTGCTCTCTTGGCCTCCTTAATTTTAAAAGTGCTCATTATCCTACATAGAACGAGTGTTTAATCAAATAGAGTTCAATATCCTAGATAGAGCAGGTGTGTTTATTATACGCACCATTCCACAGGATTAAAAAAAAACAAACTGATGTTCGGGGAGCAGTCATAGTCAAACGTTTGTGAAACAGTCAAAGCTGGAGGTTCGGGAATGAGTTATCCTGAGGAGTCAGAGCAGACGGTTCAGGTAGGAGTCAGAAGGTAGGAAGCAGAACCTCAGGCTCAATATCATAGAGAGAGCAAGTGTGTTTAGATGCAGCATTGGCTAGGATAATAAAAAAAAACCGATGTTGGGGAAGGAGTATAGTTTTGAGAAAAAACAGTCAAACCTACATGTTCAGAAAAGATTCAAAGCTTGCAGTATATGAAGGAGTCGGAGCCAGCTCTTCAGGAAGTAGTCAGATCCTAATTGTTCGGGTAGGAGTCAGAGCCTGATGTTCAGGAAAGAGTCAAGGCCTGGAGTTCAACGCTAATGGTATATTAGGGAGTCTGAGTAGAATGGTATAGGAATGGTCCCCATTGTTAGCACTATTATTTATATTCATATAAAATAACGTCTCGATCGGTGAATTTAAAAGAAAAAATTATTCTTCCCCATTGATAGCATTTATTATATTCATATAAAATATTTAATCGGTGATCAACTTAGGTTATTTAATCTAACATACACAAACATGAAAGAAGTAAATAGACACCATTATTATCATTAACAAAGACTGCTGTCAGAGGGGCCTGATCGACCTAGGTTATTTTATCTAACATACACGGACATGAAGAAGTAAATAAACAAACACCCTTATTAACATTAATAATGAAGACAAATATGGTACTTTTAATAGAAATGTTACATTTTTACTCCAGGGAAGTGAGAGGTAGTGCAGAGTTTAGGGCAGGCCGGAGATAGTGTAGCCAGGGTGAATTGGCAACCATGTACGTGACATCTTTTACTCCTGGCAACTGTTGAAGGAGGGCGACTGGAGAAGTGATCCCCGTGCAACGCCAATAGGTACGTATATAGTATGCGCACCGGGGCTGTAATAGGTACGTATATAGCATGTGAACAGGGATGGCGATAAGTATGTACATACCATGCGCACCTGGGCGACAATAGATACGGATTTAGCATTCACACCAGAGTGGCGATAGGTACTTATATATTATGTACCTATATAGAAGGCACAGACAGAGGTGGTACTTTTTATAGAAATATGTCATACTTTTGCCCTGGCCAACGTAAGAGGAATGGTGGGGAAGAAACAGCTTTCGCAAAAGGTAAAATGAGAAAGTAGCTGTGAAATTGGGCGACCAGAGAAGAGAAAAGTAGAAAGATAAAGAGACGGCTATAGAGAAAGGGAGAGAAATAGAAGTTTGAATATAAAGATGTTACACACGCGTTTTTTTTTCTATTCTATAACCCGAACAACGCCCTGCTAGTCTATTATATAAATCCCACCTGCCGTATGTATGTATGTATGTATGTATGTATGTATGTATGTATGTATGTAAAGCTTCTCCTCCGAAAGTACCCAACAAACGGTCACACGAGTGACATCATTCCGACCGGCCAGCCCAGACGCGTGTAATATCTCAGAACCGGAAAAAAAAATTTACTCTTCCGGGGTCGACTGAGCACTTTTCTCCAATAGGGGTGGCTTTTAACTCCACTTTTTCAATGTTATTTATACTAATTTGAAAAGAAAAATAATGCAAAGTCAAGATAAACTAGATATGACGTCAGAGTAAGGGAGTGGCGGGAGGAAATTCACTCACACTACAACCATTTTTTCCTTTCTTTCTTCTTTCCCTCTCACTCCCACACTTTCTACCTTTCTTTCTTAATTATTAATAGACGCTAATATTCCTTCCCCCACCCTTCCTCACTATGGCCGTTCTGTTATCCTGATATAATACTTCCAGGCATTACCTCCTCCTTTCAAGCCAAATGGGGGGGGGGGGAATGTCGACATTCGCTGGTGGGGCGCCTCAGGCCAAAGTTGGGGAGGGGGAATGTCGGCATTCGCCGGTGTGAGCGCCTCAGGCCAAATTTGGGGGAGGGGGGAATGTCGGCATTCGCCGGTGGGGCGCCTCAGGCCAAATTTAGGGAGGGGGAATGTCGGCATTCGCCTGTATGAGCTCCTTAGGGCAAATTTGAGAAATAATGGCAAGTCACGATAAACCAGAAATGACGTCAGAGGAAAAGAGTGCAGGGAAGAAATTCACTCAGACTACAACCCTTTTTTCCTTTCTTTCTTTCTTCTTTCCCTGGGGAGGGGGAGTGTCAGAATTCGCCGGTGGGGCGCCTCAGGCCAAATTTGGGAGGGGGAGTGTCGGCATTCAGGCAAAATCTGGGGAGGGGGGAATGTCATCATTCGGCTATATGAGCAACTCAGGCCAAATTTGGGGGAGGAGGGGGGTGTCAGAATTCGGCGGTGGGGTGCCTCAGGCCAAATTAAGGGGAGGGGCGGCATTCAGCGGTAGGGTGCCTCAGGCCAAATTTGGGGGAGGAGGGGGGTGTCAGAATTCGGCGGTGGGGCGCCTCAGGCCAAATTAAGGGGAGGGGCGGCATTCGGCGGTAGGGTGCCTCAGGCCAAATTTGGGGGGGAGGGGGGTGTTGGCATACGCCGGTGGGGCGCCTCAGACGAAGATTGGGGAGGAGGAAAGTATGAGTATTCGTTGGTAAGACAGATCCCGACCGTGGGCGCGTATCAGTCCGTACTTTAGGGAAGAGGAAGTTCGCCAAAGGAAAAGGGATTAAAAAATAAAATGATAATCTGATTTTTGATTCGACAGTGTAAAACCGACACCTATCGGATAGGACAAGATAATACACTTGATCTCAAGGCAACAATGCCGAAAAGTTATTTAGGCCGGTGACTTCCCCTGGACAACCTTCATCGTTATCTACAGATGAAGATTTTACAAACCTTGGAAATTCACCAGACCTTAGGCATAGCGCCCGTTATGAAAGGGGGAGGGGGGTCTGGGATAAGTGAGACAAGCTGTTCAATATTTTTTATTTTCAATAAAATTTTACAACACATAAAAGAACATTTGCTGACTCTAAACTAGATTCTTGCACCAAAATACCGCATTCACTCTGTGAGTGTATCCCTACTTAAAATATCCCCAAAAAACATCGATGTAAAATGAATTATCGTGGGAGTGGGATAAAATATTAAAAACACCCAAAAAGAAAGAAAAATAAAGAACAAAATAAAATGATAAAAAAGGTGGTAAATATGGCCCGGCTTTCCCTTATGGCTAAGTGTTAGACCGCCCACTGTTTTCCAGCACGAGACGAAAACAAGCGGGTCGGTCACTAAGTGGGAGTGGGAACTTAAGAGAGGAGTGTCCAAAAATTAAATTCATCGGGAATGGAATCAAGGGTTGGATGGCGTCTTCCAAGATAGTAATGCCAAGGGTTTCAAAAGACTGGGGACAAAATAAAATAGTGGAAGTGGGAATCTTTGGAAGCTCTCTAGTGCCGGCAAAAATAAAATAGGGACAGGATATCTCTCATTCCTACTAGTTTAAGAGTTTTCCAGTTTTTTTAAATAAATCAAAAAACTCTACAGGGGTGGGTTCCGTAGAACCCAGTACGGCGTGTGCCATAACTATGGAGGGAACACGAACTCAAACCTGGCGCCCCGTCTGATGCACAAACTAGTGTCATGCACCCATCTCCTATTGAAATCCATGCGATGTAATCGCTTCCAATCGCATCTGATCTTCACTTTAAGTTAGTGTTTAAAGTAGACTACCAGATCCCGATCTGAAACAGATCCAACCCCATGAATCTCATCAAGACGTGTAACCCACGTCACTAGTCTTGCTACGGCTAGGATGGCTAGAAACACCATTCGTTTCTCCCCAGACCACGGCGGTGCTGCGTTGTTGAAGACAGATGCTACATCCAGGACCATCGGCTGCTCAGCGTCGATGCGAGCCGTCACCTCTCTGACGTATTCCCAGAGACGTCGAAGTTTGCTGCAAGTGAAGAACGCATGCTCGGCCGTTTCTTCTTCGTTGTCTTCACAGCGCGGGCATAAGGGGACGTCCCTTAAACCATCTCTGCATAATCTGCCATAGAGGGGCAGTGCGTTCCGAACCAGTCGCCAGATCAGAGAATACTCAGAATTGTTGAGATAACTCTGGCCTGGCGCCCAACTCTACTGGGAAATCCAAGCCGCTCCTCAAGTGGGTCCGAAGCGGTACCCTCCACTAGATCCTGATATAGTCTCTTCCTAGACCGGGCAAGGTTACTGGACCCCGGCAACGCTCTAAGTGCGGCCCGGCATTCGGTGAAGAACAAGGGCTCCCCTCTCGGTCTACGTCGACCGAGAGGTCGGGTATGAGGTTGGGAAAGGCGCTCCCGACCGCAGGGACCCATGGAGTGTCTTCCATCAAAGTCCGACTCAGGAAAGCCAGTCTCTCGGCATGTCGATGACTTGCCAAGTCAGGCATCCCCAAGCCTCCCACACTTGGAACTTGAGTACAGACCTGTCTGCGGACGTACGCTTTCTGGCCCTTCCAATAAAGCGAGAAGAGCAAGCGCGTGAAAGCGTGAAGGCGGGCCGGTGGCAGTGGTAGTACAGACAGCCGGTAAAGGATGAGAGGAAAGACGTAAGTGGCGCACGCCTCCGCTTTGCCTTTTAAGGAAAGCTTCCTTCGAATCCAAGCCCGGACCGACGATTCAACCTTTGTCTGTACTTCCGACCAGTTCTTTTCCAGCTGGAGGCCCGGTCCGAACCACACGCCGAGGATTCGAACCGGGCCATCAGACCAGCTGAAGTCACCTGGAAGAGGGGTCTCTCTGCTCCAGGCACCCAACCGCAGGCCGTTCGACTTGCTGCGGTTGACTATGGCCCCTGTAACTTCTTCGTACCGAGCAAGCGCCTTAATCACCGTTCGAATGTCAGAACGGCTCGACACGAAAATGGTGACATCATCGGCGAACGCGGAAACCCTGACTCGCGCTTTGCGAGGAGGGATAGCGATCCCGCGCAGGACTGGTGTTGCCGCCCGATCCCTTAATTTGTGAAGGAAGGCTTCCAACGCCAAGATGTAGAGCAGGGGCGACAGCGGACAACCCTGACGTACCGACCGAGAAACAATGAACGATTCCGACCTCTTTCCATTGACTTGCACCACTGCCGTCGGCGAGTCATACAGAATAGAGATCCACCTGCGGAAGTCCGGACCAAAACCGGCAGCTGCTAAAACAGCTTTCAGGAAACCATAGTCGACCTTATCGAAAGCCTTGAACTGATCTAAATTGATCAGCGCGGCTTCAGCGTCGTCTTCTGTCCCCTCTATGATCATGCAAATCAAATGCAAGTTGTTCTGAATCGACCTCCCCTTCACAGCAAAGTTCTGCTCAGGCTTGATCAAATCACCGATAACAACCTGCAGGCGGTACTACACTTTGATCTTGGCCAAAAGGCCAAGAAAGTGAGAGAAACACAAATTAATGGAGTATTTATGAGAAATATACGACAGTACAGCGGTCTATCCACTTAGACACTGTTCAAATTACATTAATAAATTCACAAGTAATGATAACTATGATTTTCTTTGAACAAACATTGTATGTATTATACAATGTTTGTTCTTACATGAGTTTTCATGATCAACAAAGAATTTTAGACTCCCCTAGGCCGTTTTTCTCTAATTTAACATAGCTTTTATACGCCATTTTTTAAACCGAAAATGACATTAATTCACTTCTTTTGGCTAATATCAAAGTGTAGTATCTGTTTCGATGGATACTGCACCCCATAAACTGGTATCGTCTTGGCCTTCGGGGCTTCATTCCGCCGGTCTATGGGTTTGTCCTGTGCAGTTCTAGGAGGTCCACACTCCCAGGCTTTGCCTTCCCTCTTTGGGGAGGAGTAAGTTTATTGCTTACTGCTAGAGGCGCCCTATCGGGGAATGGCGAATAACAGCATCTACGTTTCTCTTCGGACTATTTTGCAGATGAAAAAGGGGGGGGATCGGTTAGAGTGATTTCAGTAGTGCACCAGAAGCCTCCTTGATTTTCTAAATACTCGGCGTTGTCCGGTAGAAAAGTGCTCAATATCCTAGATAGAGCTGCTGTACTGATAGATTTGTGTAATACTTTAACGCCATTTATATTTCTTTTCGGAATATTGTGCAGATGAACAGGAGGGGGGATCAGTAAGTGTGATTTTAGTAGTGCTCTGGAAGCCTCCTTGATTTTTTAAATACTCGGCGTTGTCTGGGAGAAAACTACTCAATGTCCTAGATAGAGCTACTGTAGTGATAAGTTTGTATAATATTTTAAGGCCATTTACGATTCTCTTCGAACTATTGTGCAGAATAAAAAGGAGGGGGATCGGTAAGAGTGATGTCAGTAGAGGCTTCTGCGGTATAGCAACCAGGGGGGGGGCTTCTGCGGTATAGGAACCTGAGGTTTCTGCGGTATGGCATCCGGGGAGGGGGGCTTCTTCTGCGGTATGGCACCCAGAGGGTGCTTCTGCAATAGGAACCTGAGGCTTCTGCGGCGTACCGTGGGGTGCTTCTGCAGTATGGCACCAGGGGGGGCCTTCTGCAGTATAGGACCACGAGGCTTCTGCGGTATAGGAACTGGGAGGGTGCTTCTGCTGTATAGGACCATGAGGCTGCTGCGGTATAGCAACCGGTGGGGTGGGTGCTTCTGCGGTATTGGACCGGGGGTGCTTCTGCAGTATAGGCCAACGAGGCTTCTGCGGTATAGCAACCAGGGGTTGCTTCTGTGGTATAGTGCCACGAGGCTTCTGCAGTATAACAACTGGGAGTGCTAATGCGGTATAGGACCACAAGGCTTCTGCGGTATAGTAACCGGGGGTTGCTTCTGCTGTATGAGGCTTCTGCTGTATAGAAACCGAGGGTGCTTCTGCGGTATAGCAACCGGGGGAGGGGGGGTGCTTATGCTGTATAGGACTACGAGGCTTCTGCGGTATAGGAGGTGCTTCTGCGGTATAGGACCACGAGGCTTCTGCGGTATAGCAACCGGGGGTGCTTCTGCGGTATAGCAACCGGAGGTTTTTCTACGATATAGCAACCGGGGGGTGCTTCTGCGGTATAGGACCACAAGGCTTCTGTGGTATATCAACCTGGGGTGCGTCTGCGGTATAGCAACCGGGGGGGGTGGTTTCTGTGGTATAGCAACCATGGGGTGCTTCTGTGGTATAGGACCATGAGGCTTCTGCGGTATAGCGACCAGTGGGTGCTTCTGCTGTATAGCAACTGGGGGTGCTTCTGCGGTATATGACCGAGGATGCTTCTGCAGTATAGCAACGGGGGTGCTTCTGCTGTATATGACCATGAAACTTCTACGGTATAGCAACCAGGGGTGCTTCTGCGGTATAGCAACCCCGGGGGTGCTTCTGCGGTATAGCAACCAGAAGGTGATTCTGCAATATAGTACCACGAGGCTTCTGCAGTATAGCAATCGGGAGTGCTTCTGCAGTATAGGAACCTGAGGCTTTTGCGGTATAGTACTGGGGGTGTGCTTCTGCAGTATAGGGACCTAAAGCTTCTGTGGTATGGCCCCAGGAGGGTGCTTCTGCGGTATAGGAACCTGAGGCTCCTGCGATATGGTACTTGGGGGGTGCTTCTCAGGGTTATGGGAGAGTGAAAAAAAAGTTAGTGCAGGGGGGGGGGCTGGAGAGATTAGGGGGCAGGGGAAACTTTTAGCTGTCAGGCCAAATTTTTTTTCTTTTTTTTTAACTTTAAATACATCTCAGGGTTGTGGGAGAGTTAAAAAAAAGTTGGGGGAGGGGGGCGGGGACTGGAGAGATTAGAGGGTCGGGGAACATTTTAGGGGTCGGGCAAAATTTTTTAGGGGTCAGGGCCAAATTTTTTCTTTTTTTTTTTTGAACTTAAAATATTTCTTAGGAGATTGAAAAAAAAGGTGGGGCGGGGCTTATACTTAATTTTTTTTTTAACTTAAAATATTTCTCAGGGTTGTGGGAGAGTGAAAAAAAAGCTGGAGAGATTAGGATGTCGGGGAAAATTTTAGGGGTTGGGCCAAATTTTTTTTTTTTTTGAACTTAAAATATTTCTCAGGGTTGGGGGAGAGTGAAAAACGAATTGGATGTGTGGGGGGGGGCTGGAGATTAGGGTGTCGGGGAAAATTTATGGGTCGGGCCAAATTTTATGGGGCTGTGCCAAATTTTTTTTTTATTTCTCAGGATTGGGAGAGAGTGAAAAAAACGTTGGGGTGGGGGCTGGAGAGATTAGGGGGTCGGGAAAAATTTTAGGGGTCGGGCCAAATTTTTGTTTTTGAACTTAAAATATTTCTCAGGTTTATGGGAGAGTGAAAAAAAGTTGGGGAGGAGGCTGGAGACACTAGGGTGTTCAGGGAAAACTTATGGGTCAAGCTAAATTTTTTAGGGGTCGGGCCAAATTTTTTTTTTATTGAACTTAAAATATTTCTCAGGGAAGGAGTGAAAAGAAGTTGGATGGGGGGACTGGAGAGATTAAGTGGTCGGGGAAAATTTTAGGGGTCGGGGTAAATATTTCAGGGGTCGGGCCAAATTTTTTTTTTTTCTTTTTTGAACTGAAAATATTTCTCAGGGTTGGGAGAGAGTAAAAAAAAAATTGGGGGGGCCTGGAGAGATTTGGGGGTCGGGGAAATTTTAAGGGGTCAGGACAAACTTTTTAGGGGTCGGGCTGAACTTTTTAAGGGTCGGGCCAAATTTTTTTTTATTTTGAACTTAAAATATTTCTCAGGGTTGTGGGAGAGTGAAAAAAAAGTTGGGGGGAGGCTGGAAAGATTGAAGGGTCGGGGAAATTTTAGGGGTCGAGCCAAACTTTTAGGGGTCGGGCCCAATTTTTTTCTTGTTTTTAAACATAAAATATTTCTCATGGCTGGGGAGAGTGAAAAACAAGTTGGGGGGGGGGCTGGAAAGATTGAGGGGTCGGGGAAAATTTTAAGGCTCGCCCCAAACTTTTTAGGGGTCGGGCCAAATTTTTTTCTATTTTTTCTGTTAACTTAAAATGTTTCTCAGGGTTGGGGAGAGTGAAAAACAAGTTGAAGGGGCTGGAGAGATTGAGGGGTCGGGGAAAATTTTAGGGGTCGGGCCGAACTTTTTAGGGGTCGGGCAAAAGTTTTTCTTTTTTTTGAACTGAAAATATTTCTCAGGGTTGGGGGAGAGTAAAAATAAGTTGATGGGGGTCTGGAGAGATTAAGGGATTGGGGAAATTTTTAGGGGTCCGGCCAAACTTTTTAGGGTGTTATTATTTATTATTATTTTTTTTAACTTAAAATATTTCTCAGGGCTGGGAGAGAGTAAAAAAGTCAGAGTGTGGGGTTGGCGAGATGGGGTTAAGGGTCGAGGAAAATTTTAGGGTCGGGCAAAACTTTTTAGGGGGTCGGGTCAAATTCTTTTTTTTAATTGAAATATTTCTCAGGGTTGGGTAAGAATAAAACAAATTTGGTCGGGGTTAGGGTTGGAGAGATTTGGGGGGAGGTCGGGGAAAATCTTAGGGGTTTGGCCCAATTTTTTAGGGGGTCGGACCAAATTTTTTTTTGACTAAAAATATATCATACGTTTAGGGTAGAGTAAACATTTTGAAGGCTGGGCGGGGGTGGAGCTTAAACATTTTGGGGGGGGATTTGGGGTGGGGCCAAATTTTTTAGGGGGTCGGGCCAAATTATTATTATTTTTTTTAACTTAAAATATTTCTCAGGGTTTGGGGAGAGTAAAAAAATGGGTGGGAAAATTTGGGGGGGTGATGGGGCCAAATTGTTTTATTTTTTAACCTAAAATATTTCTTACGTCTGCGGGTTTTTTGGGGGGTGGGGCTGAATGGTAAAAATTTTTGGAGTGGTCGGGGAATTTTTTTTTCTTGAACTTAAACAGGGCTCATTAATATGGGTTCTTTTTTATGATAGTGGCACTACATAAATGACCTTGATTTTGTTTCTTTGATACGACAGGGGCGCATTAATATGAGTAATTTTTTTAGGATAGTGACAAAACATGAGTAAAAACTATTTTTTTTTTTTGACATGATAGAGGCGCATTAATGTGAGTTCTTAGGTAGGCCAACTGGGCTGGAGATAGCTACATATATAATATGTGCACCCTTGCAGAGATAGGTAAGTATATAGTATGCACACAGAAGCGGTGATAGGTACAATATGGTATGCGCACGAGGGCGGCGATAGGTATATATACAGTACGTGCACCGGGTGGCAATAGGTACGTGTATAGTAGTGCATAGGGGTGGCGATAGGTACGTATATAGCATGTACACAGAGGCGGCAATAAGTACGTATATAGAATGCGCACCAGGGCGGTGATAGGTATATATTTAGCATACGCTTCGGGGCAGCGATCAGTACGTATATAGCACGCGCACCAAAACGGCGATAGGTACATATTTAGCATTCGTACCGGGTTGGTTATAGGTACATATTTAGCATTTGCACCGGGGCGGCGATAAGTACGTATTTAGCATTTGCACCGGGGCAGTGATGGGTACTTATGTAGTATGCATATCGGGGTGGCAATAGGTATTTATGTAGTATGCACACCGGGGCGGCAATAGCTACTTATATAGTATCTGCACCGTGGCGGCAATAGGTACATATATAGTATGCGCACCAGGGCGGTGACAGGTACATATTTAGTATTAACACTAGGGCGGAGATATGTACCTATATAGTATGCACTCTGGGGCGAAGATATGTACCTATATAGTATGCACACCGGGGTGGAGATATGTACCTATATAGAAGGTGCAGACAGTGGTAGTATTTTTATAGAAATTGTCATACTTTTGCCCTGGGTAACGTAGGAGAAATGGTGGGGAAGAAACAGCTTTCGCAAAATGCAAAATGAGTAAGTAGCGGTGAAATGGGGTGACCAGGGAAGAGAAAGGTAGAAAGATAAAGAGACAGCTATAGAGAGAGGGAGAGAAATAGAAGTTTGAATATAAAGATGTTACACACGCGATTTTTCTTCAATTAAATGTTTTTATCACCCCGAGCAACGCCGGGTAGCCCCGCTAGTCTATTATATAAACCCATCTGTCTGTCTGTCTGTATGTATGTATGTAAAACTTCTCCTCCGAGGGTACCCAACAAACGGTCACACGGATGACATCATTCCGATCGACCAGCCCAGGCGCGTGTAATATCTCAGAACCGGAAAAAAAAATTGACTCTTCCAGGGTCGACTGAGCACTTTTCTCCAATGGGGCGTGTCTTTTTCCTCGATTTTTAACGTTGTTTAGTCCTAATTTGAGAAGAAATCAATGCTATCATGTATAATTTTAAAAATAATACCAAGTCACGATAAACCAGAAATGACGTCAGAGTAAGGGAGTGCCGGAAAGAAATTCACTCACACTACAACCCTTTTTTCCTTTCTTTCTTCTTTCCCTCTCACTCCCACACTTTCTACCTTTCTTTCTTAACTATTAATAGATGCTAATATTCCTTCCCCCCTCCCTTCCTCACTATGGCCGTTCTGTTATCATGATATAATCCTTCCAGGCCAAATTGGTGGGGGTGGAGTGTTGGCATTCGCCGGTGTGAGCGCTTCAGGCCAAATTTGGGGAGGGGAGAGTGTCGGCATTCGCCGGTGTGAGCGCCTCAGGCCAAATTTGGGGGAGGGTTGGCATTCGCCGGTGTGAACGCTTCAGGCCAAATTTGGGGGAGGGGGGAGTGTCGGCATTCGCCGGTGTGAGCGCCTCAGGCCAAATTTGGGGGAGGGGGAGTGTCGGCATTCGCCGGTATGAGCGCCTCAGGCCAAATTTGGGGAGGGGAAGTGTCGGCATTCGCCAGTGTGAGCGCCTCAGGCCAAATTTGGGGGACTGGTGAGTTCAGGCTAAATCTGGGGAGGAGATCCAGTGTAAAACCTAAGGCCGTACTTTAGGGGAGTACGTATCAGCCAAGGAAACCAGAATTAAAAAAATAAAATTAAAATGACAGTCTGATTTTTGATTCGAGAGTGTAAGATCGACACCTATCGGATAGGACTAGATAATACACTTGATCTCAAGGCAACAATGCCGAGAACAGATACTACACTTTGATCTTGGCCAAAACCCCAACTTTATTTATCTTTTGTATGATACATTTCTTTGAAGTAAAAAATGGAAAATTACAAAAGATGTGGCACAAGGCCAGAGTTGGGTTGGATGGGTGGGGGTCGTGTGTCATTCTCTTGGTCTATTCTCTAAACTAGTTCCAGTCACCAAAATACCTCATTCACTCTTTCGGCAGGCTACCTAATATTAAACCCAATTTGTTATGACGTTTTTTATTTACAAAAAAGTGGGTGTACAAAATTCATTGGCTGGGTGTGAGGGGTAGGAAAAAAAAAAAATTTGTTAGTAAGGCCCTCCCAAATCTATCTAAGTGTGGGCTGCTCACTGTTTTCCGGTTTGTTTCAAGAGCCGAAAACAAGCGAGTCAGTTCCGACGGGGCAGAGCTCATTCGTACTACTAGCTAAGAGACCTATCTGGGGTGGGGTCTGATAAGACCTTAGGTCGGCGTGCACCATGCTTAGACAGGGAACACGTACTCAAACTTGGCACGTCCAAACACACACAAACTAGCGGTGTGTATCCACCTTCTTTTAAATAAAGGTGAGTGCAATCTCCTCCTATCACACCTGATTTTGGTGTTTAAAGTGCGAAATCAGTTCGTAATCAGAATGTGATTCACCCCCTTTCCCTATATCTATGCGTGATGTTGACACTACAAGTCTAGCTACGGCTAGGATCGTGAGAAACACCATTTGTTTCTCCCTGCACCACGGAGGCATCACATTGTACACTACAGATGCTACGTCCAAAGGTACTGACTGCTTGGGAGTGATGCGAGCCGTCACCTCGTTCACATAATTCCAAAACTCGCGCAATTTGATGCATTCAAAGAAGGCGTGCTCTGCCGTTTCTTCTTCGACATCTGCGTTTATGCAACGCAGACAGAAGGGGTTTTCTCCACAGTTAGTTTTGAAACGTCTGTACTCGAGGGGCAGCGCGTTCCGGACCAATCTCCAGGTCAGAGAAAACTCAGCATTATTGAGATGACTCCGACCCAGCGCCCTACTCCACTGAGAGCGGATCTCCTCCTCCGACCGTCCAAGACGCTCCACAAGCGGATCTGAAGCGGTCCCCGCCACTAATTCCTGATAAAGTGTCTTTCTAGACCATGCGAGGTCGCTGGACCCCAGCAGTAGTTTGAGCGCAGCTCGGCATTCATTGAAGAACTGTGATTTCCCCCTTGGTTTGCGTCTTCCTTCAACCAGGTGGTCAGGGATGAGGTTGGGAAAAGCCTTCTCAACCTCAGGACCCCACGCAGACTCTTCTAACAAAGTACGGCTCAAGAATGCCAGTCTCTCGGCATGTTGATGACTTGCCAAGTCAGGCATTTCCCCCCCCCCCCTGTTGAGACGTTGAGTACAGACCTGTCTGCGGATTAACAGATAACAAAAGTGTGAAGAGCTGGCGCATGAGTGCCGCCAAGTGGACCGCAGACATGGGTAGTACAGCCGATCGGTAAAGGATGAGAGGAAAGATATACGTGGCGGGAAAGTCCCCTCCAAAGCCAAATCCTTACTGACGCTTCGACATTTGATTCCACTTCCGACCAGTTCTTTTCAAGCTGGAGGCCCGGCCTGAACCACACGCCGAGGATCCGAACCGGGCCATCTGACCAGTTGAAAAGGCCCGGCAGCGCTGCCATGCCGCTCCAGGCTGCCAACCTCAGGCCATTGGATTTGCTGATGTTAACTACAGCCCCTGTGACCTCTTCGTATCGTTTGAGTGCCTTAGTCACCGCGATAATGTCCCGACAGCTCGACATGCACACAGTGACATCATCGGCATACACAGAGCGATACCGTGTAGGGCCGGTTTAGCCGTCCTGTCCCTTAGCTTGCGCAGGAAGGGCTCCAATGCAAGAACATAAAGTAGGGGCGACAGCAGACAGCCCTGACGTACTGACCGAGAGACATCGAATGATCCCGACCGCATCCCGTTTACCTGCACCACTGCCGTCGGCTGGCGATACAGAATGGAGATCCATTTGCAGAAGTCCGGCCTAAATCCGGCGGCCTCCAGAACAGAACCCAGGAAACGATGGTCGACCCTGTCGAAAGCTTTGGACTGATCTAAATTGATCAGTGCAGCCTCGGTGTCATTTTCTAATCCCTCTATGATCGTGCGAACCAGATGCAAATTGTTCTGAATCGATCTCCCCTTAACAGGATACTTCTGATCGGGTTCCACCAAGTCACCGATAACAATCTGCAGGCGGTTTGCAAGAACTCTTGTTAAAATCTTTAATTCTGTGTTCAGCAGAGTTATGGGCCTAAAATCATTAAAACCCCCCTCATGCCCGTCCCTTTTCTTCAGTAATGTGATCACTCCCCTGGTGACTTGGGCAGGAATTGATCCCTGCTCAAACCAGTGGTTGAACACATTCGTCAGAAGAGGGACGAACATGTGAGACAGCTTCAAAAACAGTTTGTAAGGCAAACCATCGAGTCCAGGCGATTTATCCAAGCCGGCCTGCTTCAACGCATTCTGGACCTCGCGCTCTGCCAGCAGCTCGTGCCTTCTTTCAGGCGGGGTGAGTCGGCCAAATAGCTGTCAAACTCCTGGACGCAGAGTCTGGGGAGCTGGGTGTAGAGATTCCGCAAAATGCCCCCGGAATCCCTCACAGATCTCCCGATCTGACACGAGGGACTGTTCTTCCAGGTTTTTCACTTCTCGAATGTAGTGATCCGATCTGCGCTGAACTACAGCTTTACGCTCCTTAGCGTCAACATTCACAGCTTTGTTAGACACTTTATCCAACCTAGCTCTAACTACCTGACATACCGTTCGTTAGCCGCACGTTTCAGATCCTCCTTGACTTGTGCTATGGTTAGGGAGTCTCCCTCAGCCACCGCCCGGGCAAATCTAACTTCTAACCGTTTTTCTGCTTTAGCCTTCTTTAAGGAGAGGCTCTGGCTATACTGCACAGAAAAACGTCTAATTTTAGCTTTTAAGTTAACATACCACTTAGTTCCGGTAACCGCCCCCACTAGAGCTCGCTGTATGAGTAATATCAGCTTTTCCCGGAAGTCACGTATCTCCAGCAAGGAGGTATTTAACTTCCAGTACCCAGCTAATTTAGGTCTAGTCCCTAAGTTCAAACTGGCCACAACTAGTTTGTGGTCAGAGTGTCCTAACCAGTAGAACTTTGGGCAAGATAGAACGTCTGCTTCGCCTCTTCTAATTAATATCCTGTCCAAGTAAGTGCTTGCACGGGAAGATTCACTAGAGTGCCAAGTCCACATCTTCTGCCCCGGGTGCTCAAGACGGTACCTATCAACCAGATTGCATGAGTCCATCAGGTTAGACAGGCTGCTCTCGCACCTATCCATCCGTCTAGTCCCGCCCATTCTGTCTATCTTTGGATCAAGGATGGCATTCCAATCACCCATCACAACTAGCCGCTCTGAACCAGCGAGGAACACCTCCAACTCTCGAAAAAAGGAAACCCTCTCTGCAGGAGTGTTGGGCGCATAAACCGCTACTATCCGAAACTTGCTGTTGCTAACGGCAACATCAGCCACGACCAGCCTGCCTTCCGCATCTGTGTGCACAATGTTTACCCTTGCGGCAAGGCTACGACTCACTAACAAGGAAACTCCCCTAGCATCACGGCTGCCGAATGCTGAGAAGACATCGTAATGCCCAGACAGCACCTGACAGTCGTCAATCGAGTCATAGTGGGTTTCCTGTAGCGCAGCCACATCTATGTTGCGGGCCATGAGTTCCCTCAGCACGCGAGCAGCATTGCTTCGGGATCTCATGCCCTGGTGTTGAGACTTGCCAAGTTTAACCTTGTGAAAATGAGCACTATTCAGTTTTGATCACCGGCCTAAAATCTTCAGGAGTGAGGACGCCGCAGGTCTGTCCCAGGCTGCCTGTCAGCAGATCGGTCGTAACTTGACCGCCTCGGGTCCAACCTCCGACGTCCAGAGGGAACGTTAGTTTGACAGCACGGTAAAATGATGGGTGAAAATAAATGGGGACCCTACCTCCGTCTGCCATCTGTTCGAACTTCTTCAGCGATGCATGCTCCTTTTCTGCCAGCTTGATGCCTTGAACTGCACCTGATGCTGCCTCGTTGACCATCCGCCACAGGGCCTTCGTCTGACCGCACTGCTGGGGCCTCAGGAAGGACATCACCATTGGGGCGTCAAGAAAGTTCTGGGGCTAGTCAATGGGCTTGCCGTCGATTGACGTCAAGTTCCGTAGAGGTCCCAAAGCTGACTTATGGTGCGTATTCAATGTTGATGTGGAGGTTAGAGGATCCACTTTGCAGATCTGTTCCCCGGGTAAAAAGGGGAGCTTCTTGCTTCGTGTCGTTCTAACAGGTTTGGGGGATATAGGTTTGGTTCTGGACCCCTCACTTCCTGTTACAGGTGCTCTCTCTACCGACTGAGAGTGGGGTGCAGCTGAGGGGAGTGCAGTAGGGATGGGGGTGGACGTTGTGAGTTCAGCTGGGATTGGGATAGGAGTAGGGGTAGGCGTTGAAAGTTCAGTCTGGGGTGGGGTGAGGGGTAATGATACTTCAGCTTGGGCTGGTGTGGACGTAGTGGTTGTGGGTAATGAGAGTTCTGCTTGGGCTGTGGTGAGGGTGGGGGTGGTGGTGTTGGGAAGTGGGAGTTCAGCTGGGGCTGGGGTATTGGGTAATGTGAGTTCAACTGGGGCTGGGGTGGGGGTGGTGGTGTTGGGAAGTGGGAGTTCAGCTGGGGCTGGGGTATTGGGTAATGAGAGTTCAGCTGGGGCTGGGGTGGAGGTGGTGGTGGGTGTGTTAGTAGAGAGTTCAGTTGGGATCAGGACCGTGCTTTGCTCCATTTCTTCCTCTGGAGGGAGTTGGAGCGCAGCCCATTTCTTTTTCCAGCTTTTTTTCTTGGGGAGTTTAGGTTGGTCTGTACTAGCCTCTGCGACCAGACCGGGGGCTGTTCTGCCTGTCTCTGCTTCGTCCCCTTCTGATTCTGAGGAGGGAACCTGCAGTTTCCGCTTTGTCGCAGGTGCTCTGTTTGATTGTTCAGCTTGTTGAGCCTCATGCTCGGGGGCCATACTCCGTTAATTTTGGGGATAGGGGTAGAGGGTGGGGCTACAGTCTTTTTGGTATTTTTCCGCACTACCGTGCTCCAGCCCTCTTCATCTTGGGTTTTACTTTCCACACTCGTCACTGTTCTGTTTGTTGGTGCTGTGACTGCAGTGTGGAACGTTGTTCTTTTAGGGCAGAATTTGGACATGTGGCCCCTCTCTTGGCAGTGCCAGCAATGTGGTCGTCTGCCCTCCACTATAACCGACAGGGTCCAAGTTTCATACCTGAGCAGTGCTGGTATATTGTGGAAGCCATCCCTGTCCAACTTCATACGTAGTATGTAGTCACCCAGCATCACTCCTTTGAGACCTCTGACAGGAGCGACTGCCATTACATCCCCATACTGGCTCATGAAGGCTCTGAGCTGTTCCGCTTGGACGTATGGCGGGACGCCAAGGATAGTCACCGTCGTCCTTCTCTGGCTCAGGTATTCAGGCTGGAGTTTTATGTTTTTCCACCTGCGGTCAGTCCTGGCTGCTTTTTCGGCTTCTCTGGAGTGGAGAACAGAACGTCCTACATGGCGTAGCTCTTGTGACATAGATATTGCATGGGGATTTGCAGATCCACAAGGAGCTCTACCATGGTTTCCTTTTTAACCCCAGTGAGTCCTCTCTGCTTAGCGTCCGTGGTGATGAAGGACACTGTTCTTTTTTGGATGCTCTCCCAAACACCACGGGCTTCAGAATGTTGCCCTCTGTGTATTTTGCATATCTGGTGCGGAAGAGCTCCCTGTAGCCTTCGGGTGACAGCTGTGATTGTGGTCCCCAATTGGCTATCGCCACTGGCACTGTCTGTGGTTGCGCTGGAGGTATGGAGGCATCCAGGTCGCCACCGTCGACTTCAACTGCTGTTTGTTGGATAAATGTGGTGGAGACGACAGTGCCTCTATTCAACGTCCACTCTGGCTGTGAGTTGAGTGTTCCCACAGTTCTCGACAGAGTGGACCAGTCTCCAAGAGTGGTCAAGGGAGAGCTGGCACACCCAGATGTTGGGGCTTTTGCGTTTACTCCTCCCCTTTTTCCTCTGAGTCTGGAGCGATCGTTGTGGACCTTCCCTGTGAGGCCTTCCCTGTCCGACGAGCTGTCGGACAGTTTTCTGCTCTTCAAGCGAGCAGCCCCTTCTGCTGTTAGTGCATCTGGGCCGTAAGTCCTTTTCAAATCTTGTTTCCCTCCATGGTTGGGGGAACTCCGGGTAGGGGAGTTACCCTTTAGGGGGGAGCTGGCTCCCATTCAGGGATGAGATCCTGCGTGAGAAGCTGCGATGCATCCACATTGGGGGGAGTCGCTGTTCTCAGGGGAATCCGGGCGGTATGCCCTGTCACTTTCTTCCCTTTTGGGGAAGCTGTCTTTTCGGGTAGCAGCCCCGCTTCTGCTTGGTTCTCGGCCCCCAATGTTGTTTGGAGTAGGCGAACCCGGCACGCTTTTATGCTGCCGGCAAGCTGTGTCCTTTGAGATGGCTCCCCGGTTGGTGGAGTGCCCCTCTTGGGGAGCATCTCTTTCAATGTTTGATCTCCCATCAGGGGAGACATTGCCCCTGGTGTATTCACATCCGGGCCCTGCTTGCTTCTATTTGACTTTTGGCTCCCCTATTTAGGGAGTCACTCTCTAGGGGAGCCGCAGTCTTCGTGGGATCCGCCCGTGTGGAGGGGGAGCTGCTGGAATCTATCTCACTCTTTTTTGGGGGGGTATGTTCCATTCCTGTAGGGGGGGGGCAAAAACACCGTTTTGACTGCCGTGGAGTCTCCTTCTAGTGGGGAGCCTGTTTTTGACGCGCTCTCAGGGCGCCAAAAACGGTTAGAGGGGGGATAGAACTGGAGAGAGGGGTGGGAAGAGCGTTATTGGAAGAGAGAAAGTGGGTTTGACCCCCCCTTGTCGTTCATGGCTTACGGGAAGGTCAAGGTTACATCTCAACCCGAAGGGAGAAGGAAAAGATAGAACAGTGGGTCAGGCGATGGGGGTGCCGCTGACAACAAAAAGAAGAGAGTTGCTACTGCATTCCCAACCCAAGAGAACTAGGGCGAGGAATAAGTAACTGAGAATTAACTTTTGACCAAAATTCAAAATGTAAGAGAACAGATACTACACATTATTTTTTACCGTTAAGGGAGTATTCATAAGATTTTAACTTCAGTAAATCGGTCTACTAACGGCCGTCCATCAGACGACCTACGTGCGACCGTCTGTCTGTCCAGCTACGTGAGTCTATCTCTCCACCTACGTCTGTCCGTTTGTCTGTCTGTCTAGCTACGTCAACATACTTCCGTCTATCTGTCAACCTACGTCTGTCCGTACGTCTGTCTGTCCTACTATGTCAGTCCATCTCTCAACCTACGTCCGTTCGTCTGTCTGGTTTGTCCAGCTACGTCCGTCCGTCTAGATACGTCCCAGCTATGTCAGTTCATCTCTCAAGCTACGTCCGCCGTCCATCTGTCCGTCCGTCTGTCTGTCATTCCAGCAACGTCCGTCGGTCTAGATACGTCCGTACGTCTACATACGTCTGTCCGTCAACTTTGTCTGTCCGTCTGTCTATCCAGCTACGTCAGTCCATCTCTCCACATACGTCTGTCCGTCTATCTGTCCAGCTACGTCTGTCCGTCCGTCTGTCTGTCCAGCTACGTCCGTCCGTCTAGATACGTCCGTCCGTAAATCCGTCCACTAACGACCGTCCATCTGTCGACTTACGTGCGTCCGTCTGTCTGTCCAGCTACGTGAGTCTATATCTCCACCTACATCTGTCCGTTTGTCTGTCTGTCTTGCTACGTCAACATACTTCGGTTCATTTGTCAACCTACGTCTGTCCGTCCGTCTGTCTGTCCTACTATGTCAGTCCATCATAATCAACGTTGTCAGGGAGAAAAGTGCTCAATGTCCTAGATAGAGCTACTGTAGTGATAGGTTTGGATAATATTTTAACAGCATCTATGCTGAAAAGGAAGAGGAATCGGTAAGAGTGCTTTTAGTAGTGCTCTGTATGCCTCCTTGACTTTCTAAGTATTCGGCGTTGTCTGGTAGAAAGGTGCTCAATATCGTAGATAGAGCTAATTTTAGTGGTCGGGCCAAACTTTTCAGGGGGTCGGGCCAAATTTAAAAAAAAAAATTTTTTAACTTTAAATATTTCTCAGGGTTGTGGGAGAGTGAAAAACAGTTCGGGGGAGGGGGGTGGTGGTGCCTGAAGAGATTAGGAGGTCGGGGAAAATTTTAGGGGTCGGGCCAAATTTTTTAGGGGTCGATGCAATTTTTTTTTTTTTTTGAACTTAAAATATTTCTCAGGGTTGTGGGAGAGTGAAAACAAAGTTGGGGGAGGGCTGGAGAGATTAGGGGCTCGGGGAAAATTTTAGGGGTCGGGCAAAAATTTTTTTTTTTTAACTTAAAATATTTCTCAGGGTTGTGGGAGAGTGAAAAAAAAGGTCGGGGGGGGGCTAGAGATTTGGGGGGTGGAGAAAATTTTAGGGGTCGGGCCAAATTTTTTAAGGGTCAGGCAAAATTTTTTTTTTTTTTTAACTTAAAATATTTTTCAGGGTTGGGAGAGAGTTAAAAATAAGTTGGGGCGGGGCTGGAGAGATTAGGGGGTCTGGGAAAATTTTAGGAGCCAGGCCAAATTTTTTAGGGGTCGGGCCAAATTTTTTTTTCTTTGTTTGAACTTAAAATATTTCTCAGGGTTGTGGGAGAGTGAAAAAAAAGTTGGGGAAGGGGGCTGGAGAGATTCAGGGGGCGGGGAAAATTTTAGGGGTCGGGACAAATTTTTTAGGGGTCGGGCCAAATTTTTTCTTTTTTTTAACTTTAAATATTTCTCAGGTTGGGGAAAGTAAAAAGCAAGTTGGGGTGGGGGCTGGAGGGATTGAGGGGTCGGGGAAACTTTTAGGGGTCGGCCCAAACTTTTTAGGAGTCGGGCCAAATTTTTTAAAAAATTCTGTGGGTTATGGGAGAGTAAAAAATATGTTGGGGTAGGGTTGGAGAGATTGAGGGGGTTTAGCCAAAATTTTAGACCAAATTTTTTTCTTTTTTTTTTGACTTAAAATATTTCTGAGGGTTGGGGAGAGTAAAAAATTGTTGAGGGCGGTTGGGGGTGGAGGGTAAAAAAATTTTTTTTTGGGGGGGTCGGGGACAATTTTTTGGGGTGATGGGGCCAAATTGTTTTATTTTTTAACCTAAAATATTTCTCAGGGTTGGGGGAGAGTAAAATCTTTTTTGGGGGGTGATGCTGAAGGGTAAACATTTTGGGGAGCGGTCGGGGAATTTTTTTTTTCTCGAACTTAAACAGGGCTCATTAATATGGGTTCTTTTTTATGATAGTGACACTACATAAATCACCTTGATTTTTGTTCTTTGATACGACAGGGGCGGATTAATATGAGTTATTTTTTTAGGATAGTGACAAAACATAAGCAAACACTATATTTTTTTGACATGATAGGGGCGCATTAATAGGAGTTCTTAGGTAGGCCAACTGGGCTGGAGATAGTTACATATATAATATGTGCAGCCTTGCAGAGATAGGTAAGTATATAGTATGCACACAGAGGCGGCGATAGGTACAATATAGTATGTGCACTGGGGTGGTGATAGGTATATATATAGTACGTGCACCGGGGTGGCAATAGGTACGTGCATAGTAGTGCATAGGGGTGGGGATAGGTACGTATATAGCATGTGCACAGGTGCGGCAATAAGTATGTATATAGAATGCGCGCCAGGCGGTGATAGGTATATATTTAGCATATGCTCCGGGGTGGCGATCAGTACGCATATAGCATGTGCACCAAAACGGCAATAGGTACATATTTAGCATTCGCACCGGTGCGGCGATAAGTACGTATTTAGCATTTGCACCGGGGCAGCTATAGGTATTCATGTAGTATGCACACCAGGGCGGCAATAGGTATTTATGTAGTATGCACACCGGGGCGGCAATAGGTATTTATATAGTATCTGCACCGTGGCGGCAATAGGTACATATATAGTATGCGCACTGGGGCGGCGACAGGTACATATTTAGTATGAACACCAGGGCGGAGATATGTACCTATATAGTATGCACACCGGGGCGGAGATATGTACCTATATAGAAGGCGCAGACAGTGGTGGTAATTTTATAGAAATATGTCATACTTTTGCCCTTAAGAAACAGCTTTCACAAAAGGCAAAATTAGAAAGTAGCGGTGAAATGGGGCGACCAGGGAAGAGAAAAGTAGAAAGATAAAGAGACGGCTATAGAGAGAGGGAGAGAAATAGAAGTTGTAATATAAAGATGTTACACACGCGATTTTTCTTCAATTAAATGTTTTTATGATCCCGAGCAATGCCGGGTAGCCCCGCTAGCAGTAGAATAATAATTTAAAAAACATGTAGTAAAGGGTGTCTCAGTATAAACGTGATCCATTTAATAACTCTGCCGCTAATATTACTAGCTGTAAGTTTCTGTACTTTTCAGGGTTGATAGAAAATGAAATAACGTTTCAAAATCATCCGGGAAGATGACCAACAGAAGAAAGAAGATTTTGTGTCACGCTCAGTGATTAAGTCTACTTCTCTCGATCAGGTCCCTTCAACATTAAAAACTTTGTTTTCTGGGGATCTCAAGTGGCAGATGAAGTCCTCTAGAGGCCACTGCACTCTTGTGAAGTGAACCGTGGGAGTCTCATAATCCGGTCGTTTCTGTTTGAGAATGAGGTTGGGGGAATAGTGATTGCAATAAATAGCGTTACATTGTGGTGTTCAACCAATTCTGGAGGGCGTTTACTGCTTGCAAGTCAACTGATCAGCAAACGCTGCATCCCAGAAGGGTCACTAAGTTCACTGGATTTAAACTCATCGGATTTCTATTTTTGGCTCTTTTGAAAGACTACGTGTACCAGAACAATCCACAAACAATTGCAGAACTCAAAGTAGCCATCATTCAGCAGATCAGGGGCATAACAATGGAAGAGTGTGTCAGGGTAATCGACAACTTTGCTCAATCGCTCCAAGGATGCACTCAGCGTCAAGGCGCACATTTAAACATATCTGAATAAGCACTGATTTTAATTGTTCTCATTTCAGCTTTTAGAGAATCGAAATTTTTCATTTATTTCTTATTTGGCTCATAATTTATGAGCTTGTAGATAGGTCATTGTAAAAGAAAATGTGTTGCTTTTGTTCAATCTGCTTAAATACACAAACAGTTTATAGAATTAGAAAACATATACAGCAGAGTTATTAAATGATTCACGTTTATACTGAGACACCCTGTGTTTTTTTTTATTATTCTATGTCATTTTATATTAGGGCTAAAATGATTAACCAAAGAAAGAAAATTATTAAAATACCGAGTACTTTCACTTATATACTAAGAGACTAAATCAGGCTTTACTGACCAAACAATATCATCAAATTAACAATACAATCAAATTATACAATCAAATTGATGAGACTTTAAATATTTCTTCTTTATTATCAAAAGACTTCCTCAGAAATGAGTGAAGATGTGATTTTTTAAAAATTTACTACATTCATAATCAACAATAAAAAAAAATGACTACATTAATAATCAAACTTTTTTTTTAAGTTACTACATTCAAAATCAAATGTTTTTTTTTAATTTACTACATTCATAATCAAAATAATTTCTTGTAATTTTCTACATTCATAACCAAAAATTTAATTTTAATTTACTACATTCATGACAAATTCTTTTTACCATTTTTCTTTCTTGTTCTGTTTTCTTTTTCTTTCTTGTTCTGTTTTATTTTTTCTTTCTTGTTCTGTTTTATTTTTCTCTCTATTTATAAATACGGTATAACCACACTGACACACCGGTTCTCGTTAGATCATCAAATTTAAGTGAAGGGCCTGGTTAGTATCAGATGAGTTAACATTTAGAAGAAATACCAGGCATTGTATGTGTAAGGACAGCAACACATCCCTACAAAACCTAACGTTGTCAAAAGCATCTCCCCTGACCGGGATATCTATCCGACTATAAAGAACTAATATATATATATATATATATATATATATATATATATATATATATATATATATATATATATATGGACATTTTTCTATTTTTTTATACCTGCAGGGGCTCTGAAATACCCGACTAGTACACAAACGCAGGCTATCTCCTCTCGGTGTGTTGGACCCGTAGACCTTGTCAGGTCATCCATCAAAGAGAAGGAAAACTTAGATAAAATACCGTGCCACTAACCACTCACGTCTTGGCAGAAAACCGTTGGAGAGGGAGGCCTCCTCAGTTCTGATAGACAACCTTCCTAGAGCTGGAATCGTGAACAAAATATTCAGTTTGCAAACCTAAAATTGCTTAAGGAGTAGATAGACTCTACCTATCGCCCGGCCTTTGCACTCCTTCTCTATTAGCCAGGAGCAGAGGTACTAGCACTGGGATGCCTCAAAGGCACTCAGTGCCTGGCCTTGTTTCCTGACTAGGACATTGAACGCCATTTCTCTTTCTCTCTATCTGGCCAACTTGGGGAAAGTTTTTTCGTCACTAAGTCTCACATGACTAGTCTGGGTCGCTCTTGTTCCGACAGGTTGAGGGTACAGGTTAGACAGCTGTCTGGCTGCTGTTTTTGACTGTTAGGACAGGAGCCCTAACCCTTAAGTAGCGTTAAGATGGCTGCTTCATCAACAGTTGTATAATACCGTGGGTAACTGTATATGCAATGTTACGCATGGAAAAGGACCCTACAGTTATCCCCAGTGGGCTTTCCCGAGGCCATAACCCCCATGGACCAAGTCGCGATTAATGGACTGGTTGTGTGAGCTTATTGACACCTAACAAGCACCCCCTTTGCCCACCCCACTCTAAATAAAAAAAACATGAATTTACAAAATAAAAATAACAAACCTAAACCAAACACCCAACAAAAAACATCTCTGTCGCCTCTGCCCTTGAGGCTCGCATTCACAAATATCCAAGAACTTAGAACCAACATCAGCGATGTAGAAACTTCTCTCCTAACAAACTTCCCGGATATACTAGCACTAATGAAACGAACCTTCAAACCTCAATCTCTTCTCACCACTTAGACATGACTGACTAACTCCCACTCTACCATAAAGACTCTGACAAACATATGCACGGGCTACAAGTTTATGTTCAGAACACTCTTTCCTTGACTAGAGAACATAGGCTAGAATCAGATGACCAAGCCTACATGAGCTTTAGATTGACC
This sequence comes from Sepiola atlantica, assembly GCA_963556195.1. NCBI lineage: Eukaryota > Metazoa > Mollusca > Cephalopoda > Sepiida > Sepiolidae > Sepiola > Sepiola atlantica. The sequence goes on from OY744515.1 coordinate 73,912,421, forward strand.
TTGCATCACAGAGTTAGTTACTTATATTTCTTATATCGGACTGTACCCTGCTTAAATCTCCAAATATATGTATTTGAGCATTTGAGTCAAGTGAGAGTGCTATATCTATGCTTTCAGAGATAGCTCTGAAAGCATAGATATAGCACTCTCACTTGACTCAAATGCCCAAATACATGTATTTGGGGATTTTAATGCACACCACGTGACTGGTTGGGATTCTCCAGTGTTACTGATGCAGTATGTATAATTTCTCCTTAGCTCACTCCTTCTCAAAGACTGTCACTTTCCCGACCCGCCTCCCTGATCTAGTAGACCAGCAAGCCTCACTTATCCACCTGTTCCTGACTGCACTGCACGAGGCTTGTGTGATGAAAGCCTATAGCCCACTCTGGAATGCTGATCACATTGTGGTAATGATTTATATAACCCTAAAATCTCGTCCAAAAGCTGAAAAGCCATTGCTGAAAACGACGAGATACTATGATTTGAGTCCATCAGAGATCACATCAGCGACGCCCCATGGGGTGAAACCTTCTTACTTCCTGATGATCAGTATGCAAGTGAGTTAACCGAATAGGTGAAAACAGGCATTGAAGCCTATGTCCGCATGCGAAAATTCTTCAGCAAACCCCACTCTCCTCAATAGTCCACCTCGAAATGTGCAGCTGCTATTGCTGAGAGACACCAAGCATTACAAAAATTCGTCCGCCATAAGTGAACTGAGAATAGACAGAGATTTATAGAGTCAAGAAATAATTATAAGGCAGTGAGAGGTGAAGCAAAAAAAAGGTATACAGAGATAACCAAAAAAACGCATTCAGTAACAAAAAACTAGATACTCGCAATTTCTAAAAATCTACAATAGTGTGAGCAACAATTCCTCCACTATCCAATCACAATGATATTGTTTGCACAGCAACTGATAAAGCTGAACTACTTGCACAGCGTTTCGCCTCAAATTTCACTTTGGACTCAGCAAACCACCCCCTCCATAAATTCCCATTGCGGACAGAAGCCACACTTGAAAATCTGGTCATCACCCCTTCTCAGATCAGGAACATCATAAAAAACTTGATCCCTCCAAAGCTTGTGGGCCTGATCTTATACTAGTAATAGTAATAAAGAAATGCTCTCCTGAACTGGCCCATGTCCTCTTCAAACTCTACAACAAATGCCTTGCTGAATCTTGCTTCCCTGATAGCTGGAAAATTGCCTTTGTGGTACCAGTCTTCAAGAATTCTGGAGATAGAACTGATCCTCAGAACTACTACCCAATCAGTCTACACGCCATCTATGCTTAAATCTTTGAACCCTTAATTAATTAGCAATAGTCCGACACCTAGTTAATGCTAAACTTCTTTATAACAGTCAGTATGGATTGACAAGCACGATCTACTGCGGATATCCTAACGCTTGATATATCCAAAGCCTTTGACACGGTCTGGCATAAAGGGCTTCTCATAAAATTCACTCATATGGTATTACTGGAAAAATATTTAATATAATTAGATTCTTCCTAACCAAAAGTAAGATCCAGGTTGTCCTCGATGGTCGTTCATTCAAGCAACATGACATGAATACTGGTGTGCAATGACATTGAGTCTGAGATAGGTATATTTGCTGACGACACCACACTCTACTCTTGTCATGTGGGTAAAACGGAAACGCACATATCCGAGGCAATAGCTGAATCCTTAGAAAATGACCTCCAGGCTATAGTGGATTGGGGTCATAAATGGTTGGTAACCTTTAATGCCGCAAAGACAACCTCATTTCCTTCAATAACTACAAGAAACCTCTTCAACCACCGATTGCCAAGGCAAATAACACCCTACCTGAGAGTTCAACATTCAAACTCCTCACAAGTAACATGAATTGAAGACATTGTCAAGGCTGCTGCAAAGAAGGTGGGCTCCCTCTACCATGCTAGTAAACTTTTCACACCTGACATTATCCTATATCTCTACAAAGCCACCATCCTCCCATGCATGGAGTATTGTTGCCACATCTGGGCTGATGCATCATCCACTAGTCTCTCCCTCTTAGACAAGGTCCAAAAAAGAGTTGCGAACTTAATAGGTCCCATCGACGCAATGTTGCATCCTTGTGCTTGTTTTACAAATACTTCAATGGATTGTGCTCCGATGAACTAGCTGCTCTAATGCCCGCTCGACGTAAATACACCAGACCAACCCGATAATCAGCTAAATCCCATCCATTAACTGTAGAGGTCCCCAGATGCCGGAGAGCTTCTTTCCTCGTGTTGCCGGCCCATGGAACTCCCTCCTGCTCCCTGTTTCCCCGACTGTACCGACATGCAGAAGCTTAAAACTAATGTAAGCAGACATCTCGCTACACAGCTCCCAACACTTACACCCTAATTCTCAGTAGCCTCCTTGTCCACAGTGGCGGGGGTGCCTTATTGTGGGTGAACTATGTAAAAAAAAAAATACTAAAAAATGTTAAAGTTTTAATTTTAAAGGACGTAGTACATTAGTACTACGTCCTTTATAATTTACATAATTTTTTATTATAAATAATTTATAGTTAGGATTACAAACCAATAAACATTCTTAGCCTATTGATTTGGGATATTGCTGTAATCTTATCGTTTTTGTTTGTTATATATCTTTTTGGGGGATCTTTCCGGGATTTTTATAATCTAATGAAAATATTTTTTTGTTAAATATTGAATTCTGATGCTGAATTATGCATTTCTAAAGTTTTTATGTGTATATAATATTTGGACTAATTATATGTCTGGAAAGTAAATATCTCTCATTATAGATTAATGAGTACTAATAATACATTAGTGTAAAAATAATACCAATATCTAAATAAATTATATAATAGTTAGGTTTTAAATTAATGTTCCAGTCTTAATATTTGGGTTAATTTCAATAAAAATATATCTTAAAGGATTATTCTCTTGGTCAGGAATCCTTGTTTTTCCTGTTGGGTTTTTTATTAAGAATATTCTTAACGAATTTCAAATAAATTTTTAAAATATTCATTTCTTTAAATGAATCAGTTATCTATATTTGTTTATTAGTTCTTTAAATATATAATCAAGCAGAGTATATATACTTCACCCGAATCTATCACTCTCACTCCATCACTGTATGTTGTCTCTCACCCCTCTCGCTCTTATTTTGTATGGTATATATCACCCTCGCCCCTACCTTTCTCTCTTTCTCTCTTTATTAACAGTCCAAGGATTTGATAAAAAAGGAAGAATAAAGATTGGAATAGTTCATTATAAACAAAAAGAAGTATCATCACACATATTAATACTATTTAAGCCATATCTTGAGAGTACAAGAGAGGTCGAGGGATGTATAGAGGCAGAAGGAAACCGATTAAAGGTTTTTGTAATAGCTCAATAGTGAAGAACTAGAGCTCATTCAATTTAATGTCATATAACCTCAGCAAATGTAAAGATTTATTTGCATACAATTGTTTTGGCATACCAAAAACACATATATGTTCATGATATACAGAATATTCAAAATATACGAAAAATCAATTTTTTGAGGAGGCTGGAAAAAACTGATGTGCATTTATGTTTTACTTGTTTTATTTTTACATATTCTTTTTATATATTAAATATTTCATATATTTTTCAATTGTTTTTTCACATTGTTCAAGGTAAAATATCTGTTTACGTTTTATATATATATATATATATATATATATATATATATATATATATATATATATATATGTGTGTGTGTAGAGAGAGAGAGAGAGAGAGAGAGAGAGAGTGAGAGAGAGAGAGAGAGAGAGAGAGAGAGAGATACATCCAAATATAATTAAATTAATTCCGGAATGTTGATGCACTTTTCACTTTACAATATATAATTTTTAACCACTTTGTCATTTGCAGATGCCGTTCTTCTGCAATGTTTTATGTCTTTTTATCATTTCTTCTTTTCAAATAAACCTAGCTATATCTCTAACCATGAAAAGACAAGCGGAAAAGACAAAACTCAAAATGATAAAACAGCAATGTAAAGAGAAATTCGTTAACTCTTCCTCAGAGAACAATTAATTTCGGTTTAAATTCCAGCTTATAATCCGATTTGTGTTGGCCAATTTATAAAAAGAAACAAACGTTTTCCAATATTCTAAACTGATAAGAAGTGTGTGCGATTACCAACGAGAAGAAAACGTCACTAAAAAGCGGATATTCTTAAGATGCGTTTATTTAATCTGATTGTTTAGCAACAAAAATGCTATTTCAAATTGAAGTATGACAGACAAGAAAAATGCTATTTCAAATTGAAGTATGACAGACCAACAAAAATGCTATTTCAAATTGAAGTATGACAGACCAACGAAAATGCTATTTCAAATTGAAGCGTGACAGACCAATGAACATGTTATTTCAAAAGCATGACAGACCAACGAAAATGCCATTTCAAATTTAGGTATGCCATGCTAATCGAAGGAGAGTGTCTTTTTTAATTTCATTTTACTTCATTGAAGTTCTCAAAAATCAAGGGGCCCATTCCTGGGGCTAACACTTGATCTCTATATGAGATAGATAGATATTCGAATATTCCATTACAGTTCTCTTTTCTTGTCAAACATTGAGTTAGTAAAGAGGTGAAGAAAATTAATTTTCTCTCTTCTTAATTGACCAGTTAATTACATTATAGTATATATTTCTTGTGGTCTCTTGGTCTTACCGGATTCCAGGACAAGAATTCATCTAGTCTGGTGGAGTATCCAGCTAAGTGCTGTTACTTGAGGTAACATTACTAGGAAAAAGTGCACCATTCCTCGTATGAACCAGTGTATAGCCGTGTCGAGGGGATCTTATTTAGGCTTCGAATACTATGTTATTTTGAATATTTGGTTAGGGTTTACTTGCAGGGTGAAGTATCCTCATATCAAGTTTTCCTGACAAACCCTTGTACAAAGAGACCGGAGACAGTCAAGGATGGTGTCTAGTAGGTAATTCAAACTCTCTGTTAACCCATAGAGATATTTGAATGCTTTCTAAAAAAAAGATCCATTCATTCAATCTTTGAGTTTAGCAATGAAATAAACCAAAGCCGTAGTAAAGAAGAGATTTAATTTGAAAAGGAATCAAGTGTCTCCATCGAAATAATAGTAATAAGTCCCCCAGAGTAACATATTACTTAGCAGTGCTATGCTTTTGAAGTTATTTTAGCATGATTGACAAGGCTTAACTCCTGGGTCAGTGATGACCCCATATACACATAGATTTATCATTGGTTGGTTTTTATCATCATTAAAGGATTTGAAGTCTAATTTCAGTTACAGCTAAAATGTTAGTGAAGAAACCAATATAGTCCTATATAGGAGATGCAAACCCTTCAGGCCGACTGAGATGAGAAAGTGAATATCCATAATAAAAGCAATAAATACATTTCATGTTAAAAAAGTTGTCTCTTTCTTTTTGAGCCTACCAGCACACACAAGAGGAAATATCTGGACAACAGCTTTATAGCTGGCGAAAAAGAAAGAGATGTGAGTTGCATCAGTTAACCCCTATCAATGATTTACAACACGAGGAGAGTAGATTCATTGGACGTTACCATATTTTTCTTCAGCACAGACCGGTTTTCTTTCCGCTTATTAATTGAATAAATATCCACGTTAGCTGAACATTAAATTAAATATCTTGGATCGACTATCAGCTACAACAAACTTGATCCTGAACTGAATTTCAGAAATCAAATGTTTCACAGGCTTTTGAAAGATTGAAGAAGATGATATGGTTCAACAAGGATCTAACAATCACAACAAAATATCCTCTCTACATCTGTATTGGGGAAGAAGTCTAGAACGCCGCTTATATGATAAAACCCTAACATGCACAAGTGGCAACAGGTTTCTAACGAAAACGTTCTCGAAAAGGCCAACTTGTCAAGTATGTAGGATTTATTAATACACCTAATTTGAAATGTGCAGGTAATGGGAGAAGACTTGACAACAACTGCATGATGCCTAAAAAGATACTAGTCCCTACACCAAAGGGTGGTGTCGGCAGCAGCTGCATTGGACGAACCAAGTTGAGATGCAAGTGAATCATCAAAAGGGATTGTAAAGTTGGTGAGTTTCTCCCAGCTGCTTTGTTGCGAAAGCTGTTGGCAGAAACTGGCCAAGACCAGACCAATCAGAAGAATTATAATGTGAATGAAGTGATCATCCAATAAGATAGACAGCAAGTAATAGTCATGATTAGAGTATTTATTTTCAAGAAAAATACTGGGGATTTATCCAAACGGAAGACAAACAACTATGCAATCCAAGTACTTTCTTCACAAATTTCTATCTGCCGCATTTACAGACACTTGTCTGAATGTCACTTATTTAAATAACGTAAATGATATTTCATATTTTATGCCTATGCTCTTATTGTCACTACTGGTTTAATTTTATTACCTGAATTTGTATTCTGGAGAGATGCAGACAAATTTAGTTATTTGAGCTATCCGTAATTATAATAGTCGGAATTTCTATGAATGAACACTTGGAAAAAATTGTCTCTACGGGTATGTTCTTGGGTGGGAACGGAATTCATTGTACTCAAACAAAATATATGTGGTATGCATTTAGATTCAAATTTGTACATTAATTTGTTTTGTAGGTGTACATTTTGTAAATAAATAGTTTATAATTGATACATTTTTACAAAAGAGAAAGGTTTGTTTTATTTAAAAAAGGATTTGACAATTTGAAATTCTGTTCCCTTAAGAATTCTACACCCTGGGCAATCGGACCTTCCCACGCTTTGCTACTGAACAGACGTGTAAATAAACAAATATTGAAATAGTACACTCTGCCGAAACATTGTATTCAGTTGAGGAATAATTTGTATTATTTAGATCATTCAGACTATTCTCATCTTGTTTGTTATATTCACAACCTTCTTCAGGTGCATCTTTTCGAACTTGGTAATCTTTATATCGAACTCAGGAACCCCTACGGAATTTCTAACTGAGCCCTTTATGAAAATAACAAGCCAGATGAGAATAATAATTCAAATAATACAAATTATCAATCCTCATCTCAAAAATTAATAATTCATAGTTGTTTATTTCACATTTTGAAATGCAGAAACAAAATGCATTGACAACATTTTTATGTTATTTGAAAGAGAATTCTATGTTCTATATTAAGTTTATTTTTATTTTTTAATTAACAATTAAAACAATGATTTTAGTATATTTTAAAATAATTAAACTTAAATGTCAAGTAAACAAACCTTAGAATTTCTTTCATGCCACTTTTTCGCCATTTTTCGTTCTTTTCTAGCATTTAACCAATGTGTTAACATCGCCAAAGCTGTTTGTGAAATTTGTACAGTGTATATTTATTGACCCAATAAAGAACTGTAACCAAATAAATATTGTAACCTAATAAATAACTGTAACCAAATAAATAACTGTAACCAAATAAATAACTGTAACAAAATAAATAACTATAACTAAATAAATAACTGTGACCTAATAAATAACTGAAACCTTATAAATAACTGTAACCTAAAAAATAACTATAACCTAATAAATAACTGTAACCTAATAAATAACTGTAACCTAATAAATAACTGTAACTATAATACATAACTGTAACTATAATAAATAACTGTAACCAAATAATAACAGTAACCTAATATATAACCGTAACCTAAAAAATAACTGTAACCAAATAAATAGCTGTAACCTAATATATAACTGAAACCAAATAAATAACTGTAACCTAATATATAACTATAACCAAATAAATAACTGTAACCTGATAAATAGCAGTTACCAAATAAATAACCGTAACCAAATAAATCACTGTAACCAAATGAATAGCCGTAACCAAATAAATAACTGTAACCTAATAAATAAATGTAATCATGATAAATAACTGTAACCAAATAAATAACCGTAACCAATTAAATAACCGTAACCAAATAAATAACTGTAAACAAATACATTAACGTAACCAAATAAAAAACTGTTACCAAATAAATAACCGTAATCAAATAAATAACTGTAACAAAAAAATAACTGTAACCAAATAAATAACTGTGACCTAATAAATAACTGTAACCAAATAAATAACCGTAACCAAATAAATAACTGTAATCAAATAAATAACCGTAATCAAATAAATAACTGTAACCAAATAAATAACCTAACAAAATAAATAAGTGTAACGTAATAAATAACTGTAACCAAATTAATAACTGTAACCAAATTAATAACTGTAACTAAATAAATAACCGTAACCAAATAAATAACTGTAACCAAATAAATAACCGTAACCAAATAAATAACTGTAACCAAATAAATAACCGTAACCAAATAAATAACCGTAACCAAATAAATAAATGTAAGCTAATTAATAACTGTAATCAAATAAATAACTGAAACCAAATAAATAACCGTAACCTAACAAATAACTGTAACCAAATAAATAACTGTAACCAAATAAATAACCGTACCCAAATTAATAACTGTAACCAAATAAATAACCGTAACCAAATAAATAAATGTAATTAAATAAATAACTGTAACCAAATAAATCACTGTAACCAAATAAATAACCGTAACCAAATAAATAACTGTAACCTAATAAATAACTGTAACGAAATAAATAACCGTAACCAAATAAATAACTGTAACCAAATAAATAACCTAACAAAATAAATAACTGTAACCTAATAAATAACTGTAATCAAATAAATAACCTAACTAAATAAAAAACTGTAACCAAATAAATAACTGTAACCAAATAAATAACCGTAACCAAATAAATAACTGCAACCAAATAAATAACCGTAACCAAATAAATAACCGGAACCAAATAAATCACTGTAACCAAATAAATAACCGTAACCAAATAAATAACTGTAACCAAATAAATAACCTAAACAAAATAAATAACTGTAACCAATTAAATAACCGTAACCAAATAAATAACTGTAACCAAATAAATAACCTAAACAAAATAAATAACTGCAACCAAATAAATAACCGTAACCAATTAAATAACCGTACCCTAATAAATAACTGTAACCAAATAAATAACCATAGCCAAATAAATAACCTTAACCCAGTAAATAACCGTAACCAAATAAATAACCGTAACCAAATAAATAACTGTAACAAATTAAATAACTGTAACCAATTAAATAACCGTAACCAAATAAATAACCGTAACCTAATAAATATCTGTAACCAAATAAATAACCGTAACCAAATAAATGACTGTAACCAAATAAATAACTGTAACCTAACAAATAACTGTAACCAAATAAATAACTGTAACCAAATAAATAACTGTACCCAAATTAATAACTGTAACTAAATAAATAACCGTAACCAAATAAAGAACTGTAACTAAATAAATAACTGTAACTAAATAAATAACTGTAACCAAATAAATAACTGTAACCAAATAAATAACCGGAACCGAATAAATAATTGTAACCAAATAAATAACTGTAAACAAATAAATTACCTAAACAAAATAAATAACTGTAACCAAATAAATAACCGTAACCAAATAAATAACTGTAACCAAATAAATAACCTAAACAAGATAAATAACTGTAACCAAATAAATAACCTAAACAAGATAAATAACTGTAACCAATTAAATAACCGTAACAAAATAAATAACTTCAACCAAATAAATAACCGTAACCAAATAAATAACCGTAACCAAATAAATAATTGTAACCAAATAAATAACTGTAACCAAATAAATTACCTAAACAAAATAAATAACTGTAACCAATTAAATAACCGTAACCAAATAAATAACTGCAACCAAATAAATAATCGTAACCAAATAAATAACCGTACCCTAATAAATAACTGTAACCAAATAAATAACTGTAACCAAATAAATAACCATAACCCAATAAATAACTGTAACCAAATAAATAACTGTAACCAAATAAATAACTGTAACAAATAAAATAACCGTAACCAATTAAATAACCGTAACCAAATAAATAACCGTAACCAAATAAATAACTGTAACCAAATAAATAACCGTAACCAAATAAATAACCGTAACCTAATATATATCTGTAACCAAATAAATAACCGTAACCTAATAAATAACCGTAACCAAATAAATAAGTGTAACCAAATAAATAACTGTAACCAAATAAATAACAGTAACCTAACAAATAACTGTAACCAAATTAATAACTGTAACCAAATAAATACCTGTAACTAAATAAATAACTGTAACCAAATAAATAACTGTAACCAAATAAATTACCGTAATTAAATAAATAACCGTAACCAAATAAATAACTGTAACCAAATAAATAACCGTAACCAAATAAATAACTGTAACCAAATAAATAACCGTAACCAAATAAATAACTGTAACCAAATAAATAACTGTAACCAAATAAATAACCGTAGTCAAACCGGTTTCAAAAATATTCCATTTGTTTGCAATTTTGATATTTACATCTGCACCTTTAAGTGCAGATGTAAATATCAAAATTGCAAACTAAACAAAGAAGGTATTTATCTGAGGTTTGATCATACAAGATCTTTAATAACATCTATGGCGCCATAGAACTTTTGAATGTTTGTTAGAGGCTTTGTTACTAATGTTCAATCATCATTAAAGGTTTTTTCTCTCTTTCATTAAACAATAGACAAGAGAAAATGTCATGTAATTTTTCCATTCATTTTTGAACAGGTTCAAAAATAGCCAAAAGCCATAGTGGTCTACTCGTTCGTCTCATGCAGCTACCTTAGTTTCTAGAACATTCTATCTCAGTGGGACTGCATTATTAGAAATGTTACAAATATTTGAAAATTGTGATTCAGTGTTCATGGTGACCATTGGGTTATAAGCAGTTGTCTTTTAGTTGATCTATATTATTGGTTGACTTTCCAAGATATAAAAGACTTGCAGATATCTTATTTTATTCTTGTATCATTCATTATGCATATGAGACATAAGCAGCCATGGAGTTAAGTCACATCCGGTAGTTTTATTGCACCAAACAATTGAATTGTATCAGTACAATAGAAGCACAGGCTGAAAGGTAGGCGTTGGCTTAAGCCGATTACAATAACGTGTTTAGTGTGTTAGGCAACTTTGTAAGAAGGAGTAAAAAATCTCCTGAACATTCTAATTTCATTAGGACACATTTTCTTAATCTATCAAAATGTTTTGGATGTGTTTTTATATATTTTTTAACAGTAACACATTTAACTCCTTGTATTTTTTAATTATTTGTTTCTTTCTACACATGTAAACATACAGTGTCACAAGCTGGAACTTTATATGAATGACTATTATATGCCAGTGTCGCAGATTTTGTACAAATATTACAAAATCTGCGACACTGGCATGTCGATGTTATCTATCAACAGCTGTTAGAAACTGAGATCAGGGCTTTTTTTTAAATTCTAAGGTTTATTTTTTTAATTTCATCCTATTGGTATTAATTAATTTATTTTATTAATTTATTTAGGCTGAATAAAGCTTAAAATTAGGGGACACATTAATTAAAAATATACTCAATTATCAATGATAAAAGGATGATAATAGCAGCCCCTGTGATAAAAATAACAATAAAAATAATAATGATATTAATACTAATAATGGTAAAAATTATAAATATAATAGTAATAATTATGATAATAATAATGATATCGATAATAATAAAAAAATACCTTGCCTAGATATATATAAATACAATTATTTATTAATAAATATTTAATTATTATCTACATAGTTTCATCCTTGTATAATCGTCAATATAGGGATAACTGTTCAAAGTAGTCGCACGATTCGAACCCCGGAATAAGAGTCATCTTCAACTCAAATTCCAAACGCTAATTCCAACCGTTACAGGACATGTTGAGAAATACATGCTATTTATTCCAAGCAGTCTGGCAACTATAATCAGCCGTCATAACAGTGTTCAACAGAAAGTAACTTGCATTTATAGCTTAGATTAGACGGCTTCTATTATTTCTCATTAAAGTACCTGGCTGAAAGGTGCGATAAATAATTATTTAATAATAAATATTTAATTATTATCTACATACATATGTTTCATCCTTGTGGAATCATCAGTGTAGATATTTGAACCCTGGAATAAGAGTCCAATTTCGAATGCTCTTATCTAATATATATATATATATATATATATATATATATATATATATATATATATATATATAACATTGTTCACCCCAAACAAGGCAAGTTGCCACTGTGGATGTAAGAGGCTACTGATAATTAGTCTTAAGGGTCATCCTGAATTGGGAGCTGTGCAGCGAGATTCTTGTTCACATTAGTTTTAAATTTCTGCATGTCGGTACAGTCGGGGAAACAGGGAGCAGGAAGGGAGTTCCAAAGGCCGGCAGCTTGAGGAAAGAAGCTATTGGAGCAGAAAGCTATATGGCATCTGGGGACCGCCACAGTAAATGGATAGGATTTAGCTGATTGTTGGGTTAGTCAAGTATTTACATCGAGGGGGCACCAGAGCAGTAAGTTCATCAGAGCACATTCTATTGAAGTACTTGTAAACAAGCACAAGGATTCAACATTGTGGCACTGGGACAGGGGCTGGAGCTTGGTTGATAGTGAGGGACCTATTAGATTAGAGACTCTTGTCTAAGAGGGAGAGACTAGTAGATGGTGCACCAGCCTAGATGTGACAACAATACTCCATGCATGGGTGGGTGGTGGCTTTGTAGAGATATAGGATACTGTCAGGTGTGAAAAGTTTATTAGCTCAGTAGAGGGAGTCCACTTTCTTTGCAGCAGGCTTGGCAATGTCTTCTATGTGTTTGTTCCAATTCATGTGACATGTGAATTTAGGTCGAGGAGATTGATGTTGGACTCTCGAGTAGGGTGTTATTAGCCATGGCAATCGGTGGTTGAAGAGGTTTCTTGCAGTTGTTGAAAGAAAGGAGCTTTGTCTTAGCAGCATTAAATGTTACGATCCATTTATGACCCTATTCCACTACAGACTGGAGGTCACTTTCTAAGGATTCAGCCATTGCACTTGATATGTGCACGTCCGTTTTACCCACATGATGAGAGTAGAGTGTTATGTCGTCAGTAAATATACCCATCTCAGGCACAGTGTCATCAGGGAGGTCGTTTATGAAAATCAGGAACAATAAAATTCCAAGGATTGATCCCCGGGGTACACCTGCATTTTTGTCATGTTGTTTGGATGAACAGTCATCGAGGACAACCTGGATATTTCTTTTGGTTGAGAAGGATCTAATTATATTAAATATTCGTCCAGTATGGAATGATGGTAAGGTCATCAAGTGCGGCTTCAGTCCGCAATGGGAAATTTGGGAGGGAGTGATTTGCAGAGTCCAAAGTAGAGTTTAAAGCAAAACGCTGGGTAAGTAGTTCAGCCTTGTCAGTTGCCATGCAAACTACATCATTTTGGTTGGATAGTGAGGGAATCGTAGATTTCCCATTGTTCACTACACTATTGAAGATTTTCCAGAAATCATGCGCACCTAGTTTCTGTGACTGAATGCGTTTTCTGGTAATCTCTGTATTCCTTCTCTTTGCTTCTCTTATCCCAGCTTTACAATTGTTTCTTTACTCTATACATTTCTGTCTATTTGTAGTTGACTTATGGCGACCAAATTGTTGGAATGCTTGCAGCCTCTGAGCAATAGAAGCTGCTCATTTCGAGGCAAACCATTGTGGAGAGTGTGGCTTGCTGTAGAATTTACGCATTGGACATGAGCTTCAATGCCTGCTTTGACCCATTTTATTACTTCATTTACGCACTGACCAGCAGAGAGAGAAAAAGTTTCACTCCATGATGCGTCTCTGATATGATCTCTGATGGATTCCCGCTTGTAGTATCTCATCGTTTTGAGAAATAGCTTATCAGCTTTGGGACGAGATTTTAGGATGATATCAATCATTACCACAAAATGATCAGTGCTCCCGAGTAACCTATGGGCATTCGTCACACAAGCCTTGGGCAGTGAGGTCAAGAACAGGTCGAGAAGTGATGCAGGTTGGGAAAGTGACAGTCTGTGAAAGGGAGTACACTATGGAGAAACTATACATGGAGTCACCAGCTGCTATTGTATATCTGGAGAATCCAAGCCAGTCACGGCTATGTGCATTACAATCTCGAAATACATGTATTTGGGCACTCGTGTCAAGTGAGAGTGCTATATCTATGCTTCCAGAGAGAGAGAGAGAGAGAGAGAGAGAGAGAGAGAGAAAGAGAAAGAGAGAGAGAGAGAGAGAGTTAAAAAGAGTACAGTCCTGGGTCAAAGGAGAACTGTATAAGAAATATAAGTAACTAACACTGTGCTGCAGGGTTAATCTAAAGCACATGTAGGCTTCATCATCTGATTCTAGCTTCTGTTCTCTAGTCAAATGGAGGGTGTTCCGAACATAATCTCCGAGCCCATGCATATATTTGTCAGAGTCTTTACCAGTCATGTCAAAATCGTGTTAAGAGATTGTAGGTTTGTTTCACTTAGTGCTAGGATATCCGGAGAGTTTACTAAAAGAATGGTTTCTACGTCATTGATGTTGGTTCTAAGTCCCCGGATATATGTGAATGCTTGCCTCAAGGATGGGGGCTAAGATGTTTTTAGGTGGTGTGTCTGGTTTAGGTTTGTTTCTTTTTTCTTTGTATTGTTATTTTGGTTCTAGATAGAGCAATGTGAGTGCTTGTTTGGTGCCAATAAGCTCACACATCTAGACCATTAGTTGCGACTTGTATCCTTAAAGCTTGTGGCCTCGAGAAAACCCATCGGGATAACTGTATGGTTCCTTTCCATGCACGATATGGCACGTACAGTTACCACAATATTATACAACTGTTGATAGAGCAGCCGTTCTTAACGTTACCTAAGAGTTTCGGCTCCTGCACTACCAGTCGGAAACAACAACCAGACAAGCTGTCTAACCTGTACCCTCAACCTGTCGGAACAAGAGCGACCTAGACTAGTCATGTGAGACTTAGTGACAAAATACTTTCCTCAGATAGAGAGAAAGAGAGACGGCATTCATTGTCCGAGTAAGGAAACAAGGCAAAGCATTGGGTGTTTTTGAGGTGTCCATGCACTAGTACCTCTGCACCTGGCTAATAGACAAAGAAGAAGTGCAAAGGTCAGACGATAGGCAGAGCCTATCTACTTCTTAAGAAATTTTAGGTTTGCAATCTGGATAGTTTGTTCGAGACCCCAGATCTGTCGATCAGAACAAAGGAGGCCTCCCTCCTTCAACGGTTTGCTGACAAGGCATGAGTAGTCAGTAGCACAGTTTTGATATAAGTGTTTTCTTTCTCCTAGATGGATGACCTGACAAGTTCTATGAGTCCATCACACCGAGAGAGGTATCCTGCACCCGTGTATTAGTAAGATATTTCAGAGGCACTTCAGGTATTAAAAAAATCCGTATACATACATACACATATATATATATATATATATATATATATATATATATATATATATAGAATAAGTTTACGCGTCAACTTCCAGAGATGAAGATGGGTTCCTCTCTCATAAGTAATATTTACTGTGGAGATATTTCACCGGCCAGTAAGGTGGGTGAGAGGGCCAATCTACTTTTCAGTAAGTCAGAAGAAAGAACACTTAACTATGATGTCATAGAATAGAAGAAAAAAATAGAAAATACTTAAAGCATAAAATATATTAATGAAAAAATGATTTAAATAAAATTAAAAATCACAAGAGTTAGGGCATGAATAATTTAAAAAGAATGAACAAAATCAAATAAAAAAAATTAACTTAGCTAAGTCATAAATGCAGAGTTGGCATCTTTGGCCCTGTTGAAAAATCACTTCTGCATGGGAGAGAGGAAATATCCGACTAATTCAACGGCATCTTTTTATAGATATTGAGAGACAGGCAGGTTTTATAGTTGGGAGTGGGTGGTGGGGTCCCTTTTGTTTAGCTTCATTAGCAAGAGAATTCTTTTCTAAAATGTTTCTTTCATGGTTGAATCACTTAAGTGTAACTGAAATCAGACATTGAACTGAGTAGAGACATGAGGAAATCCACCAGTCTTGAATGTCACAGAATAGAAGAGAAAAATAGAAAATGCATAAAAGAAAGAAATATATGGATGAAAAGATAATTTAAATAAAAGTAAAAATCACAAGAGTTAGGACATGAATAATTTAAAAACAAGAAACAGAAAAAATTAAACTTAGCTAAGTTAAAAATGCCGTCACACTACGTTTTATAATTTTTTCAAATAAGAACTTTTTATGTACTTTCTGACGAGCTTGAGGTGGACAGATCCAATATTGATGTTGAATTATCAACTGAATGTAGTCCCACTCAGCCAAGTGGTGATAAGGCCATCGACCTGATCACCACACTACAGGATAATTACTGCGTCACAGAATTATCACGTAACATGTAAATTAGGCGCTAATATTTAATTAAGCGCAAAATATGTTCTTTTTCTTGTTGTATCCTTAGTTCGGGAATAAAAGTTATGCTGTACTCACGTATTAATGTTACCCCATTTTATTTTTGTCTTTTCTACTGCATTTTCGTGACGACGTTGCAATTAACCTCTCACAGCTTAACAGGTTATGGGCCCAGCTATGCAACCCATAGACTAATGTTTCAGGGAGATGAGAGAAAATACGAATTATGCAAGATGAAGTTTCTTGACTCAAAAACTATACAGCACCATTACTGCAGGGAGCGATGCTGAAATAAATCACAACAAGAACGCCAAAGCTTTTGGTGAACTGGTACAATACCTCGATGACTGAAGTCTTTCGTTGATCATCAGAGACACGAATAATGATGGCAGAAGAGCATTTAATATTCTAAGAGAACATTACCTGTCATGTGGAAAGCCAAGAATAATTTCTTTGTACACAGAGTTAACATCGTTGCAAAACAAGCCGGGTGAAAATATTACAGACTATGTAATAAGAGCAGAAACTACCGCTACATTCCTAAAAAATGCCGGAGAAACGATAAGCGATGGATTACTGATCGCAATGATTATAAAATTATTACTGAGTGGATATAAGACATTCACCACAGTGATAACGCAGAGAGATGTACCTATGACATTCCAAAACTTTAAAACCGCTCTCAGAAACTTTGAAGAAACTGAGAAAACCCAAGGTGAAAGCGCAAACGCAATAATGAGTGTAAGAGAAAAGAAATGTAAAAGCCAACCAGCAATCATGTTCAGACCAAAAGAATATAACAAAAACAAATTCAATGGATCATGCTTCTTATGCGGGCGATATGGACATAAATCTGAAAACTGCAGAAAACCCGCACACTGGTGCAAAAACTGCAAAACACGAATACATGACACAAATTTTGCAGAAAAACGCAAAATGGACACTCAAAAACCATAGGGAACGTGATAAAACACGTATCAGATAAGCACACTTCTTATATTTTTTACTGATAATAACGCTAGTGACTCTTAATATCTTGATTTATTAGTGGATTGTGGAGCCACACCCCATATTTTAAATGACAAGTCCAAGTTCATTAACTTCGCTGAAAAATTTGATTCCTCCCGCCATATTGTTGAGCTAGCGATAGGGAGCCGATACAATAATTTGGTGCTAAAAAAGGGGGGGTGCTTCTATTAAAATGACTGATACAAATGGAAGGGTATATAATAACATCTTAAAAGACGCTTTATATATACCTTCTTTCAATAATAACATCTTTTCAGTACAAGCAGCGACAGAAAAAGGTACTTACATGGAATTTAAACCTGACTCTGCAACATTAAATACTAATGGAACCAATTAGAAGTGAAAACGTGATAAGAATCTTACTAAAATTTACAGAGTAATTTACTCCTCTCCAGGAGTTAGGCACAAGGCCAGTTTTTATCCTACTCCCACAAGTAAGATGTGACCCAAGCTGGGGTCGGAAAGCCAGCGCCCGAGAGGTGAGCACTCTGACCATCAAAAATTGCCTGGGCAGCCCCGTCGGCATTCCCCGGTAGGGGCGCCTCAATTAACTTACAAGTAAGCAATTAACTTACTCCTCCCCAAAGAGGGGAGGCAAAGCCTGGGAGGGTGGACCTCCTAGAACTGCACAGGACAATCCCATAGACTGGCATAAATCAAGCCCCAAAGGCCAAGACAATACCAGTCTTTAGGGTGCAGTATCCATCGGAACAGATACTACACTAAAATTTACAGATTTCAACAACGTTATATACCGTTAGTAAACGTCGTTTAGACACTAGACGGGCTTCCTCATTTACATAATACATTACTTTTAACCTTCAATTAAATTCGTATTTACAAATATGCACTTTTAACTGCTATTATCAAGTTTACATATGTATTTACAATATTTTCCGATAAGGTGATATTAAAAAAATTATTCATACAATTAATTATAGCCATTTTCTTCATCAACCAGCGTGTTTTCTGAACCATACTTTCAATGGCGATTATTGTTAAAATTTCAAGTCTTTCTCGGCCTTTTGGCTAAGATCAAAGTGTAGTATCTGTTCCGAAGGAAAACGGACCCACATAGACTGGTATTGTCTTGGCCTTCAGGTCTTCATTTACGCCGGTCTATGGGTCTGTCCTGTGCAGTTCTAGGAGGGCCACCCTCCCAGGCTTCGCCTCCCCTCTTTAGTGACGTCATTGTGAGAGGATTTTTTTCACAGTTTTCATTCATTATTTACATTACGTTGTTAAGAGAATGTTTTCTACTATAAGTTAAAAGTAAACAAGGCATATCCGAGCCATTAGTAAATCGGTGACCATTTCGGAAAACTAAATTGCTGACTCATCCTTCCGGTTAGACCGGAAGTGACGTCATTTTGAGAGGATCTTTTCACATTATCAGTCTTTACATTTATTACGTTGATAAGGTGTTTTATTGTAAATTGAGGTTAAGCAACAAATATCTCGGCCATTACTAAATGGGTAACCGTTTTGGAAAAATAACAAAACTGGTTCTTTGATATGGCGTAGGCGCCTTCAATAGCATAGGTAAACATTAGTTCTTTGATATGACTGAGGCGCCTACTAATTTAAAAAAAATTTTTTAACTATGAATTGGGGAGGGTAAATTTTTTTTTTTTTTTTCTTTTTCTAACTGAAAATATTACTATTCACGGGGAAGGGTAACAAAAAAATTTTTTTTTGGGGGGGGGGGGTAAACATTTTTTTTTCTTTAGAACTGAAAACATTACTTTTCATGGGGAAAGGTAACAAAAAAATTTTGGGAGGGGGGTAAAAATTTTTTCTTTTTTTTAAACTGAAAACATTACTATTGATGGGAAGGGCAAAAAAAATTTTTTTTGGGGGGGGGTGGGAGGGAAATTTTTTTTTTTCTCTTCCTAACTGAAACTATTACTATTTATGAGGAGGGGTAAAAAACATTTTTTTTTTTTTTTCTAACTTAAAATATTACTATTCATGGGGAAGAGTAAAAAAAAATTTTAGTGGGGGTAAAATTTTTTTCTCTTGTTTTTCTCTTTTTCTAACTAAAAATATTACTATTACGGAGAAGGGCAAAAAATAAATTTGGGGGGAGGCAAACTTTTTTTTAAACCTGAAAATATTAGTATTCATGGGGGAGGGTGAAAAAAAACTTTTGGAGTGGGTGGGTAAAAAAATGTTTTTAAAAAAAGAAATTTCGCCCGCCCCCCCCCAATTTTTTTTTTTTTTTTGCGCGAAAAAAAAAAAAAAATTTCCCGCCCCCTCCCCCCAAAAAATATTTTCCCGCCCAAAAAAAAAAAATTTTTTTTTTCTTTTTAAACAAAAAAAAGTATTCTGAGACAAATTTTTTTTTCTTTGTCTCACCACCCAAGAACGCGGCAGCCTAGCAAAAATAGACGACCGTTAGAGAGTCTATTTTCGCTAGTCCACTTATAATATAACGAGCACTTTCTCTGTCAGGATGTCTGTCTGTCTGTCTGTCTGTCCGTCCTGGGGAATGTTTGTAAACAGAGGGGAGGGGGGGGGCGACATAATTACTATTTAATTAATTTCAAAGTCGGAAACATAAACAAATACATTGGGCCACATATAAAAGACTAAATAAAGAATAAATAATTCTTGGCATCAACGATTCGAACTCGCTTTTTTTTCACATCTCTCATTTACCAAAGAATGATCGTATACTTTGGGGTCTGCGTCTGCACTCGATCTGTTCTTCCAGAATACGATTGGGTCTGCGTTCGCTCTCGATTTTTCCAGGGAGGGAGGGGTCCGGAGGGGGGAGGGGGTGGGGATAAAAATCTCCCCCAATTTTTTTTTTTTGCGCGTAAAAAAAAAAATTTTGGCGGGAAAATTTTTTTTTTTTGCCCTTTTTAAACAAAATGGTATTCAGAAACAATTTTTTTTCATTTCTTTTGTCTAACCACCTAAGAACGCAGCAGCCTAGCAAAAATAGACGACCGTTAGGGAGTCTATTTTGGCTAGTCTCTTATATAAAGGGCAGTTGTCTGTATGTCTGTCTGTCTGTCTGTCTGTATGTGAAGCTTCTCCTCAAAAACTACGCGGCGATATGTCAAAAAGTTGATATCTTTAGCACCGTACATATCCTAGGATCATAATATCTTAAAATCGCAGGGTCGCATTTTTTCCGTATTTTTCAGACTTTTTTCAATGTTAAATAGTATTAATTTGGAAATTATCTAATGTATTTATGTAATAACTTTATAAAAGTGCTGACTCACTCAACATGTCCCATAATCCCTTGCCGGATGTACCCGGTCTAGCCCTAAAATCTGTCCGGTTGTATCAGGTCATCTCATAACTTCTGTCCGGATGCATCTATAACATCATAGGAAGGCTACGTTAAGAGTGTGTAGTGAAACAAAGGTTGCTCAATCACATTCGCACCTGATAACCGGTAAGAGTGATTTCAGTAGTGCTCAGGAGGCCTTCTTGATTTTCTAAATAATCAGCATTGTCCGGGAGAACAGTGCTCAATGTCCTAGATAGAGCTACTGTAGTGATAGGTTTAGATAATATTTTAACAGCATCTATGCTGAAAAGGAAAAGGAATCGGTAAGAGTGCTTTTAGTAGTGCTCAGGAGGCCTCCTTGATTTTCTAAGTACTCGGCGTTGTCTGATTAGAGTCAATTTTTCAGGTTACACTGTACGTTTGACCTCCTAATATGGAGCACTTCACAGACTACACAACCTAATGTGCTACTTATTCTAGAATCAATCGCTTGTTGTTCATTTGAATCGGTCTAGTTTGGTACAAGGCTATTCAATATTTTACACTCTGTCTAATAAATATTTGAGAACAAATCGTTTTAACAAATGGATGAACTTTTTATTATCACACCAACCTATCTCTTGCAAACTTAACCTCTTTTTAAAAATACTTAGTAAATTTCATTCATTGTTTGCTTGTAAAATTCTATTGTATGTCTTCTGAAGAAGCTATTAAATATTTAACCTTCAAATTAAAACAGCTTTTTATTATCCAAGTTTTATTTTTTTATTTGAGATTAAAACGGTGTAATAAACTTTAACCTGAATTTAAGCTTTTTTAATTTGAAGTTGAACTTTAAAAAATTTGAAGTCATGCATTTTATAAATTTGAAATTGAGCTTTTTAAAATTCGAACTCGTTTTTGTAATTTGAAGTGTAGATGTTTTTGATTTGTAGTTGAGTTTTTTTTAAATTTCATGTTGAGCTTTTAATTTGAGGCTAAAAACCATAGTACTTATAATAAATAGAATATTATTTTAAAACAAATTTAATAGAATATATTTTCAGACTAACTGATTTTATTTGCAATAACTGGCTGATAACATTCCCACCATTTATCCTATTATTAGAGTTTGAAATCCACTGCGTTAGGTAGCCAACATATTCTAAAAAAACAAAATCAAATAAATATCTAATCATTTCCACGTTTTTTTTTTTCGTCCACTGAAAACGAAGCAATACTACTGTGAAGAAACAAACAAGATATCAGTCTAGATATTTTAGTAAATGATGAATACCTCTCCTAATCATTACTCCACCTGCACGTATTACTCGGTGAATTGTACCTCTCCATTGTTCCGAGTTCTCCTAAATTGGCACACCTTCACTTCCTACCCACCCTCTGCAACGGCACACGTCACCACCCCGAGGAAATCAAGACAACCACACCTCATTTTCCGAGCGCTTTGTTCTTCCCTAAGAATATCGAATCAATACTTTCTTCAAACATTCAAGATAATAATTTGCAATTGGTTTCCTCGTTTCAACGTGCTGTGAGGCAAATATCGACTCCTTCGACGCCTTACAACATAGAGAAGTAGAAGAGTGCTGCGTACGAATAATGGTTTATTATGAGGGGATATACTATTGCCATTGTGGGTCATCTATAATTCAGTTGTTTTCCCCGGGGAAACTTGGAAATGGAAATGAGTTTTCATCATACGTAGAGAATCAAAAGCGACACAAATACAAACTTAGACTTGGAATTGAGTTCACAACGAAACTTCTTTCTTTCCCCACTTGTTTTAAGGTCGAAAATATCGAACACATTTTAAAAATACATTCACTTATAATATAACGAGCACTTTCTCTGTCATTCTGTCTGTCTGTCCGTCCTGGAGAAATTTTGTAAACGAGAGAGGGGGGGGGCGGGCGAGATAATTACTATTTAATTAATTTCAAAGTCGGAAACGTAAACAATTACATTGGGCCACATATTAACGACTAAATAAACAATAAATAATTTTCGGCGTCAACGTCACGATTCAAACTCTAACTGCCAAACGCTCTACCGAAACCGCCAATGAGACATAGTTAAAACTGATAGCTTAATTTTCTTACTTGAACAAATCGCTTTTTTTTTCAGATCTCTCATTTGGCAATTAATGATCGTATAATAATTGGTTCTTCTTTATACTTGGGGTCTGCGTCCGCGCTCGATCTGTTCTTCGAAAATACATTGGGGTCTGCGTTCGCTCTCGATTTTTTCAGAGAGGGGGGATTTACCACCACCCCCCAATTTTTTTTTTTTTTTGCGCGAAAAAAAAAAAGATTTTCCCGTCAAAATTTTTTTTTTTCGCGCCCCCCCCCAAAAAAAACTTTTTTTTTCCCCTTTTTAAACAAATGGAGACAAATTTTTTTTTGTTTCTTCTGTCTAACCACTCAAGAACGCGGCAGCCTAGCAAAAATAGACAACCGTTAGGGAGTCTATTTTCGCTAGCCACTTATAATATAACGAGCACTTTCTCTGTCATTCTGTCTGTCTGTCCGTCCTGGAGAAATTTTGTAAACGAGGGAGGGGGGGCGGGCGAGATAATTGCTATTTAATTAATTTCAAAGTCAGAAACATAAACAAATACATTGGGCCACATATTAACGACTAAATAAACATTAAATAATTTTCGGCGTCAACGCCGCGATTCGAACACGCAACCTTGACGCTAACTGCCAAACGCTCTACCGCCAATGAGACATAGTTATAAAGCATAACTTAATTTTCTTAATTGAACAAATCGCTTTTTTCAGATCTCTCATTTGGCAATAAATGATCGTATAATAATTGGTTCTTCTTTATACTTGGGCTCTGCGTCTGCGCTCAATCGATTTTTCCCCTTTTTAAACAAAATGGTATTTGGAGACAAATTTTATTTTCTTTTCTTTTGTCTAACCACCCAAGAACGCGGCAGACTAGCAAAAATAGACGACCGTTAGGGAGTCTATTTTCGCTAGTCCACTTATAATATAACGAGCACCTTCTCTGTCTGTCTGTCTGTTTGTAAACAGAGGGGAGGGGGAGCGAGATAATTACTATTTAATTAATTTCAAAGTCCGAAACATAAACAAATACATTGGGCCACATATTAAAGACTAAATAAACAATAAATAATTTTCGGCGTCAACGTGGCGATTCGAACTCGCAACCTTGACGCTAACAGCCAAACGCTCGATCTGTTCTTCCAAAATACGATTGGGTCTGCGTTCGCTCTTGATTTTTTCAGGGAGGGAGGGGGGGGGTCCGGAGGGGGGGGTCCGGAGGGGGGGGGGGTAAGTTCCCCCCCCAATTTTTTTTTTTGGGCGCGAAAAAAAAAAAATTTTTTCCGCCTAATAAAAAAAAAAAAAAAAATTTTTTTTTTCCTTTTTAAACAAAAAAAGTGTTCGGAGACAAATTTTTTAAATTTCTTTTGTCTAACCACCCAAGAACGCGCAGCCTAGCAAAAATAGACGACCGTTAGGGAGTAAGTTCCCCCTCCCAATTTCTTTTTTTTTTTCGCGCGAAAAAAAAAAAATTTTCCCGCCAAAAAAAAAAAAAAATTTTTTACGCCTAATAAAAAAAAAAAATTAAAAAATTTTTTTTTTCCTTTTTAAACAAAAAAATTATTCGGAGACAAATTTTTTTCATTCTTTTGTCTAACCACCCAAGAACGCGGCAGACTAGCAAAAAAAGGCGACCGTTAGGGAGTCTATTTTGGCTGTCCACTTATAATATAACGAGCACCTTCTCTGTCTGTCTGTCTGTCTGTCCGTCCTGGGGAATTTTTGTAAATAGAAGAGAGGGGGGGCGAGATAAATACTATTTAATTAATTTCAAAGTTGGAAACATAAACAAATACATTGGGCCACATATTAAAGACTAAATAAACAATAAATAACGCTAACAGCCAAACGCGCTACCGTTTAAAATAGTTTCTTAATTCTAATACTTGAACAAATCCCTTTTTTTCCACATCTCTCATTTAGCAATAAATGATCGTATAGTAATTGGTGCTTTTTATGCTTTGGGGTCTGCGTCCGCGCTCGATCTGTTCTTCCAGAATACGATTGGGTCTGCGTTCGCTCTTGATTTTTTCAGGGAGGGGAGGTCCGGAGGGGGGGGGGGTAAGTCCCCCCCCATTTTTTTTTTACATTTTTTTTTAGGCGAAAAAAAAAATTTTCCCGCCAAAAAAAAAAAAATTTTTTCCGCCTAAAAAAAAAAAAAAAATTTTTTTTTTCCTTTTTAAACAAAAAAAGTATTCGGAGAACAAATGTTTTTCATTTCTTTTGTCTAACCACCCAAGAACGCGCAGCCTAGCAAAAATAGACGACCGTTATGGAGTCTATTTTGGCTAGTCCACTTATAATATAACGAGCACCTTCTCTCTCTGTCTGTCTGTCTGTCTGTCTGTCCGTCCTGGAGAATTTTTGTAAACGAGAGGGGGGAGATAGTTACTATTTAATTAATTTCTAAGTCAGAAACATACATATAGAAACGTGGAAATGATTAGATATTTATTTGATTTAGTTTTTTTAGAATATGTTGGCTACCTAACGCAGTGGATTTCAAACTCTAATAATTAGGAAAAATGGTGGGAATGTTATCAGTCAGTTATTGCAAATAAAATCAGTTAGTCTGAAAATATATTCTATTAAATTTGTTTTGAAATAATATTCTATTTATTATAAGTACTATGGCTTTTAGCCTCAAATTAAAAGCTCAACATGAAATTTAAAAAAACGCAACTGCAAATCAAAAACATCTACATTTTAGATATTTAACTCGAATTAATTTACGTGACTGAAATAGGAATTAAGCGAATTAGATGTTCATTTACTATCAGAACGCGTGTGATGACTGAAAACATTCATTAAAAACAACAAATTAGTCAGTTTGTGTTCTCACGAAAAAGTTTTTTTTAACCTGAAAAGTATTTTTGTTTTCGTAAGCAGCTAAAAAATATTGAAATTTAAATATATATTTCTGGCTTTTACTATGTATTGGCGTTTGAAATAAGTTGAAAAAGATTTATGATTTTTCACTTTCCTTTATAAATGTATTGATTTACTCCTCTCCAGGAGTTAGGCACAAGACCAGTTTTAATCCTACACCCACAAGTAAGATGTAACCCAAGGTCGGGTCGGGAAAGTGAGGTTTGAAAAGCCAGCGTCCGAGAGGTGAGCACTCTGGCCATTTAAAAATTGCCTGGACAGCCCTATCGGCATTCCCCGGTAGGGGCGCCTCAGACAGTAAGCAATAAACTTACTCCTCCCCAAAGAGGGGAGGCAAAGCCTGGGAGGTGGGACCTCCTAGAACTGCACAGGACAGACCTATTGACCGGCGTAAGTCAAGCCCTGAAGGACAAGACAATACCAGTATGGGGTGCAGTATCCATCGGAACAGATACTACACTTTGATCTTAGCCAAAAGGCCAAATCCTGCTACTTCAAACGAGAGGCACGCCAGATTGGAACAAAAGTAAAAATTGCTTCAGTCTCGAAGGATCTCCTATTTATAAAGACGGCGACTATATTTTCGCCTTTTATAAATTGGTCGTTTTAATTCTTTAAAATTGCAAACAAATAAATTCTGCTGTTTACTCGGTGAGTGGACAAAAGCCCACTTGACATAAGCCCACCGGGCATAAGCCCACCAAACAAAAATAATTTATTAAAATATGTTTGTAAAAAACATTTTATTTAATTCTTCATTAAAAAAATAGGCTGCCATCTTAAGGAAACCCGGAGACATAATCAGGGGGAGGTAAGCGTGTTTAGCATAATTGATATAGCGTGTTGGAGATTTAAATAATGCTTCAGATGGAAATGTTATAACAAAAAAAAACTAAATATAGAAAAGTAACATTTATTGCAATAAAACGAAATTAAATTAATAAAACGAAATTAAATTCAGCAAACAGAACGTATGTACACATGATAAAAGTACACGAATGAGTTTTCACATTGTCACTGGGTATATTTCAGCAATTTTTTCGGAAATTTATTTCTATTTTGCCATGAGGGATGGGGGAGATCAACATATTGCCACTGTACAAATATGTGTGTCAAGGTTGCGAGTTGTTTTCCCGGTCTTTTTTTTCAGCAGCATCATCGTTGTAATGAAGTCTAGAGGTGACGTAATTCCGGTGTAGCCTCGGTCTGGTTGCGAGTTGTTTTCCCGGTCTTTTTTTTAGTGCCGACCAGGGAACAGAAGAGAACAGTTCAGTTCCAACGGACTCCGTCTGTTATCAAAATGGACGTTTCAGGAGAATTTAATTTGAGAAGTAATTTCAAGAACTTGGAGATCCTTGGAATGAAAAGTGCCGAAAGAAAAATAAAGAGGGACATTTGAAACGGTCATTTCAATAGAAAAGAAAAAAACTAGTCCAAACTATACCGGAAACGATTCGCCAACCAACTGCTACGATCCTGTATATTTTGAGTTTTATTTTATTGTTTTATGCCCTTTGAGACCCCTTTGTTAAATTTATAAGAAGATTTCTTTAGTCTTTATTATATGTTTTTATATGAAAAAAAAGGAATGTTTCCAGTTCGTGGTGCCTAAGAACTTTACCCCTATCTGATCTGTCAGGTCATAAGTTTTTTTTATCTTGGTTACCAAGGTTAACGTAGTTCACCTAGCTTTGGGAATTAAAAGCAGCCAGCCCCATTTTAATGTTAATAAAACTCTATTTTAACACAACCGAACCTCTTATTTTATCTTTTGCCCTTGCCATGTTTTCTTTTAGGCTGTGTTTTTAACCCCTTTTGTTACCACCAAATTCGAATTTTGCTAACGACCACAAAATTACGAAACTCTGCTTTTAACTTTCCATTTTTTAACTTTTAAATTTGTTGGAAGATACCGCCCAGTTGTGTCCATATAAATTCCGCCAGGTAGGAATCCACCATTTGCGTGTGCGTCGCACATTCGGCCGTATTCCATTTTTTTGGCGCCATGCCACATTTGTTCGATGTGATTGATGGTGGGATCGACAAAATTATATTTATGGTTCACACACAAATGGTGGAATGCTTCTGCATCTAGGCTGTTGTAGGTGCGCCAACAGTATGAGACAATGGTGGTTCTCGGGAAGCACATATTGTTTAATAATGGGAATTAGAGTGACAGCATCTCTTGCGGGCACAGTCACAAAAAAAGCACAGATTTGGTGGCCTGTTCATATCCTCCAAAAACCTACAGTTGGCGCGGCATGCACCCAGTATTATATTTCCTCCAACAAAATAGACTTTCGTCTATTTTGACAAGCACCCTTCTCCACCAAGAACTTGTGGATGCCGCAAGAAGTGCTCCACACATACATCACTCATTAACATGCGCCAATCAGCCACTGAGGAACGTGATTCCATTCGGCATACTTGAAGTATAGTGGCGCACGTGGCTCTGGCATATGCCCATAAATATATAAATTTTACAAGGTCCTTCAACTTTAATCGGGATCCCGAAAAAAAACCTACCATGTCTTATGGATATTTTCTTCCTGCATGTGTATTTTGGACATTGCCACATGAAGCCATCTGAAATATTTAATTTGACTAATATCATGTCCGTGCCACACAGACACCTCCTACAGCCTACAATAAGTCTCTGGGATTGTAATAAATCAATTAGTTTAGCGGGATCTAAACAAAAATAAAACAGGTCTCCCATGTTCAGCGTGTTAACATCCATTTTAGGATAACTTTTTGAAATTGAAACAAATTGAAATCAATTATGCTAAACGTGCTTACCTCTCTCTGATTTTGTTTCCGAGTTTCCTGAAGATGGAAGTCTTCGGAGATGTCGTTCGATTGTTCCCGAAAAACACACGGTCTTTTGGGAGAGCCGTCGGCATCCTGACTTCATCGATGTTCGTTTCTGGAACCCAACCCAAAGATATCCCAATGGCTCACTATCTAGCAAGCATACATTTCCGTGGGCCGACTCTCATAAATTTCGAGTTGTTACAGACCTTCAGCATCTTAGAGTGGATGTATGTTGTATTCAGGAAACCCACTTACTTCCAGGTGACTATTCGGGTGCGTTGGCACGTCTACTCAGCGTACTTCGATTCTCGCTCGAGGGGTGTTTCCTGGCTAGTAAATAAGTCTTTGGGTGCGTCGTGTGACCCCTGTTTCATGGATCTGGAAGAAAAGCTGTGCGTTCTAGATGTTACCATAAAAGATAAGGCATTTCGGTTCATTGGGGTTTATGTACCCAATAACCATTCTGAGCTTGCTCCTTTCTTTCGACGGATCGAGCAGTTCATGAATACAACTCGGACGGCCATCTTAACGGGGGACTGAAACGCTGTCTTGGATCCCGATATAGATCGTAATCGGGCTAGGAGAACTAACAGTGATCGGGATGCTAAGAAATTTCGTGATTTTGTCGATAAGTTTGATCTTATCGATAAATTTTGGAATTAGAAGCCCGTGATAAAGTATTTAACTTGGACATCTAGGCGCGGCTCCGGTTCGGTACAACAAGTAATATTGACCGGTTCTTAATTAGGAGTCGACGTAGAATTATTAGAATTTCCAAGTTTCATAATATAGTTTACACGGATCATAGACTTGTTCGGGTCCGTGTAAACTTAGATAGACCTAGGCCTAAATTGGCTGGGTACTGGAAGCTCAAAACTTCATTGGTCGATGTGAAGGGCTACCAGGAACAGCTATTACTAAGCTCACGGCGGGAACTGATGGGGACTGTAATTGGGAATAGACAGTGGGTTCACTTTAAAAAGGTAATTAGGTCCTTTACTGCCGATTTTAGCCGACGACTCAATCTAACAACTAGGGCAACTAAAGTGGCACTAGAATCTAGATTAGATCGGGCGGTGGAGCCGGGGGATAGTGCTAAAGTTACTATAATTAAGGCAAAGCTGACCTCTGTAGCTATCCAAGAACACCAAGATTTAGTAATAGGGCTAGGTTAAAGAGAAACCTAAGGAATCAACAAATATGGTCGCTGAATTGCGTGCAGAAGAGCGTCGACAAGCTGCTGATCGTCATATTGCACGTGTCTCATTGCCGGGTAGACGTCTTGTGACCACAAACGAAGGTATTCTGGAGGTGTTTCGTTCTGATTTCCAGGATCCAGAGGAAGAAGTTCAGGAAGCTTTAAAGCAGGTCGGCCTTAACAAGTCTCCTGGGATTGATGGTTTGCCCTACAAGGTGTATTTTATTTAACTCGTGGTTAAGGAACAGGACTATTCCCCAGTACTTGACCATGGGTGTAGTGAAATTATTACGCGAAAGCAAAAATGGTGGAGATGGGTTAGATAATTTTCGGCCGTTAACGATGCTAAATGCTGAGTTAAAGATTTTGGCCAAGATCTTAGCTAATCGACTGCAACTTATTTTAGCTGGTCTAATCAGCCCTCAATAGACTTGCGCTGTAAAGGGTCGGACAATTTAGGATAATTTGCACTCGATACGCTCGATCATAGATAAAGTCGACACAGAAGCCGCGCTGATCAATTTAGATCAGTCCAAAGCATTCGATAGGGTGAACCATCGTTACTTAGAGACTGTTTTGTCTGCGGCCGATCTTGGTCTGCAATTTCGCTCTTGGATTCGCCCCTTGCATGTGAACCCCGGTGTGCTGGTGGAAGTGAATGGTCTGAGGTCTGAACCTTTCAGATTATCCAGAATTCTTCGTCAGGCATGTTCGCTTTCACAAATTCTCTATGTGCTTGTGTTGGAGCCCTTCCTTCACAGGTGAATCCGGTCCTACGTGGGATTACTTTGGCAGGTGATTGCACCACGTTAAATACTCCGCTTTTGCCGACAACTTGACTGTGCTATTAACGAGCAGTGCCGATGTTAGTGTCGTCGACAGAGAAGGTAGAATGTATGAAACGATAACAGGGGCCAAAATTAACTGTGACAAGTCTGTGGTGGGCTTGCGCATTGGTGCCTGAATGGGGTGTGTCCTTACAGGGACCCTTTAGCTCGACTGGCGTACCTTGCAAGCTACTCAGCGTCTGGTTCAGTTCTGATCTTCAGCTGGAGAAAAATTGGTCGGAAGTATTGAAAACGATTCGGGCTACAGCTGGTCTGTGGACCCGTAGAAATCTTTCGTTATATTCTATATCGTTTATCAGTGCTTCCACTCCCGTCGGATACGTTGCTTGAGATGCCCGCTTGCATTTTGTGGCTTGACAAGACCCCTATGGTCCGTCGCGAGATTTGTTATCTACATCCTTTTGAAGGCGGTTTGGGTATGCCAAGCGTCAACATTCAACGTGACACACTTCGGCTATTTTACCTAGATCGAATGAGTTCACAAACTGAGGGAAACGGTGGCTTCTGGAAGGAAGATACTAAGAAAGCCTTTCCAGCTTTTTAAAGTGTACACTTAGATGAGGGGGAGGCACACAGATTCCCCTGAGGCGAGTGCTCCTTTTATCGCGAATATAAACACGCTCTGAATTTTTCACGGGTGAAAAAAGCCTCTCTGACACCCTGATGTTGTCCCGAAGGGCATTATATCGGGTTATGGTGAGGGGGACCGTTCAAGATGATCAGATTGGGGGCTCGCTTTGGCGAAGGGAGAACTACGTCAAGATTGGCGCCTGCGTCAAGGTGCTTTGATAATGACGAAGCATCTCTGATCTGGCTGGTGATAAGGAATGCACTCTGGGTCGCTAAAAAGGTTAATTCAGCTGGTTTGGTGAATTCACCGACTTGTATTAGATGCGGTGACGAAGACGAGGCAGTGAGTCACGCCTTCTTTTATTGCCGCATCGTTGTGCCGCTGATTAGGCTTGTTGCAGGTCTCATGGTTCGCATACTTAATGTATCGTCTTTTGACCTGGAACCTATCAATGTATGCAGCAACTGAGCTCCGACGAAAGATAGGCAGAAACGTTTTGTGTTTCTAAGCTTACTAGCCGTTATGAGAGACGTGATATTGAAAACTCGTATGAAGGCAGTCTACGGAAGTGAGACCTACACTTCTCCCGACCTTATTGCAATTTTCAAATATTACCTGAAAGTCCGCATTAAGACCGAGAGGGTGAGACTCTCTTCAGCAGATTTTGGTGAAAGGTGGGTGAGAGCTAAACGACTGTGTAGAGTGATGGAGCTAGATTGGAGTGGTATTTAGACGTACCGTAGGTACAGAATATTGGGTTACAAAAACGAACGTCGATTATGACCCGTTTTAAGTTAACTAGAAGACATGTTTTCTGTTAATTTTAGTTCATAACTTAGCTTGTGCGTGAATGATTTCATTATGGCCCCTTTTGTGTTTGTCCTTCGCCCCTCCCTTTTGCCCTCATTTTAGTTGGTAACTCCCCAATCCCGTCCCCAACTAGGTGACAGAGATCTTGATTTGCCAGAGATGCAGGTCACCCTTTGATATTTTCGAAAGTGGTGTTGGTAAATAAAGCGTTGGAGCCTGCATCAACCCTTTTTTTCGATTTTCGATTTC
Organism: Sepiola atlantica; assembly: GCA_963556195.1. Classification (NCBI taxonomy): domain Eukaryota; kingdom Metazoa; phylum Mollusca; class Cephalopoda; order Sepiida; family Sepiolidae; genus Sepiola; species Sepiola atlantica. The sequence goes on from OY744515.1 coordinate 73,944,571, forward strand.
GACTGGCAAATCTGCGCATCTGCCACAGTTTAGTAATGGGGGGTCTTTTTACTAACTTTCTTTCTTCAATGTAAATATTATTCATATATATATTTTTTGTACATAACATTTTTATTACCATGTTGCAAATTTCACATATATGGGTCTTAAGTAGGATTTTGATGGTGCAAATTCTTTTGGTGATGTATAGTATAGATACGGTATGTTGTTGAATCGATGGTATTGAATGAAGCTAGCTAAGTTAGATTAGTAAAATTTGTTTGAGAAGACCTAACCTTTACCCTCTCACTTTTCGGCCTTTTGGCACATTTTATGAATGTATATACATTTGTAAATAATTATTGACTGTTCCCGAAAAATGGATTTTGCTTATAATTACATTTCTACTCGATAATTTTCCTACTTTTTTGTGACGATACTTATTAAAATGTGCTGCATAAGTAAATAATACTGTTTTTGTATGGTATTGATTATTTTTGATAATTTAATCCGCATGCTAATCTGTACATTATAGGGACCTCCAAGCTCAGCCACAGAATCGTTGACGTCACCGGTTTTTGCTTTCTTTAAGATATTCATACATTCGCGTTCCATTCAGCGTATTAAAAATCTCCCTAAAATAAAATTATACTTATAAGAAGTTGTTTTGAAGTAAAATAGTTTATTTAAAGATTAAATTATCTAATTTGGAAAGAAACCCTTCTTTATCTTGCGATACAAGTACGACATTTTCTTTTTCTACAGCTGGATGTATTGTTTACACAAAAAATCATGTGAGACATTGCGAGATGTTATGTTCAAAAGTGATAGGATTACTTTTATTATGTTTTAGACAGAATTACCGGTTTTTAACCCTCTTTTTTAAAAAGATTTCCATGAGTTACACATTTTTTAGACAGATTATTACTTTTTTTTACTGAAAAAAAAAGAATAGCCTAAATAACTTACCCGCTTAAACTAGTATTTACTTTTGTTTAAGGAAAGAATATTAACATAGATAATTTTAGGATTTTGATATTTACAAATACTATATTTATTAATATATATATATATGTTATATTTACACGTTGTTGGCTTCACCTGTAACTCTTTGGTAGTCGTAGATTTACCGTCGCTGTTGATCTAATGGGGCGATATGTCGTTTACTAGATTCCGCGAATTTCAACTGCCCGGCAACTATTCGTACTGCTCTTGTTGTGCTTCGTTTCGTCTCGCGTCGAATTGCAGGGAAACTACTTGCGCTACTCATGCGCGCTTCTTTTTCGCCTGCAACTATTTGTTGTCACGGCTTCTATGGTTGTCGCTTTTTCGGGCTGCTTTCTTCGCACATCTCGGCGGTTTATTCGCGGGCTGAAATCAATCTTTTCACTTTAAATAAAGCAAAACAATCTTTTACTGTTTAAATTTAGAGCCGTTTATTAACTATTTAATCCCGACAATTGAGAAGTTCGTTGGTAATTTGAGAGAGAGGCCACACTAATTAAATCTACTAAGTTAATTTCGTAATTACTTGCAGAGGAAGGAATATGAAAGATTCACTAAGGCTCTTATATTTTGGGACTCTTAATCCCCTTCTTGTAACAGCTACATGATTGAGTTGTTCTCTCGTCGCTTCCAAGTGAGAAAAACTGATCAAATCTTACTTTAACCTTCCCACGTGGGAAACTCCGACGTCACCAAACCTCGTGTCACGCCAGGTGCAATCTAACCTTTGACCTTCTATGAACTTTAGGTTACGTCAATGTCTCCGCGCACCGTAGGAAACACATCGAACCGACTTGCACGAGATGACTTCATCACAAACCGCGCAAGTCAAATTCGACCTCCGACAGATGCGTCCATTCTCATAGGGTCATTATTCAACATATATATAAATTTATTATTAAAAAAAAAGAATATATATATATACAGTCGGCGAAACAGGGGATAGGGATAGAGTTCCAAAAAGTTATAATTCTGGTTCTTTTTTAAAATATAACATTAATAAAAATGTGTAGGTTCTTCTCAGAAGAATATTTATTCAATAAAAAAGTAGTTATCATTTTTGTTGTTTTCCTAAATATAACTTTAATATTACTTTTACAAATGTTTCTCAACTACTAATAAATAATTGTCATCAAATTATTAATATTCTATTTCTTTAAAACTTGACTTGGCAAAATTGTCATATTTTCCATTGACTATCTGAAGTATTTATAAAGGAAAATTATAGAGATTTAAACATATCTCATTCATGTAATTAGAAGTATTTAATGCTATACTACAATATAATACAGTCAAAGATTCCCAAAAATTCTGAACAGATTAAAATTTAAATTGAAAAATAAAAAAATAAATATAATATATACATAATATATATAATACTAACTTTTGTCGACGTGTCGTACAAAGAGTTTTTTAGAATGTAAACACAAGATAACACGTGCGTGCGTTTGCAAAGATGTCACTTTCACTTTAACAATTGACTCGCTAATCAGTGATGTATTGGGCTTCCATAGTAAACTATGGAAGCTCCAGAGAAATGACGAAAAATGCTAACTTACCACCAGCAAAAAAGTATACTTTTCGAAAGTAATTATTATTAAGTTGATATCAATGTTGGTCTTTCACGATTAATAACAGTTAGGGCTATATTATATTAAAATATTTTGAAAAATTGGGAAGGCATATTTTCAAAATAGATGTTTAAACTTCTACTTTGACTAAATGATGAATTCGTTTACATGGATTAAAATCACTGAAAAATGATTTATTTTGTAGAACAATTTTTTTCTTCGCAATGCAATAGATCACAGTATCTTTTATAGAGAAAAGGTATTAAAAAATGTAAAAATATAATAATATTGCATTTATTTCCACTTTTTAGTTGTGAATTTACGGATCAGTTTATCAAATTACGCCCGCCATAAAATATAATAAAGTAAATCGGATGTTTTTTAAGACTCTTTTGCTTTATATAACATTAAAAGTTCGACCGATCTGGAAATATTTCGTTCAGATTTCATAAAATAAAATAAGGGAGGGGGGGTCACGTAGAAAAATATTTCCCTAATATATTTTACGAAAACAGCATATTAAATATAAATTAGTCTAATGATGCATAAGTATCTAAAATTTCGTGAAAATATGACTATTACTTGATTTTTGCTAGATTTATTAAACACAGGGGGTGTTAGCATAAAAATTGGTTACTACATAGGAACGTTAAATAAAAGTGTAAATAAAGTACACACGTTTTTAGTTTCTCATTTTCATTATTTTTGTACGCTTAAATTTTTTTTTTAATCATCAGCAGTTTATTTTATGTTTCTTCTTTTGAATGGTAATAATATAAACATATATTAAAGTTAAATCGTGTTACATATAGGGGGTAAATTCTATGGTTTGCTTTGGAGGTCCCTACTGCACAAGTACCGATTTTTTTTCTGCTTCAAATTCACTTACAGTTTCAATTTATTATTTATGATATTACTTAATTCTTAGCAGACAGTCATGCCAGTTTAAAATTATTTCTATTCGCATATTTAAAGCTCATAAATTCCTCTCATATTTCTAAGGGCCACAAAGTAATTCACCCAATGTTTTTGTAAGCAGCTAAAATATTTTATTAAAATATGTTTGTAAGTTTAAAAAAACAAACATTTCACTTATTTCTTCGTTAAAAAATAAATATTTTATTCATTCAATTTGACGAAATGATTTATTTTCTTTATTTTAGAGATTTAAGAATTTTCACTTTCCTTTATAAATTTACGTATTACGTATCCTTGCTGTCGTTTAGATTTTTATAAAGGTGGTTACTATAATTTTCGGACTACAAAACATCGACAGTTTCAATGCTGTTTCGTTTCGTTTGTTTATAAAGATGGCAACTATAATTTTAGGCCTACAAAACTTTAAAAACTTTTAATCTTTTATTACAAATAAATATCGAATAGTCATTTCCCCCAATTCAATATTATTCTTTTCTGTTTAATTTTATGTGGAACAGCATAAAATTAAACGTTGATTGTTTACTTTACTCTAAATGTATGAAAATCAACGTTAATTCGCTAGATAGAAAAAATCTCAATAAAAAATTAACACTAGATTTTAATCTCGTACCCGATATAAAAATTCTATTTTTCCCATATATTTTGGGGTATATTGAAGCGGTTTGCTTCCAAAAGGAGGCTATATTTTGTTTTGTAAAAAACCAAATCATAAACTCAGTGTTAAATACTAGCAAAAATATACGACCGTAAGGAGGATATTTTGCTAGTATTTATATTAATAGTGTAACTGAATGTGTGTGTGTCTACATGCTACTAAAACTCTCAGAATGTTGTTTGTTAACTTACCTTGTCACCGGGCATAGCTCATCTGTACATGAATATTTCAGATAGTGGGAGGAAAGGGAAAATGACGTAAATAAAGGGCGAATGATGAGAAGCAGTGAGAGAAATAAAATGGGATAAATAATTTAAAGAAAAAGGAAAATAAGAGAGAGAGAAAGGGATAGAGAGATAGAGAAAAAAGGTAGTGAAAGTGATGTATTCTGAAATCATTTAACTTTGTGAAAAGTAACCTGATTCTGTAACAGTAGTTAAAAAAATGATTCTGACATTTAATTTTTCTCATCTATTTATCTAAAGTACAATTCACCAACGTTGGTCCAACGGGTCACTGGGTCGTCTAGATAATATAATAAAGTTGACGTAGATAACTTCTTAATTGTGTTTGAATAGACAAATGATTCATAACTACACAATATATATATATATATATATATATATATATATATATATATATATATATATATATATATATATATATATATATATATATAATGTAACTAAACAATGGAATATATTTCCAACAATATGTAATGTATAATGTTGCAGCTTATTAAACATTGTGTTTGTGTAGTTAGTTCCGACCATGATGAAATGAAACGGTTAATTTATGTACGGAGTTGAGAGAATATAAAAAAAGAAATATGAGACCTAAAAAGGATTCAAAGTTGTGTCAATAGAGACGGACCGCCAAAGCTAGTGTTTCTTTTTACAGTTGCCTCTTGGATCTATAATGAATGGAAATTTGTACAGAGAATTCGTAAGGCAATCAGTAAAGCCAGTGCCAATTTAAGGCGGACCTCTTGGAGGCACAAATACAGATGTTGTTCGGATCTCATATTTCTCTTTGTGGATTTTCTGTTTCCAGCCACGGACATTTCTATGCTATGTTTACAGCCCCATACATAGACATTCTTTTTCCAGCCTTGTATATTCTATGTACATCAACATTGTATGTTTCCAGTCCGTACATAAAAATTCTATGTCTCCAGCCCCGTACATAAACATTCTGTTTCCAGCCCGCACATAAATATTCGATGTTTCTATCTCTGTACATAAACATTCTATGTTTCAAGCACCGTACAAAATCATTCTATTTTTCAAGCCCGTACATCAACATTCTATGTTTCCAGCCCGCACATAAATATTCGATGTTTCTATCTCTGTACATAAACATTCTATGTTTCAAGCACCGTACAAAATCATTCTATTTTTCAAGCCCGTACATCAACATTCTATGTTTCCAGCCCGCACATAAATATTCGATGTTTCTATCTCTGTACATAAACATTCTATGTTTCCAGCACCGTACAAAATCATTCTATGTTTCAAGCCCGTACATCAACATTCTATGTTTCCAGCCCGCACATAAATATTCGATGTTTCTATCTCTGTACATAAACATTCTATGTTTTCAGCCCGTACATCAACATTGTATGTTTCCAGTTCGTACATAACAAATTCTGTCTTCAGCCCCGTACATAATAATTCTATGTTTCCAGCACCGTACATAATCATTCTATGTTTCCAGCCCGTATATCAACATTCTATGTTTCCAGCCCCGTACATAAACATTTTATGTATCCAGTCCTGTACGTAAACATTCTATGTTTCCAGACTCATTCATAAATATTCTATGTTTCTTGCCTCGTGTGTGAACATTCTATGTTTCCATGCTCATACGTAAACATTTTATGATCTCAACCTGTAAATAAACATTCTCTTTTTCCAGCCCGTAAATAAACATTATATGTTTCTGTTACATAGTCACTGCTCCTGCCTGGGCCGCGGCAGTTCTCCTAAACCAGTCAAACAACTGGTTACGGTCCCAAAAGGCATTTGTTACATAACGCTTGTGAATTATATCTTCTCGTAACCGAAAACAATACAAAAGTTTATGAGAAGATTATTAAGCGGTTTCAATCTTTTTAACCCATTTTGTAAGGCACTTCTATAGGCATTTTCAACAGGCACTTTTAATACACATATCCTTAGGGCGATTTTATGGCACTTTTAAGCCTTTAAACTGTCAACCTATTTTCAATACTTCTCGTTACACTGTTCATTAAACATTTCAAATTACGCATTTTAAACATAGTTCTCTTTTAAATTCTTACTCATTAAACACAGTTCATTAAACATTGTTCGTTAGGCATATCTTTCGATTTTTAGTTCTTTTGGTTTTACAGATTTGTACCCAAAATGTTATGCACAAAAAAGTTACCTTACATATTCTTTCGTCGTCTGGCCGTGATCGCCGTTGGTGCCGTCGGTTTCGTTGTGTCTCTTTGGATGTGATCGGTATCTGTGGATAAATTTTATCGACAAGCAGAAGAGAAACGCGGAGACAATTTTTCTTCAGAGAGATTCAAGTCTTTTATTCGAGGTGGGGGTTTGCTTCCATTCATTCCGTGATCCTCATTCATTCATTCTTCCTGCTGGGGAAATGTTACGAAAATTGCTACTGGATCTACTAGAGATCCAGCCCTTATGATGAGCGATTACATTCTCAACCGTCCGGGCCGCTTCTAACCCAATTCAGGACCTTCAGAGAAGGTCCATCGTGCAGTTCACTGCTAAACTAGTAACTGATTTTTCAAACCTTAGTTTCTCCTAAAGAAAGAGTGACGTCACAGATGTACACGTGGGACAGTCATGCAACACACTTTCGTTCACTCATGTTTTCTGACCCGATGTTGTCTGTGACGGCATCGACTTTTGAAACCTTGTTATAGTTTTTCAAAACACGAGTGACTCATTACGGTTCCCTTCGGTGCGTGTCAGCGTGACCTGCACCGAGCTTGTGACAATATTAACTGGCCCTACGAAAGTCGGCGCCCAGCATACACGGCTAGTATAAATTGCCCCAGTAGAATATAATATAATTTCTGGTTTGAAATAAGAGTATCAATTTATATTGTAAGAGTGACCTGTAGACCTCTTATTATCCATAAACATTAACCAACATTGGACCTCAAATAAACAAAATGAGAATTAGCTTGATAAATAACATTCTCCACTGAAGATAAACAAGTTCATATATCAATTTATATGATCAGTGACCTCAAAACATCTTCAATCTCAGATGGCATTATCGGAATTGAACCTTGTTGTTTCGAATTGGAAACAGTGGAAATGTAATATACTTATAATTTAGATAAGGATAAATAATTTTCAAGTTTGGTTTATATTGTCAGAGTGACCTATAAACATCTTATGTCTCAATAACATTATCGAAGTTGAACTTTATTGTAAGATTCACAAGCGATTTCCATATAAGTGAGTTGAAGTTGAGAGAGTTAGCCAGTCGGTGATAAGCATTGGGCGAGGACTGGCCAGTCGGTGATAAGCATTGGGCGAGGACTAGCCAGAGTTACACCAAGCAGACCGTGAATTAATCAATGAGAGAAACGGAATAAGAACCCTTCTCTATCTGTGAAAGATATCACACCTATCGGGATACGTGTGTCCTCGCCCAAGCTTAGAACAGCACGCCACTGATAGAGGGATACATTGTCCATCGGTCCAATTACATACCAGAGTGAACTCAACATTATCTGGCCAACTGGCCTAGTGACTCAACAAGTGTATATTTTATTTCATTATTCATTATTAAGAATAATTATTTTCTAAGAAAACCACAATTGACTTGATTTCTTCCCTTCAACAGTTCTGCATGAATGACCTTTCATTCCACAGGGATCCCGAGTCGCTGATTCTCTCTCAACGGCCACCTACTAATCTAAACAAACACAACGTGGGGTGGATGTGACCTTATGAGAGGCCCCTTCGATAACCGTGGCCTTCTTCGGAGCAGCAACTTTTGTACCAACAGGATCACGTGACTATCCAGCCCAGGAGCGGCCAACTGGTGACGTCACGGGTGGGTTAAAGGGCTTTTCAAGCTCGACAATGTTCACCCCTTCTCATAATAAAAACCAGTGGACCTACACACTTTTAAGAATACGGGGCCCCTCATAATATAACATTTCCAGCCCGTACATAAACATACCATGTTTCCAACGCCGTATATAAACATTATATGTTTCCAACCCGTACACAAACATATCATGTTTTCAACCTCGTACATATTAATTCTATCTTTCCAACCCCGTACGTATACATTCTATGTTTCCAGCTCCATACATTCTATGTTTTCAGCCCCGTGCGTAAACATTCCATGTTTCCAGCCCGTATGTAAACATTCAATGTTTCTAGGGCCGCACGTAGAAATTCTATGTTTCCAATCCCGTACGAAAACATTTAGTTTTCTTAGCCGGTACATTCAATGTTTCCAGTTGTACAGACTGGTAACATTGAATCTCCGTACGTAACCATTCAATGTTTCCAGCGCGTACGTTAACATCTTATGTTTCCAGACCCGTATGTTAACATTCCATGTTTCCAGTCGGTAAATCAGTATTCTAACTTTCCAGCCAGTACATAAACATTTTATGTGTGTAAGAAATTGCGAAAACATGGGATTACCTGGCAAACGATCTCGGTGCGCGCTTTGCAGGGCCGGATAGCACAAAAAATGGCAAGATGGCGTCGGTGGCTTAATATTACCAGGTGATCACGTGAAATCTCGTGTTCTCTCGCGCACACGAGAGTCCGATTTGAAATAAAAGCGGGTCGCTGGAGGCAAGAGGGGCAGAGGGAAAAACGTAGTCAACGGAAGACGACGGCGACGCTTTTAAAGAAGAAGAAGAAGAAGAAGAAGAAGAAGAAGAAGAAGAAGACGACGACGTGGAAGAAGAAGACGTTGGAGAAGAAGGCGGTTTGCACTAATCCAGAGTCCCTTGCGAGTGTTGTTCCGGTGTCTACTAAAAAGAGTTTCTTGGGCGTTTTCGACCATCGTTGAGATTTTTCTGCCACAAGCTATTTCGGCTTTGTTATGGAGAAATTCGACATTAGATTAATTCCGGAATTCTACGGCTCTCCTGCTGATCCATCGGTTGTCGAATGGCTGGAGAAGGCCGAGCACCCTCCCCAAAGCGGCATTGAACAAAGCGCTTCCTGCAGTGACAGTTCAAGTTGATGGGTGTAAACGTTCAGCGCTGGTTGACACCGGCTGTACCCAAACCCTCCTTCGAAAGGAATGTTGCACCACATGGAAGAAACGAAAGATCCCCGTCCTAACTGTCGGCAAAGGCTCATTGCTGTGTTGTGGGGTCAGTGTTGTTCACATCAGCATTGACAATGCCCCCCCGGTGGCTGTGACGGTGTTGGTGGTCGATGGGGAGCTGCTCGGATATGACCTTCTCCTTGGAATGGACACTATCACACAGCTAGGCGGACTTACTGTAAACAGCGCCGGTGATGTGAGATTCTCTCGACCAGACAAACAAATGTGTGCAGCAATCACTCTTGATGAACCCGATTTCCACGCAGAATACGACAAAGGCACAAACACTTGGACAGCGTCCTGGAAGTGGACAGGCGACCAGCCGCCAATGTCTTTGCGGAATCGGCTGACAGAGTATCCCCCTCCTGCGTGGCTTAGGGGGCAGTACGAGGCAGAACTTCAAGTTTGGCTGGATAACGGCTGGTTAATTCCATACCCAGAGGATGAGCTCGGGCCCCCACGGGGGCTAATTCCCCTGATGGCTATCAGACAAGAGAACAAGCAGAAAGTTCGACCTGTTCTTGATTATCGGGAACTCAATGAACACGTTGACCCGTACACTGCGGGGGCTGACGTCTGTGCTCATAAACTGCGAGAGTAGCAGCGGCAGGGTGCGAAAGCGGCCATACTGGACTTGCGAAAGGCCTACCTGCAAATACGTGTTGAGAAATCGCTGTGGCCGTTCCAGACGGTGGTAATCAAAGGAACTCGCTATTGCTTGACCAGGCTGGGGTTCGGCCTGAATGTAGCCCCGGGCATCATGACGGCGATCATGCAGGCGATCCGGCGTCAGGATGAAGCTGTGCAACAGGCGACATCGTCTTACATAGACGACATTTTTGTCAATGAGAGCCTCCTGTCTGCCCAGGCGGTCAAAGAACACTTTGAGCACTTCGGGTTGTCGTGCAAGGAGCCGGAGCGGCTGCAGGATAGAGCGAAAGTGCTCAGGCTGCAAGTGGGCGGAAGTGCAGATGGCCTCCAATGGGGAAGAGGTGGTGAAATCCCGGAAATCCCATCTACCATCACACGTCGGAGCACGTTTTCCGTGTGTGGAAAACTGGTGGGTCACTTCCGAGTGGCTGTGGCGGCTATAAAGCGACAGGCAACTTCTTTGTCAACAGGATGGGACGATGATGTGCGTGATCCTGCCCTGCGAAGCATGCTGGTGGAAGCTGTGGCCAGAGTGACCAATGATGACCCTGTACGGGGGAGCTGGTGCGTCGATGGAAGTTAGTTTACAGTTTGGGTTGACGCCAGCTCACTTGCCCTTGGCGTTGCTCTGACGGTCGACGGAAGTATAATAGAAGATGCCTGCTGGCTCCGGCCAGAGAATGACGCTAAGCACATAAACCTAGCTGAACTCGATGCTACACTGAGAGGAGTCAATCTAGCGCTTCAGTGGCAGGCTAGAGTCTTCCACGTTATCACGGATTCCACGTGTGTGCATCGGTGGATGACCGATGCCTTGAACGGAAAAGCACGGCTGACAACGAAGGCATCGGCAGAAATGTTAACTCGGAGGCGGCTTGCTACCCTAACCGAAACCATCAAGGAATACAACTTGATCATAGATGTGACACTGGTGCAGTCCTGTTTGAATCGAGCGGATCGTCTGACCAGAGTGCCACGCCGTTGGCTAGACCTGCCGAAAGAAGTGAACGAGCCAGCACCTGTAAATTGCGTTGCGGTGGGACGTAGACTCAGCCCGGAGCGTATCGCTGATGTCCATTGCCAAAGCGGGCACCCCGGTGTAAACCAAACCCTTCACTTCGCCAGGTTGGTTGACCCCTCTGTGTCGCGGAGGGCTGTGAATTCTGTTGTGAGAAGCTGCAACACCTGCCAATCGATCGACCCAGCACCTGTCCGGTGGAAGAACGGCACACTCGGTGTGAAGTATAATTGGGATAGGATTGCGATGGACATAACTCACTACGACGGGAGGCATTTCTTGACACTTATATATTGCGGACCGTTCAGATTTGCATTGTGGCGGTCCCTTCGCCGGCAGGACACGGCTGCCATTGTCTATGAGTTGGAAAGTGTGTTCCTCGAGCGTGGCCCTCCTTCTGAGATATTGACCGACAATGGCCCCGCTTTTGTTAGTGCGCCGTTCAAACAGTTTGTAGATGGCTGGGGTGTTCGTCTGCGTTTTCGGTGTGCCCATGTGCCCAGTGGGAACGGAATTATTGAGCGCAACCATAGGACTGTCAAGACCATCGCAGCGCGGAAGGGGTGTACGGTGCCTGAAGCAGTCTATTGGTATAACGTCACCCCTAAGGACGATGTTTCACCCTCCACCGCGCCAGCCAACGCGCCAGCCAACGCGCTACATACGTACCATGTCAGGGCGAGAGGTTCGGAGAGCAGCTCACTGCCCGAACCAGAGCCACCACAGGAGAACATAAAAGAAGGAGATGTCGTTTGGGTTAAAAAAAACCCGAGGCCAGTGCACGACTCGCTACGGAACCGGTCGTGTCACTGAAGTGATCAGCCCACAGGCGGTGCGAGTTGATGGAGTACCCCGTCACATTAAAGACTTAAGATCAGTATTCCAAACGCAGCTGCCACTTGACGAGGATAGTGAATTTGAATCCGTGACCAGCGAACCATCATTCTGGTTCATGACGGCTTCATCGATAAGCGACACTGAGAGTGGTAACCTTGAATGTACTGACCCTCCTACTGCTGATGAAAGCCCGGACAGTGATGCTGCGATGCACAGCCTTAGGTTCGCCGACCTACATTCCACGGAAGACAGCACAGATGATGATGAATCCCCGAATCTCCCTCTCCGAAGAAGCACTCGAAGAAAACGGACACCGCCTCCCTGCTCTTTCTGTGATAATGAGATCAGGGGGGAGTGTGTAAGAAATTGCGAAAACATGGGATTACCTGACAAACGATCTCGGTGCGCGCTTTGCAGGGCCGGATAGCACAAAAATGGCAAGATGGCGTCGGTGGCTTAATATTACCAGGTGATCACGTGAAATCTCGTGTTCTCTCGCGCACACGAGAGTCCGGTTTGAAATAAAAGCGGGTCGCTGGAGGCAAGAGGGGCAGAGGGAACAACATAGTCAACGGAAGACGACGGCGACGCTTTTAAAGAAGAAGAAGAAGAAGAAGAAGAAGAAGACGACGACGACGTGGAAGAAGAAGACGTTGGAGAAGAAGGCGGTGTGCACTAGTCCAGAGTCTCTTGCGAGTGTTGTTCCGGTGTCTACTAAAAAGAGTTTCTTGGGCGTTTTCGACCATCGTTGAGATTTTTCTGCCACATTATGTTTCCAGCGCGTACGTTAACATTCTATGTTTCTAGACTTGTATGTTAACATTCCGTGTTTCCAGTCGGTAAATCAGTATTCTAACTTTCCAGCCAGTACATAAACATTTTATGTTTCCAGCGCGTACGTTAACATTCTATGTTTCCAGACTCGTATGTTAACATTCCGTGTTTCCAGTCGGTAAATCAGTATTCTAACTTTCCAGCCAGTACATAAACATTTTATGTTTCCAGCGCGTACGTTAACATTCTATGTTTCCAGACCCGTATGTTAACATTCCATGTTTCCATGCTCGTACGACAACATTCTACGTTTCCAACCCGTAAATAAATATGTGGTGAACACCACAATTAAGGTACTCTCTCTTACTCTCTCTCTTTCTTTCTTTCTTATCTTTGTTTAACCCTTCTTTGCCTCTGGTGGTGAAACTCGCGAAATCTCGCCTAATCACGTTGGCCGGAGGTTTCTGACCAATGGGCGGCCGACAGGTCGGCTCGGCCGCACGTGATCTTAAATGTATAAAGAAGGGGACGGTCCCTTCCTCACCCTCTTTTTCCCTCAGCGTCTTCAGAAGAACGCACCAAGAACTCTCGGCGATTCGCCCCCCTCCCCACCAGCTCGAACGAGCTGTGTGAAGGAGGGGGGGGGGAGAAAAAGGTAATCTTATTCACAATCTTTCAATTTGACGAACATTTCTTCACACATGATCAATTACAAATTAGCCACACAAAAGACATTCACATGCTCGCATATATACACTTACAAGTACGAACTTAAGAACTCTTTAAAATGTTTCAAATATTAAATAAATTGTTTTGTTAATAAAAATGTTATTCCTTTCCTTTTTTATTAACCATTATAAAAGGCCTATTCGTATATGTATATAGCTTCATCATTCCTTCGCTTTCTTTAAGGTAAGTTTAAATAATATTTTCTTCCTTTCTCTTGGTTGTCTTAAACTGTTTTATTTAATCCCCACGTGGTCCGATGGTGGAAACTAACAGTGAGATGCCATGCCGTTATAAAGGCATCTATCACACTACCTATGGTTGGGGATTCATTATCGCAAAACCATTTGCACGACATCCTTCGCGACTGTGGTTAAAATCCAAAAACCCTTTGTTCTCCTTTTGAATCTCCCGCCATTAAACAAAGACTTCAACCTCGGCCATAAATATTCTGTGTCCAAACCCGTACAAAAACATTTTATCTATCCAGTCCTGTACTTAAACATTCTATGTTTCCAGACTCATACATAAACATTCTATGTTTCTTGCCTCGTGTGTAAACATTCTATGTTTCTTGCCTCGTGTGTAAACATTCTATTTTTCTTGCCTCGTGTGTAAACATTCTATTTTTCTTGCCTCGTGTGTAAACATTCTATTTTTCTTGCCTCGTGTGTAAACATTCTATTTTTCTTGCCTCGTGTGTAAACATTCTATTTTTCTTGCCTCGTGTGTAACCATTCTATGATCTCAGCCCGTAAATCAACATTCTATGTTTCCAGCCTTGTACGTGAACATCCTATGTTTCCATGCTCATACGTAAACATTCTATGATCTCAACCCGTACATAAACATTCTATGTTTCCAGCCCGCACATAAACATATCATATTTCCTACCTCGTACATATAAATTCTATGTGTGCGGGCTGGAAACATAGAATGTTTACGTACGGGGTTGGAAAAACCCCGTACGTAAACATTCTATGTTTCCAGCCCGCACACAAACATATCATGTTTCCAACCTCGTACATATTTATTCTATCTTTCCAACCCCGTACGTATACATTCTATGTTTCCAGCTCCATACATTATACTTTCCAGCCCCGTGTGTAAACATTCCATGTTTCCAGCCAGTATGTAAACATTGAATATTTCTAGGGCCGCACGTAGAAATTCTATGTTTCCAATCCCGTACAAAAACATTTAGTTTTCTTAGCCGGTACATTCGATGTTTCCAGTCCGTACATAAACATTCAATGTTTACAGTCCGTACGTAAACATTCAATGTTCCAGCACGTACGTTAACATTCTATGTTTCAAGACCCGTATGTTATCATTCCATGTTTCCAGTCGGTAAATAAATATTCTAATTTTCCAGCCAGTACATAAACATTCTATGTTTCTAGTTCGTACGTTAACATTCTATGTTTCCAGACCTGTACGTTAACATTCTATGTTTCCAGCGCGTACGTTAACATTCTATGATTCCAGACCCGTATGTTAACATTCCATGTTTCCAGCCACGTACAAAAATATTCTATGTTTCCAGCCACGTACATAAACATTCTATGTTTCCAGCCCGTACATTAACATTTGATGTTTCCAGCATCATACGTGAACATTCATTTTCTCCAGCCTGTAAATAAACATTCTATGTTTCTAGTCTCGCACGACAACATTCTATTTTCCAGCCAGCTAGTATTGTTACCAAAACCCGTACATAAACATTCTGTTACCAGCCACGTACATAAACAATTAATGTATCCTGCCCCGTGCGTAAACATTCTATGTTTCTAGCCTCGTATTTAAACATTCTATATTTCTATGCTCTTATACAAACATCTATGATCAACATTCTATGTTTCCAGCCGTAAATATATAATATATGTTCCACGCCTTGTACGTGAATATCCTGTTTCCATGCTCGTACGTAAACATTCTATGATCTCAACCCGTAAATAAACATTCTATGTTTCCAGCCCGTAAATAAATATTATATGTTTCCAGCCCGCACATAAACATACTATGTTTCCAACTCCGTACATATACATTCTATGTTTCCAGCATCGTACGTAGACATTCTATGTTTTCAGCTCCATACATTATACCTTCTGTAATATATCAAGTTACGGCCATTGGGTGAAGTTTTTAATCCGGCCCAGAGGGCGCCTTTGTTGTAATTGTTTTTGTCGTTTTGAATATATTAAGAAGAGACTTGCTTGTATCTTGACACTTAGTGAATTGTACAGACTTAACAATTGGCGACGAGGTAGTAGAAGCCAATGCGAGGAAGGGATTTGGAAGATTAACACCAACAATGTGCCGGAAGCTTTAAAAAAAAGTAAACACACTCATTGGATGTGTTTGGAGTTCCTAGAAGCATGAAAAAAATAAAATAGCGTTGATGGGCATATTACGGGAATGGAACGATGTTGCGGAGTCCTGGATTAACTACATTGAACGTGTGGATTTTTTTATAGCCAATGATATTGAGAGTAAAGGGAAGAAAAAGGCAATTTTATTATCGGTTATTGGTGCAAAACACTATGCTGTGTTAATAGGTTTAGCAGATAATCGTCCGGAAAAGAAAACGTTTGATTAACTAGTTGAGCTGATGCAGAGACATGTTAAACCAGCACCTAATGTGATTCATGAAAGATTCTTGTTCAACACGAGGGACAAAAGGGAGGAAGAGTCTATAAGTGACTATGTGGCCGCATTAAGGAAAATGTCCGAACACTGCAATTTTGAAGAGAGGGTTGGTGAATACATACGGGACCGCTTAGTCTCTGGAATTAAAGACGTGAAAATCTAAGAACGCCTACTGAGCGAAAGGGATCTAACATTGAAGCAAGCTATTGAAATAGCAGTGTCAATCGAATCAGCCCGGAAATATTCTAAATCAATGCAGGAAACATTTCTTGAAACAGGAGTGTTACAGATGTGGTACTACCATACACACGGCATATAAATGTACATTTAAAAATAGTGAATGTTACAGATGTCATAAGACAGGACACACCCGCAGAAAGTGCAGACAGCAACAAGGTAAATTCTTAAAAATAACTAAAATGAGCGATGCAATGAATGTGGTGGATGAAGACCAGACAGTTGAAAAGGATTCACTATGGAAAGGTTAAGTCTGGATGAGAGGGAGGTTCGGCAAGAAGAATTGAATTTACACAATATTTCTAACTTACAAACACCACTGGTAAACGTAGAGCTGTTGTTAAACAAAAAAAAGTTGTCATGGAGGTATTTACAGGAGCATCTTGTTCGGTCATTAGTCTAAAAAAATTAAAGAGCTGGGTAGGATTCAGGACTTTAAAAAAGCGCAGCATAATTGACGATCTGGTGAGATAGTAATACCACAGGGGACAAAAGTTGTAGAGGTATTACATGAAGGACACGTGAACTGTTTACCACTATTAGTTGTGAAAGGAGAGGTACCAACACTACTGGGTAGAGATTGGATGAAGAAGTTAAAGCTGGACTGGGAACGGCTGTTTTGTGTAACAACATCGAGACTTACAAAATTACTTACAAAATATGATGCCTTATTTAATGGAGAAATGGGTGCCTGAAAGACTTTCAGGTGAATATACCCATTGATAAAGAAGCCAAGCCCAAATTTTGTCGAGCCAGGCCTGTACCTTATGCTTTGAGAGAAGGGGGTGGAGAAGGGGTTAGACCGCCTAGAAAACCAAGGCATTTACAAAAGAGTAGAATATTCTAGATGGGCTGCACTCATAGTGTCCGTTGTTAAAAGTAACAATGGGGGGATCCGAATATGTGGGGACTATAAGCAAACCATCAATGCAGCAGCTCCATGTGTCAGCTACCCTATTCCTCGAACCGGAGATAGATTTGCCACACTGAGAGGGGGTGAAAAATTCAGCAAACTGGATTTAAGCCACGCCTATCAGCAGCTGAAATTGGAGGAAGGTACCCAGGAATTGTTAACTGTAAACACACATAGGGGTTTTGACCAACCCACAAGGTAACAGTTCGGGATGCACAGTGCTACAGGCATTTTTCAACAGAAGATGGACAAACAATTGAAAGATGTTCCCTTCTGCAAGGTACAAGTGGACGATATACTAATTTCAGGTCCCGATGATGACAGTCACTTAAAGAACCTAGAGAGAGTATTTCATACGCTGAGCATAGCTGTGCTCAAATTGAAAAGAAGCAAGTGCGAATTCCTTCTTGAGGAAATAACCTATCTAGGGTTCAAGGTTAGCAAGGATGGTACAGCTCCTCTACCAGAGAAAGTGGCTGCGATGACAAGAGCCCCCACACCCAGGAATGTTACAGAGTTGAAAGCCTATCTTGGGGCAGCCATTATTATCGCAGCCATTTACCAAATTTGTCCACACGCCTTGAACCACTGCACAGTCTAATGAGGAAAGGCACAGTTTGGAAGTGGGAAGCCTGCCAACAAAAGCTTTTGAAGACACAAAGAAAATGCTGTGTACAGCACCCCTTCTGACTCATTTTGACCCGTCCAAGCCCACACTTGTGCAAGTGGATGCTTCTCCTTATGGCTTGGGAGCTGTGTTGGCTCATATGATGGAAGAATGCAGTGAAAAGCCAGTATGTTACATCTTCCGAACGCTCTCAGATGCTGAACGGAATTACGCGCATATTGAAAAGGAAGGGCTAGCTCTGGCTTTTGCAATGAAGAGGTTACATCAATATCTGTTTGGAAACTCCTTCACGATGTTCACCGATCACAAACCGTTGTTGGGTCGATTTTCAGAGAACAAGCCAAATTCCTGCAATGGCAGCTGCCCGGGTAC
Organism: Sepiola atlantica; assembly: GCA_963556195.1. NCBI lineage: Eukaryota > Metazoa > Mollusca > Cephalopoda > Sepiida > Sepiolidae > Sepiola > Sepiola atlantica. The sequence continues at coordinate 73,962,838 of OY744515.1, forward strand.
AGCGTTGGGCTCTATTCTTGGCTGCCTATAATGACAAACTAGAATATCGAACTGGAGCCCTCAATAGTAATGCGGAGTTGTCTTCCACTGGAGGCTCAGGCTAAATCCACTAATGAAATATTTATGATGGGCCTTGTGGAAGCTCCAGTGAAGGTTGAAGCTTTGAGAGCAAAAACTAGGAAAGATCCGATCTTGAGTCGGGTATACAAATTCACCATGAATGGCTGGAATGGGGTCAGTTAGAGTGAACAGTTAAAGCCCTATTTTAATAAACGAGAGAAACTGACTTGTGAATATGGCAGATTTATTATTCCTCCTAAGTTTAGAGGAAAAGTTCTGTAGCAATTACACCAGACTTATGTAGGCATTGTGAGGATAAAAGCATTAGCTAGAAGCTATGTATGGTGGCCAAAACTGGATGGAGATATTGAGTGGACCGTCAAGGGGTGTGAAAGTCGTGTGCTAAATAAGAAACAGCCCAACAGCTCTGGGAAAGGATTCCCATAGACTATGCTGGTCCAGTTTTTGGACACATTTTCTTAATAGTGGTTGATGCCTACTCCAAATGGATGGAGGTTTGCATAATGAAGACATCCACTGCTGCAGCTACCATTGAGAAGTTAACGGGAATCTTTGCGACTCATGGTTTGCCTCTGCTGGTTGTGAGTGACAACGGCACTTGGAGGATGTGACTGATATGAATGACGCCGCAGAGGACATGGTTGTTAAACCAGTACAAGGGAGTCTACCGAGGATGAAGGAGTACCTGAATTGGTAAGACAGGATGAAGCTGAGGTGGAACCTATACACTTTAAACAGAAAGCATCGCATATTCCTCGGAAATCTGAGCGTGTAAGGAGAGCTCCATTTAAGTTAAGAGACTATGTTTATTGATCCATCTAAGAATGGAAGGATGTAATGTATCAAGTTACGGCCCTAAGGTGGAGCTTTTCATCCGGCGCAGAGGGCGCATTTATTGTGATTGTTGTTGTTGTTTTGAATATATAAAGAAGGGACTTTAACAGGTGGGGGACTTGCTTGTGTCTTGACACTCAGTTAACGGTATAGACTTAATACATACATTATAACTTTTCCAGCCCCGTGCTTAAACATTCTATGTTTCCAGCCCGTATGTAAACATTCAATGTTTCTAGCGTCGCATGTAGATGTTACATTATTAATGAAAATTATCGCCATGGAAGGTCTCTTAAACGCTTCTCGAAATATGAAAGTTTTCAAACTTTTTCGTTAAGGCATTTTTAACACCCGAGTTTTTAACACTAATTTTACCATTACTTTTAAAAAAATTATTTTCTTTCTGCCCCCGTGGAAACTTCTGTTCGTGTCAAATGTTCATGCTTAAACAACTGGGCATTTTTAACACCAAAAACGAATATGTTGCATAGTCTTTAATTTATAGTACCTTCTCTTCTTCGTCGTGGAGGGGCGCCGTCTCGATGTCGTCTAGTGGTTGAGTTCTTTCTTCGTTTCTGTACTGCCGTGAACATCGCCGTCCGCTGTGTCTACAACAAAAACCTTCCCAACAAAATTCACGAGGAAACAATCTTTTACTTTGATTTTGTTTTATTCAGGCGTCAGTCTACCGTCGATCTTGGAGATGTTTCACCAACGTTAAGGAAGAGACCAAATTACTACTCTATCGTAGTTAATTCCTAGCTTAAGTCCTTAGCCATTCGAGGAGGGGGAAGAAGGAATCTCATGCCTGTATTCTTTTAGGGAATTTAATCCCCCTAATCATTTAAAGACTACATAGAGAAATCGTCCGTTCGACTTGCTTTCAAAACCCAGACTGGCAAAAACTCCGTTTCCCACACAAAAGCCCGTGACGTCACAGAACCCCTATGTGCACATGACCCTTTGTCTGGGGTCGCGTCAATGTGGTGACCCTGTCAACGCCTGTGAGCTCCGACTGTGAGAACAGCTTTATCTTGAACTCGGTTGTAAGGGTTCACCCGCACTAAATCGCGCAGGCCAAACCAAACGATCTCCCACACATACGTCTGGCCTCACAGAGCCATTATCCAACATAGCCATTCTATGTTTTAAGACCAGTACGTAAACATTCTATGTTTCCAATCCCGTACAAAAACATTTTGTGTTCTCAGCCGGTACTTAAACATTCTATGTTTCCAGCCCGTACATTAACATTATATCTTTCCGGCCCATGCGTGAACATTATATGTTTCAAGCCCGTACATAAACATATCATGTTCCCCACCCCGGACATTATATGATTCCAGCTGTGTACATAAATATTCAAAGTTTCCAGCATACTGCATAAACATTCTATGTTTCTAGCCCCTTAACGTAAACATTTTATGTATCCAACCTCCGTTCGTAAACATTCTATGTGTCGGGGCCCGACACGCCGCGATGTCTGTTTACGTTTGAAAAAAGACGCCATCTTAAAAAACCGTAAACAGCAGCCGTAGTCGCGTTTCCTTTGTTTGCCACTCCCTCAGGGAAAAAACAGCACCAGTTCAAAAACGAGTACACTTGCACAAGCACGACTAAATACTCAACAACTGGACGTTCGTTGGTCAACAGGAGGACACATCAACTTGAACAACCACATCTTCCCAGACATTCATCAAGCACCAAATATTCCCGGACATCACTGACAACACTATGGAAGAAATCGCACCAGTTCAAAAACGAGTACACTTGCACAAGCACGACTAAATACTCAACAACTGGACGTTCGTTGATCAACTGGAGGACCCATCAACTCGAACGACGCGCACCAACACCAATACAGACCCACTTGTACTTGGACCTGCTAACTCACTTGCAGACATTGACGCATCCGACTTTGACCATAGTGTACCACCAATCTCAACAACTAGATGTTTGTTCATCAGCTCCATGACACGGACTATTCAACATGAGCAACATCACCAACTGCACAGAATCACTTGTGCTCACTCATCACCGTAACTCACCGCGCAGACCCCACATGCGCTCATCCACCAACAACCGCGCAGACCTCACATGCGCTCACTCGTCAACAACTGCGCAGACCCCACATGCGCTCATTCGTCAGCAACCGTGCAGACCCCACATGCGCTCACTCGTCAGCAACCGCGCAGATCTCACATGCGCTCACCCAGCAACAACCGCGCAGACCCACTTGCGCTCACTCATCAACAACCGCTCAGACCCCACATGCGCTCACTCGTCAGCAACCGCGCAGACCCACTTGCGCTCACTCATCAACAACCGCGTAGAATCACTTGTGATCGCTCAGAAGACCTTACCTAACATACCGTACTCTTATACACTTGTCTTTGACCACAACGCACCGCTGATCTTGACAATTGAACGTTCGTTTCATCAGTTCCGCATCACGCAGACTAATTAACATGAACAACGTCACCAAGATTCGCTCACGCTCAGCATTTTTCAACAGAGAAGATCCACGTGCTCTGTTTATGCTTGACCACAGCGTAAACACACATGCATCTTCATTTTTTGACCATCCTTGCAGGAACATTTCATTATACCTCTGCAACTCTTCACCACAATGTTTTCCTTGATTTTTAATTGATAATGATCAATTATCCAGGGAAGGGGCCTTGTCGGGGCCCGACACGCCGCGATGTCTGTTTACGTTTGAAAAAGACGCCATCTTAAAAAACCGTAAACAGCAGCAGCAGTCGCGTTTCCTTTGTTTGCCACTCCTTTGGTAAAAACAGCAGCAGCTTCAAAGCGCCATTTTTTGTTCACTATGACTCAGCGAAAACACGGCAAGCGAATATATTTCTTATTTCTCCTTTAAGGAATACAATTACGTTTCCCGACTGTACCGATAAACCCAACCCACTAATACATCCACGACACCGGTCGGCAATGTATTACAACGAAAGATCTTTTCGGTATTTATTTGTCGAAGTTAATCCCTTTCACAGGACCAACGAAAGTAACTTGGCACATGTTACATGAGATCTGTTTTCGACTAAAAAAAAGCGGTTCAGCCAGAGGGTCAGGAGGCCCCCACGTCCGATTTGGTCCACGGATGGACCAGTCATCAACTCCTGCCCCCCCACGTCGGCAGTTCCGAACTCCTGCATCTGCACCCTGCAGCTCCGTACTCCTGCACCAGTATCCTGCATCAACATCCTGCAGCTCCGACTCCTGTTCCAGCACCCTGCAGCTCCGTACTCCTGCACCAGTACCCTGCAGCCCCGACTCCTGCATCAACATCCTGCAGCTCCGACTCCTGTTCCAGCACCCTTGCAGTCCCGAGCTTCCACACCAGCACTCTCCTGCTCCAACTGCTCCAGCACCCTGCAGTCCCGAGTTCCTGCTCCAGCATCCTGCAGCTCCGACTCCTGCATCAACACCCTGCAGCTCCGACTCCTGCTCAAGCATCCTGCAGTCCCGAGTTTCTGCAGTCCTGAGTCCTGCACCACTCCTGATCAAGCGACGCCATCTCAATTCACTTCACTTGTTATTACCATATGGTAAATAAACATCCTTTTCTTGAACAGTTCACCAGCGTTTGTCCTCTCTTCTTTGCCATTGCTGTTACTTGCCTGTGTCCACCTTTTCTTACTTGTGTGGCCGATCGATCAACCCCAACGGTCGGTCGGTCCCGCAACATATGTTTGCAGCACCTTAACGTAAACATTTTATGTATCCAATCTCCGTTCGTAAACATTCTATGTTTGCAGCCAGTACATAAACATTCTATGTTTCCAGCCCCGTACATACACATACTATGTTTCCAGTCACGTATGTGAACTTTCTATGCTTCCAACACCGTACGTAAACATTCTATGTTTCGAGAACCGTACGTAAAAATTCTATGTTTCCAGCCCCGTACATAAACATTCTGTTTCCAGCCCCGTACATAAACATACTATGTTTCCAGTCACGTATGTGAACTTTCTATGTTACCAACACCGTACGTAAACATTCTATGTTCCCAGCTCCATACGTAAACATTCTATGTTTCGAGCCCCGTACAAAAACATTTATTCAGGCCGTACGTGAACATTCTAATTATCCAGCCCGCTACGTAAACATTCTATGTTTCCAGCCCGAACATTTCCAACCCCGTGCATAAACATTATGTAGCAGGAAAAGTTATTTTCCCTGTCGTACGTTTAGATGCCAGTGTTTGTAGCAGAAAAATCTCAACGACGGACGAAAACGCCCAAGAAACTCTTTTAAGTAGACACCGGAACAACACTCGCAATGGAATCTGGATTAGTGCACACCGCCTTCTTCTCCAACGTCTTCTTCTTCCACGTCTTGTTCTTCCACGTCTTCTGTAGGGAACATGAACATGAAGAGGGCTTACTTGCGAAACGTCCTCGGGTTTGCTTGTCCTGTGCGCTGCGAGTGAAAGAAAGAAAGAAGGAAAGAAATCCAACATGGCGTCCCTGAATGTTTATTACATACAGTTCACGCAAAATCTCGCAAAGTCTCGCTGCACGTATGGAAATTAGGTGTGACTGGATATTATAAAAAGCGAGTCTCGTACCGTCTCAGAGAAACGGAGTGTGCGAAGCGAGTGCACGTGTCGAGCAGTAAGAGCTGCTTTGGAAGTTAACAGTGACTTGCGACCTTCGTTATTATTTCATCTTCTTCTTCTTTAAAAGCGTCGCCGTCGTCTTCCGTGTACTACGTTTTTCCTCCGCCATTTTGCCTCCAGCGACCCGCTCTTATTTCAAACCGGACTCTCGTGTGCACTAGAGAACACGAGATTTCACGTGATCACCTGGTAATATTAAGCTACCGACGCCATCTTGCCATTTTTGGGGCGGTCCAGCCCTGCAAAGCGCGCACCGAGACCGTTTGCCAGGTAATCCCATGTTTTCGCAATTTCTTACACACATTATATGTTCCTAGCCGTGTAAATAAATATTTTATATATCCAGCCTCCGTACGTAAACATTCTATGTTTTCAGCTCGTACATAAACATTATATGTTTCAAGCCCCGTACATAACATATCATGTTTCTAACTCCGTACATAATCATTACATGTTTCCAGCCGTGTACATAAGATTCAAAGTTTAAAGCCCTGTACATAAACATTCTATGTTGCCAGCCTCGTACCTGAACATTCTATGATTCTAGTAACGTACGTAAACATTCTATGTTTTCAGCTCTATACATTATACCTTTCCAGCCCCGTGCGTTAGCATTCTATGTTTTCTAGCCCGTATGTAAACATTATGTGTTTCAAACCCCGTAAATATACATTCTATGTTTCATACATAAACATATCATGTTTCCGAACCCCCCCCCCCACATAAACATTATCTGATTCTAGCCGTGTACATAAACATTCTGTTTCCAACCCCTAACATAAACATTTTATGTATCGAACCTCCGTACATAAACATTCTATGTTTCCAGTTCCGTACAAAAACAGTTTATGTTTCCAGACCGTACGTGAACATTCTATTTATCCAGCCCGGTACGTAAGCATTCTGTGTTTCCAGCCGTGTAAATAAATATTTTATGTATCCAGTCCCCGTACGTAAACATTCTGTTTCCAGCCCGTACATAAACTGTTACATCACGATGTATTTAATAAGTAAAGAGAACACAAGTATAGAAGAGAGATAAGACATACTGGCCGAAGCCAGGCTTTATTCCGAGAGAGGCCGGAAACGGATGCAGATGTATGCCGGGAGTGGGGAGTATAATGTAACATCCTCCCTTTTATGGATGAGGAGTGTCCTTACTCTATGGAGTAGCAGTCTGTTTTAACAATGTAACTCTTTGAGGTATGCTGGCTTTCGTATTCCTTGGCCAGTGCGTGTGTGGGTCCTGACAGGGGATTCGCCTTGGAAAGACTCCTTAGCGTCGGTTGCTTGGTGTGGTGAGCAAGTGTCTAGGATCCTGTCGGTGGAGGTAGAGGGGAAAATGAATATTTGGTGTGTACCCCATCGCTGTCTTTGGTTATTCTAGCTGACGAGTGAGTGTGCGTCCTATCATTTGTTGTTGTTCCGGGGACTTTCGCAGGTGACGCCTGTTGCGTCGGTAGCTTCCGCTGGGTTTCTCGACCATGTAGGAACGTTCACCTAGGCGTTGGTTCACAACGCCCTTTCCCCATACTCTGTCGCCTTTCTTGTATGGGCGCATCCTGACGACCTCACCGTGGGTCAGTGCCGGTAGGTTGTGTGTACGACGATTGTAGTACTCTGCCTGAAAGCATTGCTTACACTTTATGCATTTTATCCCTTTTCCCCTGGTTTGTGGACCTGGGTTCCAGCAGGTTGCTGCTCATGAGCAGAAGTGAGCGTGTGCGGCGATTCAGCAGGCGCTGAGAGGGGCTGCTTCCCATATGTTGTGTAGGGGTATTCTTGAAGTCGAGTAGTGACAAGAACTGGTCGGTGCCAGTGTCTTTGTTCTTCCGCATGAGGCGTTTTGCACTTTTCACAGCGGATTCCGCCTTTCTATTAGCTTACTGGTTTCCGGGGCTTGTCATGCGATGTTCGAAGTCCCATTTCTCCGAGAAGTGTTTAAAAGCTGATGAGGTGAACTGGGGTCCAGCGTCGGAGATCACCTGGCAGGAGATCCCATATCTCGCAAAGTGTGCCTTCAACTTGCGGATGATGATAAAGGTCGTTGTGTCTTCTAATCGATCTATCTCCCAGAAGTTTGAGAAATAATCGACAGTTATGAGGTAGTCCACCGTCTCACTTTCAAATAAATCAATGCCAACTTTCTGCCATGGCCGATCAGATATATCATGTGGCATCAAAGTTTCTTTCGGTTGCTCTGTAGCGAACTTGCAGCAGGTTTCGCAAGTGGAGAGGTATTGCCGTATCTCCGATGACATTCCCGGCCAGAAAATACATTCTCTGGCACGGCGTAGGCATCCATCTATGGCAATGTGTGAGGAGTGAATTGAGCGTTTGATGTCACTCCGGAAACTGAGTGGAATGAGTACTCGGTCGCCCTTGAAGATAAGTCCATCTTGAACTGACATCTCATCACGGGTGTGAAAATATGGGTACAGCACAGCAGGAATGTCTATTTTCTCGGTTGGCCAACCCTGTACTATTGTCTTCCTGAGTTGGTCACAAACCTTATCTTGATTCGTTGCTTTCCGGATCTGAGTCAGTCTTTCATCCCGGATGGGTAGAAAGCTAACCATGTTGACAAGCTCGAATTCGGATTGATGGTTCTTTTCGGTTGTCATGTATGACCGCGATAGCATGTAAGCGATATACATGTGTTTTCCTTTGAGGTACACGACGTCGATGTCATACTTCTGAGTCCGCAATAACATTGCCTGTAATTGATTAGGGGCCTTTGCAAGGGTTTTTCTCACTATAGCTTTCAGTTGTTTATGATCTGTGTGTATCTCTGTTCGTCTGCCATAAGTGTATTGGTGGAATTTCTCCAGTGAGAACACAATCGCCAACATTTCCTTTTCGATTTGGGTGTATCGCTGCTTATCGGTATCAGTCAGCGCTCTGCTTGCTACTGGCTTATCTTGTTGTAGTAATGCTGCGCCAAGTCCTTCTGAGCTGGCGTCACACTGTATTGTGAGGGCTATTTTCGGATCGTAGTAAGCGAGCACGGGTGCTTCAGTTACTGCTCGCTTCATTTCTGCAAATGCGGTATCTCGTGCTCGTGACCATATCCATGGGACATCCTTGCGCATCAGTTGCCGTATGGGCTCCATGACGGTCGACAATCTTGGTAGGAACCTTGCTAGGTAGTTGACCATCCCACAGAGTCTCTGTACCTCTTCGATCGATGTGGGCCGCTTTAGTTTGGTGATCGCGTCAATTTTAGAAGGATCTGGGAGTAGCCCATCACTGGTAATGAGGTGACTCATGAAACTTATGGCAGTCTTTTTTTACTTCTGCCTTTCTTCGGTTTAGCTTCATTCCTCTTTCTCGACATCGTTGTAGGAGTGCCTTCAGGTTTGCATCATGGTTTACGGAGGCTTGTTGTAGGTCATCTCTTGAACCGAATGCAATTATATCGTTGGCAACGCATGCAACTCCATCTAGACCGTCGTCTATGGCTTGATGGAGACGTTTTTGGAATATTTCAGAGCTCACACAAGTTCCGAAAGGGAGCCTCAGCCACCGGTATCGACCGAACCCCGTTTGGAAAGTTGTGAGGAGGCTTAACTCGTCGTCTAGCACTACATGCCAGTATGCTGACGCAACGTCTACCTTAGTGAAGTATTTTGCATTCGTTAACTTGGGTAGTACTTCCTCTATGGTAGGTAGTTGGTATCGCTCGCGCTTCAGCGCTTTGTTTAGCGGTCTTGGATCGATGCAGCGTCGGATATCCCCTGACTTCTTTGTGGCGATAATCATTCGACTATTCTAGTCGGTTGCTTCATCGACAGGCGTGATAACTCCAAGGTTTTCTAACCTTTTCAATTCAATGACTCGATGAATCATAGATACTGGTATACGTCCGGCTGGGGCAGTATGGGGTGTTATGGTGGGGTCTACCTGTAGGTGCACTTGACTAGGCAGTGACCCCAGTTCGCCGTTAAAAACGTCCGAGTACTCTGTTATCAGTTGCTCACAGACTGGGTCTGAGTGAACATTAACGATGTTGTCATAATGTACCGTTATTAAGTTCATCTGTTCACTCGCCCGTTTCCCCAGCAATGGGGTTTGGTTTTCTTTAACCACCGTGAACTCAACAGAGTACTTTTTCGTGTTCTTGGGGTTGCGCAAAGTAATCCTGCATCTGCCGAGCGGTACGAGTTCGGTCGTATTCCACATCTGTAACTTCTTAGACGCTGGTTGCAGATTAACATCGCGCACATATTTTAGTGGAGTTACATTAACAGTAGCACCACAGTCGACTTGGAATTTTACTTGTTTATGGTCTAGTGTCATTCTAGCATAAATGGTTCTGTCGTTTTTTCTCCTCTCTCGGAGTTGACGCTTAGTACGTAGTCCGTATCGCTAGAAGAGTCAGAGTCGGACACTATTCGATTCACCTCGTGTCTTGGTTTAGACGGCCTTGGTCTCTCACCACGCCGCCTTTCCGGGCATTTCAGTGCAAAGTGATTTTTGTGACTGCAAAGGTTGCACTTCTGTCCCCATGCAGGACATGCTTCTTTTCTTTTGCTATGCGTTCTGCCACAGAAATGACAGTCTATTTGCCCGTACCTCTATTCTCTTTTTTTATAATCGTGGCCTTGGACTTTGTTAATCCGTTCTTGTTGGTCAGGATTAATTATTTTTAGCCGTGCCTCCATTGCTTCACAGCTACGGCATATGTCAACACTTTGTTGAAATGTTAGTGCCGTATTTTGCAGCAGTCTTTTACAGGCATGGTTATCTCTTACTCCTAGTATGATACGGTCGCGTAGCAGAGAGTCATGTAAACATTCACAAAAACTTGCACGATTTAGCTAGGTTGTGTAGTGCCGTGACGTAGGAGTCGATAGTCACACCTGGTGCTTGGTCTCTTTTGTTGAAAAGGTATCACTCATAGGTCTCATTCGTCTGTCCTATGAAGTGTTGGTAGAATTTGGTTATCACCGTATCGACGTCATCTTTGTCTTCAGTGGGGGCAAATAAAAACCCGTTGTGGCTAGTAAGGGCGCATGGTCCGACTGCGTGTAAAAACAACGCTGTTTGGTACTGTTTATCCTGGTCTGCTAGTTTGGCGATAGTACAGTAGTTCTTCCACATCTGTTTCCTTAATTTCCACGCTTCAACGGGGTTGGTTTTAGTATCCAAACTGCTTGGAGGCATTATGTTTGCTCGAAAACTTTCCGCCATCTTTTTCGCACGAGGAACGTTGTTGATAGTTTGTAGTAGTAGTAGTTGTTGCACTGTCCGTCGCTTGGGAAGGAGATAAAGCTTCACCGGTTGCTCGTTCTGACGATGACTTTGTGTTTCGGGTTTTGAGACGTGTTTTACACCGCTGCCACCATGTTACATTATGATGTATTTAATAAGTAAAGAGAACACAAGTGTAGTGGAGAGATAAGACATACTGGCCGAAGCCAGGCTTTATTCCGAGAGAGGCCGGAAACGGATGCAGATGCATGCCGGGAGTAACAGGGAAAAGGGGGGGGGATATAGTCTGACGTACATGGGTGGGAGTATAATGTAAAATAAACATTATATGTTTCCAGCCCCGTACATAAACATATCATGTTTCTAACCCCGTACATAAACATTACATGTTTCCAGCCGTGTACATAAAATTCAAAGTTTCTAGCCCCGCACATAAACATTTTATGTTACCATCCCTGTACGTGAACATTCTATGATTCTAGCAACGTACGTAAACATTCTATCTTTCCAGATCCATACATTGTACCTTTTTCAGCCCGTGCGTAAACATTCTATTTTTCCAGTCCGAACATAAACATATCATGTTTCCAACCCACTACATAAACATTATATGATTCCAGCAGTGTAAATAAATATTTAAAGTTTCCAGTTTACTACATAAACATTCTATGTTTTCAGCCCCGTAGATAAACATATCCTGTTTCCAACCCCATATATAAACATTTTATGTTTCCAGCCCGTACATAAACCCCCCACGTAGCCAGGGGTGGGGGGGCAAGCCCCCCCCCCCTGCAATTACATTTGCACCCCCTGAAATTTGAGATCCAAAAAATATTATAAATATAAATACTATTATATTTCGTAGTCAACTATACTTTTTCATTATGAACCAGTATTTACTTTTGTGTAATATATTTTACAGCACGGCCGGATTAAGGGGCCAAGGGGCTGGGGTCCTGGGCCACCCACCCACCCACCAAGAGGAGACCTACCACCAATTTTTAACATAATTTTCGATTTCAAAAACGCTTATTTGGATTTTATTTTGTTTAAAACTTAATTTTCCATTCCTGGTACTAATGATACCATAATAAATATTTACGGATTTTACCCCCCCCCCCCGCCACGTAGCCAGGGGGTGCCAGGGGGCAAGGCCTTGCCCTTGCAATTACATTTGCACCCCCTGAAACTTGTGATCCAAAAAATATTATAAATATAAATACTATTATATTTCGTAGTCAACTATACTTCTTCATTATGAACCAGTATTTACTGTTATGTAATATATTTTACAGCAGGGCCGGATTAAGGGACCAAGGGGCTGGGGTCCTGGGTCACCCACCCACCAAGAGGAGACCTCCCACCAATTTTTAACATAATTTCCGATTTCAAAAACGCTTCTTTGGATTTTATTTTGTTTAAAACTTAATTTTCCATTACTGGTAGTAATGATACCATGAATAAATATTTACGGATTTTAAACTACCAGTTAAAATAAAACTATTGACCATAACATCTAAATATAATTTAAATTTGTTACCTTGTAAAAAAATAAAAAAATAAAATTTACGCGTTCTCAAACTCAAACATAACTTCGCTAGTTTCAGATCAATTGGTGAGGGAAACAAAGCCTCGATGCTTTTCACCTGTTTCCTGCTTGGTGAAAGAGATTGTCAGGGTATCTGTCTTTTTTCGTCAACTTACCAAATATATATTTTTAAATATTGTTAATTCACACTATTTAATATTATAAATTATCAATTAAATAATTATAATTCAAATGATGTAATATAAACACAAAATGAATTCACGTTGTTATTCTGCCAGCTTTTTAAAAGATATTTTTTTAATTTATAAAAGAAAGTGTTGTCTTCATTCAAAAGATAGAAATGAATACTAGCAACCTAAATTATTTTCAAATGAAACTGGAAATTAGTTTTAAAAATTATTTTTGTACTTTATCACGAATCTCAAATACGTTTTTTCTTTTTGTTGTCAGTTGCAACTGTTAATTTAAAAAAATTGTGAATGTTACATTCAAAATTTTTGAAATTAACATAGAAAAAAATCCCAGATTTCACCCAAGATGAAGTTGAAAAAAAAAACAGCATTGGTAGGGTATAAACCAAAAGAGAGGCCAGCAAAAAAGGCTTGTGGTGTAAGGTGGAATTAAGTGAATTAGTGAATCCAATGTTTTTTCACACATATGTGAGAAGTGGAAGTCGAAGACTTTGGCGTCAGTTCTTTCTTTGATTTTGATTGTCATGTCTGTGTGAACTAATAGTGAAAAGAAATGTCAAAATAAATAGAATAAAAGTATAATAATGAAAAAGATTCCTGGTTATTGAAACAGTTTAGTTACATTTTCATTTTCTTAGAGACAAGTACTCTTAGAAAGACTAGAGGAAATTTTGACCAACATAAATGTAAGTGCATATATTTCTTTTCTTTTTTGTTAACTCTATTTTAAAGAAATTTAAAATGTGTTTTTAGAAAAAAATAATTACTAATAGCATTTTTTTATTATTAATCTTTGGGGGTTTAAATAACTGAAAATCGTGGGGTTCACTTAAGAGGCTATGCCATCTCTCAATATTTGTAAATAAATATTTTTTAAATAAGTATTTATTAATACGCTATTGTTTTGAAGCAAATGAAATCGAGGTACTTGTTCGTCTTTTACCATAGCCCGTTTTTCACAACTTTTTACTGACCATTTTTTTGTTCTTTTTTCGGTGTACACTTACCTATCAGGCTGCTAGAGAATTTCGGGGTTTGTGGAAAAATTTTCAAATATTTTACATTTTAGGAGGGGGATCAGTTTACAATATAAATTCAACGTAGACTGATCCCCCTCTTTTGGACCATCTCAATTTTTGTAAAAATCTTTTTCGGTGTACAATTACCTATCATGTCGATAGAGAATTCCGGGGTTTTTGGAAAAAAAAATAAAAAAATTTAGATTTTAAGCCGGGGGGATCAGTTTTCAATGTAAATTCAACGTAGACTGATCCCCCTCTTCAATAAGAACACGTATTGTGTTATCTTTTTGGTACTTGTTCCCCCCTAAGTTAGAAGTCTGGCTACGTGCCCGACATAAACATATCATGATTCCATCCCCGTACATAAACATTACATGCTTCCAGCCGTGTACATGAAATTCAAAGTTTCAAGCCCCGTACATAAACATTCTGTTGCCAGCACCGTACGTGAACATTCTATGATTCTAGCAACGTACGTAAACATTCTATGTTTCCAGCTCCATACATAATACCTATTGGCGTCGCCAGCGGGGTGGGGCAAGGGGGGGGGCAGAAGTTCCCCCCCCCCTAGAATGTACTTAGCTTTACTGAAAAACAAAGACAAAAAGAGTCTGTTATTTTTTTATATCACGGACAATACAGCAAAGCCATTAAACATTATAAAGATAAAGAAAGCACTTTCATCGCTAAACGCGAAGATGCATCTTAGTAATATTTGGCATGAGACTTTAACGGGTTTTGTTCAAACTGACCCGGGTTTCTTTTCATAACACTCGCTCGGGCATGGACATATTTCTTCTAGCGGCTACAACAGGAAATATAAATTTGTTGGAATAGCCTTATATCAGCAACCAGCAGCAAAGTTATTTAGTCTCATATCAGCAGCCAGCAGCGAAGTTATTTAGCCTCATATCAACAGCCAACAGCAAAGTTATTTAGCCTCATATCAGCAGCCAACAGCAAAGTTATTTAGTCTCATATCAGGCGCCAACAGCAAAGTTATTTAGCCTCATATCAGCAGCCAACAGCAAAGTTATTTAGTCTCATATCAGCAGCCAACAGCAAAGTTATTTAGTCTCATATCAGCCGCCAGCAGCAAAGTTATTTAGTCTCATATCAGCCGCCAACAGCAAAGTTATTTAGTCTCATATCAGCAGCCAGCAGCAAAGTTATTTAGCCTCATATCAACAGCCAACAGCAAAGTTATTTAGTCTCATATCAGCCGCCAGCAGCAAAGTTATTTAGTCTCATATCAGCCGCCAACAGCAAAGTTATTTAGTCTCATATCAGCAGCCAGCAGCAAAGTTATTTAGCCTCATATCAACAGCCAACAGCAAAGTTATTTAGCCTCATATCAGCAGCCAACAGCAAAGTTATTTAGTCTCATATCAAGCGCCAACAGCAAAGTTATTTAGCCTCATATCAGCAGCCAACAGCAAAGTTATTTAGCATCATATCAGCAGCCAACAGCAAAGTTATTTAGTCTCATATCAGCAGCCAGCAGCAAAGTTATTTAGTCTCATATCAGGCGCCAACAGCAAAGTTATTTAGCCTCATATCAGCAGCCAACAGCAAAGTTATTTAGTCTCATATCAGCCGCCAGCAGCAAAGTTATATAGCCTCATATCAACAGCCAACAGCAAAGTTATTTAGCCTCATATCAGCAGCCAACAGCAAAGTTATTTAGTCTCATATCAAGCGCCAACAGCAAAGTTATTTAGCCTCATATCAGCAGCCAACAGCAAAGTTATTTAGCATCATATCAGCAGCCAACAGCAAAGTTATTTAGTCTCATATCAGCAGCCAGCAGCAAAGTTATTTAGTCTCATATCAGGCGCCAACAGCAAAGTTATTTAGCCTCATATCAGCAGCCAACAGCAAAGTTATTTAGCCTCATATCAGCAGCCAGCAGCAAAGTTATTTAGCCTCATATCAGCAGCCAGCAGCAAAGTTATTTAGCCTCATATCAACAGCCAACAGCAAAGTTATTTAGTCTCATATCAGCCGCCAGCAGCAAAGTTATTTAGTCTCATATCAGCCGCCAACAGCAAAGTTATTTAGTCTCATATCAGCAGCCAGCAGCAAAGTTATTTAGCCTCATATCAACAGCCAACAGCAAAGTTATTTAGCCTCATATCAGCAGCCAACAGCAAAGTTATTTAGTCTCATATCAAGCGCCAACAGCAAAGTTATTTAGCCTCATATCAGCAGCCAACAGCAAAGTTATTTAGCATCATATCAGCAGCCAACAGCAAAGTTATTTAGTCTCATATCAGCAGCCAGCAGCAAAGTTATTTAGTCTCATATCAGGCGCCAACAGCAAAGTTATTTAGCCTCATATCAGCAGCCAACAGCAAAGTTATTTAGTCTCATATCAGCCGCCAGCAGCAAAGTTATATAGCCTCATATCAACAGCCAACAGCAAAGTTATTTAGCCTCATATCAGCAGCCAACAGCAAAGTTATTTAGTCTCATATCAAGCGCCAACAGCAAAGTTATTTAGCCTCATATCAGCAGCCAACAGCAAAGTTATTTAGCATCATATCAGCAGCCAACAGCAAAGTTATTTAGTCTCATATCAGCAGCCAGCAGCAAAGTTATTTAGTCTCATATCAGGCGCCAACAGCAAAGTTATTTAGCCTCATATCAGCAGCCAACAGCAAAGTTATTTAGCCTCATATCAGCAGCCAGCAGCAAAGTTATTTAGCCTCATATCAGCAGCCAGCAGCAAAGTTATTTAGCCTCATATCAGCAGCCAACAGTAAAGTTATTTAGTCTCATATCAGCCGCCAACAGCAAAGTTATTTAGTCTCATATCAGCCGCCAACAGCAAAGTTATTTAGTCTCATATCAGCCGCCAACAGCAAAGTTATTTAGTCTCATATCAGCCGCCAACAGCAAAGTTATTTAGTCTCATATCAGCCGCCAACAGCAAAGTTATTTAGTCTCATATACCCCCGCCAACAGCAAAGTTATTTAGTCTCATATCAGCAGTCAGCAGCAAAGTTATTTTGCCTCATATCAGCAGCCAGCAGCAAAGTTATTTAGTCTCATATCAGCAGCCAGCAGCGAAGTTATTTAGCCTCATATCAGCAGCCAGCAGCAAAGATATTTTGCCCTAGGCATGCGGGAGGTATTTTTGGATATAACCAAACACTGTTTACCCCCCCCCCCCACCTGTAAAAAATTATGGCGACGCCCATAATTATACCTTTCCAGCCCTGTGCGTAAACAGTCTATGTTTCCAACCCGTATGTAAACATTATATGTTTCCAGCAGCATACATAAAACATTTTCCAGCCCGTACATAAGCATTCTATGTTTCCAGCCTCGTAAATTAACATTTTATATTTTCAGTCTCGTTCGTAATATTCTTTCTTTTAAGGCCCGTACATAAATATTCTATGTTTCTTTTCCGTACGTAATAATTCTATTGTTTCCAACCCCCGTACGTAAACATTCTATTTTTCAAGCTTTGTACCCAAACTAAATATTTTTATAGCATGTACGTAAAAATTCTATGTTTACAGCCCGTACATAAACATGTCATGTTTCAAGCCCAGTACATAAACCTGTGGGGATGGCTTTGGTTCCCTGTTTGGGGTCTGGTATTTTAGATGACGGTCGCGTCTTTAGGGATTACCAAGCCACCACACTAAACAATTAATTTTGTGTAGATAAATTGAGACCGATTCGACAACAAGGATCACCAGTTAGCGAGTGCTAACTTTTAACAATATAATATTGCTAATAAAAAGAAACTGTAAAATAAAAGAATAAAACTTTTATATGTAAACAATTTTACAAAAATGTAAAATTTAACAATAAAGTTTGAAGGATAAAAAAAGTTTGAAACGACACGATGTGTTAACTTTGTCCTTAAAGTTTAGTATGCGTGTGTGCGTGTGCGTTTGTGTGCGTTCTTGGTTAAGCTGTTATTGTGGGGAAGACAGCAGGTGTGATTAAAAGTGGATGCTGGTGTTCGCACTTACAAGTCGGGTGTTCTTTTTGTTGTTGTTGCTGTCTTCATTGGTAGCGAGGCGCTTTGTCTGGTGTCACCAAGAGAACTGATCTTTCTCAGATAATTCCCTGTTCTTATTAAAAGTCTATTTAGTACCCACTTGATAAACATGTGTGAACACTCTTCAGAGTTCACTTTTCGGCCACATTTGTTATCATTTATTTTTACGAGCAACTTGTCCGCGAGATGATCTCCTCTTCAAGAAGAAAGAAAGAAAGAAAAAGAAAAGGGAGAGAGGAAAGAAGAGGAAAGAAGAGGAGAGAGTAAGCCGAACGAACCTAGAAAGAAAAGGGGTAACTAAACAGGCTAGCGCTTTCCCCCAATGCCCGTTCGTTTCATCGATCTATTGATCTGCCACAAACATTCTATGTGTCTTGCCCGTACGTAAATATATAATTTTTCCAACCTCGTACAAAAACATTTTACGTTTCCAGTAGTGTACATAAAAATTCTAAGTTTCCAGCCCCGTACATAAACATTGTAAGTTCCCATCCCTGTACAAAAAAAAATCTATTTTTCCAGACCCGTACGTTAACATTCTCTGATTTAATTATTGTGCGTAAATATTCTGTTTCCAGCCCGTACGTTCTATGTTTTCAGCCTCGTACGTGAATATTTTATTTTTTAAGCCCCGTACATAAACATTCTATATTTCAAGGCCGTACATAAACATTCCATGTTTCAGGCCCGTACATAAACATTCTATATTTCCAGCAAGTACATAAACATTCTATATTTCCAGCAAGTACATAAACATTCTATATTTCCAGCAAGTACATAAATATTCTATATTTCCAGCAAGTACATAAATATTCTATATTTCCAGCAAGTACATAAACATTCTATATTTCCAGCAAGTACATAAACATTCTATATTTCCAGCAAGTACATAAATATTCTATATTTCCAGCAAGTACATAAATATTCTATATTTCCAGCAAGTACATAAACATTCTATATTTCCAGCAAGTACATAAATATTCTATATTTCCAGCAAGTACATAAATATTCTATATTTCCAGCAAGTACATAAACATTCTATATTTCCAGCAAGTACATAAACATTCTATATTTCCAGCAAGTACATAAATATTCTATATTTCCAGTAAGTACGTAAATATTCTATGTTTCTAGTTCCGTACGTAATAATTCTATTGTTTTCAGCCGGTACGTAAACATTCTAGCCTTATGTCTTAAAAGCCGTACATAAACATTCTATATTTCAAGAACCGTACATAAACATTCTATGTGTCCAGTCCAGTGCGTGAACGTTCTGTGTTTCCATTTTATGTTTCCAGCCCCGTACATTAACATTGTATGTTTCCAGCCCGTACATAAATATTCTATGTTTCAAGTCTCGTAAGTAAATATTCTATGTTTCCAGCCCTGTACAAAAACATTCTGCGTTTCTTGCCCAGTACATAAACATGCTATGTTTCCAGCCCGTACATAAACATTTTTCCAACCACTTACGTAAACCTTCCATCTATCTAGCCCCGTACGTGAACATTCTTTGTTTCAAGCTCGGTACAAAAACATTCTATGTTACCAGCCCAGTACATAAACATTTATGTTTCCAGCTTCGTACATACACATTATATGTTTCCAGCTCTGTACGTGAACATTATATGTTTCCAGGGTCGTACGTTAATATTCTATGTTTCTTGCATGTATATAAACATTCTATGTTTCTAGCCCCGTACATACACATTTTATGTTCCAAGCTTCGTACATACACATTTTATGTTTCCAGCCCAGTATATAAACATCCTATGTTTCCAGCCATGTACACCCCGTTTCACACCCCGTACATAAACATTATATGTTTTCAGCCCCGTACATTAACATTTTATGTATCCAGTCCCGTACATAAATATTCTATGTTTGCAGTCCCGTATCTGAAAGTCTATGTTTGCAGCCCCGTACGTAATATTCTGTTTCCAGGCCGCACATACACATTCTATGTTCCTGGTCCCGTACTTTAATATTCTATGTTTCCAGCCCCGTACCACAACATTATATGTTTCATGCGCGTATCTAAACATTATATGTTTTCAGACCGTGCATAAAAAGACTGTGTTTTCTGTTCGTACGTAAACATTCTATGTTTCCAGCCCCGTACATGAACATACTATCTTTCCAGCCTCGGACGTAAAAATTCAATGTTTTTAACCCCGTACATAAACATTCTATGTTTCCAGCCCCTTACGTGAACATTCTATTTCTCTAGCCCTGTACATAAACATTCTATGTTTCCAGACCTATACGTAAACATTCTGTTTCTAGCCTGTATATAAACATCCTATGTTGATATTCCGTACGTCAAAGTTTTATATTTCTAGGTCCGTACATAAACATTTTATGTGTCCAGCCTCGTACATTAACGTTCTATATTTCCAGCCCGTATAAAAACATTCTGTTTCCAGCCCGTCCATTAACATTCTATTTTTCCAGTGCCGTACGAACACACTCTAATTTTCCAGCCCATAATTAAACATTCTATTTTTCAGCCCCGTACATAAATATTCTACGTTTCAAGCCCCGTACATAAACATTTAGTGTTTCTAGCCCAGTACGTAAACATTCTATGTTTCGAACCCGTATATAAACATTTTATGTTTCCAGCCCCTTACGTGACCATTCTATGCTTCCACACCGTACGTAAACATTCAATGTTTCCAGCTCCGTACAGAACCATTCCATGTTTCCAGCCCCGTACATAAACATTCTACGTTTGAAGCCCGTACATCAACATTCTATGTTTCCAGCCTGTACATCAACATTCTATGTTTCCAGCCTGTACATCAACATTCTATGTTTTCAGCCTGTACATCAACATTCTATGTTTCCAGCCTGTACATCAACATTCTATGTTTTCAGCCCCGTAAATTCACAATCTATGTTTCCAGCCCTGTACATACACATTCTATAATTCCAGTCCCGTACCTGAACATTCTAAGTTTCCAGCCTGTACTAAAACATTCTATGTTTCCAGTCCGTACATAAACATTCTGTGTTTTAGCCCCATATGTAAACATTGTATGTTTAAAGCCCAGTACATCAACATTTTATGTTTCCAGCCCTGTACTTAAATATTCAATGTTTTCAGCTTCGTACGTAAATATTCTTGTTTCCAGCCCCGTACATAAACATTCTATTTTTCCAGACCCGTACGTAAATAACATATTTTTTCAGCCCATACTTAAACATTTTATATTTTTACCTTAATACATTCTGTGTTTAAAGCTCGTACATTAACATTCTATGTGTCCAGTTCCGTACATAACATTCTATGTTTCTAGCTCCGCGCGTAAACATTTTGTTTCTTGCCCGTAGATACACATTCTATGTTTTTAGCCCGTGCATAAACATTCTATGTTTCTAACCCCTTACGTGAACATGTAGGGAACATGAACATGAAGAGGGCTTACTTGCGAAACGTCCTCGGGTTTGCTTGTCCTGTGCGCTGCGAGTGAAAGAAAGAAAGAAGGAAAGAAATCCAACATGGCGTCCCTGAATGTTTATTACATACAGTTCACGCAAAATCTCGCAAAGTCTCCTGCACGTATGGAAATTAGGTGTGACTGGATATTATAAAAAGCGAGTCTCGTACCGTCTCAGAGAAACGGAGTGTGCGAAGCGAGTGCACGTGTCGAGCAGTAAGAGCTGCTTTGGAGGTTAACAGTGACTTGCGACCTTCGTTATTATTTCAGAACATTCTTTCTTTCTAGCCTTGTACGTGGACATTCTATTTTTCCAGCCCCGTACGTACACATTCTATGTTTCCAGCTCCGTACGTACACATTTAATGTTTCCAGCTTTGTACATACACATTCTATGTTTTCAGGCCGTATATAGACATTCTGTGTCAATCCCGGTCGTGAACATTCTATGTTACCAACCCCGTACGTAAACATCCTATTTTTCAAGCATAGTAGATAAATATTCTGTTTCCAGACCGTCAATAAACATTTAATGTTTTCAGCTTCGTTCATAAACATTCTATGCTTTTTGCCCCGTACATAAACATTTTATCTTTACCGCCCTGTACATAAACATTATATGTTTCCAGCCTGTACATAAACATTCCATGTTTCCAGCCCAGTACATAAACATTGTATGTTTGCAGCCCTGTAGGTAAACGTTCTATGTTTCAAAACACGTATAAACAAATTCTATGTTTCAAGCCCAGTACATAAACATTATTTGTTTCCAGCCTCGTGCGATAACAATCTATGTTTCCACTCCTGTTCGTAAACATCCTATGTTTCGAGCCCAGTACATACACACTATATGTTTCCAGCATCGTACATACACATTTTATGTTTCCAGCGCCGTACATTAACACTATATGTTTCCACACCTGTTCATAAACATTGTGTGTTTTTAGCATCGTACGATAATATTTTAGGTTTCCAGCCCCGTACGTGGAAATTGTATGTTTCTGTTAAATTATGATGGGATCTGCATTTCTTAAAATGTGTAAGTTAGCTAGTATGGATTTTGACATGTGTTATATTGTTAGATTGCGTGCAGAGTTAAACTGACATATATTTTAGATAAATAAATCTGGTCTCACGATTGATTAATTTCCCATGGGGCAACGGATCGGGCAGGGAGAGATCAAAGATCAAAAGACAGGTTTAATCAAGAGTCTCAGAATGAGACGAGTACGAGCGAATCCATTTATCCCCTCCCCCTAGTCATGAAGAGAAGTAAAAGACAAAACGAGAAACAAGCATCTAAAAGACGGCGACTCTCTCCCAGGCGTTATCAGGACATTTCCAATACACTCTCAACATGTCTTCTGAGTTCCTTTCTTTACCGTATCAAATAGTTTTAATTCACACGGCACAGATGCCCCACGCCAGATGATCAAGCAAACTAGCAGACGTAGAAATGGTGAGAGAATCTAAGAAAAAGAACAAACCGATGGCGCGACGTCAGACGATCAGGAGACGGGTCACGGCCAGACGAAGAAATGGTGAGAGAATCTAAGAAAAAGAACAAACTGATGGCGCGACGTCAGACGATCAGGAGACGGGTCACGGCCAGACGAAGAAATGGTGAGAGAATCTAAGAAAAAGTACAAACCGATGGCGCGACGTCAGACGATCAGGAAACGGGTCAGGGCCAGACGAAGAAATGGTGAGATAATCTAAGAAAAAGAACAAACCGATGGCGCGACGTCAGACGATCAGGAGACGGGTCACGGCCAGACGAAGAAATGGTGAGAGAATCTAAGAAAAAGAACAAACCGATGGCGCGACGTCAGACGATCATGAGACGGGTCACGGCCAGACGAAGAAATAGTGAGAGAATCTAAGAAAAAAAAACAAATCGATGGCGCGACGTCAGACGATCAGGAGACGGGTCACGGCCAGACGAAGAAATTGTGAGAGAATCTAAGAAAAACAACAAACCGATGGCCCGACGTCAGACGATCAGGAGACGGGTCACGGCCAGACGAAGAAATGGTGAGAGAACCTAAGAAAAAGAACAAACTGATGGCGCGACGTCAGACGATCAGGAGACGGGTCACGGCCAGACGAAGAAATGGTAAGAGAATCTAAGAAAAAGAACAAACCGATGGCCCGACGTCAGACGATCAGGAGACGGGTCACGGCCAGACGAACAAATAGTGAGAGAATCTAAGAAAAGGAACAAATCGATGGCGCGACTTAAGACGATCATGAGACGGTTTACGACCCGACGAAGAAATAGTGAGAGAATCTATGAAAAAGAACAAACTGATGGCGCGACGTCAGACGATCATGAGACAGGTCACGGGCAGACTAAGAAATGGTAAGAGAATCTAAGAAAGAAAAAAAACCGATGGCGCGACATCAGACGATCAGGAGACGGGTCACGGCCAGACGAAGAAATGCTAAGAGAATCTAAGAAAAAGAACAAACCGATGGCCCGACGTAAGACGATCAGGAGACGGGTCACGGCAGACGAAGAAATGATAAGAGAATCTAAGAAAAGGAACAAACCGATGGCGCGACGTCAGACGATCAGGAGACGGTTTACGGCCAGACGAAGAAATGGTAAGAGAATCTAAGAAAAAGAACAAACCGACGGCGCGACGTCAGACGATCAGGAGACGTGTCACGGCCAGACAAAGAAATTGTGAGAGAATCTAAGAACAAGAACAAATCGATGGCGCGACGTCACACGATCAGGAGACAGGTCACGGCCAGACGAAGAAATGACGAGAGAATCTAAGAAAAAGAACAAACCGATGGCGCGACGTCAGACGATCAGGAGACTGGTTATGGCCAGACGAAGAAATGGTGAGAGAATCTATGAAAAAGAACAAACTGATGGCGCGACGTCAGACGATCATGAGACAGGTCACGGCCAACTAAGAAATGGTAAGAGAATCTAAGAAAAAAAAAACCGATGGCGCGACGTCAGACGATCATGAGACGGGTACCGGCCAGACGAAGAAATGCTAAGAGAATCTAAGAAAAAGAACAAACCGATGGCCCGACGTAAGACGATCAGGAGACGGGTCACGGCAGACGAAGAAATGATAAGAGAATCTAAGAAAAGGAACAAACCGATGGCGCGACGTCAGACGATCAGGAGACGTGTCACGGACAGACGAAGAAATTGTGAGAGAATCTAAGAACAAGAACAAATCGATGGCGCGACGTCACACGATCAGGAGACAGGTCACGGCCAGACGAAGAAATGACGAGAGAATCTAAGAAAAAGAAAAAAACGATGGCGAAACGTCAGACGATCAGGAGACGGGTCACGGCCAGACGAACAAATAGTGAGAGAATCTAAGAAAAGGAACAAATCGATGGCGCGACTTCAGACGATCAGGAGACGGGTCACGGCCAGACGAAGAAATAGTGAGAGAATCTAAGAAAAGGAACAAACCGATGGCGCGACGTCAGACGATCATGAGACGAGTACCGGCCAGACGAGGAAATAGTGAGAGAATCTAAGAAAAGGAACAAACCGATGGCGCGACGTCAGACGATCATGAGACGGGTCACGACCAGACGAAGAAATAGTAAGAGAATCTAAGAAAAGGAACAAACCGATGGCACGACGTCAGACGATCATGAGACGGGTACCGGCAAGACGAAGAAATGGTGAGAGAATGTAAGAAAAGGAACAAACCGATGGTGCCACGTCAGACGATCATGAGACGGGTACCGGCCAGACGAAGAAATGGTGAGAGAATCTAAGAAAAGGAACAAACCGATGGCGCGACGTCAGACGATCATGAGACGGGTACCGGCAAGACGAAGAAATTGTGAGAGAATCTAAGAAAAGGAACAAACCGATGGCGCGACATCAGACGATCAGGAGACGGGTACCGGCAAGACGAAGAAATAGTGAGAGAATCTAAGAAAAGGAACAAACCGATGGCGCGACGTCAAACGATCATGAGACGAGTACCGGCCAGACGAAGAAATAGTGAAAGAATCTAAGAAAAGGAACAAACCGATCGCGCGACGTCAGACGATCATGAGACGGGTCACGGCCAGACGAAGAAATAGTGAGAGAATCTAAGAAAAGAACAAACTGATGGCGCGACATTAGACGTTCATGAGACGGGTACCGGCAAGACGAAGAAATCGTGAGAGAATCTAAGAAAAGGAACAAACCGATGGCGCGACGTCAGGCGATCATGAGACGGGTACCGGCAAGACGAAGAAATGGTGAGAGAATCTAAAAAAAGGAACAAACCGATGGCGCGACTTCAGACGATCAGGAGACGGGTCACGGCCAGACGAAGAAATAGTGAGAGAATCTAAGAAAAGGAACAAACCGATGGCGCGACGTCAGACGATCATGGGACGAGTACCGGCGAGACGAAGAAATAGTGAGAGAATCTAAGAAAAGGAACAAACCTATGGCGCGACGTCAGACGATCATGAGACGGGTCACGGCCAGACGAAGAAATAGTGAGAGAATCTAAGAAAAGGAACAAACCGATGGCGCGACGTCAGACGATCATGAGACGGGTCACGGCCAGACGAAGAAATTGATAGAGAATCTAAGAAAAGGAACAAACCGATGGCGCGACGTCAGACGATCATGAGACGGGTACCGGCCAGACGAAGAAATGGTGAGAGAATCTAAGAAAAGGAACAAACCGATGGCGCGACGTTAGACGATCATGAGACGGGTACCGGCCAGACGAAGAAATGGTGAGAGAATCTAAGAAAAGGAACAAACCGATGGCGCGACGTCAGACGATCATGAGACGGGTACCGGCAAGACGAAGAAATGGTGAGAGAATCTAAGAAAAGGAACAAACCGATGGCGCGACGTCAGACGATCATGAGACGGATACCAGCAAGACGAAGAAATGGTGAGAGAATCCAAGAAAAGGAACAAACCGATGGCGCGACGTTAGACGATCATGAGACGGGTACCGGCCAGACGAAGAAATGGATAGAGAATCTAAGAAAAGGAACAAACCGATGGCGCGACGTCAGACGATCATGAGACGGGTACCGGCAAGACGAAGAAATGGTGAGAGAATCTAAGAAAAGGAACAAACCGATGGCGCGACGTCAGACGATCAGGAGACGGGTACCGGCCAGACGAAGAAATGGTGAGAGAATCTAAGAAAAACAACAAACCGATGGCGCGACGTTAGACGATCATGAGACGAGTACCGGCAAGACGAAGAAATCGTGAGAGAATCTAAGAAAAGGAACAAACCGATGCCGCGACTTCAGACGATCAGGAGACGGGTACCGGCCAGACGAAGAAATAGTGAGAGAATTTAAGAAAAGGAACAAACCGATGGCGTGACTTCAGACGATCAGGAGACGGGTCACGGCCAGACGAAGAAATAGTGAGAGAATCTAAGAAAAGGAACAAACCGATGGCGTGACGTCAGACGATCAGGAAACGGGTACCGGCCAGACGAAGAAATAGTGAGAGAATCTAAGAAATAGAACAAACCGATGGCGCGACGTCAGACGATCAGGAGACGGGTACCGGCCAGACGAAGAAATGGTGAGAGAATGTAAGAAAAGGAACAAACCGATGGTGCCACGTCAGACGATCATGAGACGGGTACCGGCCAGACGAAGAAATGGTGAGAGAATCTAAGAAAAGGAACAAACCGATGGCGCGACGTCAGACGATCATGAGACGGGTACCAGCAAGACGAAGAAATTGTGAGAGAATCTAAGAAAAGGAACAAACCGATGGCGCGACGTCAGACGATCATGAGACGGGTACCGGCAAGACGAAGAAATAGTGAGAGAATCTAAGAAAAGGAACAAACCGATGGCGCGACGTCAGACGATCATGAGACGAGTACCGGCGAGACGAAGAAATAGTGAGAGAATCTAAGAAAAGGAACAAACCGATGGCGCGACGTCAGACGATCATGAGACGGGTCACGGCCAGACGAAGAAATAGTGAGAGAATCTAAGAAAAGGAACAAACCGATAGCGCGACGTCAGACGATCATAAGACGGGTCACGGCCAGACGAAGAAATGGATAGAGAATCTAAGAAAAGGAACACACCGATGGCGCGACGTCAGACGATCATGAGACGGGTACCGGCCAGACAAAGAAATGGTGAGAGAATCTAAGAAAAGGAACAAACCGATGGCGCGACGTTAGACGATCATGAGACGGGTACCGGCCAGACGAAGAAATGGTGAGAGAATCTAAGAAAAGGAACAAACCGATGGCGCGACGTCAGACGATCATGAGACGGGTACCGGCAAGACGAAGAAATGGTGAGAGAATCTAAGAAAACAAACAAACCGATGGCGCGACGTCAGACGATCATGAGACGGGTACCGGCAAGACGAAGAAATGGTGAGAGAATCTAAGAAAAGGAACAAACCGATGGCGCGACGTTAGACGATCATGAGACGGGTACCGGCCAGACGAAGAAATGGATAGAGAATCTAAGAAAAGGAACAAACCGATGGCGCGACGTTAGACGATCATGAGACGGGTACCGGCCAGACGAAGAAATGGATAGAGAATCTAAGAAAAGGAACAAACCGATGGCGCGACGTCAGACGATCATGAGACGGGTACCGGCAAGACGAAGAAATGGTGAGAGAATCTAAGAAAAGGAACAAACCGATGGCGCGACGTCAGACGATCAGGACACGGGTACCGGCAAGACGAAGAAATAGTGAGAGAATCTAAGAAAAGGAACAAACCGATGGCGCGACGTTAGACGATCATGAGACGAGTACCGGCAAGACGAAGAACTCGTGAGAGAATCTAAGAAAAGGAACAAACCGATGGCGCGACGTCAGACGATCAGGAGACGGGTCACGGCCAAACGAAGAAATAGTGAGAGAATCTAAGAAAAGGAACAAACTGATGGCGCGACGTTAGACGATCATGAGACAGGTACCGGCAAGACGAAGAAATCGTGAGAGAATCTAAGAAAAGGAACAAACCGATGGCGCGACGTCAGGCGATCATGAGACGGGTACCGGCAACACGAAGAAATGGTGAGAGAATCTAAGAAAAGGAACAAACCGATTGCGCGACGTCAGACGATCAGGAGACGGGTACCGGCCAGACGAAGAAATAGTGAGAGTATCTAAGAAAAGGAAAAAACCGATGCCGCGACTTCAGACGATCAGGAGACGGGTACCGGCCAGACGAAGAAATAGTGAGAGAATCTAAGAAAAGGAACAAACCGATGGCGCGACGTCAGACGATCATGAGACGGGTACCGGCAAGACGAAGAAATGGTGAGAGAATGTAAGAAAAGGAACAAACCGATGGTGCCACGTCAGACGATCATGAGACGGGTACCGGCCAGACGAAGAAATGGTGAGAGAATCTAAGAAAAGGAACAAACCGATGGCGCGACGTCAGACGATCATGAGACGGGTACCGGCAAGACGAAGAAATTGTGAGAGAATCTAAGAAAAGGAACAAACCGATGGCGCGACGTCAGACGATCATGAGACGGGTACCGGCAAGACGAAGAAATGGTGAGAGAATCTAAGAAAAGGAACAAACCGATGGCGCGACGTTAGACGATCATGAGACGGGTACCGGCCAGACGAAGAAATGGATAGAGAATCTAAGAAAAGGAACAAACCGATGGCGCGACGTTAGACGATCATGAGACGGGTACCGGCCAGACGAAGAAATGGATAGAGAATCTAAGAAAAGGAACAAACCGATGGCGCGACGTCAGACGATCATGAGACGGGTACCGGCAAGACGAAGAAATGGTGAGAGAATCTAAGAAAAGGAACAAACCGATGGCGCGACGTCAGACGATCAGGACACGGGTACCGGCAAGACGAAGAAATAGTGAGAGAATCTAAGAAAAGGAACAAACCGATGGCGCGACGTTAGACGATCATGAGACGAGTACCGGCAAGACGAAGAAATCGTGAGAGAATCTAAGAAAAGGAACAAACCGATGGCGCGACGTCAGACGATCAGGAGACGGGCCACGGCCAAACGAAGAAATAGTGAGAGAATCTAAGAAAAGGAACAAATCGATGGCGCGACGTCAAACGATCATGAGACGAGTACCGGCCAGACGAAGAAATAGTGAGAGAATCTAAGAAAAGGAACAAACCGATGGCGCGACGTCAGACGATCATGAGACGGGTCACGGCCAGACGAAGAAATAGTGAGAGAATCTAAGAAAAGGAACAAACTGATGGCGCGACGTTAGACGATCATGAGACAGGTACCGGCAAGACGAAGAAATAGTGAGAGAATCTAAGAAAAGGAACAAACCGATGGCGCGACGTCAGGCGATCATGAGACGGGTACCGGCAACACGAAGAAATGGTGAGAGAATCTAAGAAAAGGAACAAACCGATTGCGCGACGTCAGACGATCAGGAGACGGGTACCGGCCAGACGAAGAAATAGTGAGAGTATCTAAGAAAAGGAAAAAACCGATGCCGCGACTTCAGACGATCAGGAGACGGGTACCGGCCAGACGAAGAAATAGTGAGAGAATCTAAGAAAAGGAACAAACCGATGGCGCGACGTCAGACGATCATGAGACGGGTACCGGCAAGACGAAGAAATGGTGAGAGAATGTAAGAAAAGGAACAAACCGATGGTGCCACGTCAGACGATCATGAGACGGGTACCGGCCAGACGAAGAAATGGTGAGAGAATCTAAGAAAAGGAACAAACCGATGGCGCGACGTCAGACGATCATGAGACGGGTACCGGCAAGACGAAGAAATTGTGAGAGAATCTAAGAAAAGGAACAAACCGATGGCGCGACGTCAGACGATCATGAGACGGGTACCGGCAAGACGAAGAAATGGTGAGAGAATGTAAGAAAAGGAACAAACCGATGGTGCCACGTCAGACGATCATGAGACGGGTACCGGCCAGACGAAGAAATGGTGAGAGAATCTAAGAAAAGGAACAAACCGATGGCGCGACGTCAGACGATCATGAGACGGGTACCGGCAAGACGAAGAAATTGTGAGAGAATCTAAGAAAAGGAACAAACCGATGGCGCGACGTCAGACGATCATGAGACGGGTACCGGCAAGACGAAGAAATAGTGAGAGAATCTAAGAAAAGGAACAAACCGATGGCGCGACGTCAGACGATCATGAGACGAGTACCGGCCAGACGAAGAAATAGTGAGAGAATCTAAGAAAAGGAACAAACCGATGGCGCGACGTCAGACGATCATGAGACGGGTCACGGCCAGACGAAGAAATAGTGAGAGAATCTAAGAAAAGGAACAAACTGATGGCGCGACGTTAGACGATCATGAGACGGGTACCGGCAAGACGAAGAAATCGTGAGAGAATCTAAGAAAAGGAACAAACCGATGGCGCGACGTCAGGCGATCATGAGACGGGTACCGGCAAGACGAAGAAATGGTGAGAGAATCTAAGAAAAGGAACAAACCGATGGCGCGACTTCAGACGATCAGGAGACGGGTCACGGCCAGACGAAGAAATAGTGAGAGAATCTAAGAAAAGGAACAAACCGATGGCGCGACGTCAGACGATCATGAGACGAGTACCGGCGAGACGAAGAAATAGTGAGAGAATCTAAGAAAAGGAACAAACAGATGGCGCGACGTCAGACGATCATGAGACGGGTACCGGCCAGACGAAGAAATGGTGAGAGAATCTAAGAAAAGGAACAAACCGATGGCGCGACGTTAGACGATCATGAGACGGGTACCGGCCAGACGAAGAAATGGATAGAGAATCTAAGAAAAGGAACAAACCGATGGCGCGACGTCAGACGATCATGAGACGGGTACCGGCAAGACGAAGAAATGGTGAGAGAATCTAAGAAAACAAACAAACCGATGGCGCGACGTCAGACGATCATGAGAAGGGTACCGGCAAGACGAAGAAATGGTGAGAGAATCTAAGAAAAGGAACAAACCGATGGCGCGACGTTAGACGATCATGAGACGGGTACCGGCCAGACGAAGAAATGGATAGAGAATCTAAGAAAAGGAACAAACCGATGGCGCGACGTCAGACGATCATGAGACGGGTACCGGCAAGACGAAGAAATGGTGAGAGAATCTAAGAAA
Organism: Sepiola atlantica; assembly: GCA_963556195.1. Lineage (NCBI taxonomy): Eukaryota > Metazoa > Mollusca > Cephalopoda > Sepiida > Sepiolidae > Sepiola > Sepiola atlantica. The sequence continues at coordinate 73,993,920 of OY744515.1, forward strand.
AGGAACAAACCGATGGCGCGACGTCAGACGATCAGGAGACGGGTACCGGCAAGACGAAGAAATAGTGAGAGAATCTAAGAAAAGGAACAAACTGATGGCGCGACGTTAGACGATCATGAGACGAGTACCGGCAAGACGAAGAAATCGTGAGAGAATCTAAGAAAAGGAACAAACCGATGGCGCGACGTCAGACGATCAGGAGACGGGTCACGGCCAAACGAAGAAATAGTGAGAGAATCTAAGAAAAGGAACAAATCGATGGCGCGACGTCAAACGATCATGAGACGAGTACCGGCCAGACGAAGAAATAGTGAGAGAATCTAAGAAAAGGAACAAACCGATGGCGCGACGTCAGACGATCATGAGACGGGTCACGGCCAGACGAAGAAATAGTGAGAGAATCTAAGAAAAGGAACAAACTGATGGCGCGACGTTAGACGATCATGAGACGGGTACCGGCAAGACGAAGAAATCGTGAGAGAATCTTAGAAAAGGAACAAACCGATGGCGCGACGTCAGGCGATCATGAGACGGGTACCGGCAACACGAAGAAATGGTGAGAGAATCTAAGAAAAGGAACAAACCGATTGCGCGACTTTAGACGATCAGGAGACGGGTACCGGCAAGACGAAGAAATAGTGAGAGAATCTAAGAAAAGGAACAAACCGATGGCGAGACGTCAGACGATCATGAGACGAGTACCGGCCAGACGAAGAAATAGTGAGAGAATCTAAGAAAAGGAACAAACCGATGGCGCGACGTCAGACGATCATGAGACGGGTCACGGCCAGACGAAGAAATAGTGAGAGAATCTAAGAAAAGGAACAAACTGATGGCGCGACGTTAGACGATCATGAGACGGGTACCGGCAAGACGAAGAAATCGTGAGAGAATCTAAGAAAAGGAACAAACCGATGGCGCGACGTCAGGCGATCATGAGACGGGTACCGGCAAAACGAAGAAATGGTGAGAGAATCTAAGAAAAGGAACAAACCGATGGCGCGACTTCAGACGATCAGGAGACGGGTCACGGCCAGACGAAGAAATAGTGAGAGAATCTAAGAAAAGGAACAAACCGATGGCGCGACGTCAGACAGTCATGAGACGAGTACCGGCGAGACGAAGAAATAGTGAGAGAATCTAAGAAAAGGAACAAACCGATGGCGCGACGTCAGACGATCATGAGACGGGTACCGGCCAGACAGAGAAATGGTGAGAGAATCTAAGAAAAAGAAACAAACCGATGGCGCGACGTTAGACGATCATGAGACGGGTACCGGCCAGACGAAGAAATGGTGAGAGAATCTAAGAAAAGGAACAAACCGATGGCGCGACGTCAGACGATCATGAGACGGGTACCGGCAAGACGAAGAAATGGTGAGAGAATCTAAGAAAATAAACAAACCGATGGCGCGACGTCAGACGATCATGGGAAGGGTACCGGCTAGACGAAGAAATGGTGAGAGAATCTAAGAAAAGGAACAAACCGATGGCGCGACGTTAGACGATCATGAGACGGGTACCGGCCAGACGAAGAAATGGATAGAGAATCTAAGAAAAGGAACAAACCGATGGCGCGACGTCAGACGATCATGAGACGGGTACCGGCAAGACGAAGAAATGGTGAGAGAATCTAAGAAAAGGAACAAACCGATGGCGCGACGTCAGACGATCAGGAGACGGGTACCGGCAAGACGAAGAAATAGTGAGAGAATCTAAGAAAAGGAACAAACTGATGGCGCGACGTTAGACGATCATGAGACGAGTACCGGCAAGACGAAGAAATCGTGAGAGAATCTAAGAAAAGGAACAAACCGATGGCGCGACGTCAGGCGATCATGAGACGGGTACCGGCAACACGAAGAAATGGTGAGAGAATCTAAGAAAAGGAACAAACCGATGGCGCGACGTCAGACGATCATGAGACGGGTACCGGCAAGACGAAGAAATGGTGAGAGAATCTAAGAAAACAAACAAACCGATGGCGCGACGTCAGACGAACATGAGACGGGTACCGGCAAGACGAAGAAATGGTGAGAGAATCTAAGAAAAGGAACAAACCGATGGCGCGACGTTAGACGATCATGAGACGGGTACCGGCCAGACGAAGAAATGGATAGAGAATCTAAGAAAAGGAACAAACCGATGGCGCGACGTTAGACGATCATGAGACGGGTACCGGCCAGACGAAGAAATGGATAGAGAATCTAAGAAAAGGAACAAACCGATGGCGCGACGTCAGACGATCAGGAGACGGGTCACGGCCAAACGAAGAAATAGTGAGAGAATCTAAGAAAAGGAACAAATCGATGGCGCGACGTCAAACGATCATGAGACGAGTACCGGCCAGACGAAGAAATAGTGAGAGAATCTAAGAAAAGGAACAAACCGATGGCGCGACGTCAGACGATCATGAGACGGGTCACGGCCAGACGAAGAAATAGTGAGAGAATCTAAGAAAAGGAACAAACTGATGGCGCGACGTTAGACGATCATGAGACGGGTACCGGCAAGACGAAGAAATCGTGAGAGAATCTAAGAAAAGGAACAAACCGATGGCGCGACGTCAGGCGATCATGAGACGGGTACCGGCAACACGAAGAAATGGTGAGAGAATCTAAGAAAAGGAACAAACCGATGGCGCGACGTCAGACGATCATGAGACGGGTACCGGCAAGACGAAGAAATGGTGAGAGAATCTAAGAAAACAAACAAACCGATGGCGCGACGTCAGACGAACATGAGACGGGTACCGGCAAGACGAAGAAATGGTGAGAGAATCTAAGAAAAGGAACAAACCGATGGCGCGACGTTAGACGATCATGAGACGGGTACCGGCCAGACGAAGAAATGGATAGAGAATCTAAGAAAAGGAACAAACCGATGGCGCGACGTTAGACGATCATGAGACGGGTACCGGCCAGACGAAGAAATGGATAGAGAATCTAAGAAAAGGAACAAACCGATGGCGCGACGTCAGACGATCATGAGACGGGTACCGGCAAGACGAAGAAATGGTGAGAGAATCTAAGAAAAGGAACAAACCGATGGCGCGACGTCAGACGATCAGGAGACGGGTACCAGCAAGACGAAGAAATAGTGAGAGAATCTAAGAAAAGGAACAAACCGATGGCGCGACGTTAGACGATCATGAGACGAGTACCGGCAAGACGAAGAAATCGTGAGAGAATCTAAGAAAAGGAACAAACCGATGGCGCGACGTCAGACGATCAGGAGACGGGTCACGGCCAAACGAAGAAATAGTGAGAGAATCTAAGAAAAGGAACAAACTGATGGCGCGACGTTAGACGATCATGAGACAGGTACCGGCAAGACGAAGAAAACGTGAGAGAATCTAAGAAAAGGAACAAACCGATGGCGCGACGTCAGGCGATCATGAGACGGGTACCGGCAACACGAAGAAATGGTGAGAGAATCTAAGAAAAGGAACAAACCGATTGCGCGACGTCAGACGATCATGAGACGGGTACCGGCAAGACGAAGAAATGGTGAGAGAATCTAAGAAAATGGAACAAACCGATGGCGCGACGTCAGACGATCATGAGACGGGTACCGGCAAGACGAAGAAATGGTGAGAGAATGTAAGAAAAGGAACAAACCGATGGTGCCACGTCAGACGATCATGAGACGGGTACCGGCCAGACGAAGAAATGGTGAGAGAATCTAAGAAAAGGAACAAACCGATGGCGCGACGTCAGACGATCATGAGACGGGTACCGGCAAGACGAAGAAATTGTGAGAGAATCTAAGAAAAGGAACAAACCGATGGCGCGACGTCAGACGATCATGAGACGGGTACCGGCAAGACGAAGAAATAGTGAGAGAATCTAAGAAAAGGAACAAACCGATGGCGCGACGTCAGACGATCATGAGACGAGTACCGGCCAGACGAAGAAATAGTGAGAGAATCTAAGAAAAGGAACAAACCGATGGCGCGACGTCAGACGATCATGAGACGGGTCACGGCCAGACGAAGAAATAGTGAGAGAATCTAAGAAAAGTTACAAACTGATGGCGCGACGTTAGACGATCATGAGACGGGTACCGGCAAGACGAAGAAATCGTGAGAGAATCTAAGAAAAGGAACAAACCGATGGCGCGACGTCAGGCGATCATGAGACGGGTACCGGCAAGACGAAGAAATGGTGAGAGAATCTAAGAAAAGGAACAAACCGATGGGGCGACTGCAGACGATCAGGAGACGGGTCATGGCCAGATGAAGAAATAGTGAGAGAATCTAAGAAAAGGAACAAACCGATGGCGCGACGTCAGACGATCATGAGACGAGTACCGGCGAGACGAAGAAATAGTGAGAGAATCTAAGAAAAGGAACAAACCGATGGCGCGACGTCAGACGATCATGAGACGGGTCACGGCCAGACGAAGAAATAGTGAGAGAATCTAAGAAAAGGAACAAACCGATGGCGCGACGTCAGACGATCATAAGACGGGTCACGGCCAGACGAAGAAATGGATAGAGAATCTAAGAAAAGGAACAAACCGATGGCGCGACGTCAGACGATCATGAGACGGGTACCGGCCAGACGAAGAAATGGTGAGAGAATCTAAGAAAAGGAACAAACCGATGGCGCGACGTTAGACGATCATGAGACAGGTACCGGCCAGACGAATAAATGGTGAGAGAATCTAAGAAAAGGAACAAACCGATGGCGCGACGTCAGACGATCATGAGACGGGTCACGGCCAGACGAAGAAATAGTGAGAGAATCTAAGAAAAGGAACAAACCGATGGCGCGACGTCAGGCGATCATGAGACGGGTACCGGCAACACGAAGAAATGGTGAGAGAATCTAAGAAAAGGAACAAACCGATTGCGCGACGTCAGACGATCAGGAGACGGGTACCGGCCAGACGAAGAAATAGTGAGAGTATCTAAGAAAAGGAAAAAACCGATGCCGCGACTTCAGACGATCAGAAGACGGGTACCGGCCAGACGAAGAAATAGTGAGAGAATCTAAGAAAAGGAACAAACCGATGGCGCGACTTCAGACGATCAGGAGACGGGTCACGGCCAGACGAAGAAATAGTGAGAGAATCTAAGAAAAGGAACAAACCGATGGCGTGACGTCAGACGATCAGGAAACGGGTACCGGCCAGACGAAGAAATAGTGAGAGAATCTAAGAAATAGAACAAACCGATGGCGCGACGTCAGACGATCATGAGACGGGTACCGGCCAGACGAAGAAATAGTGAGAGAATCTAAGAAAAGGAACAAACCGATGGCGCGACGTCAGACGATCATGAGACGGGTACCGGCAAGACGAAGAAATGGTGAGAGAATGTAAGAAAAGGAACAAACCGATGGTGCCACGTCAGACGATCATGAGACGGGTACCGGCCAGACGAAGTAATGGTGAGAGAATCTAAGAAAAGGAACAAACCGATGGCGCGACGTCAGACGACAATGAGACGGGTACCGGCAAGACGAAGAAATTGTGAGAGAATCTAAGAAAAGGAACAAACCGATGGCGCGACGTCAGACGATCATGAGACGGGTACCGGCAAGACGAAGAAATGGTGAGAGAATGTAAGAAAAGGAACAAACCGATGGTGCCACGTCAGACGATCATGAGACGGGTACCGGCCAGACGAAGAAATGGATAGAGAATCTAAGAAAAGGAACAAACCGATGGCGCGACGTCAGACGATCATGAGACGGGTACCGGCAAGACGAAGAAATTGTGAGAGAATCTAAGAAAAGGAACAAACCGATGGCGCGACGTCAGACGATCATGAGACGGGTACCGGCAAGACGAAGAAATAGTGAGAGAATCTAAGAAAAGGAACAAACCGATGGCGCGACGTCAGACGATCATGAGACGAGTACCGGCCAGACGAAGAAATAGTGAGAGAATCTAAGAAAAGGAACAAACCGATGGCGCGACGTCAGACGATCATGAGACGGGTCACGGCCAGACGAAGAAATAGTGAGAGAATCTAAGAAAAGGAACAAACTGATGGCGCGACGTTAGACGATCATGAGACGGGTACCGGCAAGACGAAGAAATGGTGAGAGAATCTAAGAAAATAAACAAACCGATGGCGCGACGTCAGGCGATCATGAGACGGGTACCGGCAAGACGAAGAAATGGTGAGAGAATCTAAGAAAAGGAACAAACCGATGGCGCGACTTCAGACGATCAGGAGACGGGTCACGGCCAGACGAAGAAATAGTTAGAGAATCTAAGAAAAGGAACAAACCGATGGCGCGACGTCAGACGATCATGAGACGAGTACCGGCGAGACGAAGAAATAGTGAGAGAATCTAAGAAAAGGAACAAACCGATGGCGCGACGTCAGACGATCATGAGACGGGTCACGGCCAGACGAAGAAATAGTGAGAGAATCTAAGAAAAGGAACAAACCGATGGCGCGACGTCAGACGATCATAAGACGGGTCACGGCCAGACGAAGAAATGGATAGAGAATCTAAGAAAAGGAACAAACCGATGGCGCGACGTCAGACGATCATGAGACGGGTACCGGCCAGACGAAGAAATGGTGAGAGAATCTAAGAAAAGGAACAAACCGATGGCGCGACGTTAGACGATCATGAGACGGGTACCGGCCAGACGAAGAAATGGTGAGAGAATCTAAGAAAAGGAACAAACCGATGGCGCGACGTCAGACGATCATGAGACGGGTACCGGCAAGACGAAGAAATGGTGAGAGAATCTAAGAAAACAAACAAACCGATGCCGCGACGTCAGACGATCATGAGAAGGGTACCGGCAAGACGAAGAAATGGTGAGAGAATCTAAGAAAAGGAACAAACCGATGGCGCGACGTTAGACGATCATGAGACGGGTACCGGCCAGACGAAGAAATGGATAGAGAATCTAAGAAAAGGAACAAACCGATGGCGCGACGTCAGACGATCATGAGACGGGTACCGGCAAGACGAAGAAATGGTGAGAGAATCTAAGAAAAGGAACAAACCGATGGCGCGACGTCAGACGATCAGGAGACGGGTACCGGCAAGACGAAGAAATAGTGAGAGAATCTAAGAAAAGGAACAAACCGATGGCGCGACGTTAGACGATCATGAGACGAGTACCGGCAAGACGAAGAAATCGTGAGAGAATCTAAGAAAAGGAACAAACCGATGGCGCGACGTCAGACGATCAGGAGACGGGTCACGGCCAAACGAAGAAATAGTGAGAGAATCTAAGAAAAGGAACAAATCGATGGCGCGACGTCAAACGATCATGAGACGAGTACCGGCCAGACGAAGAAATAGTGAGAGAATCTAAGAAAAGGAACAAACCGATGGCGCGACGTCAGACGATCATGAGACGGGTCACGGCCAGACGAAGAAATAGTGAGAGAATCTAAGAAAAGGAACAAACCGATGGCGCGACGTCAGACGATCATGAGACGGGTCACGGCCAGACGAAGAAATGGATAGAGAATCTAAGAAAAGGAACAAACCGATGGCGCGACGTCAGACGATCATGAGACGGGTACCGGCCAGACGAAGAAATGGTGAGAGAATCTAAGAAAAGGAACAAACCGATGGCGCGACGTCAGACGATCAGGAGACAGGTCACGGCCAGACGAAGAAATGGTGAACGAGGAAGAAATTAAGAATACTGCCAGGTCAATTATGAAATATTGTATTAAAATAACAAAATCGATGGGATGCATTTTAAAAGACACACCCACACACATTGATTCTTCGTTAAGGGAGTCTCCACAGCCACATCGGCACACGCGGCCAAGTAAAATGCTATGTAAACATGCTTGACAATTAAGAACAAGTTCTGAAAACGCTTCTAAACTTTCGTATTTCGAGAATAGTTTAAGAGACTTTTTGTAACGATCAGTTTGAGTGATATCGTTACATATATGGATTTGGTGCATATGAACGATGGTTCCACGGAACAACCCGCGGGGCCCAGCAAATAAGACGAGAAGGCGTCGGGCAGTCGACGGGAAAGACAGGGAGAGGAGAGAGGGAGAGAGACACAACGTCAAATTGTGAGTAAACACTTCGTTTTGTGTTTTTATTGCCGTGAGCTTTAAGGTCGAAAGAATAAGAATAGACTGTTACATTAATAAGAGGAATTAAAATAACTAGAAAGTGGAAAATCAAACAATGAACAGTCAATGACTTTTGGGAGACTTGTATTTTTAAAGAAAAAAAGATAACGTAATTTTGAATGACCTTAAAGTTTGGAGTAATGTTAGAAAAATACAGACAGATTTTGACAAGGCTGATGTTCCGTTACACAATGAACAGTAATAGTAAAAAGGAAAAAAGATGATTGCTCACATACATTATAATTGTTTGAACATAAAGTTGTAAGTTATTAGAAAGAAAAAGAGAATAGTTTTTCAATTGTCGCACGCGTATTTTTTGAGAATTGTTTCGACGAAAAAGTTCATTGTGTTTTTTGTTATGTTTTCTGTTTTATTAAATATATTCTTGGTCGACATGGGAAGGGGAGATTGCGAGCAGATAAAAGAGAAAAAGAAGAGAGGGTTGGTCAGGTGTTTCGTGTTGATTTTCAATTATTCTTGTATTTGTTTGTTAATGTGGAAAAGAGAAAGAGGGAGTAGGAGAAAGAAAAAAGAGAGAGGAGAGAAAGAAAAGGAAAAGGTGAGAGAAAGAGAGTAGAAGGGAAAGGGGAACCCCTGTTGTCTGCGCTGAGCAGAAATGACATACTTTTTTGTTTTGACTACGCCTTTTTTGTGCGACCATGGGACCTTTTGAAGTGGAGAATGTTGTCGTTGGATCAGTCAGCTTTATTTTTCTGAATGAAGAAATAAATGAATGGTCAGACGATATCTCAACCCGTTGGTGAGAGCCTGATGATGGTGGAATGTGTTAAATGCTGTATTTCTTTGATTCTTGTTGTTGTTTATTGTGTGCCATTGATTCTTTTTTAGTTTGTTGAAACAATGGACATATACTAGTTGTTATAATATTAATACGGAAACAAACAGCCTTACACCGGGTATCTTCGAAACCGGTGCTAAGGAGTGTGGAAGAAACAAAAGATAAATAAATACAGAAAACACATACTCGTGTTCTGCCAATCGACATGCATCTTGTTTCCTTTTCATTGTACAGCTCTTGATATGACTAATATCGGATTAAGGCCTTTACCAAGCATCCGGTAAGCCTAAATTATATCAATATCTACTTTATTTCGCTTTACAGATTATTAGAAAGAAAGCCCCACGTGCGTTCGCCCTAGTAAACAACATGGTGTCAGAAGTGGGATCATAGCTGCACCATCGTCATCAACGTAAAGGTTTTCCAAGCTAACGAAGTTTCTGTTCTTGAATTGGTTCTGTTTTGTTACAATTTCTTTTTCCTGAATTTGTTTGGATTGGTTTAAACTGCTCCGGTTCGGATCCTAAAAGCATTTTGTGATTAAAACTTCGTCACCTATCCACAAGCATCATGGATACTCCCGGCTCCAAAATATCTCGATTTTAGTCAAGAAAACCTAGTTGAGGCCTAGAAGCGTTGAAAGGAGGAACTGAATCTCTATCTGATGGCCACCGAATATTACAGGAAGCTCGGAAATGTCCAGACCTCAGTTTTGATGACATGCATAGGGCCGAAAGGACGAGATATCTACTTCCAGTTCATTTCAGTGGAAGATAAGCTTGATATCGAAAATGCCATACAGCAGTTTGATGCATATTGTCAGCCTCGAAAATATCTGACGATACTAAGACACAAATTTCTTACTAGCAAGCAAGTAAATTGACAAAAGTTGAATGACTTTGCCACAGTACTTCATCAACGTGCCACAGACTAACGGACTCCTTAATTAAAGACGTTCCCATTATTGGGACAAACGATCTCCATACTAGGAAACGCCTGTTGAGAGAGCATGACATTACGCTGAACCAAGCAATCCAGGCTGGTTAAGCGGCAGAAGAAACGAGAAGCCAGACCAAGGAACTAGCAAGTACAGAAGGACATGATGCAGACGTGGCAGCTATCACGCACAGACTCAAAAGGAGAGAAATTTCTCCTGATCGCAACTCACCCAAATGGGACCCAACATATGACAGGCAACGACAGATCAACTCCTGCAAATTCTATGCTGGTTCACACTCACATGGCTAGTGCCCAGCATATAACACGCGATGCACACACTGCAATCGCAAAGGACATTTTTCCAGCTGCTGCTCCGAAGGACAATCCACCGAGTAGAAGCATACTCGGATTCAATCCCGGACCTATCTGACAATTAAGTTCATCGTTGCTGATTCACAACCAGTTCTAGGTGCCACCACCTGCAAGAAACTCAGTTTGATTAAGCATATTTTTCAGATTGATAGAAATCTTCCAGCTCTTCTAAAAAAAAAAATCAATACTGCTTTGGTGCACTCTGGACTCTCCAAATACTCACCACAACAATTGACCCTTCTGTCCCACCTGTGATTAACCCTCCAAGGACAATTCCCTTTGCACTGCAAGACAAACTAAAAGTGGAACTCCACAGAATGACAAAAATGGGAATCATCAAGTTGGTCAGCGAACCTACAGAATGGGTAAACTCACTTGTGATCGTGGAGAAACCCAACGGATCCCTGCGCATCTGTCTTGATCTATGCAACCCGACAGGTATCCCATCAAGTTCTGGTGCTTTTCCCGTGTTAAAGAAATTTAATGGTGTTTTTGTCTCATCTACGCTGGGATCAATCATCATCTTCTCGACGATCTCTTTTTGAGGGAGACTATCAATAACCAGATCATGTATTTCAGATGGATTATCAAGTAGATCCATAAAATGCTCTGCTCATCGCTTGATGATGGGCTTAGCATCGTTAAAGAGAATAGAACCAGGTTTAGACTTCACGGGTACCATAGGTGGAAGCTGTGGATCAAAAGGTTGTCTGATTTTGTTATATACAGCTTTCGAATCCTTTTAGACATAAGCTGCCTGGATTTCCACGGACATTTTGACCCACCACCTGTTCTTCATTTGACGTGTCTCACGCTGCAGTTTTAATTTCACTTCTTTGAAAGACTTGTCTGCAATTACTTTGGCTGGTTCATGTGAACACGGATATATCTCAAGAGCCTTGTTTTTCTCTTCCAAAAGATTGGTGATTGTAGAAGCATTTTCATCAAACCAATCCCTATGTTTGGTCTACCTACAGCCAAGAACTTCAGCTCCTTTGGTATATACCTGTGACTTGAACTGCTCCCAGGTTCTGTCAATTGTGATATTGTCAAATGAGGTCCTGAGAGTTTCACGTACTTCCTTATTTTGTAATTAGGAGATTTAGACATTTTTACTCCATTGGCTCTGATCTTATTCCTTATACACATCTTACGTTTGTGATCAGTGCCACAGTCTGTACCCCGCATAACTCTTACTCTACATGTGATCAGGCTTATACATTATGACATAATCTAGAATATGCCCGTGTTAGGATCTAGGATGTATCCATATTACTATGTGAATGGATTTTTGTTGGTAAAAGGTATTACATACCGCAAGTTTATATTCATTGCACAATTGAAGAAGAAGAATACCATTATCATTTGCCTTACCAAGGCAGTATTTTCTTCACATATCCCAGGTGTTGTGATCACATCCAACCCGTGTATTAAATTCTCCAAGTAACAAAATCTTATTTGCTTATGGTATACCTTTGATATAATTCTTTAGAACATCATTATGACATCCTGACTACTATCTAAAGTAGGGGCATATACTGAGATGACTGACGCATAACGATCTCAAGGTAAAGATACCTTCAGTGATATGATTCGATCATTAATTCCACAAGGTTGCTCTAACTGGGATGTAATCCTTGTCCTGATAGCTAAACAAACTCCCCTTTCCCTTCTTACTCCCTTGGATTTGCCTTTCCAAAAGAAAGTGTATCCTACACCATTTTCATTCTTTTTTACAAACTCAACGTTTGAGAGGTAAAGGAACACTTTAATAGAACACTCGGGTATCTATGTATCTCATATAGAGATCAAGTGGAAAGGGGCCCCTTGATTTCTGAGAACTTACACTGAAGTAGTCCATATATAATGAGTTGAAAATTAAAATTCATATCTTTTTATCCCCAAATAGATGAGTGACTTCATTGTATAAACTATAAACCAAATGCAAACAATTATTTAGAAATGTTTGTTTATTTTTTTTGTTTATCTTGAGGGATACACAACACCGGTATGATGAGAGAGAGTGAGAGAGAGAGAGAGAGATCGTTTCAAAAGCCATTGATAGTTATTCTGATTCTGTCTGTCTCCACAACTAAATTAAACAACATCAAACTTTGTAAGTATCCATCACAAGAAAATGTCTATAGAATTTAGATATTCTGAATTTTATAATTATTTAATCTCAGAAACAGAATTCAAAGAATTAGAGTTGTAGCCTATTGTTATTCTATCATCTTGAAAAGAATGGAGTGATTTTTGACAGTTTTTAAATCGTTTTTGTTACCTTTCATAGAATCTGTAATGTCTTTATGACTGATATGTTGGCATTACTTGCAGGGGGGGGGGAAGAAGCAGACAGTAACGCCTTACACAACAGTCAGTAAATCTCATTTCTGTCAGTTATTATCAATGTCACAAATGGATGACCAAAAGTTTAATTTTCACTACATATTGCCTTTATTCTCTACAATGATGAAAATGCGACTGAAACGCATAAAATCATTTGTGAGATAGAGTTTGTGCATGCAACATGTATGCCTAGTCCAAATATTGCATAAAGAAAGCCGCAAGTTTGAGTGGAGAGAATAAGTGACGAGTTTGGGTTAACATTGACCTTAATGACCGGAAGTAATGTGACCACATGATTTCCAGAGAAAAGGAATTCTTCTCCTTTCTGGCAAAACACTCAAGCAAGGCAGACACGAAAATTCGTCGTCACCAAAAAAGCCAGTAAGGGTGGGGATGGGAGCACAATGTTAATTAAATTGTGTGCGGCACCAGATCATGTTTAATAGTATCCCCCTCACTCTTTGATGATAAAGCCTATGTTTTAAAGAATCCCCCCTCACTCTCTCTGATGCTGTAGCCCATGTTTTAAAGTATCCCCTTCGCTATTTCTGATGATGTAGCCCATGTTTTAAAGTATCCCTCCTCTCACTCTGATGCTGTAGCCCATGTTTTAAAGTATCCCTTCTCTCTCTCTCTGATGCTGTAGCCCATGTTTTAAAGTATCTCTTCTCTCTCTCTCTGATGCTGTAGCCCATGTTTTAAAGTATCCCTCCTCTCTCTCTGATGCTGTAGCCCATGTTTTAAAGTATCCCCTCACTATCTTTCGCTATCTCTCTCTGATTTCCTATAATTGTCTCTTTTGTCTGAACTAAATAATAAATAGTACCTTCTTACAGAACTGGTCTTCTATTTTCTGTGGTCTCCACAGAGTCACATTGTCATCTGAGAATCATCCTATACCAATTTTCCAATCAGGCAGTTGTCCCAAGCTTTTTCTCCTGGTTCAGAAAAAAGAGGAACATTTTTAAAACTTCGTGTTTATGACGACATAAGTCCTAACTGGCGTCTAATTGCATTTCCCAACCTTATGCTTACCCTAACCTCATGTAGAAAATATAGTTTTTACATTATCTTCACACACTCGCATTTAAATATTGCCACGTTAATGTTTATCTTTTACATCATGAATAGCATAAATATAGTATAAATATAGTATAAATATAGTATAAATATAGTATGACCAGAATTTCAGTCATTGTTTTATGGTCGTTTTCATTTCCATTTCATTTTTTTATCAAATTCTAAATTATTTTGAAACAGAAAACTTTCAGTCTGTATATGCTTAATAAAGTGATACATTACTGAAATCTAAATGTGAATTAATAACAAATGAAACAAATGGTTTTACCTTGAATTACCATGGATTCTCCTAATATGAATTCAACTGGGTTCTTATTTTGTTTGATAGAGCTGTCAAATATATCTCCATTCTCAAAGTAACCCTGTGGAAATAAAAGGGAAACATTTACCAATCAATACAACCAATTTTCCAGTGGAATAGAAATAAATAAATATATTTCTTGAAATTACAAAATAAAAAAAATTAAAATATGAAATTTATGTTATTCATTTCTTTTTTATTTCAGGAGAAGAATGAAAATATTTAATTTAATAAACTTGATTATCTGGCAAAATGTAAATCTGGAAAACTGAAAAATAAAATGAAATAAATGAAAAAGTAATAAATATTGTTCTATTCTTCTAATATATATATATATATATATATATATATATATATATATATATATGTGTGTGTGTGGGGGGTAAGGTACACGATAATTAATGAAAATGACCTTTTTCACACACACACACACTATATATATATATATATATATATATATACAAGCTCTATTGCTCTAGTATATGTATACTAGAAGAATATTCGTCTCAGGACGAATAAAATTAATTCCACTTTTATGTCCACTTGCAAAGATTGAAATCAAGATATAATGATATCAAACCTTAAGTCTAGAATCCTTATTCTAATTTTGATAAAAATCCATCGCATAATTTTATTAATGTGAGAAATTTTACATGTATTTTCAAGCACACAAGATAACATTGATTTCTTTGATTTCATTTCTATTTATCAAAACAAAACTATTAGACTATAAAGTATTTAAAACCTCTTTTAATTATTACTTGTGGAAATATCCTGTTCTTCAAAAAAATAAAAATTGTTTCAGTCTAGAAGGATTTCTTCTTAAGCGGAATAAAAAGCAATTTATTCAGCTATAATTGAACAAACGAATTCTGTTATTTTTAACAATGTTTGCATAAATGAGAAAATATATATACAAATTATTCATTTAAAGACTATACGTTACATACTTCAGAGATGTACCATGGTTTCATTGAGATAGGCTGACCTCTTATTTTTGTTAAAAGGTCGTTAGAGCCCAATTCAAATCATCGGCGACTCACAAAATAAAAACAAATCGCAGAATGGAGTTCAAAGATCACCGTTTTCCGGCGAGTTCACTTAAGTGTCCTTTTTTGAAAATGTGCTGAGTCTGTATGAACATCAAAACTGAGGTCTTCAAACAATGTCCTCACAGAAGAAAGTTTCTACTAGCGAAATGGACTAACAACGAAAATACATAACTCACTTCTATATGACGAGAGTAGAGCATGGTGTCGTCAGCAAATATACCCATCTTAGACACAATGTCATCAGGGAGTTCGTTTATGAAAAGCAAGAACAATAAAGGTCCAAGGATTTATCCCTGGGGTAAACCTGCATTTATGTCATGTTGTTTGGATGAATGGCCATCGAGGACAACCTGGATCTTTCTTTTGGATAAGAAAGATCTAATTATATTAAATATTCGTCCAGTAATACCATATGAATTAATCTTTATGCCAGACCTTGGCAAAGGCTTTGGATATATCAAGCGTTACTGCCCTAGCTTCACCTGCTTTGTCCAGTGTATGGTATATGCGTTCAGATATGACCGTTAGGATATCCGTGCTTGCCTAAATTCATACTGATGATCAGAAAGAAGTTTAGCATTAACGAGGTTAAGGATTCAAAGATATTATCTCTAGAATTCTTGAAGACTGGTACCACAATTTTCCAGCTATCAGGGAAGAAGATCGGCAAGGCATTTGTTGTAGGGTTTGGAGAAGACAGAGGCCAGTTCAGCAAAGCATTTCTTTATTACTATTACTGGTATAAGATTTGGCCCACATCCTTTGGAGGTGTCAAGGTTTTTATGATGTCTCCAACATGAGAGGGGATGATGATCAGGTCATCAAGTGTGGCTTCAGTCTGCAATGGGAAATTTGGGAGTTCAAAGTGGAGTTTAAGGCAAAAAACGCTCGGCAAGTAGTTCATCATTGTGGTTGGATAGCGGGGGGATTGTTTATTGCCTATAGAAGCTTTTGCAGAGATTTCTGTGACTAAATGCATTTTCTGGTCATCTCTGTATACATTCTCTTTGCTTCATCCATTACAGTCTTACAATGATTTCTTGACATTATAAGTTTATATCTATTAGTAGTTGACTTATGGCGGTTGAATTGCCGGAATGCTTGCTGCTTTTGAGCAATAACAGCTGTACGGTTGAACCATTGTGGGCAGTGTGCCTTGCTGTAGAATTTTTGCATGGGAACATGTGCTTCAATGCCTGATTTGACCCATTGACTAATTTGTGCAGTGATCAGCATAGGGCGTCTCTGATATGTTCTCTGATGGATTTCCAATCAGCCCGCTTATACTATCTCGTCGTTTTGAGCAACAGCTCATCAGCTTTGTGGTGAAATCCTAGGGTGATATCGATCATTACCACAAGGTGATCAGTGTCTCCGAGCAACTTATGGGCATTCGTCACATAAGTCTAGGGCAGTGATGTCAGAAATAGGTCGAGAAGTGAGGCTTACTGGTCAACACGATCAGGGAGGCGGGTCGGTAAAGTTACAGTCTGTTAGAGGCAGTGCGCTATGGAGAAACTATGTGGAGTTACCAGCTGTGTCTGTATAGCTGGAGAATCCAAGCCATTCACAGTGATCTACCTTTATACATGTATTTGGGCACTAGAGTCAAGAGAGTTCTGTATCTATGCTTTCATAGACAGAGTTAAGCAGGGCACAGTCCTGGATCGAAGGAGAACGGTATAAGAAATATAAGTAACTAACGCTCTGCTGTAAGGTTAATCTAAAGCACATGTAGGCTTGATCATCTGATTCTAGTTTGTGTTTTCTTGTCAAGGGAGGGTGTATCGAACATAAACTCCTATCCTTATATTTGTCAGAGTCTTTACGGTAGAATCGGAGCTATTTAGTCATGTCAAAATGTTGTGAGGAGATTGAGAATCGTAGGTTTGTTTCACTTAGTGCTAGGATATCCGGAGAGTTTACTAGGAGAAAGGTGTCTACGTCATTTATGTTAGTTCCAAATCCCCGGATATTTCTGAATGCCTGCCTCAAAGATGTAGGCGAAGATGTTTTGTGGTATGTGTCTAGTTTAGATTGTAGTGTTTGAAAGCTCTCACAAAGAGGAAAGTTCCTCTGCTCAGTTTGTAAAAAGGGAATCAAGTGCAATTCAATTTATTGTGGTACCTGTAAGCATTGGGGACACAAGAAGTGCAGTCGAATTGCTGGTAAGTTGGGAGAGGATAACCAGTTTGTGTGCAAGAGTTTTAAGACAATGGAGATGGATGCGAACTCAAATGTGGAGAAAGTATATCTGGGTGGCAAAGGTTATCGAGAAGTTTTGTTACTTTAGTGATACAATTGGAGCATAGGGTAGAGCAAGTGTTAGTGTGATTGCAAGAGTTAAGAGTGGATGGATTAAATTCAGGGAATTTCTGACATTACTAACCAAGGGATGAGTCTATTAGGCATGTGTATGCAGTGTGATGAAGTCAGCTGGTCAGTGAGAGTTGAGATGTGTTGCATGGAAAGAAATTATATAAGAATGATACGATGGATCTGTAATGTGAGTCATAAAGACAGGCTTAGATCTGATGACCTCAGATAAAGATTACATCTTGACAGTATAGAGAGATGTGTGCAGAACAGGAGACTTTGATGGTATGGGCACATTGAAATAATGGATGAGAGTTGTTGGGTTAGTAGATGCAGAACAGATGAGGCAGCAGGTTCAGTTAAGGAAAACATAGGAGTAAGTGATAAAGACCCGGCCAAAGAGAAAGAGTGTTAAATAAAGACCTAGCCAGAGATAGGTTAGTTTGGAATTTAATTTCTAAAAGTTGTCAAATGCATGCCATCATGTAAAACAGACGTTAAACCGATGATGATGATGATGATGATGATGATGATGATGATGATGATGATGATGATGATGATGATGACTGCTGCGACTGCTGGTGCTGCTTCTGATGTATGTGTACACATTCAGATGCAGTTTCATGTCATATCACAACTGATTCTATTGAAACACATAAACAGAACCCTGACAGGTATTACCACTTTGCATCAGAGTGTATCTAGGAGTATTGATTTACTCCTCTCCAGGAGTTAGACACAAGGCCAGTTTTTATCTTACTCCCACAAGTAAGATGTGACCCAAGGTCGGGTCGGGAAAGTGGGGTTTAAAAATTGCCTGGGCAGTCCCGTCGGCATTCCCCGGTACGGGCGCCTCAGGCAGTAACCAATAAACTTACTCCTCCTCAAAGAGGGGAGGCAAAGCCTGGGAAGGTGGACCTCCTAGAACTGCACAGGACAGACCCATAGGCCGGCATAAATCAAGCCTCGAAAGCCAAGACAATACCAGTCTATGTGGTGCAGTATCCATCGGAACAGATACTACACTTTGAACTTAGCCAAAAGGCCAAGAGCAAGTGGGAGTAATATCAACGAAGAACTTAATCCTAAAGTTTCCTAAAGCTCCCAAATTAAGGCTTCACCACGAATGTCAGGTGAAGGATTTTCGCATGACATTGGTAGCTCTCCGGACAATCAGGTAATTTTGAAAGTTTCATATGTATTCAAATTCTTATTAAATCCCAATAGTTTACATTTAAAATCCATAATATTTTCAGGGACCTACCAGAAACGGCCCTTCTTAGAGACCCAAGAGTCTTGATTTGAGACGTAAATGTTGTAGACATTGTCAGATGGAAATGGGTATAAATTTAGTACAGCCGCTATTTTCTATTAGCATTCTATATTGTCATCTAGTTGCAATATTATAGTATACTTTAAAAACATAAATGTACTTTCTTATTTACATCACATTTTTAGTTGAACTATCAAGTACATTTTTACACTTTACATTAGTACATTTTTACACTTTACATTAGTACATTTTTACACTTTACATTAGTACATTTTTACACTTTACATTAGTACATTTTTACACTTTACATTAGTACATTTTACACTTTACATTAGTACATTTTTACACTTTACATTAGTACATTTTTACACTTTACATTAGTACATTTTTACACTTTACATTAGTACATTTTACACTTTACATTAGTACATTTTTACACTTTACATTAGTACATTTTTACACTTTACATTAGTACATTTTTACACTTTACATTAGTACATTTTTACACTTTACATTAGTACATTTTACACTTTACATTAGTACATTTTACACTTTACATTAGTACATTTTTACACTTTACATTAGTACATTTTTACACTTTACATTAGTACATTTTACACTTTACATTAGTACATTTTACACTTTACATTAGTACATTTTTACACTTTACATTAGTACATTTTTACACTTTACATTAGTACATTTTTACACTTTACATTAGTACATTTTACACTTTACATTAGTACATTTTACACTTTACATTAGTACATTTTTACACTTTACATTAGTACATTTTTACACTTTACATTAGTACATTTTTACACTTTACATTAGTACATTTTTACACTTTACATTAGTACATTTTTACACTTTACATTAGTACATTTTTACACTTTACATTAGTACATTTTTACACTTTACATTAGTACATTTATACACTTTACGTATGGGTCGCAGTAAAATTGAAAAATATATTTATTTAAAGAATTGCTTTGATTATCAATCAATGCCAAAGTTAAGAAATTATAAATTTATTAATATTAAAATATATTAGATATTATTTATAGAATTATATATTTAATAATATCACAATATATTAGATATTATTTATAGAAATTATATATTTAATAATATCACAATATATTAGATTTTATTTATAGAAATTACATATTTAATAATATCACAATATATTAGATATTATTTATAGAAATTATATATTTAATAATATAACAAATACTAACTCAATGGATCTTATTTAAGCATAAATTATCTCTCTCCGCGTTTCATAAAATTTGGTCGAATTGCAGAATGAGTACGTAGATGTACACCTACCTGCTGCAGTGCATTATTTGTTACTACTACTACTATTATTATTATTATTAATAATAATAATAATGATTTCTATCGACAGATACTCCAAAGTGTTCATAATAGTAAATAAATACATAAATACTTTCGGCCAAGGGTGCACAATTGTTTTTGTAATGTTATTCCTTAGGAATTTGCTAAACAGAAACGTGTAAGTGTAGTAGGAAGCTCACTCCAAAACATTTACTGTGGTCGTCGTGTAGTGACAAAGAGGATATGTTTTTCACGATCATTAAACAGGGACTACAGCTTGCAAAATTAATTAAAAAAGAGGGTCAAATTGTGACGCATTGGAAGCCACTCTTCGTGCAAACAGATTGATGCATTTCAATGTTGGCTATATCAAATAAAGTGTCAAAGGTTGCAAAATGGGTTGCACATGTAAATTATGTTATCAGCGGTATTACAAGGGGTATTAATTAGTTGAGGCTACAATTCTGAGACATACTAAATGTCAAAATAACCGATATAAACTGAAATTATGTTTCATTTTATGTGTGAATAAAGAGAACATAATTGCAAATCACATTTTAATTAGATCAATTGCTTTTGGCAAGATATTTAATGTTGAAGCATGGTACCTATTGTAAATAATTCATTGTATACGAGTTGTTGAATACAAGTTATTGCTTTACCTATATCTGTAGGAAAATCGTGAGTTCATACAATCTCTAACAATATTATTGTGTAAATGCACAATGGATCATATAGGATTTGACCTCGGCATGTCCTATTCTATAGTACAGGGTGACACCCCCCAATGCCACCCATAGAATCGTTTATAAAATTCACGATCCTTTCTGCAATCCAACCATATTTGGTACAAATAAACCTCAGTCTATGTCTGACTTTTTCACCAAGTTTCAGTTATGAATGTCCAACAGTCTTTGTTTTATTAGCGTTCAATGATGAATGCAGAATGAAAAAGGAAAGGGACAATGATGAAACAGTTGAATGTACATTTATTTTTCAATGCGATGGTTCGTGAAAGACAAATATAAGAAATAAGAGATAAAGAAATATTATAGATATAAAAGAGGTAAAAATATTATAGATATAAAAGAGGTAAAAATATTATAGATATAAAAGAGGTAAAATATTATAGATATAAAAGAGGTAAAATATTATAGATATAAAAGAGGTAAAAATATTATAGATATAAAAGAGGTAAAAATATTATAGATATAAAAGAGGTAAAATATTATAGATATAAAAGAGGTAAAATATTATAGATATAAAAGAGGTAAAAATATTATAGATATAAAAGAGGTAAAAATATTATAGATATAAAAGAGGTAAAAATATTATAGATATAAAAGAGGTAAAATATTATAGATATAAAAGAGGTAAAATATTATAGATATAAAAGAGGTAAAAATATTATAGATATAAAAGAGGTAAAAATATTATAGATATAAAAGAGGTAAAAATATTATAGATATAAAAGAGGTAAAAATATTATAAATATAAAAGAGGTAAAAATATTATAGATATAAAAGAGGTAAAAATATTATAGATATAAAAGAGGTAAAAATATTATAGATATAAAAGAGGTAAAAATATTATAAATATAAAAGAGGTAAAAATATTATAAATATAAAAGAGGTAAAAATCACAGATGGAAAGCTATGTTAATATCAGCATTAATTTTCAGAAAGAAAACCGGAAATGTGAGTATTGCCAGGTTAAGGTTAGGGTCAGGGTTAGGAAAATGTGAGTATTGCCAAGGTAAGCAAATAAAAAGAGATATGCGTGGGCGACTTATATGTGATATTTGTCAACTATAGATGCAACAAGTAAAGAATGACCATGCAAAGATGGTGAGTTGTCTGGGAGTCTGAGAAGCCACTATGACCATGGTTTATAAGGCGTCTCACAAGGTAAGGGCGTTGTAGTTGTGAAAAGCATACTATGATTAAGAGCCAAGAAAGTGACTTCGTCTAGTTTTTAAATCCCCCATGTGAGTGAAATTATATTTTAATTTTCAGAAGCTGAGAGTGTCTTCTCTGGTTGGCCAGTACAACTCAGAGGAGATAACTTTGATATGGTTCAGGGGAAATGACTCCTGAATATTTTGAGCTAACACTCACATGAATAATTGGAAAACTAGAAAGTGCAGTATTGTTTCCATGGTGGGGCGATTGTAAAGATGTAGCCTATATTTTGTGAAAAGTGAATTCTGAATTGAAAAATGGGATTAAATTAATTGTAGAATTATTTTTTGTGTTGCTGTTTAAGTAAAAACCAATATATTAACTGAGGGAAGGAATTATTATAATATTCAAATAATCATTACATTTTGCCACCATTTTGATAAAAAAAAAAGAATTATTCATGGGAACACTTGAAGAACTAATGAAATAAAATTTTAATTTCATGTAAATTTTTTTTTGAAATCTTTTTTATTGAAATATACTTGCAAAGTATGACACATGATCTTTTTATTTTGGGGCTGCTCAATGCCTTATCAGCACTCAGAGTAAGGTAAAAATAAATAGCAGAGTCAGTTCTCGGCATTCCCTCACAATTGAGAATGCATCAAACAATAAACAATTAAGCTTTTGAGCAACAGCAGAACAGGAATATTCATGTGAGTGGGTCTCATTTCTTTGGGCTATGCACTAACACCAACAGGCATTAATACGTAATGAGATTTACTGGTCACCCCACTAGGCCATGATATGACACGAGGTCGAGTTTATTGGCACTCATGTATTCACTCACAATTGACAACATTTCAGACAATGAAGGAGATACTGCCAGGAACTGGGTCTAATTTTAAGAATACACATCACACCAAAAGGCATTGTTTCATTAACCACATGCTGGTGTGATAGTAGAGTTAGGAGTAGATAGAGTAAGCTCAGGCAACTCTGCCATTACTAACTAGCAGAGAATTACCACTGTCCACCAAGGAAAGAGTCTATCAGGAATGTGTTCGAAGTAAAATCCGACCAGTTCGGGTTTAGGATATGTGTTGGATGGAGAAAAATGATATGAGAATGATATGATTGTCATGTATCTTATGTGAATCTTAATGTGAATCTTAAAGACAAACCTAGATCTGATGACCTCAGAGAAAAATTAAATCTGAACAGTATAGAGAGATGTGTATAGAATAGAAGACTTCGATAGTCTGGTCATGTTGAAAGAATAGATTAGAGTTTTTGGATTAGTTGATGTTGAATAGTTGAGGTAACAGGGTCAGTTGGTAGGGAAAGGCTAAGGAAAACATTGGAGAAAGTGATAAGGATGGACTTATTAGAAAAATGGATAAATAAAAACCAACATTAGTTTGGGTTAATTTCTAAAAGCCGTCATGTTGGCAGCATGTAAAATGGACGTTAAACTGATGATGATGATGATGATGATGATGATGATGATGATGATGATGATGATGATGATGATGATGATGATGATCCCATCAAATTATCACAGGGTAAATTATTTCTAGGAAAATGTTTCATTTTGGATTAAAGTGAAAACTCGTAATTGAAATTGACAAAAGAACAAAAAACTTCTTTGTCATCCGATTCTTGGGGCAGCTCCTGTGTATGTCCGAATGATGCAGCAGTCTAGGAAAACCACAAGATATCACATAATCAGTCTATTTTGTAACATAAGTGATTCCGAAAAAACAAAAATCAATAAACGAGATATCTAAACTAAACTGTTCCTTTGCTCTGCCATTGATTGGAAAAATAAATGTAACTTCTTTTTGCAGAGTTAAACTGAAACTTACCATTTGTGTTTTCAACAAGTAATCTGTAAATGGAATCATCGTCTTAGATACAAACAGATGAGAAACAAACATTTTTCATTATAATTGTTTTATTTAGAAAACAAAATTAGAAGTTCTTTTTTGAATATGTTTTTAATTTGTTTAGTTTTTAATGCGAAAATAACCAACAAACAGATCGTTGGTAATAAGTCTTTTATTTGATTTTATTAATAAGAAAATGGTAGAAAGCACTTGCTGATGAACCGAGTGTTGGGTGGTGGGCTGATGAAGATGTTGAGTAGGAGGCTGATGAGAGGGCTTGTGAGGAGATGAAGTAGAAGTAGGAGGGGAATAGAGGAGGAGGTGTAGTTAAGGAGAGGAAGAAAGAGGTGAAGGTAGGGAGGAGGAGGGGTTGAGGGAGGGGAGGAAGGTTCGGCTTCAAACAGAAACTTGCCAATCTTAGAAAACATTTCAATTAAAAACTTTAAAATAATTATTCTCCTCAACCTTGTTTTTAAGCAGCACGACATTTTATATGAATAACAGAAGAAATCGGAAGGCCACAGAGAAAATAAATACAGCAAAAGGAAAGTGTGGGGGGGGGGATAGGAAATGGGGGAATTTTTGTGGTTGGCAGGTTCTCTTGGAATGATAGAACAGAGAACAAAAATATCTTCATTTTCAGAAAGAAAATGAAAAATCTATTTATAGATTTGTAATTAAAATTTTGCTGAGAAAAAGAAAAAAGAGAGAAAAAGACAGAACATAAAATGTTAAAAGGAATTTTCAAATATTTTATAGTCAAACATATGGCAAGAAAAAATAGTTTAAAACAATAAGAACAATTTGTTTTGTTATTATTGTCTTTATTTCTTCGATGAATTCTTGTTATCGATGTGTTTTGTCTATTTTAAGGCTCCAATAAAGTGTGGAAAAGTCGGCCCCGTAAAAAATGTTATTCATTTAATAACATTTTTACGGGGCCGACTATTCTGCTTGTTTGGACATGTCTTATTGTAATTAGTAATCTCATTTCAATTTTTAATGATAATAAGAATATTTAAAAATACTAGAAAAAATAAATATATAAAAATGAAAACATATAGATATTATTATTTTTTATATATTAAAACCGTTAAAATATTATTGGCTCATATAGTCGAAGTTTCGGTCAGTGAGAACTTCCTCAGGGTATAGTATGTTGAAAGGGCCTCCAATTCACACCCAACTAATCTAACTTTACCTAAGCATCATTTACAGGATGTTTTCAAAATGGTGGTAAATTATGTAGAGTGGTGGGAAGCAAATTTATGAATAAGTGAAAAGAATTGTTTTAAAAATTACACTTTCAAGTTTTCACATTCTAGCAACAGTTTTATGATGATATAATGAATATTCGTATGTCTACACACACATATGCCAGTATCCTATCCTTATCTATATAAAGTTTGTTATGTGTGTATGTTTATATATTTGTATCCACAAGATTCACTCCTAAACTAATTCACCCATCATTATGAATTTTGGAACACGACTGCTAGGCTTAAGGGGTTTAATTTAGGCTATATTTAGTTCAGTCTTATGCAGAAGGGGCAAAAAGGGAGTGAAAGCCTTTCGTGAATATTCAGATAGCTCACCTTTTTGTGTCATTTGAACAATAGTTATTAGACATCAATTAGAAATCAGTTTTTTAAGCATTTTAAATGTTTTTTGTTCCAACTTCTATTTTGTAACTTTTGTAGTAATTGTAGTCATTTTTTGGTATTTCTTTTAAGTGACAAATAGATTTTTTTTAAATGTTTTTGGTTCCAACTTCTATTTTGTAACTTTTCCTAATTGTAGTCATTTTTTGGTATTTCTTTTAAGTGACAAATAGATTTTTTTTAAATGTTTTTGGTTCCAACTTCTATTTTGTAACTTTTCCTAATTGTAGTCATTTTTTGGTATTTCTTTTAAGTGACAAATAGATTTTTTTTAAATGTTTTTGGTTCCAACTTCTATTTTGTAACTTTTGTAGTAATTGTAGTCATTTTTTGGTATTTCTTTTAAGTGACAAATAGATTTTTTTTAAATGTTTTTGGTTCCAACTTCTATTTTGTAACTTTTGTAGTAATTGTAGTCATTTTTTGGTATTTCTTTTAAGTGACAAATAGATTTTTTTTAAATGTTTTTGGTTCCAACTTCTATTTTGTAACTTTTGTAGTAATTGTAGTCATTTTTTGGTATTTCTTTTAAGTGACAAATAGATTTTTTTTAAATGTTTTTGGTTCCAACTTCTATTTTGTAACTTTTCCTAATTGTAGTCATTTTTTGGTATTTCTTTTAAGTGACAAATAGATTTTTTTTAAATGTTTTTGGTTCCAACTTCTATTTTGTAACTTTTGTAGTAATTGTAGTCATTTTTTGGTATTTCTTTTAAGTGACAAATAGATTTTTTTTAAATGTTTTTGGTTCCAACTTCTATTTTGTAACTTTTGTAGTAATTGTAGTCATTTTTTGGTATTTCTTTTAAGTGACAAATAGATTTTTTTTAAATGTTTTTGGTTCCAACTTCTATTTTGTAACTTTTCCTAATTGTAGTCATTTTTTGGTATTTCTTTTAAGTGACAAATAGATTTTTTTTAAATGTTTTTGGTTCCAACTTCTATTTTGTAACTTTTGTAGTAATTGTAGTCATTTTTTGGTATTTCTTTTAAGTGACAAATAGATTTTTTTTAAATGTTTTTGGTTCCAACTTCTATTTTGTAACTTTTGTAGTAATTGTAGTCATTTTTTGGTATTTCTTTTAAGTGACAAATAGATTTTTTTTAAATGTTTTTGGTTCCAACTTCTATTTTGTAACTTTTGTAGTAATTGTAGTCATTTTTTGGTATTTCTTTTAAGTGACAAATAGATTTTTTTTAAATGTTTTTGGTTCCAACTTCTATTTTGTAACTTTTGTAGTAATTGTAGTCATTTTTTGGTATTTCTTTTAAGTGACAAATAGATTTTTTTTAAATGTTTTTGGTTCCAACTTCTATTTTGTAACTTTTCCTAATTGTAGTCATTTTTTGGTATTTCTTTTAAGTGACAAATAGATTTTTTTTAAATGTTTTTGGTTCCAACTTCTATTTTGTAACTTTTCCTAATTGTAGTCATTTTTTGGTATTTCTTTTAAGTGACAAATAGATTTTTTTTTAATTTCAAAATTTTAAAAAAGATTCCAATTTTATTTTAAAAAGAAAATTTAAAAATTTAGTGATAAAGTGATCAAGTGATAAAAGTTTAATGACGAAGTCACTAAATCTTTGAGTCACTAAATCAAGTCACAAATCAGTGAATTTGCCTCAGTCATCACTTTTTCTGTTTACGTGAGTTGACTATTTCTACTGTAGAAAAAATATTTTGAGTTTTTTATGTCATTCTTGTGTTAATCAAAATACCAATATCCAAAAAATTGCTAACAAAAACCATTGCATATGTCTGCCATTTTAGCAACCTTGTGATTAAGTGTGATTTTATTATTGTACATTTAATTTTTCAAATCTCAATTCCAGCTTCAATACTTTAAGAGTTAATTCCACTTAATAAAAATACCCTTAAATTAAGCTACAGTTGTGGCAAAAACCTAGAAAAATGTATTAAAAAAACATAACAATAACATTTTAAATGGCAATAAAAATACTAAATTAAAAGATAGAAAAATTAAGACTTGTAACTGCATACACAAAACAGAATTTCCCCTGCAACAAAATTGCCAAATAACCCAAATAGTCTACCAGGCCACAATTTTAACCAAAGAAACCCCAACACAGAAAAATACTACATAGGCATGGCTGGTAACACTTTCAAAGAAAGATATACCGGCCATAAATGCTCATTCAATAATTCTGAATGCAAAATAGAACTTCACTCTCTCTCTACCACTGGGAACTAGCCGATAATAATCAATCACCAACAGTGATTTGGAACACTATTGGAAGGATCAGTACCCGCAGTTCCCTAAATTCACCATGTTACTTATGCCTAAGTGAAAAACTGGAGACAATTAGATTTAGTGATAGAGGTAAACTTCTAAACAAAAAACAAGAAACCTCAATTAACTATAAGCACAACAGAGAACACCTTCTTAGTAATTTAAATATAACGTCTTTGATCAATGTAAATAGAGTAAACACTAAAACAATAAAATAAAATAAAAATAAAATCCATTGACTCTTACTAAACCCATCTGTAGTATCTACTAAATACCTTAGAATGAATTACCCCACACTATGCAATACAAAAACACGGCAACACTAGTGCCACTATTATGATATAGAACTTATCTATCCACAAACAGACAAACATAGTTATACATTTATATATCATATATTATACCATAATCGGTATAATTATGATAATTATATTTACATTTATTTTTCCATTACTATTATTAGAATTAAAATACATTACTATTACCATTAACACTATCAACAACTGCGAATAAGTATTATTATTATTACTATTATCATTATTACTACCATTATTATTATTACTATTACCATTATTATTATTATTAGTAGTAGTATTATTATTATTATTATTATTACTATTACTTTCTATTACTGTTAAAATTATTATTATTATTACTATGATTATTTTCATCATCAGTAATAACTACCATTATTATTATTATTATTATTATTATTATTATTATTATTATTATTATTATTATTATTATTATTATTATCATCATCATTACCCTTATTACTATTATCACGGTCATCATCATGGTCATAATCGTCTTCATTATTATTTCCACTATAATTATGATTAATATTATTACTATATTATTATTATTGTTATCATTATTAGCAATTTTATCATTATTATTATTACAATTATTACCACTACAACCTATTATTACTAGTATTTTTATATTATTATTATCAGTAGTATTAGTATTAGTATTATTATTATCAATACTATTATTATTATTATCTTTATTAATATTCATTTTTATTATCATTATTATTATTATTATTTTATTATTAATTACTAGAGAGTACCTTCCTATTTAAATGATTGTGATAATTATGATTCCAATTTCTAAAATCTATTCCATCTGTTTAATTTAACTAAAAAAAATTATTATTATTATTTACTCACTAGGAATTATCACACTGGTCATCGTCAGTGATCGCCCACTGCCAACAACCTGTGGTATTCCCTGGAGTCTGAGTGACAACAAGTCTCCTCAGACTTCCAGTATGCTCCATCTCTTTTCGTTCATCACCGCTGATGACCTTGCGGTATCGCAACAGCCAGGTACCACCGATTTCCCGCTGATAAGGGCCATTGGTCCCCTCTGGGGCCCGAGTGGCAACAAGCCTCCCCAAGGTCCCAGAGCTGTCCGCGCTCTTCCAGTGGAGGTCTGGTTTGCGCTTTCCCTCCTCGATCCTCTGTCCATAATTTTTGTGGCATCAGCCTATGCTTGCGCCTCTCTCGTGCGGTTGTATTTTCCCCGGTTCTGTTGTCTTGTGCTTCCATGTGTTTGTTCCCATTCGTTGCTTATGTGGGTTGGTTTCCGCATTCGAGGACATTTCTCAGGATTGTAGCTGTTTTGATCATTACTGTCCTTTGTATGATCTCAGTTATCCCTTTGATTCCTATTTCTCCTAGTCTTTTCTCCATGTTTTTGGGGACTGTTCCTAGTGCTCCTATGATTATTGGTGTTATACTGACTTTCTTCATGTTCCATATTCCTTTCAATTCTCTGGCAAGTTCAGTATATTTGCTTCTTTTTTCCGTCTCTTTGATCTTCACTCTGTGTCTGCTGGAACGGCAAAGCCTACGATTTTGCAGGATTTTTCTTTCTTGTTGATTATTATCATATTCGGTCTCCTAGCTGTTATGGGTTTGTCTGTTTGTACATTCATATCCCATATGATTTTGTGTTTTTCGTTTTCTAGTACAGTTTCTGGTTTGTGTTTGTACCGTTTTTTTTAATTATTATTATTATTATTATCATCTTATTTTTTATTTTTTATTTTTATTATCATTATTGGTAGTAGCGTTGTCGTTAGTATTATTATTGTTATTAGTTTTTATAATTATTTCTATTACTGGTGCTACTAAAACCATCATTACATCACGTTAGTAAACTTTAATAATGTTTAAATTATATTGGTTATTTGATTTATTCAAATTATTCAAATTATTTAAATTCTTATATCCCATGATTCCCAGCCGTCCTTGACTAAAAATCAATAAAATTAATACAACAAAAAATTAATAAAATTAGTGAATTAATAACAGAAATAAATTTTAGAAATTAAAAAAAAAATAAAACAGTGGAGTAAAGAAAATAAAATAAAATTGTAAATTAAAAAAAATAACCTAACAGGAAGAAATTTTAAAACCCAGACATAAACGTTCACCTGACACAGTTTTGAAATATGTCTGCCTGTAGACATAGATGTCAACCTGACATTTTGACACATCTAGACTTTAGCTAAAATGATTTCTCTTTTCTCCCCCTCCCTCTCTTCTTTCCTATCCTCAACAAGTATATTTTGTTTTATTGCCATGGTTGTTTGCCACATCTTTATATGGACAGCCATGATTTTCTTAATGACCGAATGGATCTTATATAATTCAAGAAGCCATGTGTGAGACACACTATCATATGCCTTTTAGTAATCGACCCATGCCATGTTTCTCTGCCTCTTCTTACAGTCCTTGATCAACAACTGGTCTTTGGTGCCAAAACACTTCCATCCTGCATCCTGCTTGTTCTTTATCAAAATACGCTCCAGAAGAGAAGTGTTCATAGATGGTGCCTGCAACCATACCAGTGAAGAATTTATAGGGTGTAGAGTGTCTCGCTCGTTTTGCACATGAGAGTTGTATCATCTTTTACTAGCCATGCTGGTATGGCCACCTCACCCCTCAACAGCCTCGTGAAGCAACTACTATAATGCATATGAAGTGCTGTTAGTTGCTTAAGCCATGAATTGGGTATGTTGTCTATGCCAATTTTTTGTGATTCTGAAATTGATCCGACTTCTGTTTTATTATTCCATTTCTGCCTTGCTTTCATTATTTCGAGCTTTATCTATGATCTACTTGGCCTTTTGATTGCATGGTTTACTCATTCTCAAAAAGAGGCCTCCAGTAGTATTCTAGCTCTTGCTTTTTTTAAAATTAATATTCTTATCTTTCCGTTTTTGCTGGGGATGGGGCATCCTACCGGATGCCAGTCATTCACCTGCTATTTCAGACACTCCAGCCTAGAGATCTTTTAAGATTCTAACCGTCCCTT
This sequence comes from Sepiola atlantica, assembly GCA_963556195.1. Taxonomy (NCBI): domain Eukaryota; kingdom Metazoa; phylum Mollusca; class Cephalopoda; order Sepiida; family Sepiolidae; genus Sepiola; species Sepiola atlantica. The sequence goes on from OY744515.1 coordinate 74,024,861, forward strand.
TAAGTGCAATTGGTAATATTTTTCTTGCACTCGGTTCACTGTGTATACTTGCCAGATAGCTTTTGAAATTCTTTTTCATTAGTCCTGTTACTCCTATAATTACTGGTATGATGGAGATCTTACTGAGATTCCAGTTTCTTTTCATGTCGTACATAAGACCTTGGTATGTCGTAATCTTTTCCCTTTCAGCTCTGCTTAACCCTGCATCATTAGGGACACTGACTTCAACTAGGGTTGCTAATTTCTCCCTTTTGTCCCATATCACGATGTCAGGTATAACAGCTCCATTTTCTAGATATGTAGCTGTAGGGATTGCATAGTCATAGTGAATGGTGTATAAATTATTTCCTACTGTTCTTTCTGGTATATGCTCGCAGGACTTGCTGCTACACTGGATATTCAACTTTCTACATACAGTCCAGTGAAGATATTTACACACTCCGTTGTTTCGCATTGTATAATAGCCATCTCCCAGGAGAAATTTACAACTGGATGTCAGGTGGCTCACACTCTCTATTTCTGTGTGGCAGAACCTGCACTTGTTATTGTTGCTGAGACAATAAAGGCATTGGTCATCAAGCCTTGATCTTGAGCGGCCATTATCATTCTCTCCTGATCATAGTGGAGAGATCCCCTTTTCAGCCAGTCTACAGAGCCTTCCTTATCTACATATTCCTGGGATAATTCACTATTGTTCTAATGACTCTGGTTTCTTGGTGTTGGCGTATTATCATAAGGTTTGGGTTCTGTAAGCTCATCAGATATTGGCTGATGCTCACAATAGTGGCTTGATGTTGATGGTCAATTTCTCCTGCTCCTCTTGGCAGATACAGACTTGGTAGACACTGGTGTCTGTACATTACTCTGTACAGTGTCAACATTTTCTCGTTTTAGTGTCTAGTGCGTTAATATCCTTTTGTGGCCAATCAATAATGCCAAGGCTGTATGTTATCACTGGCATGGCTAATTGGTTAATAGCAGTTACTTTGTTTTTGTTTGTCAGTTGTGTTTTGCAAATTTTTCTAACACGGCATATATATTCTCTGCCAATTTTTTCTCTCATCTTGGCATGTTGAACTGAATCGTTTTCTTCTTTGCCAATATATTTGTTCCTACTCTTCAAGATCTTTTGACGTCAGTATCTTCATCAAGCTGTATGTTTTTTCGTTTAGATCTTCTTCCCAGCTCGTAGGGAGTACTTGGCACATTTGTCCAGGCCAAACTTAATTCCAATATCTTTGGAGAAGGTATGGACAATCTGCAAGAGTCGGCTTAAGTCAGCATCTGAACTGGCATACAGCTTGGAGTCATACATGAAAAGCAGGTGGTTGACTCTTTTGTTTGGGTCTTGTTTTACGTCGTGGCTCAGGTTGTAGGCACTCCGACTTGTTCAGTAATTTACTTAGCGGATCTAACGCCTGGCGAAAGAGTAGAGGAGATAAGCTATCGCCTATTAAGATTCCTCTTTGGATCTTGACGTCATCCAACATATCCCTCACGGAGCTGAATCAAGTCACATACACTGCAGGACTTTACCTTGTTAGGAAAACTCTCCCTCAATTCAAAAAGCAATGAGAGTCCAGAGCACGAGCCACAACACCACCGTGGAAACTCAAGCTCCAGAAACAACTTTACCTTTGCAGGAAGGAAGTCTCTCAAATCAAACAATTCCTTGCTGCCCCTACAGTGCAGAGACGGCTCAAGAACACCATCTGCAGACTCAGTTTTAAATACAAAAAAATGTCGAAGAAATTGAAAACGTTGCGAAGGAACTTGAAGGCAGAATCCCAGCACTTGCCAAAAGAATTCAAGAAAAGGATAACAAGCACAGGGCAAAAGTTCAGAACAGACAGTTAAAAATAATACAAGACTATTCTACCGAAATTTGATCATGTGATTTTCCAAAGTTAAAATTTTCTCTTTTTCTTTTCTTTTCTCTCTTCTTCTCCCCCATTTCATTATTCCCAAATACCATTTGACAGACGTATCAAACTCTAATTCTTCCTGTTTGAGTAAAATCAATCATATACATAAAGCTCTATTTGATATTGAGCACTTTTTATAAGCCCGGTTGAAATTCTTTGGATTCCTATCCCGTGGATATTTACTTTACCTGGATATATATATATATATATATATATATATATATATATATATATAAATCGTCTTAAGTGTAATAGTTGGGCTATGAGAAATACTCTAAAGAAAAAGGATGTCAAATATATCAATCATGACTGTTGACGACTTGAGTCATTGTGGGAATATTATACGGTCCCCAAGAATGAACGGATTTAATTTGTAAAAGCGGAACTCTAGTCAATCAGTCGAAGCTGGTATCTGTCAGTATTAACTTTATTCATTTATTGGGATTAGTACTCGATATCCTGGTCGAGGATTGTGTAGCGCCAACACCTTTACCCAGAACTCACTTCCCCCGTGCCTGATACTTGCCAAACTCATTTTCTTATGCATATTGACTCTCATACAGAAAAGCACTTGAATGCCTACTAGACACCACCCTCGGGTGTCTTCGGTCTCTCTGTACAGGGGTTTGTCAGAGACTCTAACATGAGGATACTTTTTACTATTGTAAACCCTGACCAAATATTAAACAAAGAATGGTGTGCTGTCTCCTCAAGCCATCCAGCACGTCTCCCGAATTGCAAATGGGGGCACCCCCTCAATTAATAAAGGGCAGCTTCGAATAATGAATTAGAAGCCGTTGACAATGAGGAAATGAATGATAAAAATATGAATAAAAACAAAAATAAATACTGGCAGGCCGGCACCCAGGATAAAAAGGGCCCATCAACCCGTTCATACACCAGACGGGAAGATGTAAGCAATGGTGTGAACCTTCCTGCATCTGGAAATTGTGCTCCAGCCATGACAGAGGCCAACCAGGGTCAGCTATCAGGACTTGAGACAAAAGGTCCTGACCCCCTATCTCCATCAAATGCAACAACAACAAAATAAGAAACATAAGAGGATTAAAAGTCCAACCATGGACTATTGCACAAAAGAAGGTGCTATTGTTTTGCTACCACTACTCAAAGTTTGAAAAGTAGAGCAAAACATCCAATGATATTCTAGCTGATAAGATTCAAGAATCTACCCTCCTAGAAGAAAAAAATACAAGCATGAGCTTACAGAACCCAAACCTTATGATAATACGCCAACACCAAGAAACCAGAGTCATTAGAACAACCTCTATCACAAAACTGACCAATAATTTTGGACAAGACTGTCTTACAAATGAGGCAAAAACGAAAAACAAGCCTGCCACAATACAAACCCAGAAGAGCCGCCAGAAATACCCCAAAACCTTCCATTGCAGAAAACTGAAAGAATGAGCCAACCAACAACGTGCTAAATATTTCCTGGATGAAAAGTTGATGAAGACTCTGGAGACTGGCTGAAAAGTAGATCGCTCCACTATGATCAGGAGAGAATGATAATGGCTGTTCAAGATCAAAGCTTGACGACCAATGCTTTTAAGAAAATGAGTGGTTTCAGCAACGACGTTGTCGTCGTTGCTGAAACCACTCATTTTCTTAAAAGCATTGGTCATCAAGCTTTGATCTTGAACAGCCATTATCATTCTCTCCTGATCATAGGTTCTGCCACACAGAAGTGGAGAGTGACATCTAGTTGTAAGATTCTGCTGGAAGATGGCTACTATACCATGCGACACAACGGAGTGTGCAAATATCTTCACTGGACCATCTGTAAAAAGTTGAATATCCAGTGTAGCAAGAAGTCCTAAGAACATATACCAGAAAGAACAGTTGGAAAAAAGTCATGCACCATCCTCTACTACTATGCAATCCCTACAGCTACATATCTGGAAAACGGAGCTGTTAAACCTGTGATATGGGACAAAAGAGAGAAAGTAGCAACCCTAGTTGAAGTCAGTATCCCTAATGATGCTGGTTTAAACTGAGCTGAACATGAAAAGATAACGAAATACAAAGGTATTATGTACGACATGAAAAGAAACTGGAATTTCAGGAAGACCACCATCATTTCAGTAACTATAGGAGTAACTGGATTCATGAAAAAGAATTTCAAAAACTACCTAGCGGATATACCCGGTGAACTAAGTGCAAGAGAGATACAAACAATTTCACTTAAAATTTTAAAACGATCTTTTGGCAAGAGTGTCTTAAATAGCGGGTGAATGTCTGGCATCCCCAGAACAAAAAAGAAAATTGAAAAAAAAACTTTGTGTTTTCCTCTTTATTAGACATTCTGTAGATTATTTCTTGTGCTATCCAGCAACAACATGTAAGTCAAACCCCATTTTATTTCATAGCCTGTCTTCGTGTGTTTAAATGCGATCTTTGCTTGTCATATTAAAATAGTATTTAGATTCCATTCCCCATATTATACCTCATCTTTGTTTTATTCTTTGCATGTTTATTTTCTTTATCTCTGTGTAAATCAATATTTATATTTAAACTGTAACTTGTTTGTTTCGTGTTGTCTCTCGCTTGTTTGTTTGTTTTTCTCTCCGTACCCGGTATCTTGAACTCGAAAATCTCCTTCCCCATATTCTTTTCTTGGTATATTGGAACCCAGGAGCCATGCGCTAATTCTGGAGTTTTATATTTTTTCATTATCATTGTCACGTGTACGCTTTTGTAGTCGCAACGAAGATGACAAGATAAACAATAGAATGTTAGATTCCAGTAACCATGTCTTTATTCATTATTTCTAAAATCCAGTTCTTAACGGAGTGCTAACACTCCGTTAACTGGATCTTTTTGAAAATCTGACAAATGTTTATTGATACATGCTGTGGAGTTTTTGAAAATTAACATCTATCTTGAAAGTCTGACTATTAATGATATATATATATATATATATATATATATATATATATATATATATATATATATAAAGTTAATTCAACAAAAGATATAAAAGGCAACTAATATCTTTAATTAGTGAACATCCGGATAAAACTGAAGCTCAATATACTGGATAGAGCATTAATAGCATAATATAAAATGAAATAATAAAATAAGGTGCGAATCAAATTTTATTAGAATTCAATGTTCAGGCAAAGTACCTTAAAGTCCTTAACTCATGAGTTTTCAAAGAAAATTCTTCATCTCAGAGGACCATTACCGCAATGACATTACTGCAGATAATAAAATTTAACTTTGTAAATATATAAAAATATATATAAAAATACATAAAAGTATATAAAACATCAAATATATCAGCCCAAAACATACTTTTTTATTAAAGCTATACAGTCCACCTTACCCCTACACTTGATGAGCTGAAAGCCATTCTATCGGGAGCCAGTGTCTTTAGCAAGTTAGACCTCAATCAGGGCTACAACCAGTTGGAACTAGCTGAAGAGTCCCGATACATTACCACGTTCGCAACACACCTGGGCCTATATAGATACAAAAGACTATTCTTCGGTGTCAACTCCGCCAGTGAAATATTTCAGGAAGAGATTAGCCAAGCACTCGCAGGGATTGAGGGGGCCATCAACATCAGTGATGATATTTTTTGCTTTGGATCGGACCAGCAAGACCATGACCAAAACCTCCAGAAAGTATTTCAACGACTACGCGGAAAAGGCCTAACACTGAATAGCAGCAAATGTCAATACAACAAGAGGTCATTGGAATTCCTCGGACACACATTCGGTAATGAGGGCATCAGCCCAAGTAACTTTAAAATAAAAACAATCTTCGAATTACCAGACCCCAAAAACGCATCAGAAGTCAGAAGTTTGTTGGGGATGACTAACTTTTGCGGTGCACAATTCATTCCAGACTACGCAACCCTGACTTATGAACTACGTCAGTTAACAAAAAAAAACACGCAGTGGTCCTGGACTGAGCGCCACACTGAATGTTTAAAAAACCTCAAGGAGGCCTTGAGCAAAGCATGCTCACTTGCCTACTTCGATCCTAACAAACACACTGAAATATATACCGATGCCAGTCCTGTAGGCATATCTGCTGTATTATCACAAGACGGGCGGGTAGTACAATTTGCAAGCCGAGCACTATCCACAGTTGAACAAAGATACTCTCAAACAGAGCGGGAGGCACTCGCCATCACGTGGGCATGTGAACACTTTCATATATATATCTTTGGGGCCCCATTTACTGTTCATACAGATCATAAACCCTTAACATCAATTTTCAATAACACTCGCTCCCAACTATCAGCGCGCATCGAACGTTGGGTTTTGAGAACACAACCATACAATATGACTGTCACATACCGACCAGGTCATGACAACCCAGCTGACTACCTCAGCCGCCATCCAATACATCTACCTCCAAGCAACAGGGAGCAGAAAATAGCGGAGGAGTATATAAACTATATTCTCTCAACGTCAACCCCCAAAGCAATGACAATTGATGAAGTTGCAACGGAAACTGCAAAAGACAAGACACTCACTACAGTCATTCAAGCTATTCTCACCAACAAATGGCAAGGTGCCAATGACGGCATAAACAAAGCCACATTTCTCACCCTGCATGACAACCGTGATGAACTATCACTAGCACATGAGGACAGCATCATTCTGAAAGAGCATACGTAAAACCCAATAATCTGAGTGTGGGTGACACCGTCATTGTAAAAAGCGACCACACTTCAAAGGCACACACCCCCTATCAACCTAATCCATTAACCATAACAAAGAAAAAGGGATCCATGATTACTGCATCACACAAGGGCAACCAAATTACAAGAAATGCCAGCTTCTTCAAAAAAATCCCTAAGCCACTAAGTAACTTCACACACGACGTACCTGAATACTCCTCATCTGAAGATGAGGGACACACGCATGTGACAGCATCACCAAAATCTAAAAAACACCAGGGACAACACCCTTCAAACCTCAGACGCTCAGGCCGCACAAGACGGTCACCCAAAAGATTTGATTACTAAATGCTACAAATACCACTGTACATAATAATGCATAATTATCATTTTCTTTCACTTAGGTTGACAGATGTTTCCCTCGGACTCAGCAACGCAAACACTCCAGTCACATCACGCATGAACAAACTCTTCGATGAATAAAAAAAAAAAAAAAAAAAGAAGAAAAAAAAAGCATTGTAATGTCCTTAACAAATAAAGGGAGATTACCGCAGGTGTCACAGGAGTTACGGCCCCTGGCGACATCCGGTTTTTTCGCAGTCTGATATTCACCGAGCACCATCTTTGTTCGTTCTCTCTCTCGTTAATCCCCGTCCATCTTGCAACCCTGCCATAGTAATAACCGATATCTAGCAAGTATCGGTTACTTACTACTTGGACCATCACAGTTACGTTCGTAAAACAAACAAATATTAAACAATAACACGACGAGTAATGTTGTCCTGGCTGTCTCTCTCCCAGAGAAATGTTTTCTTGAAATAGAAAATAATCACTAATAATGTTTAAAAGTAAAACTTTATTTACTTTGAAAAAATCAAAATTCTCTTCCAAAAAAAAAAATAGAAAAAATATCGGGTCAAATTTTCCTCCCCTGGTTGTTAATGTAATGAAAATCAAAATTGTTTTAAAATAATTCAGGGATTTTTCTATTTCTATTTTATACCTCAGGAAACGAAAATTTACGTATAATCCTATGCTTCATCTGACATGTTCTCCTATAACCTTTAACACATCTCAAAATATTAGCGAGATTTTGTCAAATAGTATATTACGGTCTTACACTTAAAGTGACATCCCCACCCATATTGACGCGATCCTTTGACGCCCACCCCTATCCTTCGACCACTCATTGGCAGAATATAACGTTTATGAAAGAAGGTACATTTTCATTATGGAGCGCTGAAAAAGAGCCGCTCCTTTTTTATAGGAGTTTGAGCTGGAGCGGCTCCTTTTTGAAAATGGGGAGCGTGAGAGGAGCCAGCTCCAATTTTGGGCATTGGAGCAGGAGCGGGAGCAGCTCCAAAAGTAGTGGAGCGCGTAAAGCCATATATATATATATATATATATATATATATATATATATATATATATATATATATACTTTTCAATTTCATGGTGATTTATCATTCATATATCGTAATACGCTTACAGAAACATTTGGCGTTGAACTGCTGAACACAAGCAAATCAACACGTGCTCGCATTGGCCACAAATGCGTCTAGTAATGTAATTAATAGATATTCGGTTGGTTTCTGTTTGACCATTACTTTCGTCATTTATTTTCTTTATTAATGTCCGATACTTTTCCATAGTCGTTTGTTTCATAATGGATGTCACTTTTTATCAGCATGGACACATTTTAGCCTACTGGAGTCCGTGTTGACTTACATGTGTTCAGCAACGTCAAATGTTTCTGTGAGCATAATTATAAGAATAATAAATAACCAAACGAAATAATGATATACATATGAATAACCAAATAAAATAATGATATACATATGAATAACCAAATGAAATAATGATATACACATGAAAGCAAAGCTGAAAGTAAGGAAACATGCGTTTTTGTAATCGAGGAAGGTAGTGTTGTATGAGGTATTTTTCTGTAGATGCGCTTAAAAATGACGTTTCACCTGATTATAATTCTAAATCGACATTAAGATTTAAAATATTACCTCTTTGTTTTTACATCGGATTCTAGTGGAATAAAATGTGTTTAAATGTTATTCAGTAGTAATAATGTAGCGGGGAGCAGGAGAGGCAGTCGACTGCTGTGAACCGAGACACTTGTCCCCGGCGATCGAAGAGAAGACGTTTGGTTTGCTATTTGTACGGAAGGGAGCTGCGGCCCCGAACCCGGAAACGCCCACTTAAACAAGTTTAATTTAACTGTTTCAAAGTGAGGAAACGGCAGCGGGCGGTTTCGGCGTACTCATTAGCATATGTGAGATGTCGCTACTATAAGGAGCACGACGAAACGTGATTTTGGGAGATGCATCGCCCAATTACTCCTCAGTTATTCCCATTTTGAAAAGCGTTATTATTTGTTGGCTTGTTACCTTGTTGTCATTTTTGATTGTTACCTTGTTGTTGCTGTTGTTGTTGTTGCCTTTGTTGTTATTACCTTGGAGTGTTGTTTTCGTAGAGTTGCATTTTTTTACCACGTTTTTTTTTCTTGTTATTTCTTGTTATCAGTTTGGATAATGTATTATGCCGACGGTGACTTGTAGCCTGATGCCTAAAGACAATATGGAGGTCACCGACGAAGAGAAGGGGCCGGCTGAGGTCGTACCTGGAGGTACTGAATGGTGCAAGCCTCCAAAAGTAGTCATAAATATAAAATAATTTATAGAAAAGGCAAAATTGTGTGCACATCTTGTAGCTGACACTGGGTTACTTGTGGACATTCCAAAATTAGAAGAGATTAAAAGAAAGTATAGTCATGTTTGTCGTAGACAAAAAGTTTTAAAAAAAAGGCAACCACTTCCATTACCTCCACGACAAAATCACGTCCAACCCCAAAAGTAATGCCCCCACCGATCACCGCTCCGTTGAAAGAGAGCGAGTTAAGTTAATCCTCTTAGTCCTGTCAAAAAAAAACCGCCTCTTCTCTTAAGCCTTCCCCTTTTGTCTCCCCTCGAAACACACGCAAAAGTACTCCCCCTGCATCTCCTGCAAGACACCCCTCTCCTGCATCACAAGCTAGAACCCCTTCACACACCCCAATGAAAGGAGATATGCCACCTCCACCCTCCCCTCCAGCTAAAAGTAAAAAAACAGAGGAGCCCCTCCCTTGAAAGAGAAAGGAAGAAAACAGCCTTTCTCCCTGGTAAGGACTTATGTGTGGTGTCTCAAGTCCAATAAGATTCGGCTAAACACCATCAACTATCCAACTTAAAAAATCTCCTCGCGTTTAGAGAGGTAGGGAACACATCTGTTGAAGATCCCCTTAACTTCCCTAACGCAGTAAGAGTCCTCACCGTTATTAGAAAAGATGCAGAAGCTAAAGGACTATGACAGATGTTGGAGGAGGCTAATATAAATTTTAATTTATCTCCTCCAATGGTTATATTTAAAAATGAAGAATTGAAGTGTTTGAGAAAGGACAGTGTTGGGAGGATCCCAGTTCGGGTGCCCCCTTCCCTTTATAGGATAGCCAAATTAACGTATCCTTTTGATGTTGGCGGCTTTTCCCATGATGTACTAATCAACATTCAGATGGCACAACATTCTTTTGGGAGAGCCGTCGGCATCCTAACGTCATCGATGTTCGTTTCTGGAACCCAACCCTAAGAACTCTTAATGGCTATCTATCTAGCTAGCATAAATATCCATGACTCTCGTAAATTTCGAGTTGCTACAGACCTTCAGCACCTTGGAGTGAATATATGTTGTATTCAGGAAACCCACTTAATTCCAGGTGACCATTTGAGTGCGCTGGTTTTCACGTCTACTCAACATACTTCGATTCTCACTTGAGGGGTGTTTCCTGGCTAGTAAATAAGTCTTTAGATGCGTCGCTCCGGTTCATTACAACTTGTGAGTTATATTGACCGGTTCTTTATTAGGAGAGTCAACATAGATTATTAGAATGTCCAAGTTTTCATAATATAGTTTACTCGGATCATAGACTTGTTCGGGTCTGTGTAAACTTAGATAGACCTAGGCTTAGATTGGCTGGTTACTGGAAGCTCAAGACTTCGTTATTCGATGTGAAGGGCTAACGGGAACAGCTGTTACTAACTTTACAGCGGGAATTGACATGTGCTTTGTTGTTTTTGGTTAATTTTAGTTCATAACTTAGCTAGTGTATGAATGGTTTCATTATAACCATTTTATTTTGTCCTTCTCTTACCCCCTTTTTTTTCTCGTCCTCATTTAAGTTGGTAACTCTCCATTGCCGCCCCCAATTAGGTTACAGAACGCTTGATTTGTCAGGATGCAGGTCACCCTTCGATATGTTTGAAGGTGACGTTTGATAATAAAGCGATGAGGCCTGCATCAAACTCTTTTTTCGATTTTCGATTTTGACTGGCAAATCTGCATATCTACCACAGTTTACTAACTTTCTTTTTGTCATTGTATATATTATTCATTTATTTTTGTACATTTTTAGCCATACCCCCGTTGCATATTTCACTTATATGGGTTTTAAGTAGGGTTTTCATGGTACAAATTCTTTTGGTGATTGGAGAAGAATGTATAGTATAAGTGCGGTATTTTGGTGAATGATGATCCTGAATGAAGCTAGCTAAGTTATCATAGTTAACATCAGTTAGTGAAGACCGAACCTTGCAACATTTTATAAAATGTATATTTTATAAATAAATACTGATGTGTTAGGAGATTGACGCGAGTGGAAGAAGAAGAAAGTGCCGCATTGATTTTGGTGAAACGTTGTGTTGACTCGTTCAATGAAACGAACAGAAGAAGAAAGTGCCGCATTATTTTGGCGAACAGTTGCATTGACTCGTTCAAACTATCTCAGCGTTAATATGACAAGCAAGCAGTTCGACATTCGATTGATTCCAGAGTTTAGTGGAACTGTCACTGATCTCGCGATAGTAGAATGGATAAAACAGGTGGAACCTGTTTGTGAATTGTGTGAATTTTACGAAGCGGTTAAGAGGGGGCGCTCTTGCTGTGTATAGATATCTAGGCAAAGAACAGAGGACAGATATAAATCATATCAAGCAGGCACTGATAACTGCGTTTGCAACTGATTCATTTGTGGCATATAAGGACTTCACAACGCGACGGCTACAACCCGGTGAGATTGTAGATGTGTTTTTGGCTGAGTTTCGAATACTTGCCCTCCTTGTTGGGGAGATACTCCCAGAAAAATGGATGGTGTGCGCTTTTGTAGCAGGACTGCCGAGTCACGTAAGAATGGATGACATGACTCTAGGGCAGATTTTAACTAGAACACGGGCTATCATAACAAACGAAAAAGAATTAGTTACGGCAGCTATACAACCGGATTTTACTCACTGTGTCGGCTACTGGTAGCATTAAATGCTATAAATGCTCTGGTCCAAACTACTTCGCAAGAGACTGCCAGTATCAGCATGGTGAAGGGCGTAATGGCCCCAGATACAAATTCCGAGGAAAGAGTCTGTGCTACAGATGCCAGAAGATAGGTCACATTGCATCTAAGTGTCCGGGAAACGAAAAAGGAGCCAAGATATAAGCGTCAGTCTCTCCTCAGTCAATTTAAGAGAAGCACTCCCTACTGTTGAAGTGTGGATAGATGGGAAGAAACGTATAGCACTGGTGGACTCTGAATGTTCCCGGTCTCTGATAAATAGATCCATATGTAGTCCTCGGAGTCGTCAGAAATCTAACATCATGACCGCTGACGGTGAAATGCTAATAAGACGATGACTCAGTGCAGTTTCAAGCTTGATAAAGTGTACGGGTTGTCAGTACACATTACCCTTGTAAAGTCAGAACACAACCGAGCGGATAACCTTGATTTAATCAGAAAGGCAGCTGAACCCCAGAGCCATGTATGCACTACATTAACAGGCAGGCCAGAATCCGACCAAATAAGGTCTATCCATCATAAAAGTGGTCGCCCTGGCATAAAAAGGACGTGGTACTTTGTTAGGCAGGTCGACCCCACGATTTGTAATGGATTTGTGAAGACAGTAGTTAAAGAGTGTAAAGAGTTTCAGTCGATTGATTCACCGTCTATGCGCTGGCCGAAGGGCAACTTAGACGTCGGCAGCACCTGGTATCGAGTGGGGATAGACATAACCCACTACCAGAAAAGGCACTATCAGTCGCTTATTGACTGTGGGCCCATGCGGTTTTCTGTTTGGCGTTGTCTAAGATGTCATGACGCAGCAACCATCGTCGACCAATTGAAAGTCATATTTTACGAGCGCGGGTCACCAACTGAGATACTCACTGACCATTGTCAGCATTTTGCAGTAAGACTTTCAGAGACTTTGTAAATGAGTGGGAAGTTTGACTGTGATTTCGCTGTGCACACATACCATCAGGTAATGGTATTACGGAACGGTGCCATCGAAGTGTGAAATGGATTGCCGCAAGAAAACTGTGCTCAGTGATGGAGGCAGTTTACAGATATAACGTCACCCCGAAAAACGATGTGTCACCACTAACTGCCCCTGCCAACATGATCCATCGTTACAAGGTCAGACTTAAGGGCATTAATGTGCTTCCCCTTGATGAGCCCAAACAGCAACACCTGAGTTACAAAGTGAAAGATCGTGTTTGGACAAGAATCCCGAATGGATGGTGTACATCCTTTTACACAGTTGGACGCATTATGGGCATGATTAGCTCACAGAACGTAAAGGACCTACGTCCCATTATCGGCCTGACTTCATCAGAAAGGGGAAGTGACAGCAAGCCGTCCACTCAAAGTTCACGAATGATCACAACGAGCAAAGCGAACAGCCATGCCCAACACCAATGTATCAGATGATTCTTCAGCAGACGACTCATCCGAAGAGGGAGCTGTGGTTGCATCACCGCGAAGAGAGGTGGACAGTCCCAGGCCTGGTACAGATGCATCGGATACTCCCTCCACAGACGAGGTATTTGAGGAGGAATCAGCAGCCATTTTACCGCAGAAAAGCACCAGGCAAAAAGACCTGCACCTGGTTGCCACATTTGTGATCATTAGATCAGGGGGGTGTAGCGGAGAGCAAGAGAGGCAGTCGACTGCTGTGAACCGAGACACTTGTCCGCGACTGTGGTTTGAGTTGTCCCCCTTTGCAAATTGGGTGTTTGGAGAATTTGGAAGCTAGATGGCTCTGGTTGACAGTCAATTTGCATAGGTGGGGCAATAAGTAGTATAAAAACTGCACTTTTTCATTGAGCTTTGAAGAGCTAGGGGAGAGGAAAGTGAGGCTGAAAGAAGAGACGGTGAAGTAAGAATTGTTCCTGAACTATTGATTACTGATTGGAAGCGGAAAGAGATTAACCACTGTGGTTTGCCAGTTGGACTTTTATTTTATTATTCTTCACGGATTGACCACAAGCTATCTCGGTGAAAATGGGCGAACGAGTAAAATTGAGCAGTGACATCCTGAGGCCGTTTAAAGGAGAAGGTGATGTGGTCACGTGGCTTAATAAGCTGAAGCTGGTTGCGAAGCTGCAAAAGATTTATGATGTAGCGACACTGATTCCGATGTATTTGGAGGGGAATGCGCTAGCAGTCTATCTGGAAATGGGAGAGGTCAACCAGGCAGATGCTGAGATGATTGAGAAGAGATTGAGGACGGCCTTTTCAGAGGGTACTTTTGAGGCCTATAATAAACTCAGAATAGTTACCTGGACTGGAGAAAGTGTGGATGTGTATGCAGCAGAGATAAGGCGACTAGCAGGATTGGCCGGATACACAGGACGAAGCCTTGAAAAGACAGTTAAATTGGCTTTTGTGAGTGCTTTTCCGGACAGGATCTCGATGGAACTACAACAAATGACTGAGATCGAAATCATGGAGGTGGAAGAAATTTTGAGGCATTCCAGGGTGCTGACGAAACATTCTAGTGAACTAGGGGCAATCGCAACCTCTACTGCGAACAGGCTCGGTGAAGAGAAGCAGACAGTGAGGAGACCTAAGTTTATTGGAAAATGCTTCAGATGTCAGGGGCCCCATCTGATGAGAGACTGTAGTGAACCAAAATTGTGGACTTGAAATCTGCCTACCTTCAAATTCATGTGGACAAGAAGCTGTGGCGGTATCAATTGGTCAAATACAAAGGTCAGATTTATTGCTTGACCAGACTAGGATTTGGACTGAATTCTGCACCAAAAATTATGATAGCAGTGCTTAAGACCGTGTTGTCCAAAGACGATGCAGTGAAACGAGCCACCTGTTCTTATACCGATGATATGCTAGTGGACGAAACAAAGGTGACTGCAGAAAGGGTAAGAAACCATGTCAAAGCATATGGACTAACAACAAAACCATCGGAGTCGTTAGAAGATGGAATGGCACTTGGATTAAAATTACAGCAGAATAAGGCAGGGAAGTTGATGCTTGGAAGAGGAAACGAAATCCCTGAAGTCACGGACGGCCTAACTAAGCGAGAACTTTTCTCAGTGTGTGGGAAGTTGGTTGGTCATTACCCCATAGTCGGATGGCTGCGGACTGCATGCAGCTTCATTAAAAGGCAAACCGGTACACACCGATGGGAGGATATAGTTGATGAGGAGGTGTTGCACATGATAAGGGATGTGATTGCAGAAGTAAAAAGGGTGGACCCTGTAACGGGAGAATGGTACGTGAAAAAGAGCGATGAAGGGGTAATATGAAGTGACGCGAGCAGCCTGGCATTAGGAGTATTATTAGAAATAGGTGGAGTAACTGTTGAAGATGCTGCCTGGCTGCAAAAGAAGAATGATAGCGCCCACATCAATGTTGCAGAGCTCGAAGCCACTATCAAGGGCATCAACCTAGCTTTAAAATGGGGGCTACAAACAGTGGGCATTAGAACAGATTCGGTAACAGTGGCATCGTGGATTAAGTCAGAAGTGACGGGAGATAGACGGATCAGGACAAAAGGAGCAGCTGAGATGCTTATTAAGCATAGACTTGGGGCACTTGGAGACTTGATAAGAGAATTTGAACTAAAAGTAACCGTCACATTGATTTCATCACAGAAAAACAAGGCAGACGTGCTGACTAGAGTAAAAAAGACTTGGCTACGGGAGAAAAAAGATGTGGCCCAGGTGTGTTGTACAGTGGATGGTGAAGAACTTACTATGAAGGAACTACATAAAATGCATCATTTTGGAAACGAAAGGACCTTATATCTGTCCAGGAAAGTGAATCCAAACATCACAATGGAAGATGTTCAGGATGTAGTTGAACACTGTAGGGAGTGTCAATCCATTGACCCTGCGCTGTCCAGGCATGAAAAATGGGAGCTACATGTAGCGGACAATTGGAGGCGACTGGCTATCGATATCAATCATTATAGCCATCAACCTTATTTACCGATGATTGACTGTGGACCCGGAAGAGTAGCAATATGGCGAAGGATAAAAACCGAAACGGCAGAGGAAGTAAAGAAAGTTGTTGAGGAAGTGTTTATGGAGAGGGGGCCAGTAGAAGAAGTTCTAATGGATAACGGTATGTCCTTCCGCTCTGAGGTCTTTAGGGAGCTG
Source organism: Sepiola atlantica (assembly GCA_963556195.1). Lineage (NCBI taxonomy): Eukaryota > Metazoa > Mollusca > Cephalopoda > Sepiida > Sepiolidae > Sepiola > Sepiola atlantica. The sequence goes on from OY744515.1 coordinate 74,040,932, forward strand.
TGTGAGAAATGGGGCGTTAGACAATATTTCAGAGCAGCGTACCGCCCAAGCGGTAATGGGATCATAGAAAGGCACCATCGAACGATAAAAGCTGTGGCAGCAAGAAGCCAAATTTCGCCCCAAGAAGCAGTCTTTTGGTATAACATGGCGCCGAAGGCTGGCCAAGATGAAATGTCAGTGCCACATCGATCACTTTTCAAGTATGAATGGCGACATCCACTGGCAATGACTGAGAGAGTGGAACGTGGGCAAGCAAAAATTACGGTGGGTGAAGAGGTGTGGGTGAAACCACCCAATGTCAGATGCACGACCCGCTGGGGAAGAGGAACGGTAACTGATGTACTATCTAACAACAGTGTGTCAGTTAATGGAGTGGCACGTCACGTATTAGATATACGGAGAGTTTCATTACCATCAGATGAAGAGGTTGTTGAAGTCCCAGAAGAAGAACCCGTACGAAGGTCGCAACGCAAACGAAGACGGCCAGCGTGGATGACGGATCATGAAACCGATTATTGATCTTGAAGATCAAGGGAGCATGTGGTTTGAGTTGTCCCCCTTTGCAAATTAGCTGTTTGAAGAATTTGGAAGTTAGATGGCTCTGGTTGACAGTCAATTTGCATAGGTGGGGCAATAAGTAGTATAAAAACTGTACTTTTTTCATTGAGCTTTGAAGAGCTAGGGGAGAGGAGAGTGAGGCTGAAAGAAGAGACGGTGAAGTAAGAATTGTTCCTAAACTATTGATTACTGATTGGAAGCGGAAAGAGATTAACCACTGTGGTTTGCCAGTTGGACTTTTATTTTATTATTCTTCACGGATTGACCACAGCGACGATCGAAGAGAAAACGTTTAGTTTGCTTTTTGTGTGGAGAAGAGCTGCGGCCCCGAACCCGGAAACGCCCACTTAAAAAAGTTTAATTTATTTTTTCAAAGTGAGGAAACGGCAACGGGCGGTTTTGGCATGCTCATTAGCATATGTGAGATGTCACTACTATAAGGAGCACGACGAAACGTGATTCTGGGCGATGTGTTTGGTGAAACGTTGTATGGACTCGTTCAAAGAAAGCAAACAGAAGAAGAAAGTGCCGCGTTATTTTGGCGAACCGTTGCATTGACTCGTTCAAATAAACGAAAGAATGTATTATCATTAATATTTACTAGAATGTATTAGTATTAATATTTAATTTGCTGATGATAGCAAACATGGCTGTTATCTGTAATGTAAATAAACTGCCACAAAAAAGTTGGCTTCTCTATAAAAAATATTCCGAGAGGGACAAATTGTATTTGCAAAGTAATTATAAACGAATGAAAATGTACTATTGTTAATAACATGTATCAACGTGCTACTACAGAAAAATGCTGAGCAAAATCAAATCTCGATGCGTCAGATGTTATGCTATTTAGGTCTAACTTAAAAAAATGTAACTTAGTAACAGCAACAATTCTTCGTTTATCTCAACATTTCTTCCATCTGTATTGGATTTAAGTAATAATCGTGTATGAGAATTGTGATGGGGGATTACACAACCCTTGACTCAAAAATAGAGCAACGCCTTTTGAGACTTAAGAATAAGGTCAACATATTTAACATGAATGGCAGCTTTCTAAAAGTTAAATTTTCATCTTTTGATTTTTACGCCCCACTCGCTCATTATAAATTAGAAGAACATATACACTAACGTTTGGATTTTCATGTATTCATTCTAACAACACCACTCGCTCTCCTTATTAAAAAGAAGCTCTATTTACTAATAAGAAGCACATATACACAGGGCTTTATGCGCTCAACTACTTTTGGAGCTACTCCCGCTCCTGCTCCAACGCCCAAAATTTGAGCTGGCTCCTCTCACGCTCCCTATTTTTAAAAGGGAGCCGCTCCAGCTCAAACTCCTATAAAAAAGAGCGGCTCTTTTTCAGCGCTTCATAATGAAAATGTACCTTCTTTCATAAACGTTCTATTCTGCCAATGAGTGGTAGAAGGATAGGGGTGGGCGTTAAAGGATCTCGTCAATATGGGTGGGGATGTCACTTTAAGTGTAAGACCGTAAGATAATATTTGACAAAATCTCGCTAATATTTTGAGATGTGCTATGGGTTATAGGAAGACATGTCGAACGAAGCATAGAATTATACGTAAATTTTCGTTTCCTGAGGTATAAAATAAAAATAGAAAAATCCCATAAGTATTTTAAAGCAATTTTAATTTTCATTACATTAACAACCTATTTTTTCAGGGTAAGAAAAATTTGACCCGATATTTTTTCTATTTATTTTGGAAGGGAATTTAGATTTGTTTTAAGTAAATAAAGTTTTACTTTTAAACATTATTAGTGATTATTTTCTTTTAAAGAAAACATTTCTATGTGAGAGGAGAGACAACCTGAGCAACATTAATCGTCATGTGGTTGTTTAACATTTGTTTGTTTTACGAAGTACTATATTGTATATTGTATAATGTATATTATCATTTATCACAAAGAAACGCACAAGTACTTTCAAACAAATCGATTTATCCATTTTTTTCGATAGTACAATTTGAGCGAAAAAAAACATTGAAGTTTTATTGAATAAAAAAATATATTTCATAAGTTTGTCAAAAAATATCAATAAATTATCAATAAACAATTCAGAGATCCATTTAATGTCTTAAAATTTCATCCAAAATATCTGGCCTAGACCTTGGGAGTTGAAAAAATATCGGGTCAAATTTTCCTCCACAGAAAAATTAACTGGAGCAAGTTTTCCTAGGTCGGGCAAAATTTAAATAAAAAGGTGAAAACGTCTATATTTGAAATCTATGATAAAAACACACTGTTTACAATTTTAATATTCGATAATAGATTTTTTAAGATAAAGAAAGATATGTAATCTACTTTCGGTTCTAAAAAAACAACAAATTAGTCAGAAAGTCTAATTATTTGCTTTTCTAAATTATAATTTAAGACATTTTCCTTAATTTAATTAAGTTTAAACATCGGTTTAATTCTACAATAGGGACCGCTGTTTTTTCTCTCGCTTATTTCGCCCAAATTTTGGATGAAACTGATTGTTGGTCTTAATTGTATTTTTGGTCCTGAAATAAAATTCTCATTTACTTTTTAAAGTGTTGAGAATCTAACTTTAATTCCAGGTTTTAATCGCTGGCGACCATGTTGGTTTTTATTGTTTTTATTTTCCTTGGACTAAAGATTTTTTTACTGCTTTAACATTTTATTACACACACACAAAAAACTTTGAACATTCTATTTACAAAAGCAAGTTTTAACGGAATTAAACGAATTTAAGAGCAATCATGAAAATGTTAGAACATACTAATTGTGAATTTAAGAATAACAAAATTTTGCCAAAAAGACGACCGTAAAAATGTGGCATAAATGTTCAATTAAAATGAAAAGAAAAATTGGCTTTTTTTTTCAATCAGCAATAAACATCCTTGTTATAAATACAAAAAAGTTCAAATCTTTAAGAAAATAACTTCAAAGACTCATTTGAAGACATGTGTTGCCAAATTGTCTCCTGCCTTAAGTAAACTGTCCTATCAAAAATGTAAAATTTAGATGTGAAAAAACCCTGAGAAGTTTAGTGTTCTGTTTCCATGCTTAACTCTCTCGTTCTTTCTCCGTTCATCTCTCACCCTCTCTCCGTCTCTCTCTCTCTCCGTCTCATATACATTTACCAGAGATATAATTTAAACAATAACTTCAAGAATTCAGCTGAGACATTTTCTTTTCCTTTTTATTGCTGCACAAAAAAAACAAATGTTTAAAAAAAAATCAAATAATTTTGAAGCAAGGAGCTCAGAGCAATAAAACCACACTCTTTAGTCCCTAATAGAGTTGCTCCCGCTCCACTCCCACTGAATATAAAATGAGGCCTCTTCGCCTTCCCTCCAGCAAACCAGAGCTTGCTCGTAGAGCACTCTCCTTTTTGGAGAGCTTCATAAAGCCCTGCATATACAGTAAAGTTATGATTTTTATGTATTCATTCTAACGACACTACTCGCTCTCTTTACTAAGAAAGAGGATAAAAAACACTAAATTTTGGATTTTTTGTTTTCATTCTAACGACACCGCTCGCTCTTTGTACTGAGAATAAGCACCTCTACACTAAAGTTTGGATTTTTATGTATTCATTTGTAAGACATCACTCGCTCTTAGTACTGAGAATAAGCACATCTACACTAAAGTTTGGATTTTTATGTATTCCTTCTAACGACACCACTCGCTCTCCTTACTAAGAAGAAACACATCTAGACTAAAGTTTAGATTTTTATGTATTCATTCTAACGACCATACTCGTTCTTCGTAAGCACAACTACACTAAAGTTTGGATTTTGTGTATTCATTCTAACGACACTACTCGCTCTCCTTACTAAGAAGAAACACATCTACACTAAAGTTTAGATTTTTATGTATTCATTCTAACGACCATACTCGCTCTTCGTACTGAGAATAAGCACAACTACACTAAAGTTTGGATTTTTATGTATTCCTTCTAACGACACTACTCGCTCTCCTTACTAAGAAGAAACACATCTACACTAAAGTTTAGATTTTTATGTATTCATTCTAACGACCATACTCGCTCTTCGTACTGAGAATAAGCACAACTAGACTAGTTTTAATTTTTTGTATTCATTCTAACGACACCACTCGCATTCTTTATAAGAAGCACATCTGCACTAAAGTTTAGATTTTTGTGTATTCATTCTAACGACACTACTCGCTCTCCTTACTAAGAAGAAACACATCTACACTAAAGTTTAGATTTTTATGTATTCATTCTAACGACCATACTCGCTCTTCGTACTGAGAATAAGCACAACTAGACTAGTTTTAATTTTTTGTATTCATTCTAACGACACCACTCGCATTCTTTATAAGAAGCACATCTGCACTAAAGTTTAGATTTTTGTGTATTCATTCTAACGACACCACTCGCTCTCCTTACTAAGAAGAAACACATCTACACTAAAGTTTAGATTTTTATGTATTCATTCTTACGACACCACTCGCTCTCCTTTCTAAGAAGAAGCACATCTACACTAAAGTTTAGATTTTTATGTATTCATTCTAACGACCATACTCGCTCTTCGTACTGAGAATAAGCACAACTACACTAAAGTTTGGATTTTTATGTATTCCTTCTAACGACACTACGCGCTCTCCTTACTAAGAAGAAACACATCTACACTAAAGTTTAGATTTTTATGTATTCATTCTAACGACCATACTCGCTCTTCGTACTGAGAATAAGCACAACTAGACTAGTTTTAATTTTTTGTATTCATTCTAACGACACCACTCGCATTCTTTATAAGAAGCACATCTGCACTAAAGTTTAGATTTTTGTGTATTCATTCTAACGACACCACTCGCTCTCCTTACTAAGAAGAAACACATCTACACTAAAGTTTAGATTTTTATGTATTCATTCTTACGACACCACTCGCTCTCCTTTCTAAGAAGAAGCACATCTACACTAAAGTTTAGATTTTTATGTATTCATTCTAACGACCATACTCGCTCTTCGTACTGAGAATAAGCACAACTACACTAAAGTTTGGATTTTTATGTATTCCTTCTAACGACACTACTCGCTCTCCTTACTAAGAAGAAACACATCTACACTAAAGTTTAGATTTTTATGTATTCATTCTAACGACCATACTCGCTCTTCGTACTGAGAATAAGCACAACTAGACTAGTTTTAATTTTTTGTATTCATTCTAACGACACCACTCGCATTCTTTATAAGAAGCACATCTGCACTAAAGTTTAGATTTTTGTGTATTCATTCTAACGACACCACTCGCTCTCCTTACTAAGAAGAAACACATCTACACTAAAGTTTAGATTTTTATGTATTCATTCTTACGACACCACTCGCTCTCCTTTCTAAGAAGAAGCACATCTACACTAAAGTTTAGATTTTTATGTATTCATTCTAACGACCATACTCGCTCTTCGTACTGAGAATAAGCACAACTACACTAAAGTTTGGATTTTTTGTATTCATTCTAACGACACCACTCGCATTCTTTATAAGAAGCACATATACACTAAAGTTTAGATTTTTGTGTATTCATTCTAACGACACCACTCGCTCTCCTTATTAAGAAGAAGCACATCTACACTAAAGTATTCACCCCATCTCCCTTCAGTAACCTTAACATTTACTGTAAGCACATTTACACTTAAAAATCTGCCCAGATTCGTCTTCTACTAAACATCTCCTCTTGCTTCTCTCCCCCCCCCCCCCACGCTCTTTTTTTTAACTCCTACTCCGGCCTCTCCTCTTTCTGCTTCTCTCCCTTAGCACATATACACTAAAGTATCTACACAGACTCGTCTTCTAAGAGACACCTGCTCTTCCTCTTTATTCCCTAAATCGCTTTTATCAAATAAAGCGTTGCATTTGCACTTTTTAAAAGATTTCAGAGCATGTCTATTGTCTCTTTAGTCTAAAGAAGGCTAGTCAGTTTGTCATGAGTTGTCATCCTTGCTACACATTGATGGCTACATTTTGTGTATGTGTAAAACTTTAAAGTGTTCCCCTCCCAAACAAAACTTTCGATGTTCCTTGACAGAAAGGAGAAATATTGTTTATTTTTGTTTGTTTTAGGCCTAGAGGTGACATTTGTAAGTTCAATCAGCGTATTTGTGGAGCTGCACTCTCCGATTTTTTTCTTTTTTCATGAAAACTGACAAGTGCCATTGATAAGATTCCGATTCTCTTGGGAATGGTAGATTTAGCAGCGACAATTCTTTGTACTTCAGTTTGTCACTTTTTAATATTACAAGATTTTTATTTCGAACAAATAGAGCAAATCAAATTCATTTTGATTGTACAATTTAATTTACAAGACTCATTTACAATTTCATTTATTTGAAAACAGTTTTTGCTTTTTGCTCTACTTTTTAAGCCTTAATTTATTGATACATTTTAATAGAATTTTATCAAGAATATCTGGTTTTCGTTATTCGTATAGAGAGCAAGTAAATCATGAGTTGTCTCCCCTTGCGATCACTACTACTTGAATAATGAAAACATATCTCACCAAAATCTAATGATTTGTGGACAATATCATCCCATGAGTGTGAAACATAGTTTTTCTGTGTGTAAAAATAGTTGAATCAGGTAAACAATTGTTGCTCACAATTTGTTTTACCTTGAAAATAATAATCAATAGAATTTCATAGAATTGTAAAACTTTTTAAATTTTGAGAATTTTTGTACCCTGCGAATGTAATATGCAATTTATTATTTATTTGTAATATGTTTGTGGGCAGCTTCTGTTTCTTCTAAATCTTTAAAAAAATATTTTCTTTTTTTGGCACAGTCATTTGCATCATCATCATACCGATAAAATCATCTGCAGTCTCCCGGAAAAATTGAATGAGCCAAGAAACTCTTTCTCCCCATATATAAAGTGTTAATCGAAATTTTAACTATCTAAAAGTAGTAATTATGTTGTTGAATAATCATTAAAATTGTAAATAATAATGACCATCTAATCATTTGTATGATTTGTAAATTAAGAACGACCATCCTCGTAGCAACCTATGTGTATATTTTTGGGGTTGGGGAATGCACGATTTCATAGTAAATTTCTGATGTAATAGTCATAGTCCAGGCAATATAGCACATTTTAGGGCCCAACTTGGAACAAATTGCAACAGAATTTTTTTCACCACCAGGCATTCCCATGGGGTGTCTAGAACATCATACTAAAAGTCCTAAGAAATCAACGTTGAGGAAATATGTCTAATTTGCATAAATCCAAGATGGCCGCCAATTTTCGATAATTTGCCATATCTCCGCATTTAGATGTCATAATTGAGTGATTTGAAGTGCTAAAATGGGGTTTTTGAACACAAGGATTTACGTGGAGTAGGTTACATTTTTATTGGATAAAGAATTTATAGCCAAAAATCCAATATGCTGGAAAGAATGTCTATTTTTAGAATGTATTTGCTCAACATTTTATTTTTTTCGGTACATTTTTTAACCTAGGGCCTACTGAAATGTAGGAAAACACAATTGTAGCCATAGATAAGTTTGTTATCATACTCATGAACAACAGTAAGCCTGTGTTTCAACAACAGATCATCAATATTAATTTCAAGAGTGTCAATTCCAGTTGTGCCACTTTGCGGTATCCGGCTTAAGCATCGTCGTCTACATCATCTGACAAATCTGGCACCTGTGAGTTAGAGCAACTTGTACCACGACATTCTCTACACACGGCAGTGCAATGGAGACCATATTTTTGGCATGTGCACCTCCTTGTTTTGCAGTTTTTCTTGCAGCTACAACAGATGACATCCAGTATCTCCGGTGGTGCTGCGGGCTGATCTGTCTGTATAGGCATGCACCTTCTGTCCACAAGGTGCCATCCCCAATCTTGTGGCTTCATGTTGACACATGTTCCTTTCCACTCCATTACCTGGTAATAGACACGGAGGCTATGGAATCTTGCAGCTGCTGATGTTGGGGGTAGAGCTTGTGGTTCCACGGAAGATGTGTTCTTGGAAATCTTGTCACAGAACCGTTTGTATCTTAAGCTGTCCAGTCCTTCCTCTTTGGTACCACCGTACAGTGATACCAGAGCTTTCTCTCCTGCAGCAGTTATGTCCTCCGGTGTTTGCCCTGATTTGTGGAACATCTCTGATTGCTCACGAAACAGTGAATCAGTCTTCACCTTCTTCACTGCCAAACCTTTTCCCAATCCAAACAGGCGACTAGTGGTATCGCAGCCAAGAATAGCATGGACAAAGAGCAGATGGTCGCAAATCTGAGGACCCAGCAACTCTTTCGACTGCTTTATGCACCCCACCCTTCTCGATTTGGTGGCTTGCTTTGACTCTGATACCAGAAACAGTTCGTTTTCGGTCATATCAGCGTGATACAAGAGGAGGACCAACAAATCTGTGTCGTCACCAATGAGAACCGTATCTCTTGTTCTGGCAGAGGCAAGGGCTGTTTGAACAATGAGGACATCGGCATCATGCTTTGCGTGTTCTGTGCTGCATCCAGCCCTTTCTAGTTTGTCGCTGAGAAAATGTATGAAGCGCTGTTTGTTTGCCTTGTTGTTCAGGAAGTCCTCCTTCTTGGATTGGATGATCATATCACCAGCAAAGCTTACGGTCAAACTAGAGCAGGTTCCTGTTCTTCTTTGTTGTGTGGCATCTTTAGTTGTGGGTTCATCTTTGTAGCCATCGAAAACAATGACAGCAGCTCCATATTTCTGTGTCACATATCTGACATAAATCTGACACACACTATTATATGTGGAACCTCTTGGCCAGGGAATCCGATGGAGTAGCGCGCCGCCATCAAGGACATATTGGACTTGGTCTACACTCGGCTCACGTTGTTCTTCATCTATAGACTTCCACAGAACATCAGCAAGGACTGCCTTATTGGCCTGCAAGGGAAGGGATGACGAGTCAAATAAGGCAGGAAGGTGGCTACAAAGTTCGAACTTGAATAACGTTGACAAGTCTTTGCACCGTTCTCCTACAATTACCAGTCGCTGGAACACCAATTGTGGATCCACTACTACAGATTCCCCTCTGACTTTGACAGTTGATCTGGATGCAAGTGTCATTGCTTCATCGGCTTTTCGGAAGGTGAACTCTTCCACAGATTTCCCTGCCATGCTCACAAGAATCTTTTCTCCAATTTCTTTTGTTTGGTCAACATTGACTCCGTCCTGAGCGGCCATGCCATTAGCAATGTTGTGAAGTGAGGTATTCTCCTTGAATGGATCCCTTTCCTTCAGATAGCTGATAAGATCGAGGGTGTCCTTGACATCTCTGGCCTGTCTAGCCTTCGAAATATCTTTGTGTTGGTCGCTGGTTTCGTAGGAGACCCCGCTGAACTTCTGCATTGCATCGTTGATGTTTGCGCATGCTGGCATGGATAGGACCTACAGTAAGCGCTGAGTCTCTGTCATCCCTTTTCCTCGAGTTAGGCTCCCATGCGTCTTTATACTTCTCATCAAAACTTGTTCGATGATCAGATCTGTGGAGAGCCCTGCCCAGTATCTATCACTGCGCCGCACAACGTGGTATCCCTCTTGGAACTTCTTATACACATCCGGATGTGTATTTGGTAGTTCGGTCATCATTTGCAGGTAAACATATGCAGACTTTGTATACAGTCGGTGTCCAGAAGCGGCAAGGTAGGGAAGCATATCGTGCACACATTGGAGGTGTAAGCTCCAGTTCCCTGTTCTTTCAGCTTTAATAAATTTCCGCAAGATGTCCACCATGTTGAGATACTGCAACCAGAGTTTTGCTGTTGGCATAGTCATCATTTCCTTTTTGTTGTCAAGTTCAGCCTGGATTCTTTGCAACACTTTTGCAGAGCAAACTTCTTCCACTGAGAGGGAAGAGGACATTGCTCTGTCATACAATTCACTTGCTGTAGTTATGTCAATCGTCACTGTATCTGAAGGAATATCTTGTGGTTCTACATTATCTGTCTCAGTATCAGCAGTTGCCACTTGTGGTTCCTGAACTGTGTCTTTGGTTGGCACAGGCACATTGTAGGCATCAGCGACCAAAATGGTGTTCAGTGCAGCATCTACCAGCATATGTCCCCACACTGCTCTGGAAACAGCTTTGCCTGTCATCATGTGGGGCACTGTGTTTCCAGCATATACCACTTCGAGCAACTCTTGCAGTCCCGAGCCTGCCATTAGGTGACCTATGCGCCCAAGAAAGCTCATCTGCATGTGAAATCCCCCAAGCCTGAGGACTATGCACTTGAGATCACTGTCATTTGGTTGAGACATTATAATCGTTTAAGCTTTCCAGTACAAGGGTTGGTCGAATGTGAGGATTGGAGTAACGTCGTATAGTTGAGCTTGGGTAGACACAAACTTCATTGTAGAGTAGATACATGAAGCATGACTGGGATCAAGGTCAATCATTGGAAGGAATGTCACAGAAGCTTTTCCTGGGTGTTGACCTCGATGCAGGAACTGCATCATGCCAGACCATGATGGCCTTGGAGAGTGGAGAAGTAATGATGTCTTTCACAGTATATCTAACTCTGATGTTGGATTCTCTTCTATCGTGCGAACCAGTGGATTGTAGATGATAGGTTCCAATGCTGGAGGAATTTTGAAGTACTGAATGCTGATGCGACCAATGGCAGCAATCTCTTTAGCCGTCACATGGACTGTGGGGACAGCCTTGCTTGTTTTTGTTTCTGGTGTAACAGTAGCTATAATGCCCATTCCATGGAATGTCCCTGTGCCATCAATTGTTGCCACATTATGGTCCACATTATCGGCAATATACTCTATGTGGTGCTCTTCGGAATACCCAGGGATCTCAGTACCTTGTACAACAGCTGCACTCCGTTCATATTTCATGACCTCAGCATAGGAAGATGAAAACCCATGCCCGTGAAGCGTGTCCACCAAAAAACGTGACGCAAAATGGTGGTGCATCTGGATACCGAGGCCAAGCTGAAAAGGGGTTATTATTGCCCTTGGTCGTATGGCTTGCATTATGGCCTGCCCAATCGAAGCAAGTTTTACACCAACATTTTTGCCAGCAAACATAGTCCTAAGCAGTAATTGCAATGAGTTTGGAATGTAGCTAGCAGAATCAGCAATGTCGCCCGTGTCTGGAAAGAAATCCTTTGGGGTTTCCATGGACTTTACATCACTGGCAATGAGTTTTGCAGCAGCTTCAATAATATTCAACTTGTCATCTTCAATATTTTCAGCTTTCTGTTGCTTGTGGAATGCATAGAGGATTGAGCTTGCTGTATCTCGCAATGTGACCACACATTCTTTGGTGCTCAGCACAGTCATTAAAACCCTCTCGCCAAAGTGCTCTTTTATTTTAGTTTTCATGTATTTAGCACTGTAAGGTTCATGCTCTGTGTTCTGAAGAAACTCTGACATTTTGAGAACAAGGTCATGTATGGTGGTTTGCTCCTCGTCATTTTCCTCTAAGAACTGAGCTACTTCCAGGAACGCTGACGTTCTCTCGTCTATCTCAGGCCTTCCGAGTTTGAGCCTCTTTGATTTGTCTCCAGTACTACTGGTGTCTAAAGAGTGCTTAGTAGGAATGTTTTTCCCTGTCCTAAAGTTCTACTGCACTGCTGGTGATACATTGCATCCGCTGCGTGTAGGTCATTCACCGATGCTATTCTGCCTAATACTGTTGCAGACCATTCGTCATTTCTAGAATGACAAACCTGAAGGATACTCTTCTGAAAGTCTTCTGTCCTAACTGGGAAAACACCCAGTTCTCTTTGCTTCCTACCAGTTTTAGCTGACTGTCCACACAACAAGCAGTGTTCTTGAAAATTGAAGTGTAGTTCAGAACGGAGCTCACAGCAGGGTTTTGGTGGTTGTTGCTGCCTTGCTAGGTCACGTGCAATGTTTTCTGCTTTGCAATAGTTGCGGCGACATTCTACATGTAGTGTCTATCCTGGATTCACTACCAAATCGCTACCACGTTGACTACTTGCACGATTCACGCCATCGCTGCCTTTTGTTCGAAGAACAACTGTCGCCTTTCCGTCAGAGATTGATTCATTACAGATGCGACACTTCTCCATTGTCAATGTTTGCTGAATCTCAGATTAATTACCCTGGAATAGAAACAAAAATAATATATAAAGTTATAAAATAAATAGTTAAATATAAAAAGTTATAATATAAAGTTAGTCAAGAGTTAGTCACATGAGGCAGCAAAACAGTCACATTTCAGTTTGCCTATGTTTCGGATACCACGCATATGAACATTTTTCAATATTTTTTGGCCATATTGGATTTTTGGCTATAAATTCTTTATCCAATAAAAATGTAACCTATTCCACGTAAATCCTTGTGTTCAAAAACACCATTTTAGCACTTCAAATCACTCAATTATGACATCTAAATGCGGAGATGTAGCAAATTATCGAAAATTGGCGGCCATCCTGGATTTATGCAAATTAGACATATTTCCTCAACGTTGATTTCTTAGGACTTTTAGTATGATGTTCTAGACACCTCATGGGAATGCCTGGTGGTGAAAAAAATTCTGTTGCAATTTGTTCCAAGTCGAACCTTATTTTGCCTGGACTATCATAAGACTATTCAGTTATAAAGGCAAGCAAATATTTTGTGAAAAAAAAACGCCTCTGGATTTGATTAATAAATGATATATAAATTATACGTACATGAATAATAAAAAGTAAATAGAAATAAAAAGTATAAATATCATATACACAGCTTACTATCATGGCCATCTTCGTTTCTATGACGATGCAGTTTGCCACTTTCCGTTTAGTCGGCTACACATAACTTAATTGATGTGCTTCATTTGATAGTCAATTTTTAAGTCTGTTTCTATGACGATGGAACTTTTCGGTCTGTCACTTTCTCTTCAGACGACTACTGCCAACTGAATCACTCATTTGTGAACAATGAAACTGAAAAAATAGTGCATACTCGTGCGTAATATTTTGTTTAAAACAAAGAACTGTAGGGTCCGTTTTGCTATGCATAATGTATCAATGACCTTGCGAAAAAATATTTTGTGGTGTTGTATATTTTGTAATCTGGAAAAAAAGTTGTTATTTGTTTTTTATAAGCCACTCAATCGCTAGTCAGTGTAGTAATAATAAATAATGTACTACACTAAATAATTAATAATGCATGTGTAGTAATAACTAATAATGTACTACACGGTGTAAGACAAAAAATTGATTTATACTGTATTTTTATAATGGCATTCGGAGTTGAACGAAGAGGATTTATAGTGTGAGTGGCGGGAAATTAGAAATCAAAAAGAAAATGGCTGACCAGATGAAATATAAAAATTGCTGAATTAGATCGAAACAAACTTAGAACTTTTGAAAACCAGGATCAATAATCGGACTACAGCACATACGAAACAGAATTCTATATGCAGCCTTTAATTATGAAAATATACCTATCAATGAAATAGGGGAACATTTGACTGAACTTTATATATAAGATTTTATCCGATAATTCTCCAAAAAATGCCCCTTAATTCTTTTTTATCCATTATTTATGCATTCATCTAATTTTATCGTAAATAATAAATATTAAAATTCGTCATTTAAGAAATTCAGACAAGAAATATAAGCTTGTTTTTGATAACGAGACGAATATCTGTTCTATTCAGGTTCATATTAATAGTCTAGTATTAGAATTGATTCTACAAGGTCATCATCATCATCATCATCATCATCATCATCATCATCATCATCATCATCATCATCATCATCAGTTTAACATCTATTTTACATGCTAGTATGTGTAAGACGGTTTGTAGTAATAAACTTCCTAACTAACCTATGATTGTCCAGGTCTTTAATTATGCCTATTTCTTTCAAGTTCATCCTTATCACTTCCTCCTATATTTTCCATAGCTACCTCAATTGTTCTACACCTACTAACCAAAGTACTCTCATCCATTCTTCTAACATGGTCATCAAAGTCTCTTGTTCTGCATAAACTCTTCCTATACTGTCCAGATTTAATCTTCCTCTGAGGTCATAAGATCTAAGTCTGTCTATAACACTCACATTACACATCCATCATATCCTTCTCATATTTTTTCATGTCCTTAACTCTCACTGGCCAGGTTTCACTTCCATACATCATCACACAGTGTACACATGTTTGATAGACTCTTCCCTTGGTCGACAGTGATAACGCTCTGCTGGTTAGTAATGGCATAAGTTCTCTGCAATTACTCCATCCACTACTAATTGTTGCAAGCACATTAGCACTTGCTTCTCCTTGTGCTCCAATGGTATCACTAGAGTCTCAAAACTTCTGAACACTTCTTGCACACACTGCTTGTAATCTCTCAACTCACCTGTAATTCCACTGTATTTCTTGTGTCCCCAATGCTTACAAGTACCACAAAAAATTAGAATTGTACCCGGTTACATTTTCCACAAATTTTTCCCTTATCCTGGAGCTTTCCAACACTACAACTACTATTACTATAACAATCTACTATATAAAGGGCAGTTGTCTGTATGTTTGTTTGTCTGTATGTTTGTCTGTTTGTTTATCCAGATACTCCTCAATAACTAAGCGGGTACATGTCAAAAAGTTGACCACTTTAGGACCGCAGATATCCTGGGATCATAATATCTAAAAATCGTAAAGAAGATTCACAACCGGACCAGTTTCCGACAGAGGGTAGCAGTTTTTTCGTATTTCTCAGACTTTTTTCAATGTAAATTAGTAGTAATTTGGAAATTATCTAATGTATTTATGTAATAACTTTATAAAATTGCTGACTCACTCAACATGTCCCATAATCCCTTGCCGGATGTACCTGGTCTTGCCCTAAATTCTGTCCGGTTGTATCAGGTCATCCCAAAACCTCTGTCCGGATGCATCAATAACATCATAGGAAGGCTACGTTAAGAGAGTGTAGTGAAACAAGGGTTGCTCAATCACATCCGCACCTGACAACCGGTAAGAGTGATTTCAGTAGTGCTCAGGAGGCCTCATTGATTTTCAAATGAATGTTGGTGCTTCTGAAGGATAACGGTCCCTAGAAATATTGCTGCTTCTAAAGTATAATGGTCCCTAGAAATATTGTTGCTTCTAAAGTATAACGGTCCCCCCCTCCCAGGAATGTTGTTAAACGATAGCTCAGGAAAAGCGATAACTAACGTTTAAAGAAAAAGTTAGGGGGGGGGCCTGGATTAAGGGGTCGGGGAAAATTTTAGGGGTGGGGCCAAATTTTTTTTTTTCTTTTGAACTTAAAATATTTCTCAGAGTGAGTGAAAAAAAAGTTGGGGGGGTGGGCCAAATTTTTTCTCTTTTGAACTGAAAATATTTCTCAGGGTTGTGGGAGAGTGAAAAAAAAGTTGGGTGGGGGGCTGGAGAGATTAAGGGGTCGGGGAAAATTTTAGGGGTCGGGCCAAATTTTTGAGGGGTCGGGTCAAATTTTTTATTTTTTATTTTTTTTTAACTTAAAATATGTCTCAGGGTTGTGAGTGAGTGAAAAAAAAGTTGGGGGGCTGGAGAGATTAGGGGGTCGATTAAAATTTAAAGGGGTGGGGCAAAAATTTTTAGGGGTTGGGCCAAATTTTTTCTTTTTTTTTTAACTGAAAATATTTCTCAGGGTTAGGGGAGAGTGAAAAACAAGTTGCGGGGGTAGGCTGGAGATATTGAGGGGTCCGTCAAAATTTTAGGGGTCGGGCCGAACTTTTTAGGGGTCGGGCCAACTTTATTTAATTTTTTTTTTAACTTAAAATATTTCTCAGGGTTGTGGGAGAGTGAAAAACAAGTTGGGGGGTGTTGGAGAGATTAGGGGTCGGGGAAAATTTTAGGGGTCGGGCCAAATTTTTTAGGGGTAGGGCCAAATTTTTTAGGGGTCAGGCCAAATTTTTTATTTTTTATTTTTTTTAACTTAAAATATTTCTCAGGGTCATGGGAGAGTGAAAAACAAGTTGCGGGGGGGGGGGGGCTGGAGAGATTGAGGGGTCGGGGAAAATTTTAGGGGTCGGGCCGAATTTTTTAGGGGTCGGGCCAAATTTATTTATTTTTTATTTTTTTAACTTAAAATATTTCTCAGTGTTGTGGGAGAGTGAAAAAAAAGTTGGGGGGTCCTGGAGAGATTAGGGGTTCGGGGAAAATTTTAGGGGTCGGGCCGAACTTTTAAGAGGTCGGGCCAAATTTTTTTCTTTTTTTTAAAACTTTAAATACTTCTCAAGGAGAGTGAAAATCAAGTTGGGGGGGGCTAGATAGATTGAGGGGTCGGGGAAAATTTTAGGGGTTGGGCCGAACTTTTTAGGGGTCGGGCCCAATTTTTTTTTTTTTTAACTTAAAATATTTCTCAGGGTTGGGGAGTGAAATACAAGTTAGGGGGGGGGGCTGGAGAGATTTAGGGGTCGAGGAAAATTTTAGGGGTCGGGCCGAACTTTTTAGGGGTCGGGCTAAATTTTTATTTTTTAATTTTTTTTTAACTTAAATTATTTCTCAGGGTTGTGAGTGAGTGAAAAGAAAGTTTTTAATTTTTTTAACTGAAATATTTCTCAGTGTTTGGTGAGAGTAAAAAAAAATTGGTGGGGGTTAGGGTTGGAGAGATTAGAGGGGGGAAAATCTTAGGGGTCGAGCCCAATTTTTTAAGGGGTCGGTTCAAAATTTTTGTTTTTTACTTAAAATATTTCTTAGGTTTGGGGTATGGGTGGGGGTGGAGGGTAAACATTTTGGGGGGTGGTTTGGGATGGAGGGTAAACATTTTTTGTGGGGTGGGGCCAAATATTTTAGGGGGTCTGGCCAAATTATTATTACTTTTTTTAACTTAAAAAATTTCTCAGAGTTGGGGGAGAGTAAAAAAAAATGGGGGTGGGACTGGAGAGAGTGGGGGTCGGGAAAAATTTTTTTCTGTTTTACTTAAAATATTTCTGAGGGTTGAGGAGAGTACAAAATTGTTGGGGGCGGTTGAGAGTGGAGGGTAAAAAATTTGGGGGGGTCGGGGAAAATTTTTTAAGGTGATGGGGCCAAATTGTTTTATTTTTTAACCTAAAATATTGCTTAGGGTTGGGGGAGAGTAAAATCTTTTTTGGGGGTTGGGCTGAAGGGTAATAATTTTTTGGAGGGGTCGGGGATTTTTTTCTTGAACTTAAAAAGGGCTCATTAATATGAGTTCTTTTATGATAGTGACACTACATAAATGACCTTGATTTTTGTTCTTTGATACGACAGGGACGCATTAATATGAGTTATTTTTTAGGATAGTGACAAAACATGAGCAAACACAATTTTTTTTTTTACATGATAGAGGCGCATTAATATGAGTTCTTAGGTAGGCCAACTGGGCTGCAGATAGGTACATATATAATTTGTGCACCCTTGCAGAGATAGGTAAGTATATAGTATGCACACAGAGGCGGCGATAGGTACAATATAGTATGCGCACTGGGGCGGCGATAGGTATATATATAGTACGTGCACCGGGGTGGCAATAGGTACATGTATAGTAGTGCATAGGGGATGCGATAGGTACATATATAGCATGTGCACAGGGGTGGCAATAAGTATGTATATAGAATGCACACCAGGGCGGTGATAGGTATATATTTAGCATACGCTGCGGGGCGGCGATCAGTACGTATATAGCACGCGCACCAAAACGGCGATAGGTACATATTTAGCATTCACACCGAGCCGGTGATAGGTACATATTTAGCATTTGCACCGTGGCGGGAATAAGTACGTATTTAGCATTCGCACCGGGGCAGCGATAGGTACTTATGTAGTATGCATACCGGGGTGACAATAGGCATTTATGTAGTATGCACACCGGGCGGCAATAAGTACTTATATAGTATCTACACCGTGGCCGCAATAGGTACGTATATAGTATGTGCACCGGGGCGGCGACATGTACGTATTTAGTATGCACACCGGGGCAGAGATATGTACCTATATAGTATGCACACCGGGGCGGAGATATGTACCTATATATTATGCACACCGGGGCAGAGATATGTACCTATATAGAAGGCGCAGACAGTGGTGATAATTTTATAGAAATATGTCATCCTTTTGCCCTGGGCAACGTAGGAGAAATGGTGGGGAAGAAACAGCTTTCGCAAAATGCAAAATGAGTAAGTAGCGGTGAAATGAGGCGACCAGGGAAGAGAAAGGTAGAAAGATAAAGAGACGGCTATAGAGAGAGGGAGAGAAATAGAAGTTTGAATATAAAGATGTTACACATGCGATTTTTCTTCAATTATATGTTTTTATGACCCCGAGAAACGCCGGGTAGCCCCGCTAGTCTATTATATAAAAGGCAGTTGTCTGTATGTCTGTTTGTCTGTTTGTATGGCCAGCTTCTCCTCAAAAACTATGCGGCGACATGTCAAAAAGTTGACATCTTCAGAACCGCACATATCCCGAGATTATAATATCTAAAAATTGCGAAAAAGCATTCACACGCTGATGGTCAACCGGACCAGTTTCCGACAGAGGGTAGCAGTTTTTTCGTATTTTTCAGACTTTTTTCAATGTTAATTAGTACTAATTTGTAAATTATCTAATGAATTTATGTAATAACTTTATAAAAGTGCTGACTCACTGAACACGTCCCATAATCCCTTGCCGGATTTACCCGGTCTTGCCCTAAATTCTGTCCGGTTATATCAGGTCATCCCATAACTTCTGTCCGGATGCATCAATAACATCATAGGAAGGCTACGTTAAGAGTGCGTAGTGAAACAAGGGTTGCTCAATCACATCCGCACTGGTAAGAGTGATTTCAATAGTGCTCAGGAGGCCTCCTTGATTTTCAAAGGAATGTTGGTGCTTCTGAAGTACAACAGTCCCTAGAAATATTGCTGTTTCTAAAATATAACGGTCCCTAGAACTATTGCTGCTTCTAAAGTATAACGGTTCCCCCCAGGAATGTTGTTAAAGGATAGCTAAGGAAGAGCGATAACTCACGTTTAAAAAAAAGTTGGGGGGCCTGCAGAGATTAAGAGGCCGGGATAATTTTAGGGGTCGGGCCAAATTTTTTAGTGGTCAGGCCAATTTTTTTTTTTTCTTAAACTTAAAATATTTCTCAGGGTTGTGGAAGAGTAAAAAAAAAAGTTGGGGGAGGGGCCTGGAGAGATTACGGATTGGGGAAAATTTTAGGGGCTGGGCCAATATTTTTAGGGGTCGGGCCAATTTTTTTTATTTTTTTATTTTTTCAACTAAAAATATTTCTCAGGGTAGGGAGAGAGTAAAAACAAAAGTTGGAAGAGGGGGGCTGGAGAGATTGTGGGGGGAGGGGAAATTGTTAGGGGTCAGGACAAACTTTTTAGGGGTCGGGTCAAACTTTTTCTATTTTCTTTTTTGAACTAAAAATATTTCTCAGGGTTGGGAGAGAGTAAAAACAAAAGTTTTTTGGGGGAGGGTGGCCTGGAGAGATTGGGGGGTCGGGGAAATTTTTAGCGGTGATATGAACGTATTTAGCATTCGCACCGGAGCGGCGATAGGTACCTATTTAGAATTCGCAACGCGGCGGCAATAGGTACGTATTTAGCATTCAGCAGTGGCGATAGCATCAAAATAATAATCTTTCCTGACATTTCCAATTCTTAAATGCTATTTGGAAGGTTCTTTAGAGTATGTTGTTGTACGGCTTTAATTTTCCTGTTTTCTGGCGATTTATTATTATTATTTATCTCACTTAGAGTTATCACACCATTCATCATTAGTGGTGGTTCACCGACAACCAGTGGTGTTCCCTAGAGTCTCTACCTCTTTTCGATACCCACCGCAAATAATTTTGCGGTATCGCAACAGTTGTCTCCATTGACTTCTCACTGGCAGTGACCATTGGTCTCCTTTGAGATTTGGGTAGCAATAAGCCTTCCCAAGATCCCAATACTCCCGGCACTCTTCCAGTGAAGGTCTGGTTAGTGCTCTCCCTCCTCAGTCCTCTCATCATGACCCTTCACGATCATTTTGTGTGGTATCAGCCGAGGCTGGTGCCATCATTTTTTTCTGGGGCGGGGCGTCATTTTATGAGATTTCTTGCAGTTCCTGTTCCTTGGTTCATGCAGTGATTCTTCCTGTGGTTTTGCTTTCTTCCTATTGTGATTTCATGTTGTTGGCTACCATTTATAACTTATGCAGGTTAGTTACCGCATTCGAAGATTTTCCTTAAGATTGCAGCTGTTTTGATCATCGCCGTCCTTTGTATGGTCTCAGTGATTGCTTTTTGATTCCAATTTCTCCTAGTCTTTTCTCCAGCTTTTTGGGGACTGTACCAAGTGCTCCTACGATTATTGGTATTATATTGACTTTCTTCATGCTCCATATTCCTTTCAGTTCTCTGGCAAGTTCTGTGTATTTTCTTCGTTTTTCCATCTCCTTGATCTTCACTCTGTGGTCTACTGGAACGGTGAAATCTACAATTTGGCAGGATTTTTCCTTCGTGGCGATTATTATGACATCCGGTCTTCTTGCTTCTATGAGTTTATCTGTTTGTACATCTATGTCCCAGATGATTTTGTGTTTTTCATTTTCTAGTACTGCCTCTGGTTTATGTTTGTAACCATTTGTCTGTGTGTTCAAAATGCAATCGTTTGCACAATTCACAGTGTACTGCTTTCCCCACACAGTCATTCTGTTCTTGTATTCTTTTTGGGCCAGTTTTGGAAATTCACTTATTATATGATTTACTGTTTCATCTCTTTGCCACAAGGTCTGTATTTACTGTTTTCCTGGGTTTTATCTATTTTAGCTTTAATGTAGTTTGTCCTAATCGCATTGTTCTGTGCAGCCGTCAGTAAAGATTCGGTTTCCCTGTTCAGGTGTCCTTGTCTTAGCCATGCCCAACTATTTTCGTTGGATTCTTCCCTTCTAAGTCTTATAGAAGCATCCATGTAGTTGTTTTTCTTCCCACTTTTCTTTTATTGTCTTTTTGTTTCTGGTTTCTGTGCTTTCAGAGTTGTTCGTTAGGGCGGTGATTAGACTTTTTGTGTTCTGGGTTATATATTTCTCCAGCTCTGTTTTGTATCTTTCACACAATCTTCTATACTTACCAATCCTCTTCTCCCATCGTTTATTTTCATGTAGAGTCTGTCTGTATCGTCTTTTGGGTCTAGTGCATTGTGCATGGTCATTAGTTTTCTAGTCCTCTGGTCAAGATGGCGAGTTCTTCTTATCTTATTAGTGATACTGCCCAAGTGTTTATTCCTTTTACTAGATCTCTGCTATTGTGATGAAAAGAGAACTCTTCTAATCCCTTCTATGCTTCGGAAGTGAATTACTTCCCTTGATCACTCTTTCTTTTTTAGTCAGCCATTGTTTCTCATAGAGACTAGATCCCCACGTAGATCTTTGTCGAATAAAGCTTCTTAAACTCATTCTATTCTATCCTTTTGACTAACTCATTACAATTTATTCAACAAAGATCTAAGGTGGAAAAATACCTCAAGCCTGAACGATTGAACGTAGACCCGTCAAAACTGGACGCGGCCGACACATGGCGACACTGGAAGAGGTCTTTCAACATTTTTCTTGGCGCTGTCAACCGCTCTCAACTAACGGACGAGTTAAAACTGAATTTGTTAATCAACCTCGTGTCTCCGTCAATTTTTAAACACATATCGGACATTAGTGATTATCATTCAGCTATGAACGTCCTGGAAGAAGTTTTCGTCCAGCCCAAAAACACCATTTTCTGCCGGCATTTATTAGCAACTCGTTGGCAACAGGCCAACGAAAGCGTGGACCAATATTTACAGTCTCTAAAAACACTCTCTAAGGACTGTGACTTCCAGACCGTGACAGCTATACATGCAAGGGATGAGTACATCAGGGATGCATTCATAAATGGGATTTCGTCATCCCACATCAGACAAAGACTCTTAGAAAACAAACGTCTCGACTTACACATGGCGTACAACCAGACATTAACATTCGAGACAGCTCAAAAACAATTAACTTCAGACTCCTTGGCTGCCTCGGTCTCCACTGCTGAAAAAGAAGAATCGAAGGACGACCGGTCTACATATGAGGAGCAACCCACGATGGCGGCACTCTCCGGACAGAAATGTTTTTACTGTGGAAACCTGAGACATGACAGAGCGAGGTGTTCTGCTAAAAACTCTATTTGCAAAAATTGCAAAAAAAAGGGCATTTTGCTCGTGTCTGCAGGTCACCTACAGCGGCTGCTATCAATTATGGTGAGTTCCTTCTTGCTTCATCGGTTCCTTTTAACTCCTCGGAGAGTCTATCTCATTCGTCCTTATGGGGGAAAATCAAAGGTGAGCCTATGTGGATACTCATCATTACAGGGAGCTCTGAAAATTTGATTCATCCAAATAAGGTTAGGGGGCTCGGTTTGGCGGTCACGCCAAGCTCTGAGAGGATTTTGATGGCTAGCCATTCTTATTCATCCTCTACTCTCGGGCACTGTGTCGTGTCTCTCACTCTGAGAGATAGGGGGTACAGGAATGTGAAACTATCAATTATGGCCAACCTATGCTGTGACATCATTCTCGGGCATATGTTTCTATGCCAACACTCCTCAGTGGAAATACCTTTTGGAGGAACCCTCCCCCCCTCTCACTGTTGGTAGACTGAGCGCCATTAAAAATATCCCTTACCCCTCTCTGTTTACCAATCTAACCTCGGACTGTCGCTGGATAGCTGTTAAATCCAGGAGACATACCCTACCTGATGCTAAATTTATCCAATCGGAAATCTTCCGTATGCTAAAGGAAGGTATCATAGAGCCCTCTCAATTCCCATGGCGAGCCCAAATGCTTGTGGTATCTCCTGAAAATCACAAAAAGAGACTTGTTGTGGATTACTCCCAAAGAATAAATCGGTTTACTCTCCTTGACGCTTATCCTCTTCCTCGAATGGAGGACATGGTAAATGAGATTGCCACTTACAAAATATTCTTGATCTAACCAGTGCTTACCATCAGGTTGCTATCAAGCCGGAAGAACGAAAATACACTGCCTTCAAAGCTTCTGGATCTCTGTATCAGTTTCGTCGATTCCCGTTTGGAGTAACTAATGGAGTAGTGAGTTTTCAATGAGTCATCGATGACATCATCAAGCGAGAAGACCTTCGAGGAACCTATGCTTACATCGACAACGTTACCATTTTTGGAGAAAATCAGGCTATGCATGATACTAATTTGAAAGAGTTCATGAATGCAGTAGCGAAGTACGGACTGATGCTGAACAAAGACAAGTGTCACTACTCACTTACTTCTGTAGACTTGCTTGGGTATACAATAAGCAAGGGCTCGGTAAAACCTGACTCTGATAGGCTCAAGGGATTGATAAACTTGCCAGTACCTCAAGATCTTCCTTCTCTTCGCCGAGCAATGGGGATGTTCTCTAACTATTCTAGGTGGATCTCGAACTTCTCTGAAAAACTACACCCCCTTACCAAAGTTACAAATTTTCTCCTCACTAGGGAACAAGCAGACACCTTCAGGTACCTGAAGAAGGAAATTGCAAAATCATCCTTGATAGCCATAGACGCTTCTCTCCATCTCCAGGTCGAAACCGATGCTTCAGTACATGCGATTGCTACCTCTTTAACCCACAACTCTCGGCCCGTGGCTTTCTTTTCAAGAACTTTAACGTCTGTCGAGCAGAAGCACTCCTCTGTTGAAAATTAGCCCTACGCTATTGTCGAGGCGATCCGAAAATGGCGACACTTACTGCTTGGGAAGCATTTTAAGCTAATCACAGATCAAATATCTGTCTCTTTCATATTCAACCCTTGAAGCAAAAGCAAAATAAAAATGAGAAGATAACAAGATGGAAGTTAGAACTTGCCTGTTTTAGCTACGACATAGCATATCACCCCGGGAAACGAAACGCCGCTGCAGACGCCTTGTCTTGAATTTGCTCTACTACCACCTCTGCCGACAAGTTACACACCTTGCACTCAGGTGTCACATTTTGTCAGGATCAAGAATCTGCCATACTCTGTAGAAGATGTAAGAGTGGTAATAAGGGCCTGTAAAGTTTGTTCGGAGATAAAACCGAGATTCCTTAATGCGGCACCTCAGACTCTCATAAAAGCGAGTCAACCATTTAAAAGACTAAGCGTAGACTTCAAGGGACCATTACCTTCGAATACTCGCAACCGCTACATACTAACAGTGGTTGATGAATACTCTCACTTCCCCTTCACTTTCCCTTGTGCCGATGTCTCAGCCGCAACTGTCCGGAAACGTCTAACTAGTCTATTTTCTGTTTTCAGAAATCCTTCTTTTGTACACTCTGATCGTGGTATGGCTTTCATATCAGACGAACTAAAGGAATTCCTGCTTTCCAGAGGCATTGTTACCAGTTGAACGACCGCCTTTAATCCTCAAGGTAACGGACAAGTGGAGAGGTACAACAGTATCATCTGGCAAACAGTAAGTCTGGCTCTCCAGTCGAGAAATCTCCCTATTATCAATTGGGAAAAAGTGCTAGATGTAGCCCTCCACAGCATCTGCTCATTGCTCTCCACCTCCACTAATTGCACTCCCCATGAACGTCTCTTCAACTTCCAAAGGAAATCAGCTACTGGAGATTCCATACCTATATGGTTAACGAAAGCGACATCTGTCCTCTTAAAGCGGCATGTACGTGGAAGCAAATACGAGCCCCTAGTAGAGCCCGTTCACATACTTGAAGTCAATCCCAGCTATGCTCACGTACGTTTCAATAATGGACGAGAGACGACAGTGTCCCACCTATATCCATGGGGTTATGGAACGGGCAGTCCTGATATGGAAATTGATCCTATGCCAGAAAACCAAGAGATGCAGACTGCGCCTCTTCAGTGTAATATTTCTCTCATTCATCCTCTGCCGAGAGCTCACAAAAACTCCGTCGCCGAGAATTCAGTTCCTACTCCTCCTCACTCCCCACACTCTGAGGGTGGCTCGAGGATATCTTCAGAAGATGCCGTTGTGCTGAATCTTCGACGCTGTACCAGAATCCGTTGAAGTCCTCAGTATTTAACTGAAAACTATCAGCTTTGAACTTTTGTTTGATTTTCTCTTTTTCAGTTTAATCAGAGATGCCCACCTGAGAGTCTTTAGAACCATTCTTCCCAAGTCGAACACACAGCCTTGATCCTTCCCTGGATGGCGGAGAATGTGATGAAAAGAGAACTCTTCTATCCCCTTCTATGCTTCGGAAGTGAATTACTTCCCTTGATCACTCTTTCTTTTTTAGTCAGCCATTGTTTCTCGTAGAGACTAGATCCCTGTGTAGATCTTTGTCGAATAAAGCTTCTTCAAGCAAACTCAGTCTTCTTAAACTCATTCTATTCTACCCTTTTGACTAACTCATTACAGCTATATAATTTGGTTTTAAGAGTTTTATTGTTCTTTGCAAATATTCTTTTCCAATCTTCTCTTTCATTTCTGTTGATTTCTGTTATTTTATTGTGTCTGCTTCCAGAACTCCCAGATATTTATAGCTTTCCTGTCCGCCTAGTACCCTCATCACCTTTTGGTTGGGCAGTTCCATGCCCTCTGCCGTCTCCAGTTTTTCCCTTTTCATCTCTAGCAATGCACACATTTGGATGTCCTGGCTAAATATTCTAGTCGTATGTATCATCTGTTTCAGTTCCTTTTTGATTTCTGAAAATAGTTTCAGGTTGTCCGTGTACATGAGGTGGTTTATTCTTTGTTCTGTGTCTGTAAACTTGTATCCGGCATCACATTTTCTGAGTATGTAGTTGAGTGGCATCATCGCTATGATAAATAATAGTGGTGATAGAGAATCTACTTGAAATATGTCTCTCTGTATTTTAACTCAGTCAGGTGCTGTCCTCCAGCTGTAAGTTCTAGTCCTTCCATTGTTTTCTTAATGAGATTAATAATCCTGTCAAGTATTTGGATTTTCCACATTGTTGGTAAACAGGTTATTGGTCTGTAGTTTCTTGGGGTCGTTCCCTTTTTGGCATCTTTTTGTATTAGCGTTGTCCTTTATTTGATCATCCACTCTGGTACGCCTGTTTTGTTGATACATACTCTCAGTTTCTGCGTTAACCTTTCATGTAGGGTCGTGAATTTTTAAACCCAGTATGTATGTATTCCATCGTGGCCGGGTGCTTTCCAGTTTGTCATTTTCTTTAGGGTTGTCTTAATCGCTTCTTCATTAATTTCTGTTTCTGTTTCTTCTTCAATTTCCTGTAGTTCATCTTTCATGTTTTTCAGCCATTTGACATTTTTGTTGTACTTTTGATGCTTTTCCCATATCCTGCTCCAGAAGTGTTTTGTTTCTGTCAAGTCCGGTTGTTCTGTTTTCTTTCTTTTGTAAAATTGGCTCTCATTGTTTTCAAACGTCCTGTTCTGTTTGTACTGTTCTGATTTGTATTTGTATTTGTATTGTTTCAATGTTCCATTCTTTTGCTGCTCTCTTTTGTTTTAGTTCTTCATGTTTCTTATTTATTGTCCCCTTGTGAGTCATATTTCCACTCTTCCATCGTTTCCTGTTCTCTTTCATCCTGTTTACGGTTTTAGCTTCTTTTCGAACATTGGTGATGTGGTTTTCCAGTCTGAATTCCAATCTCGACATTTTCGGTCTATTTTTTTTGACAGTCCTTTTTCCTACTTTTCGTTTCATGCTTATTGATTTTCCCCCGCATCTACTAAGTTGTTTAGGTCTGTGATAGTATCTGTTGAGATGTACGTGAGAGGTCTGTTTACTTTCTCTGTTTCTAATTTTAATTTCTTCCAATCTTCTTTCCTCTCCAAAGGAACAAAGATTGGAAAAAATGTGATGATGATGATGATAACAATATGGGGTGAAGTGACAAACTTTAGATCAATCACTTTCCTCTTACGAGCTGGAAAAACCAGCTAGTATATATATATATATATATATATATATATATATATATATATATATACATATATATATATAATGTATATATATATATATATATATATATATATATAATGTATATATATATATATATATATATAATGTATATATATATATATATATATATATATATATATATATATATATATATACATATACATATACATATACATATATATATATTTATATATATACATATATATATACATATACATAGATATATTTATATATATATACATATATATATATACATTATATATATACATATATATATATACATTATATATATATATATATATATATATATATATATATATATAATGTATATATATATGTATATATATAATGTATATATATATATGTATATATATATAAATATATATATGTATATGTATATATATATGTATATATATAAATATATATATGTATATGTATATGTATATGTATATATATATATATATATATATATATATATATATATATATATATATATTATTTTCCTTGCTTTGTATGTTCGTATGGTTTCCCAGCTAATTCAGCTAGTATAATAATAATAGTAATAATAATAATAATAATAATAATAATAATAATAATAATAATAATAATAATAATAATAATAATAATAAAAGATACAACAAAAGGGGGTGAAGTGACAAACTTGAGACCAATCCCTTTCTTCTCAGTTATGTGGAAACTTTTCAGTAGCATCTTGTCTAAAAGTATTTATGGTCATTTGGATCCAAACAATTTGCTGCCCGAGGAACAGAAATACTGTCGAAAAAGATCTTGTTGCACCAAAGATCAGCTTCTGATCGATAAAATGATCCTGAGAAACTGCAAATTAAGAACTCCTTGCCTTGCCATTGGGGTGTGTAGATTATAAGAAAGCATTTAGCATGCTGCCTTATTCATGGATACACAAATGCCTGGAAATTTTCGGAATAGCCTCCTTAACATTCAAACAGCTTTAAACGACAGCATGAAGAATTGGAAAACCAATTTAACTTCAGGTGTTAAGTTAGATAAAGTGAAAATCAGGAGATGGATTCTCTTACAAAATGTGAATGCAGGATATGGACTTCCTACAGCCAACCACTTACTATTCATGGATGACGTTAAGGTTTTTGGAAAGAATGAAAACCAACTTGATACTTTAATGAATACAGTTAAACTATTTAGTTACGACATACGAATGGAATTTGGCATAACCAAATGTGTTATACTTGTTATAAAAAGAGGTGCACTGGTCCACTCAGATGGTCTTAAACTCCCAAGAACAGATCTGATAAAGAATGTTGACAGTGAGAGGGGCTACTTGGTAATCTTGGAGGCAGATAACATTAAAAACAAGGAAATTAAAAACCAGGTCACAGCCGAGTACAACAGAAGTGTAAAGGTAATTCTTAAATCGCACCCCACAGTCGAAATACAATCTATGCTATCAATGCCAGAGCAGTAGCTATCATTCGATATACAGCTAGTATACTTGACTTGAATGTAGATGAATTAAAATGTTTGGATACCAAAACACGGAAAATGCTTACTATTTATGGAGCTTTTGCAAAGAAAGGATATGCAGATCGATTGTATCTACTTAGAAAGGAAGGTGGTCGAGGTTTACTTAGTGTTGAAGATGTCGTGAATACAGAAGAAGTTGTCCATATAAATATATTTCTGGAAGTAATGAGATTCTTCATTGTGAAGTGAAAAGCGTAGAAATACTAAAAACTGGGGATAAAAAGAATCAAAGATTACAAGAGAGGGGGGAAATTGCTTCAAAAGAAACTACACAGTGCATTCATTAAAAATACTGAATTTAGAGATAATGACAGATGGAACTGGTTGGGCAGGGGTGATCTACTGAGAGCACCCTAATGGCAGCCCAGGCACAAGCCACTCACACTAGGTCCATCAAACACTACATTGAATAAACTGCAGAATCACTGATATGCAGATTGTGTAATGCAAGGGAAGAAACCGTAGCGCATATTGTATCTGAATGTCCTATGCTAGCACAACATCAGTATAAAAAATGGAGACACGACAAAGTCGCTCAGGTACTACACTGGAATATATGCAAAGTCTATGAATTGAACCAGAATGAGAAGTGGTATGAGCCAGAAGTGGTACAGGAGAACGACAATGTCAAACTTCTTTGGGACATGCACATACAAACTGAACATTCTTGAACATTCCAAAGCCGACTTAATCTTTATAAACAAAAACAAGAGAACTTGCTTAATCATTGACATAGCATTGACGATACCAAAATGCAGGAGAAAGAACAGGAAAACAAAATATTAAGATCTAAAATGGGAATTAGTTAGACTATGGAAATGGAAAGAAGTCAAGGTGATTTCTGTTGTAATTGGAATGTTTGGAACCATAACAAAAAGCCCACATAAATTGCTTAAACAGATTGATGAGACAATTTATTTTCCAATTTTTCAAAAGGCTTGCATGTTAGAAACGGCAAAAGTGTTAAGGTACAACTTGAATGTCTAAAGTCAAGGGAATTGACCTGATGTTTAAAAATAAATCCAACAAAAACACAGAAAAGTTGTGATTACGATTAAATAATAATAATAATAATAATAATAATAATAATAATAATAATAATACCACGTGTATCTGTTGCATTACCTGTTCTTTCGGGGTACCCAGTAAGATCCAACAAGAATGACAAAGAACAGAACGTATATGGAAAAACTTTGGTTTTCTTTATTTCCCATCACCGGATGGTTTATGCCGGCTACGCGCACACATATTAAAAAAATCTTTTGACATACTTTTGTCTTATGAAAGTCTTTTTCTTGCTGAGATCACAGACTTGGTTTCCGCTAGAAACTCATTCATATATACATCCGATTGAAAAGCAATTCCCTCTGCATTGTCTATCCGAGCGTGAACTGAAGCAATTGTTCCACAAACACTTCTAATTGTCTGTTTGAGGAAATACAAGTCAGGGGATTCCTTCACAGTATCAACTTGCTTATCAATAGCATTTTTAATCAGTGGACAAAAAGCCTAATAGAAAGACGGGCTTGGATAGCATAGCCAATAAAGCTTCATTGGTGCAATAAACATCGATAAGTAATAGTATTTAAGCCGTAGAGAAAAAGAGAAAAGGATGAAGATAAAGTGAGCAGAAAAATACCTATTTTGGATTACTGTCTTTTTATTTTTTTTTAATTAACTGATTTTGTAAACTCACTTTTTCCTCATGCTGGTCAGATTTTTATTTTCATATATATATATATATATATATATATATCTATATATATATATATATATATATATATATATATATATATATATATATATATATATATATATATGTATATGCCCATTCCCAAAAGGTGAGTGGTATCCAAGACGACCTTGGACTAACAGTACTAACGTCGTTCCTCGCTCTACCCCTTCCTATATTATTTCCTCTCCCCATCCCTAAACAGAGACGAAGCTGTTGAACTATCCCCACCGAAACCCTACTCAAGTGGAAATAATAATTCCACTGGAGTCAAATGTATAACTATAAGTAAATAACGGAACACTAAATATTTTCCCCTTTTAAACCATCTTATTCACTAGAGTACCTATTAGGAATTTCAACCATAACTTACTTTAAAATTAATATTGTTCCTTATTCATATTTTCAATTTACCCTAAAATTATAAGACCTGAGCTAACTAGGTCATCACTCCCGACATGCTGGGTCGATGGTAATGTGCATTCGTCCGGGTTCAGGGGTTGTAACCAGATACACCTCCGCGACCTTTAACGAATGAGAAACACCTCAGTCCATGCCCCCCCCCCCCACGCCTCTTCACCCATTCTGGTCCCCCTTCCTCCTCCTTGAAGAATACTAAGACAGCATGATTGCTCCAATTTTTTATTCAGAAACCACCAGCACGTTTGATGATTCATGTCCTGACGAGAAGAAATAAATTATAACATTAAATGACTGGATTGCTAGCTTGAGCTATAGGTGTGCGTGTGATTATAATACATATATTGAGATAGAGAGAAATCTCAGATAGCTGTACTTTTGTTAAAACAAGTAAGGAATTTTTGTTACTTCTAATAAATCGATTGGCGATTGTTGTCCTCTGAAACAAACAAATGTGGCTAGACGACGAAACACTTTCTAAGAGACAATCAGATCGGATGGTGAGAAACGAGTGATAACGTTACGAAGGATTAATAAAGCCGAAGAAAAAAGATAAACGGATTGACAGAATCTCCAAAGAATTTTTTAAAAAATGACAAAAATAAAAAGAACAACAAAAAAACCGACCGAACATAAAATCCACCTTTTTGGTTTAATTTTTTTTAAGTTAAAAAAAAAGAAACTCTGACTACTTTTTAAATAAAGTAAGGTACGCACTTGGCTCAGTTTTAACCATAAATTTTCGATGAAATAAATATACGAATTTAAAAATTTGTCTTTCAAGATCTTTCAACTAAGATTCATCAGTAGTTATTTTTATATTCAGAATCTGTGAAATTTCCATAATACAATTATGATAATAATAATAATAATAATAATAATAATAAAATCTGTATAATGTACATTCGTTTATATGTACGTTATCATCTTCCACACATAGTAACAAATTTATATCGTCTGAACGCCAAAAATGAAATACAAAACAGTAATTAGTGACAATCCAAAACGGGTTACTGTTATTTGAATCAATAATACAACATAAAATCTTGATATTCTGTATATATAGTGGACATAAAAGATTAAGAGAGAATCTTTTGACTGCCTAATTAGCATAACTATTTTTTAAACAATTCATAATTAATTAATGTTTAGTATTATTAATTTGGAATTGCATTGGCTTATGTTTGCTATCTATATGCAATAGTTTTGTCGGATATCCTCGCCACTTTGACATGGCTGACTACCTCCCACTCTACCGTAAAGACTCTGACAAAGATATGCGCAGGCTAGGAGTTTATGTTTGGAACACCCTCCGCCTTACTTGAGAACGAGCCTACATGTGCTTTCGGTTGACTTTACATCACTGCATTACTTACTTATATTTATTGTACCGTTCACCTTCGACCCAGGACTGTACCCTGCTAAACTCTGTCTCTGATAGCATAGATAGAGCACTCTCACTCGACTCGAATGCCCAGATACATGTATTTGGGAATTTTAATGCACACCACCATGACCGGCTGAGATTCTCCAGCTTTACCGACGCAGATGGTAACTCTATATATAATTGCTTCCTTAGCTCACAGACTGTCGTTTTCCCGACTCACATCCCCGATCGAGTAGACCAACAAGCCTCCCTTCTTGACCTGTTCTTGACCTCACTGCCCGAGGCTTGTGTGACAAAAGCCCATAACCCATTGTGATAATGCTTTATATCACCCTAAAAACTCGTCCAAAAGCTAATGAGCCGTTGTTCAAAACAATGAGATACTATGAGCATGCTAATTTCGAGTCCATCAGAGATCGCATTAGCGACGTCCCATGGATTAGTGTGCAAATGAGTTAACCGAATGGGTCAAAGAAGGCATTGTCCCCATGCAAAAATTCTTCAGCAAACCACACTCTCCTCAATGGTTAACCTCGAAATGTGCAGCTACCATTGCTGAGAGGCAGTAAGCATTCCGAGAATTAGGCCGACATAAGTCAACTGCGAATAAACAGAAATAATTGTAAGGCAGTGATAGGTGAAGCAAATAGAAGGTATACAGAGATAACCAAAAAACGCATTCAGTCACAGAAACTAGGTACTCGCGATTTCTGGAAAATCTACAATAGTGTGGTGAACAATGGACAATCAACAATTCCCCTGCTATCAAACCACAACGATGTCGTTTTCACAGCAACTGACATTGCTGAACTACTTGCCCAGCATTTTGTCTCAAACTCAACTTTGGATTTAGCACCACCCCCTCCTTAAATTCCCATTGCGGACAGAAGCCACACTTGAAAACATGGACAGAGACATCATAAAAAACTTTGACACCTTCAAAGCTTGTCAGCCTGATCTTATACCTGTAATAGTAATGCTCTGCAGAACTGGCCTCTGTCCTCTTCAAACTCTACAACAAATGCCTTGATGAATCTTGCTTCCCTGATAGCTGGAAAATTACCTCTGTGGTACCAGTCTTCAAAAATTATGAGGATATAACTGAACCTCAGAACTACCACCCAATCAGTCTACTCTCGATCTATGCTAAAATCTTTGAATCCTTAATCAATCTAGCAATAGTCCGGCACTTAGTTAATGCTAAACTTGTTTCTGACCGCCAGTATGGATTTCAATAAGCACAATCTACTGCGGATATCCTAACGGTCATCTCTGAATATATCATACACTAGACAAGGCAACTGAAGCTAGGGCGGTAGCACATGATATATCCAAGGCCTTTAACAAGGTATGGTGTAAAGGGCTTCTTCTAAAAAATCTCTCATATAGTATTACTGTGCAAATATTTAATATAATTAAATCCTTCCTAATCAAAAGACAGCTCCAGCTTGTCCTCGATGGTCGTTAATCTAAACAACATGACATAAATGCTGGTGTACCCCAGGGATCCATCCTTGGACTTTTATTGTTCCTGATTTTCATAAACGACAGCCCTGATGACATCGAGTCTGAGATAGGTATATTTGCTGAGTACACCGTGCTTTACTCTCATCATGTGGGCAAAACGGACGCGAACATACTCGAGGCAATGGCTGAATCCTTAGGAAATGACCTCCAGGCTGTAGTGGATTGGTGTCATAAATGGTTGGTAACTTTTAATGCCGCAAAGACAAAGCTCCTTTCCTTCAACAACTACAAGAAACCTTTTCAACCACCGACTGTCATAGCAAATAACACCCTACCTGAGAGTTCAACATTCAAACACCTCGGCTTAACATTCACAGGTAACATGAATTGGAACAAATACATTGAAGACATTGCCAAGGCTGCAGCTAAGAAGGTGGGCTCCCTCTACCGACACCTGACATTATCCTGTATTTCTACAAAGCCATAATCCGCCCATTCATGGAGTATTGTTGCCACATCTGGGCTGGTGCATCATCAACTAGTCTCTCCCTCCAAGACAAGGTCCAAAAAAGAGTTGAC
Source organism: Sepiola atlantica (assembly GCA_963556195.1). Taxonomy (NCBI): domain Eukaryota; kingdom Metazoa; phylum Mollusca; class Cephalopoda; order Sepiida; family Sepiolidae; genus Sepiola; species Sepiola atlantica. The sequence goes on from OY744515.1 coordinate 74,075,411, forward strand.
ATACGTACACACACCCACGCATACACATAGCGGGTTAGACGTTTTGCTAAGTGAATTTTTATCACAACGCTCACTAGAAACTTAAATTAAAAAGAATTAATTAAGTGTCTCCCACAGAAGTCGCTACGACGACTGGATGAACTCCCTAACAACAACAACAGAATCTACAAAACAAACATAGAAATAAATAAAAATTGTCATATCATTTTGAAAATAAAGATAACTTTGTCAATAAAATTTCATATTTCAAACAAAAAACAAATGAGTTTTTCTTTAATATTATTAATGATTTAGGTAGAAAAGCAAATTACACATTGAAAAATATTTTCACATCATATTAGCAAAAAGGTGAGGTAGCATCATGACGTCATGGCAAATAATTAGCTGACTCAAAACAGCAGATGTTGCACACACACGCAGCTTTAGAATGATAATTAATTTATAATACAATAATAAAAAATAATTAAAACAGGCTTATCTTAAAATTTTAGTATAGCTTTCACAAAAGATCCGATCCTCAGAAGTGTATCCTGTATGTTCTCATATATTTTAATGCACATTTAAACTGAGCTGAAAAGTGATTTCTAACAGAATTTTGAAAAATTATTTGCCATGACGTCATCATGATACATCACCTTTTTGCTTTTGAAAAGTTAATTTTTCATCTTATTGATATATATATATATATATATATATATATATATATATATATATATATATAAGGTCATACCCGCAAGTAAAAATGTAAAATGCAGTTTAAATTCCCAGACAAACTAACTAAATCCAAGATATTGCAGACTTAACATTCGTTGGAAAATTAATAAATGAAATAATATAAGTAAATAAAAAAAAAAATTTAAAAAAGGGGGGGGGGTAATTATCTAAGAGTGAAACAAAAACAGGAGACCTTAAGCGTCTAATATTAACACGGGGATCATCAGCTGTATACAATGTAACTGTTTCGGAGATTTAAAAAACAGGAGAGTTATAATATTCATGGCTCTCCAATGGTACTGATTATACTACCATTTCCCCAATAATCAAGTGTCGAAATAATTCAGCTTAAAATATCACTAATATATACATAAATAAATAATAATAATAATAATAAAATAATAATAATAATATATTACCCTTAAGACTACCGTATATATATATTATAGTAAAAATATATGTATTAGCATATACTATCAGTGCCTTTTAATTAGCAGTCTCTTTAAAAGATTCAGCTCGATGATTGTCAATCAGTAACAACAGAGCATATATAAGTCAGGTTCATTTTATATTTAAATAACCATGTTTTTTTGTTTTTAAAAATGTTTATTGTGAAACATTTTCCAAAAAACATAACATTGTTGTGAGATGTATATTTTAGGGTCCATTTCATTTGCTGTAAGCCAAACAACATTTTTATGTCAATATCGTCTCTGCAACACTACAAAATCATCAGAAAAATCCACAAAAAATAAAAAGTTCTTGGATTAAAATATCTTGAAAAAACCTAAACTATACAGTGGCTCATTTCGGAGCGAAAACAAATAAAAAACAAAGAAAAGAGCAAACTCACATGTGGGGAAACTCACTAGTACGCTATATATATATATATATATATATATATATATATATATATATTAAGTAAAAAGACAAAATGAAACAAACAATTTTCTGTAGAAGACTTATATGGTTTATATTGTTCATACACCACAAGAGACTAAATAAGAAGAATCGTTTTTATTAGGTTAATATTAGGAGTGATTTTTCTAGTTCTAGTTTAGGTGGTCAGGTTTAAGCAAAAAACTTTGGCTGTAACATTACTTGTATTAGCTCAATAAAAATTCTTTATCATATAGAGACAGAGAATCCACTTAAAGCCATGTGCCCAATGTAGGATTATGCATCACTCTGTATAATAAAGTAGAGGGAGATTTCCCCCTGTTTCATTGACGGGTATAGCTTTCTATCTAAAATCTGCTTATGCAAATCTGCTTCAGCATCGATTAAGGACAATTGTTGATGCGGTGTTTTCTGAAAATATGTATTTGCCTCGTTCACTTGAATTTATTTTTACATATTATCCTGCTCGGCATCTTTCCCTAAGATAGTTATCCATACAGGAATTTTGAGAAACTTTCATTCTCACTGCCACCCACGTTCACTGAGAAGACTTCTTCATAGGACACATATGTTCGCAGCACTGTCATTATTACATAATTTGATTTTGCTATTATATGTTAGCTACTATATATCTTCTGCCTAAACACTGGACGTTCCCTTTACCTACACATTTTTTGGCGTTTTGATTGACTACTCCAAAGACTTTAATTTACATTCTCAGTTGACGGAGTAACATATTAACAAATGTCCTTTTCGCAGACACAAAGCGGCCTCTGAAGTTAATTGCTCGTTCAGTCACTTACATTATTCATACTTTTTACTCATCATATAATTTTAATTCATTTCATATTACATATGATTTATGTAAAAAACAATTATTCCCGGGGACATGTCAGGTACATTCAGCAACTTATTAAATTTCTTTTTTTATTCTTGAAGTATCGATTTTCATGGTCTTACACATACCGAGGTGAACCGTACTACGCTCATTCATTCAAAAAAGCAGTTTAGCAAATTCACATATTTCGAACACTATGCAGCTTTAGAAGTCAATAACACAATCGCTCAGAAATAGTCGCTTACATTATTATTAAATAAACATTCATAATTTATTTTTTTACACTTTTAATACATTCTGTATTTGTTTCGAACAATATAAATTGTATAACAAAATGTTTATTCCCGGCCAACGCTAGGTACATTTACTTACTCATTACAGTTTTTCTAGCCTCATAAGGTATTGTTTTCAAAGGGTTAAAAATAGTAAAATGAAAATACTACTTTAAATCAATACAGACGATAGTCTTTACATTCTCGATAAAAACGGAACTTTCCGTCTTCACATTGGCCCTAATTTCTGTTTCAAAAGACAATAGCAGCTCATCTGGTCGCTATGGTTATGCTAAATGTTCCAGATATTTTGTTTTGAACTACACTCAAACACATTCACACGTATAAAATAATACATGCTATTACACTGTGATATTTTTCAAAATATACATTCACAAGCACTGCAGGCAATTCAATGAATGTGTTCTGGAAAAAATCCTACTAACTTGTTTCCTCAATTTAGTTTACTTATAAAATTCCACTTCTAATTCAGTTATCTTATATATAAAATAAAGTCGTTTTCTCCCCTTTACCTTTGGCTATTATAGACTTCATACCAAAAGCTTAATATGTTAAACAATTCATCTAACCACCTACAGCACTTCCTAATGCATGTTTCACAGACAGATTCTTAGATTTTTTCTCCTTACAAATAATATGACATTTATTCTGACTCCCAAATACATCTTCCTTAAAAAAGGTAGCAAACCCTTTCACTCACTATTTTCTCCTCACATGTTACACTTTCACACCAGGTCTTTTCTTAATATAAGGGAAATTCCTTAAAAAACACCCACATTATTTCATTACAATCTCTTTACTCTCTTCTGTTTAAGTTGTCTCTGAGTTATCTCCCTTTGAGTCATTTCCTTTATATAGGGTGAAGCATTGAGAGTGACTTCCCTTCGTTAGTTGTTGTTGAAGACAAGATGGCAATGTGCACGAATGGTCAAGGGTTTCCAGTTGGAAAGAAGAAGTGACACAGATCAACATTGGTAGCAGAAGCTGTCTTCTTTGTGTGATAAGAAGTTATCTTGTTCAGCAAACGTTGAAACACAATTAAAAGAAAGATGGCTTCGTTTAGTAAAAGCCCATCAATTTTAATAAATCAGGATTCTTGTGCAGAATGGAAGCAAGATATTGGCATATGGTCTTTATTTACGGATTTGTCTAAAGTAAAACAGGGCCCAGCAGTATTTGTGTCACTGTCACAAAATATAAGAGAATGTGTTCAACATTTGGCAACAACGGATATCGGTGGAACAAATGGACTGACTATAATTATGGACAAATTGGATGAAATTTACTTACTGGATGAAAACACGATGGCATATATGTCATTTAAGGAATTTTATTAATACAAAAGGGCGGCTGGAGTTAATATGAATGAATTTCTGGTACGATATGAATTTTTATATTAAAAATTAAGGAAATTTGGAATTACTCTGCCAGAAGGCCTTTTTTGTTTTGAATGCAGCAAATGTATCAGAGGAAAATGAAAAATTAGCGAGAACCACATGTTCTAGCTTGACATATGCAATGATGAAAGATACATTGAAGAAAGTGTTTTCTGATCATTCATCAACGGAATGTAAAACCGTCCCTGCTATCAAAGAAGAAATTAAAACAATAGATACAGAAGTATCAAAGAAAAAAAATTACCAGGATTATAATACAAATCCAACGGACAAACAAGGTAAGATTATGTGTTGTTTTAAATGTAATTCGACTAAGCATTTTGCCCGAGATTGTGCGAGCTTCAATTCTACAAACAATATCAACACTGTCGTGGATTCAGACCAGGTAAACTTTACTTTGTTTAATGTTGATTCAGGTTATCGAACAGTGATAAAGAAGTTTTGAATCAGATCAAATATGTTTGTGATTCTTGTTCAGTTTGTCAGAGGTTTAGAAGACCCCTTCCTTGACCAGTTGTAGGATTGGCTCTTGGTAACAGATTTAACGACACTGTATGTTTGGATTTAAAGAAACATCAACATAACCAATGCTAGATTCTGCACCTAATTGATACATCCACTAGGTACTCTGCTGCCAGATTGATTTAAACGCAAAGAAATTATTTGCAACATATTTTTAATGCAGATATCTTACTTTGGAGCTCCTAAGCGATTTTTCAGTGACAATGCGGGAGAGTTTAATAATGAGAGCTACCGATAAATGAACGAAAAGCTGAATGTTGAAACATGCACGACGGCTGCAGAAAGTCTATTCTGCAATGGTACTGTGGAAGGTCACAATCTAATAATTGCGGAAATAAGGAAAAAAACATTAGACGATGAAAAATGTGAACCAGAAATAGCTCTGGTGTGGACTTTCAGTGCCAAAAATTCACTTCAGAATCATTCTGGATATAGTCCAAATGAGCATTTGGGTCAAACATTAACACCCCCTCAGTTTGGAATGATCGATGACCTACATTGGAAAATGCAACAACCAGTGACATGGTTAGAATAAATTTAAATGCCCTACATGCAGCGAGGAAAAGCTTCATGGAAGCTGAATCAAGCAAAAGAATTTGGAGATCTTTGAGATCCAATATAAGGACTTATGCGGATGAAGGTTTTGTGACAGGTGACCGTGTCTGCTATAGAAGACAAAACTACAGAATGGCGTGATCTTCCTAAGGTTTTGAGTAAAGAAGGTCAATATGTATTGATCAGACATGGAGGAGCATTTTTCAGGATGCATCCATGTCACTGGATGAAGGTAGACAAGGAATTGCGAAGTCCAAGGAATGAAGAAGATACAAATTCTTCAAATGAGATGAATGAGTCTTGGAGGAGGAATATGAAGGACAATATAATAATAATTCAAATAACGATAGAAGGGAAGTGAAAATAACAGTATAAAACCAAGTAGAAATTAAGTTGTAGAATATAAATTGAAAGGGAGTGATCAGTAGAAAAAAGGAACGGGAAAATATAGCCATTGGCTAAATATAAAACTTGAAGCCGAAGATGAAAATCCTCTATGTATCAATTAGGATCATGTTGATCAATGGAGATAATTTCTTCAAGCAAAAGAGGGAGTAAGTTATCAGGAACATGCAGTTTTTCTTTCTTCTGAACAAGAACAAGGAGAAGATGTGATTGATGCAAAGAAAAGAGAATTGGCAAATATGGAAATTCATGAAGTCTATGAATGTGTGTCTGATATGGGGTAAAAATGTATATCAACAAGATTGGTGATAATAGAAAAAATTGTGAAGGACAAAAAGATAATGAAGGCTCGTCTTGTTGTACATGGTTATGAAGAAGATTCCCATAACCTAAAAACAGATTCTCCAATGTGCAGCCGTGAGGCTATGCGTCTTGTATTGTTAACGCCCTTGGTTATGATGTGGCAGGTGGAGACTCTTGATTTTACCTCAGCATTTCTGCAAGGTAATATGCTGGAGAGAGAGGTATTTCTTAGACCACCATCTGATGTGTGTCCAGAATCACAAGTGTGGAAGCTGAAAAGATGTAATTATGGATTAAACGATGCACCTCGTTCATGGTATACGCGAGTTAATCATGAGTTAACGCACTTAAAAGGAATGGTTGGTGTATATGACAATGCACTGTTTCTTTGGCATGATGCCATTGGTGACTTGATAGGCATTTTGGCAATACATGTTGATGATTTCATATTCTGTGGAAATGATTTATTTAAGAAAAATGATCACAGAATTGGAAAAGATATTAAAAATTGAAAAGCATTACGAATGACTTCCCTTAGTTAGTTGTTGTTGGAAGACAAGATGGCGACGTGCACGAACGGTCAAGGGTTTCCAGTTGGAAAGAAGAAGTGACACAGATCAACATCTTCTACCTAATATACAGACTTTAAAAACTAAACAATAATCGCTCCCTTCCTGAGCATACATGAATAATGAAATTCAGAGTTCAAACGTTAGGAATTCCGGTTAATCGGTTTACTTACTAACGAACACATGATCACTTTAAGATAAAAACATCTACGTTATTCTTTAACACTTAAGTTTCTTGCTTTTGAACAGACTTTCCTTCTTCCATAAATAAATAATTTAATTATTAATCAGTCAAATCAAAATTATCTAACTTTTTTTTCAACAATCACATCCAACCATATCTTTATTTAACTATAACTTTACTGCGTATTTCGTAACACATCAGTAAAAAAAAACAGCATTTGTTTCATTGGCTTTGCTATTGACTTCACCCATTCTTTTACTTATAAATAACTACTTTTATTAAAAACAGTCACTTCACAAAATATTTTTTTCTTTTTGTTTGCCTGTTTTTATGCTTTTAATTATTTGAATATATTTATTTATTTATGAAACTCGAGCGATTTTTATTCAAAACTTATATACAAAAAAACAAATATTTAACTCACGTAAACATTATTAGCTTTTTTCCATTAAAACAATTTCCAATTCGAGCGATATTTATTCAAAACTTCAGAACTTCAGCAAATTTCATTCAGAACTAAATGATACCGATTCGCATTCCTGAGAACCAATACATGTCTGTTATGCCCTGTGTGTGCACCAGTTCCTTCTTTTTCTTTTTTTTCATATTGTCACCCGGACTTAGGGTTAGTGATAGAGTTAATGAAGAGGAAGTGTTGCTTTTTTTAAATTCATATAAAATATTCCTTCCGGTGTGTATTATGTATAGACATGATTACCCCCCCCCCCCCCCCCCAAAAAAAAATCCTCCCATCTATATAAGTAACTAAGACTTCAGAAAATACTACTTTTTATTGCAAGCGAGCAATCACTAGTAATAACTCATGTAAAAAATCCTACAGGGAAAATAATGATAATATAATACTACTACTAATAATAATAATAATAGGAATAGTTACAAAGGTTTATACTTGACTGAGTAAGACTATATAAAAAATGGAAAGGATGTATTTTTCAAGATTATATTATTATCTTCTTTTTTTAAAATTTAATCAGTACATCATGCATCACTGCCAGTGAGACATGCAATAACAACCTATTTGTTTCATGAGGCTCACAAAACTGTAAGTGTGAGTGCGCATATATATATAAATAATTTAATATTTATTTATTTATATATATATATATATATATATATATATATATATATATATATATATATATATATATATATATATATATATATATACAATTAAGTCAACCGGATTTTATGAGTTAGACATTAGCATTTAGCTGACAAATTACTATTTCATTCTGACTATGCAATTATTTTTTTTTATAGTTGTACTATGTTCTTTGCAATAAAATAACATACTTTGTTTCAATTTGTTGCAAAAGTATTTATTCAAGCGTGGGACACTAGTAATATGTGGTTATTTTCAATAATCGCCTAAAAACAAAAACCAGCTTACGTCGTTAATAAAAAACTGTCAACATTGTTCGATCTATTTCATTGTAATTTAATGTTCACTATCATTTCATTGTTATAGACATCTTATTTTTTTCTATTCACAAGAAAGATTAAGAAGCAAAAAAGAAAAAAGGTATTAAATGTTGATTTACTTTTGATAAGAGTGATTTTATTCACCGAAAGTCTCAAGACCTTAAAATAAATAAATGTTTATTTTAATATATTAAAAAAAGATCTTAACGTTGTTTTTTGGCTTAAAAAAATCCTTACATACAAATACATCAACGTTTTCAAAGTGCAAACATTCCCTTTATATATATATATATATATATATATATATATATATATATATATATATATATATATATATACTTTCTTCCAACATGACCACAACATTTTGACTGTGTTTGAAATATTAAGCACTTTGGGAGAGAAAACCATCAGCCAATTCGCTAATTATTGAGTGACATCCCAAGAAAACAGTGCTTGTGTGGACCAATGAAAGACTCATTAGATGTCCATTGACACAATCCGTGCCTCTTGTTTTCAAGAAAATGTTCATAAAGGAGGAATTGTCGTTGAAATATATTTGCGTCAAACAAATTTCTTGTTTACATTCTGTATACATTTCAGACGAGTCTCCTCATCTTGCTTGTTGATATTTTTAAGTTTGCACTGTTATGCTCTCAGCCTTTCTCAGATGAAGCATCCTTGTTATTTCCATGGTTCCGATTAGTTTTCCTTGTTTTGACTCTTGATTTTTCAGCTGTTTTACTGTCTGCCCTTCTAGTGCTAGTTACCATAGTCGGTAACATCTTAGAAATTTCGAACTAAATCCTTTATGTTCTCATCATCTATGTTTTTTTAGATATCGAGTAATCAGTTAAGTTTTTCTAAACTCTTTCTAACCGAAACGCCATAGCAGCAATTCAGAGGAGCAAAACAGTCATAACCATGTAAAAACAACAATTCCATAAAGATAGTTACTTTTCTAAGAACTTCTCATCTGTGGAACACATTGCCACAAGATTGCTTCCCTGAGGTAGTCCTCAGGGAAGCAATCTTGTGGCCATCTTCAAATCTAATGCTAATAAACGTTTGCCAAAAGCCATCCTCATAAGTCATCAAATTGTATTCATCCCAGTCATTATTTTCAGTCCTCTCATTATATTCATCATAATTCAACTGTCAATCTATCCACCTCATTGAACCTTGTTCTCGAGTGGCTTTTAGTCTTGATAAGTAGTGACTCAATAGTAAAACACTCTCAGAAGGTCAGAAAGTACAACAGGCAAAATCTGAAAATAACAACAACCAAGATAATGAAACCTGTAAATAAAGTAAACAGAATAATTATTAAAATGACTGTCGAAATGCTCTGCTCTCCTTCTTTCCCCATTAAATTGACCTTGTGTCATATCCTACCTGAGTGGGTGTTTGGTAAATAGAAACGATTCCTCATCTCAGAAATACGGTCAGATTCTTTTTTATTAAAGTATTTTTCTTGTGTGTTTTGTTGAATGTTTGTATTGAAAGTTAAATCAAATAAATTAACTAAGAGAAAAAAAGAAGTTTTTTCTCCAAAATAGTTGTTTACAATTTTTGAACTACTTTCTAATTTGAAATTACATTTGCCACTTGACCTGACGTCTAGTCCATTCTTGCAACACCTTGTAATGTGACTGGCTTGCCAAGATAAACCAAATATATCACAAGTCATTAGATTTTCTATAGAAACTATTATTTCTGTTAATATTGTCTTTCTCTTTTCTTTTCCTTCTCCATCTCGTCTGCTGATTTTATTTAGAAAAATTCAGTTCGTACATTTACGAAAATAATTCATTTTGGGGTATGTTTTCTTTCTTTTTGTTTAATGTTTTTTTTTTGCTTTTAATAAAGATTTTCAAAGAATTTTCCCTTCCTTTCCCGACCGCCATTTTTAAGATCCTGTATGTTATTTAAAGAATTTGTTTTGAATCTTATATATTCATTTAAATTAAATAATAATTACACTTTTTTACCTAAGAGATTTAAATGGCATGAAATCCTTTAATTTTCTCTTCTAACTTTGGTCTAGATATTTAATGCAAAGATGTTATTTTTGTTTAACACCCTTCTGAGAGTCAAGAGTTTAGACTCCACGACCTAACATTTTCAGGCAATATGAATTGGAATAAGAACATAAAATATACTGCCAAGTCTGCTATAAAGAAGTTATGTTCCCTCTACCAGGCTAGAAAACTTCTCACACCTGCCAGTATCTTGTATCTATATAAAGCCACCATTCGGCCATGCATGGAGTACTGCTGCCATATCTGGGCTGGTGCACAAGCCACTAGACTCTCCCTCTTGCACAGGATGCAAAATAGATTCTCTAACATAGGTCATGCATTGTTTACCAAGCCCCAGTCTCTGTGTAGCAACCTCGTGCTTATTTTACAAATACTTTCACATAATGTGCTCTGATGAACTTTCTGCATTTGTACCCCATTAACGAAAATACCTCTGATCCACACGACTATCAGTAAATCCCAGCCTTCACTGTAAAGGTCCCTATATACCGGAAAATGTTCTACTCTAATAGATTCTTTTTCAGACCGTTTGCCTTTGAAATTCCTTCCCTTCTCCCTGTTTTTCCGACTGTACCAACATGTAGAAATTTAAATGTAATGTGAACAAACATCTTGTTACTCAACTCCCAACTCAGGTTACCCACCGTATTCATTTACGTTTGAGTGGCTATATGCCTTGTTTAGAGTGAACAAAAGTAAAAACAAAAACAACAAAAAAACTTGCCATGAAAATATCGTAAATAAATTAATGGTTTGTCTATAAGATTAAATATTTTGTTTTCTATCTTAGACATGCAGACATTACTAAAGGTTAGGCCTAACATTTTAATTCTTACCAAAAATAAAAATGAAATTAACACATTGCAAACCAATTTTTTAAATAACTCAGTACACAAATGTACACACAAATTCAACCTAAACAATAAAATCCCCTTTTTTTAGATATTCTAAGAGATACTAACAATAACGAATTCTCTACACCAACGTATATAAAACTTACTAAAAAGTCTTGCACTCTTAACTACAATGGCGAATAGTTAAACTAATCTCCTCCTCCCCAACAATTTTTCAACAAGAACTTAAAAATATTAAACAGACTCTAATCAATAATGGCTTCCCAACTACTTCATAGATAAACAAATTCGGCAATTTAAAAATAGGCTCTACATCAACATAAAAGAATTTAATCCTACTCTCAATAAATATATAATATTATTTTACCGAAATCAACTAGGTAATTGTTGTGGACCCGTTTAAGGGTACCAACAATGAAATAAAAGAACAACAGGTTTAGAGATAATAATAATGAATTGTATTGAACAGAGAAATTATACACAAGTCAGTGTTGGCAGTGCTAGTGCCTAAATGTGGTACAAATGTTCTCCCGGCAAAAGCCGGTATTTATGGTAGCCGGTTGCTACCATTTAGTTATTAAAGGGTAGGTAGATTCACCCACAACACCCCCTTCCGAAACTCATTCCCCCGGAATCTCAAGGTATATCTTTTTCCTAGGATTCACCTCGAAACTCCCGGTTAATTTACGTTTTCTTGATGAACATCTCCGTTCCGGAGGCGTTTTTGGTGTTGGCAGCTCAAATGCGTCGTATAGATCTTCCATGATGGTCTCACTCTGATCCGATGGGCCTTCCACTGGGTCGTCCGACATGCGACGACGCATTTGGTTAATGTGTTTTTTACAGGTGCCTCTAGGACCCTCTACAATGTACACAATCCGCCCCAATCTTTTTTGTACCTTTCCCACACGGTTTTGTTTCCATGGTGTTCCTGGAAGAACACCTTCTCTCCATCCTCGTAATTCTTCTTTGGTGCTGTAATGTTGGTCGGTTTCACCTGTTTTGGTAAAAGTTTGTCGAATACCGACTTTATTTTTCTTCCAAACATTACTTCCGCCGGTGGTACCTGGGCTGGTGTGTTCTCGTTGGGTGTAATTCTATACACTTGAAGGAACTGCTGGAGTGCCTTTTCTCTCGGCGTGACCATCGATCTTTTCAACGCTCTCTTCAAGGTATCAACAATTTTTTCTGCCTGTCCGTTTGACCTCGGATGGTAAGTCGGAGTGGTGATATGTTTAATTTGAAAGTCTTCACAAAATTCTTTGAACTCTTGTGAAGTAAATTGTGTACCGTTGTCCGATACAACAATGTCCACCACTCCGAATCGAGCAAACAGTTCATGCAACGCGCATATCGTGACATCCGTTGTTGGGTTTTTACATCTAACAACTTCTGGCCATTTTGAGTAGCTGTCGACTATAATTAAATAGTAGAAACCTTCCAATGGCCCCGCAAAATCTATGTGAATCCGGGACCATGGTTGCTCTGCCTTTGGCCATGGACAGTACTGAATAGGTGGTGCTTTCGCTGCCGACGCGCAGCCCGCACAGGCCTTCACCTTCATCTCTATGTTCCTGTCCATGTTTTTCCAATACACATAAGATCTCATTAGGCTCTTCATGCGTGTCGCTTCGGGATGCCCCTTATGGAAATCCTTCAGGATTTTTTTGTTTAGCGTAGCTGGGATTACTACTCGCTCCCGGTATAATAATGTGTTGCAACAGACTGAAAAAGCTTCTGCCGTTTGCTCATCGTCTGTTTGTAATTTATTTTTAATTTCGATAATAAAATTATCTTCTCTTGCCTTTTGTATATCGCCAAGTGTGACTGGCAGCTCTTTTATTGTGTTATACAGCACTTTACTATAGTCATATTCAGACCGAAGGGATGCTATAACTGTATCCTCGAGCGGTTCCGTGTACTTTGGGATTAGCCGCGATAAACCATCTGCGTGCCCTAGTCTTTTTGACGGTAAAAATTCCATCTCAAAGTCATAATTTAACAGAATTATACCCCATCTCTGTAGGCGGTTTGCTGTGTAGGTTGGCAAGCCTTTTTTTGATCCAAAGATGGTGATAAGTGGCTTATGGTCTGTTTGTAGGATAAAATGACGGCCGTGTAGATACCTGTGAAATTTGGTCATTGCGAACACAATACCCAACGCTTCTTTTTCAATCTGAGAGTAATTTTTCTCTGCAGGAAGTAAAGTTCTTGAAGCGTGCGCGATGGGTTTCATCGAGCCATCCGGCATTTTATGCAAAATGCACGCCCCAATGCCGTAGGAGCTGGCGTCACTTGCAACAATAGTTTTTAGCTCTGGATTAAAATGAGTAAGAAATAATTCTGAAGTTAACTTCGTTTTTAGATTGTCGAATGCAGATTGACAGTCGGCGGACCATTCCAATTTACTATCTTTCTTAAGTAACTCATTTAAGGGGGCTCGCAATTTGTGCATACTGGGAATTAATTTTTCGTAAGCTTTGTAGTTGGGTAACATTGTTCGGTTCGGGCATATTCTTGATGGCTATAGATCTTTCTGGGTCGGGACGTCTTCCATTCTTATCAATGACATGTCCCAAGTATTTGATCTCTTCTAGAAAGAATTCACACTTTGACTCCTTGAGTATAAAACCAAAATCGCTTATCCTTTCGAATACTTTGTTTACGTGCTCACGGTGCCCCCCGACGTTCGTACTTTTCATTAAGATATCGTCAAGGTAGCCGATCGAAAAATCGATCCCGCTCAACATCGTGTCGATTACCTGCTGAAAAATCAACGGGGCCACTTTAATTCCAAAAGGGAGACGATTGAACTTTAGTAGTTTCCTGTGTGTCGAAATACAGAGAAGCTTAGAGCTATCTTCCTCTACAGGTATTTGCAGATAGGCTTCACTCAAGTCAATTTTTGAGAACAGTTTTCCACCGTTTAATTTTGTGAAAACCTCTTCTGGTGTCGGCAGAGGATAGTGATAATATTTCAGCGCATCGTTCAAACCGGTTGAGAAATCGGCACACACTCTGATCTCTCCAGATTTTTTCTTCACGTAACGGTTGCGGCCGCCCATTCCGAGTAGTCAACTGGTGTTAAAATACCTTTCTCCACCAACCGGTCTATTTCTGCATTAATTTTTTCAAGTGAGGCAAATGGTGCACTTCGTTTTCTCTTAAAAACGGGATTCTTATTTTCAATTATTTCAAAACTCGCCTTCATTTTAGTACAGCGTCCTAATTCATTAGAAAACACCTTGGGAAATGACTCTTTCAAATCCTTCTTCAATTTTTCTGCTTCAGCAGAAAAGTTCTCTATTCGTTGACAATAGGCGCTTATCGGCGAATCCCAGAGCTGGAATTTCTGAATCCAATCTGAACCGAACAAATTTCCTGTATCTTTCATTACGAACATGCGTAATTTTAATGTCTTATTTTTTTGTGTCACTTTTGAAATGACTTCCCCTTCAAAGTTTATTTTCTCTCCGGTTACCGATCGAGCTACTTTATCTGTGCGTAGCATAGTCGGTCTGCCGATCTTTTTTCAGGTATTAATATTAATAATTGATAGGTCAGACCCTGAATCAAGCTGTAGTTTAACATCTTGATTGTTCATTTTTACCGTAACATACTTTCGTATGTTTAGGTTGCCACCATTAATACTGGTTGTTTTTATGTAACTTTTTTTTCTAGTGTTACTTCTGCAATGTGAGGCTTTGTGTCCCATTTTATGGCATTTGTCACAATTTTTCGTTTAAAAGGACACTTCTGGTACCAATGTAGGTCCCCGCAACCCCAACAAGGGTGGTTTGGCAATTTTTCATCCGACCTTTGAGGCAAATCCTTCCTAAATTTTTCCTTCGAAGAGTATGATTTTTTTGAAAAACGACGAACATTTTTAATATTAGAAATTGCTGCTTCCTCTATTTCTTTAGCTTCCTTTTTTCTCGGAAATATGTCGTTGACAGCTTTCGGCCAGTTGTTGCAATGTTAAATTTGGCTCGGTTTCAAGTTTGCTTATTGCACGTCTTCTTAACTCTGCATCGTTTTTCGAGACGAGCCCTTGAACAAATATTAATACTTTGAAATTGTCCGCTTTCAAGGATGATAACTTAAAGTCGTCACAATGTTTATTGACGATTGAAGCAAACGTTGAGTAATCCTGGCTTTCTTTTCGCGTTAGGTTCATACATTTCCACCTTTTGTGGAATAAACTTGTTTTGGGGCAATATAGTTCCATTAATATTTTAATGGTTTCATTGAAAGATAGTTCGCCCGTTTTCTTCGGCAGAATATAATCGACAAATTTTGTATGCTCTGCCGTACCTAGTCTACGAAGACCTAAACGAACCTTTTTCTTTTCTGACCATGTGCTACAATCAATGTCGAAAAAATCCTGATATCGACGGTACCATGATTCGAAGTTTAGGTCCTCTTCAGGCACATAGTTGAAGGTTTCTATAGCTGACCATATTGCATTTTGGTTTAACGCGTTGCTGTCGTCATTCGTTGTATTTATCATTGCTTGCGCCAGCTGTTCAAATTTTCTCTCTGATTGAGTCTGTTGCTCTAATTGTAAATTTTTTATCCCAATCAATTGTTCGTCTAAAGATTTTCTATCTTCTCGCTTTTGTGCTAAATTCTTTTCCTCAAAATACTTCAACACACTTATTTGCTGCGACTGAAATTCCTTCTGTTGAGACTGAAATTCCTTTTGTAGAGCAAGATGTTTTTCATCGTTTGCCTTCCGCTGTTCTGATTGAAATGTAATCATCTCCAATATCTGTTTCAAGAAATCTTACATGATTAAAGAAATACTTTCTTGAAAAAAAAATTAAAGCCACAAATAGTCCTTCACTATTTTTTACTTTTATTTGAAAAGCTTATTGTTTAATAACAAACTGAAACCCCTTCTCATCACTGCGTCATTCGGGTCTCGAATTCGACCGGCACTTGCTAATCCTTTTTTTTCCTCTTTCAAAGTTCTTTGAGAAAAAAAAACGATTTTATTAATCCGGCTTATTGGGTAATTAATTTAACAAATTATTTGTATTTTTGTTCGCATCTGGAGATTTTTTTTTCAATAAGTCCGTTTGCCTTTCAGTGTAGGCTGAAAATACAAAATAGCAAGTAATGGCTATATAAAAAATTGACTAGTTATTCAAGAAAGTAACTTGGTTTTACTTGTCAGATTTTTTTTCCGACTATACGATTTTACAGTGACAAGTCTGTTCGCAAAATACGTTTGACTATATCAGACACGAAAAAGGTTTTTGTAGTATGGAGTTTTTTTTTCAAACCTTTCAGTTTTATAAGCACATGGTATTCCAATTTAATTTGTTGCACGAGGTAAAATCCCGTATTGAAATACGAAGAACACAAATAGTAAAATCTATCTTACTTTTTTTTTTCTTCCAGTAACTGTTTAAACTGGTTATTTCTTGTAAGGCAGACTCGTCCCAAAATTGAATGTATTCGATGTTTCCAATATCTTCCCGAAAATTGTAAAGCACAGGGTTTTTTGTTTTTTTTTTCAAACGGGTAGAATTTTTTTTTTCGAAGGTTGACCGTGTTGTAGACACTGGTTTATCACTCACAGGTTGTTGCAAGGTCCAAGGTGTTTCCAACGAAGTCCTTTACGAATCACTCGCCGCCTCGCCGCCAGTTGTTGTGGACCCGTTTAAGGGTACCAACAATGAAATAAAAGAACAACAGGTTTAGAGATAATAATAATTAATTGTATTGAACAGAGAAATTATACACAAGTCAGTGTTGGCAGTGCTAGTGCCTAAATGTGGTACAAATGTTCTCCGGGCAAAATCCGGTATTTATGGTAGCCGGTTGCTACCATTTAGTTATTAAAGGGTAGGTAGGTTCACCCACAACAGTAATAATTATAAAATAGACAAACACGTATGAAAATTATGATGAATAAAAACATACTCCCATGAATACAAAAATAAAGCTAATTATTTGCTACAGCAAATTCAAAACTTCAAACCTCATCATTACTAACAAATTCTTCCCCCTCGACCAGAGTTTTGAATAGGATAAACCTAGTATAATAGTTTAAATATCCTTTGGGAGACTGCATCTTTGACAGTGAAGGAAACACATATACGTAGGCTTCATCACCACAACTTTGTTGAGATGTTTAACTATGCATTTATCTGACACAAGCGCTACAGACCAACGCTTAACCACTCAACATTCTTGCCCTCACTCTCAATCTCTAAAATCACTTGATAAAAACACAATCATATTGGAACACACAACTAAGAAACAAAAACGACAAAACACAAAACAAAAAAGCCATCCATTAACAAAATTAATTGCAACAAGAGTGAAAACTTCTAAAATGCTTATAATACTAATATCTTATTAATAATACAACAACAACATGACACGGTTCCCGGCAAAACTATTAATAAATATTTTAAAATACACGTTCTTTACTTGATATCCACCACTGTAGATGGATTCAAATGAATCAGAAAGTATTAGTGACCCTAATGAGTCTGGCAAATACATCAGCAATTTTCAGCTTGAAACCCGATAACTAATAAGGAACTTAGAACTGATCAAAAGAAAAGACATGCAGACACAAGTTGAGCGTAGTATTTAATGAAATATGACTCCTAGAAAAAATGCTGCCCAGATATACATGCACATGTATATACACACACACACACACACACACACACACACACACACACACACATATATATATATATATATATATACATACACACATACAGATATATATAATATATATATATGTATACATACATATATATACATATATATGTGTGAAAAGATAACATTTTGTCCATCACGACACTTCATTTTTCATGAACTATCGTGTACCTTACCCCATATATATATATATATATATATATATATATATATATATATATATATATATATATATATATATATACACACATAGATATTAGCATAAAATTTAGACTGTTCAAAAGTGTTAAAAGCCAGCACTAAAAGCCGATTTTTCAAGAAAGCTCTGTCTTTCTCCCCATTTCGAGCATAATGGTTCTGTATACTTAACACGTCACAAGAATATGATGGATTAAAAAAGAAAAACATCTCAACTTAATATTATATTTTCTTGCAGATCCTCTTTCAAACTTGTTCAGTTTTCCGTTTACAAAATAACTGAAGGAGAAAGTGTAAGTAGTAAAGAAGCTTGCCATTTCAGCTGATTCTGCTTTGCTATGGATGAAAGCTAATAACCGTTTTCATGTATACTAATCCCACTTGACACATCCATTTGTCAGCCAATGACAATTGAGCAAACATTTGAAGAGAAGCCACTTCAAGTAAAACTTCACTGTTATTTGTTGTTAAATTATTGGCATTCAGCTACTCTTTTTGTACATTTTTGAGGAGAATGCCTTCCTTCCTGGATTCATTCTTCATCGAGAAAAGAAGAGAAAAAAGAAATAATTTGTTGTTTTCTTTATTTTTAATTATAATTTCCAAACCTATAAACCCAAACACAGAATTTAAAGCCGTGGTCAGTGTGCCATGTACGATGACTGACCTAATATGTCCGCTACTCAGTTTAGCCGAGCACAAAGCTCAAAGAAAAGTAAAGAACAATGTAATGGGGCGAACAGAAAGAGGGCACTGCATCGACCTCTCTATTTAAGAAAATCCAGTAAACTTGAAAATGCTGACTGCCATCTACAATTTCCATTCGCACAATGCCCATAAAAAATGACTGAATTATTTTTGGATCAAAACTTCTGCTTTGGATCAGATTGTGAAATCATAAAATTGCCTTTACATGGTGTTAAAGACAAGAAAAGAGAGAGAAAGAAAAAGAGAGATGTGTGTGAGATAGACAAGAAAAGAGAGAGAAAGAAAAAGAGAGAAGTGTGAGATAGACAAGAAAAGAGCGAGAGAGAGAAAGAGAGAGATGTGTGTGTGGTTGACAAGAAAAGAGAGAGAAAGAAAAAAAGAGATGTGTGTGGAATAAACAAGAAAAGAAAGAGAAAGAAAGAAAATGATGTGTGTGAGGTTAACAAGAAAACAGAGAGAAAGAAAAGAAGAGGTGTGTGAGATTAACAAGAAAAGAGAGAGAAAGAAAGAGAGAGATGTGAGTGAGGTTGACAAGAAAAGATAGAGTAAAGAAACGAGAGATGTGTGTGAGGTTGGCAGGAAAAGAGAGAGAAAGAAAAAGAGAGATGTGTGTGAGGTTGACAAGAAAAGAAAGAGAAAGAAAGAGAGAGATGTGTGTGAGGTAGACAAAAAAGAGAGAGAAAAAAAAGAGAGATGTGTGTGGGATAAACAAGAAAAGAAAGAGAAAGAAAAAGAGAGATGTGTGTGAGATAGACAAGAAAAGAAAGAGAAATAAAGAGAATGATATGTATGAGGTTAACAACCAAACAGAGAGAAAGAAAAAGAGAGTTGTGTGAGATTAAAAAGAAAAGAGAGAGAAAGAAAAAGAGAGATGTGTGTGAGGTTGACAAGAAAAGAGAGAGAAAGAAAAAGACAAATGTGTGTTAGATAGAAAATAAAAGAGAGAGAAAGAGAAATGCGTGTGAGGTTGACAAGAAAAGAGAGAGAAAGAAAAAGACAGATGTGTGTGAGATAAACAAGAAAAGAGAGAGAAAGAAAAAGACAAATGTGTGTGTAATAGACAAGAAAAGAGAGAGAAAGAAAAAAGGGAGATGTGTGTGAGATAGAAAAGAACAGAGAGAGAAAGAAAGAGAGAAATGCGTGTGAGGTTGACAAGAAAAGAGAGAGAAAGAAAAAGAGAGATGTGTGTGAGATAAACAAGAAAAGAAAGAGAAAAAAGGAGAGAGATGTGTGTGAGATTGACAAGAAAAGAAAGAGAAAGAAAGAGAGAGATGTTTGTGAGGTTGACAAAAAAAGAGAGAGAAAGAAAAAAAGAGATGTGCGTGAGATAGACAAGAAAAGAGAGAGAAAGAAAAAGAGAGATGTGTGTGAGGTTGACAAGAAAAGAGAGAGAAAGAAAAAGAGAGACGTGTGTGAGATAGACAAGAAAAGAGAGAGAAAGAAAAAGAGAGATGTGTGTGAGGTTAAACAAGAAAAGAGAGAGAAAGAAAAAGAGAGATGTGTTTGAGGTTGACAAGTAAAGAAAAATAAAGAAAGATAGAGATGTGTGTTAGGTCAAACAAGAAAAGAGAAAGAAAGAAAACGAGAGATGTGTGTGAGATAAACAAGGAAAGAAATAGAAAGAAAAAGGGAGATGTGTGTGAGGTAGACAAGAAAAGAGAGAGAAAGAAATAGAAAGATGTGTGTGAGATAGACACGAAAAGAAAGAGAGAGATGTTTGTGAATTTGACAAGAAAAGAAAGAGAAAGAAAAAGAGATAGGTGTGTGAGATAAACAAGAAAATAGAGAGAAAGAAAGAGACAGATGTGTGTGAGATAAACAAGAAAAGAGAGTGAAAGAAAAAGAGAGATGTGTGTGAGATAGATAAGAAAAGAAAAAGAAAGAAAGAGAGAGATGTGTGTGGGGTTGACAAGAAAAGAAAGAGAAAGAAAAAGAGATATGTGTGTGAGATTGACTAGAAAAGAGAGAGAGAAAATAGAGATTTGTGTGAGATAAACAAGAAAAGAAAGATAAAGAAGAGAGAGATGTATGTGAGGTTGTACAAGAAAAGAGAGTAAAAGAAAAAGAGAGATGTGTGTGAGATAAACAAGAAAAGAGAGAGAAAGAAAAAGAGAGATGTCTGTGAGATTGACACCAAAAGACAGAGAAACAAAAAGAGAGATGTGTGTGAGATAGACAAGAAAAGAGAGAGAAAGAAAAAGAAAGATGTGTGTGAGATAGACAAGAAAAGAAAGAGAGAGATGTTTGTGAAGTTTACAAGAAAAGAAAGAGAAAGAAAAAAAGAGAGGTGTGTAGGATAAACAAGAAAAGAGACAGAAAGTAAAAAGAGAGATGTGTGTGAGATAAACAAGAAAAGAGAGAGAAAGAAGAAAGATGTGTGTTAGATAAACAAGGAAAGAGAGCGAAAGAAAAAGAAAGATGTGTGTGAGATAGACAAGAAAGGAAATAAAAATAAAAAGAGAGATGTGTGTGAGATAAACAAGAAAAGAAAGAGAAAGAAAAAGAGAGATGTGTGTGAGGTTGACAAGAAAAGAAAGAGAAAGAAAAAGAGAGATGTGTGTTAGATAAACAAGAAAAGAGAGAGAAAGAAAAAGAAAGATGTTTGTGAGATAGACAAGAAAAGAGAGAGAAAGAAAGAGAGAGATGTGTGTGAAGTTGACAAGAAAAGAGAGAGAAAGAAAAAGAGAGATGTGTGTGAGATAAACTAGAAAAGAGAGAGAAAGAAAAAGAGAGATGTGTGTGAGGTTGACAAGAAAAGAGAGAGAAAGAAAAAGAGAGACGTGTGTGAGATAGACAAGAAAAGAGAGAGAAAGAAAAAGAGAGATGTGTGTGAGGTTAAACAAGAAAAGAGAGAGAAAGAAAAAGACAAATGTGTGTGTAATAGACAAGAAAAGAGAGAGAAAGAAAGAGAGAGATGTATGTGAAGGTGACAAGAAAAGAGAGAGAAAGAAAAAGAGAGACGTGTGTGAGATAAACAAGAAAAGAGATAGAAAGAAAAAGAGAGATGTGTGTGAGATGGATAAGAAAAGAAAGACAAAGAAAGAGAGAGATGTATGTGAGGTTGACAAGAAAAGAGAGAGAAAGAAAGAGGGAGATGTCTGTGAGATAGACAAGAAAAGAGAGAGAAAGAAAAAGAGATGTGTGTGGGATAAACAAGAAAAGAGAGAGAAAGAAAGAGAGCCACCTTGAAGTTAATTGATGGAACTATAAGAAGCCCTACCATTTTCACTGGTTCTCTAGGGGGACTTTTTGGAACTAATTACTAGGATTTAATAGTATTAGTTGTGCTCTGGATACATTGTATCTTACTGCAGAGTTTAGGTGACCAGCGACTACTTTGGGAATATGCTGTAGACATTTCTAAAGGGAAAGTGTTTAGCTTTTTTTGTAATTTTGTACAATTTTACAGTTCTCGTTGATTGAATACAGTTAAAAAATGACATATTTTACTAGTGCTGATTAATACTTAGAATTCTGCTTTGAATATATTTTCCATTCATTGTATCTAAAAAAAAATATCAATTTTATCTGCATTTTTTAGTGAAATAGTAAAATTTTGAAGTCAGTTTGTCAGTTTGTCCTGTGGAAATTAGGGATTTCTGAACATTTTTGTACCCCCGATCTTTAAAACTAAATGCTCAGTTAAGTGACAAAATCAACCTACCCTAATACACAATACATATATCTCTCATATATATATATATATATATATATATATATATATATATATATATATACATAAAGAATACCCGTCCCAGGACAGTAAAATAAATTTAGGAAAAGTTTTGCACCACATATATGTCCCCTTACAAAGATTAAAATCAAGATATAATGATTATATATCATTATATCTTGATTTTAATCTTCGTATTAAAATTTTATTCAAATTTTGATCAAAATCTATAACAAGATTTAGATTCTAGAAAATCTCTAAATTTAAGGCTTAGGGATCTTAAGACGAAAATGAAATTAAGAGTATGGTGAGAATGAATATAATTCAATACGAATCTGATATAGTTTAATTTTCAACTGGGAGTTTGTGCCCATATTTTGCTCTTGAGAAACCGTTTAAATTACTGTAAAAAAACTAAAATTTGTGGAATTGTTAAAATTTATACAAAAAAATCGGAAGTATCTGAATTTTCACGAAGGACACCCACTCCCTTTTTACCACTTTTACATTAAACTAAATTAAACTACATTTACACCGAACAGCTGGGTTCCTACTTTTACCAGGATTGTTTAATTATTATTAGAGTTGGCGAGAGATAACACCAGCAGAGTGCTCGATTATTAAGTAAATCCAAAAATAAAAGTGTAATATTTATTTATGTACACCAGATTATATATATATATATATATATATATATATATATATATATATATATATATATATATATATATATATATATATATATGTATGTATATATATATATATATATATATATATATATATATATATATATAGAGAGAGAGAGAGAAGGAGATAGAGAGAGAGAGAGAATCGATGAATCTTCAAAATTTTCCATCCTAAAATTAATAGTTCATTTGTTTCATTTGTTTTACAATTATTCGTTTAATTGAAGAATAAATAATGACTTTAAAACAACTAAATTCTATCAATTATTAAGTTGATAGAATTTAGTACTGCAGACATTGAAAATGTAAAACCAAACATAATAAATAATAATAAATAATTTATAAATCGATACTTAAATTCAATAAGGGACAAATTTGAAAAGATTTTGCATCCTTTCATTTCAGAATCATTTGAAGTATTCAATAGCGGTAAAGTGCAATGGAAAACAATTTCTGTGTTCTATTGGTGGGTTTGACAGGTGAAAGTCATGGACGATTGGAAAAGTTCTCAGAAAAGAGTGACTTGTACTATGATGATTCGCGTCGGACTAAAAAAATCGGAAATCTTAGCTGTGATGGTCTTCGTGTGTGTTTCCATCGAAGGTGACACCATGGCAATTCACATTTTCGAAAAGACCTTATGACTAAATTAATATTTATACATCTGACTAATACATTAATATTTATAAATCTTACTTATACATTAATATTTATAAATCTGACTAATACATTACTACTTATAAATCTGACTAATAGATTAATATTTATAAATCTGACTAATATATTAATAATTATAAATCTGACTAATGCATTAATATTTATAAATCTTAGTTATACATTAATATTTATAAATCTGACTAATACATTAATATTTATAAATCTGACTGATGCCTTAATATTTATAAATCTTACTTATACATTCATATTTATGAATCTGACTAATATATTAATATTTATAAATCTGACTAATACATTAATATTTATAAATCTGACTTAAACATTAATATTAATAAATCTGACTAATACATTAATATTTATACATCTGACTAATAAATTAATATTTATAAATCTTAATTATGCATTAATATTTATAAATCTGACTAATACATAAATATTTATAAATCTGATATATATATTAATATTTACAAATCTGACTCATACATCAATATTTATACATCTCACTAATACATTAATATTTATAAATCTTACTAATACATTAATACTTATAAATCTGACTAATATATTAATATTTATAAATCTGACTAATATATTAATATTTATACATCGTGAAAAGAGAGAGAAAGAAAAAGAGATGTGTGTGGGATAAACAAGAAAAGAGAGAGAAAGAAAGAGAGCCACCTTGAAGTTAATTGATGGAACTATAAGAAGCCCTACCATTTTCACTGGTTCTCTAGGGGGACTTTTTGGAACTAATTACTAGGATTTAATAGTATTAGTTGTGCTCTGGATACATTGTATCTTACTGCAGAGTTTAGGTGACCAGCGACTACTTTGGGAATATGCTGTAGACATTTCTAAAGGGAAAGTGTTTAGCTTTTTTTGTAATTTTGTACAATTTTACAGTTCTCGTTGATTGAATACAGTTAAAAAATGACATATTTTACTAGTGCTGATTAATACTTAGAATTCTGCTTTGAATATATTTTCCATTCATTGTATCTAAAAAAAAATATCAATTTTATCTGCATTTTTTAGTGAAATAGTAAAATTTTGAAGTCAGTTTGTCAGTTTGTCCTGTGGAAATTAGGGATTTCTGAACATTTTTGTACCCCCGATCTTTAAAACTAAATGCTCAGTTAAGTGACAAAATCAACCTACCCTAATACACAATACATATATCTCTCATATATATATATATATATATATATATATATATATATATATATATATACATAAAGAATACCCGTCCCAGGACAGTAAAATAAATTTAGGAAAAGTTTTGCACCACATATATGTCCCCTTACAAAGATTAAAATCAAGATATAATGATTATATATCATTATATCTTGATTTTAATCTTCGTATTAAAATTTTATTCAAATTTTGATCAAAATCTATAACAAGATTTAGATTCTAGAAAATCTCTAAATTTAAGGCTTAGGGATCTTAAGACGAAAATGAAATTAAGAGTATGGTGAGAATGAATATAATTCAATACGAATCTGATATAGTTTAATTTTCAACTGGGAGTTTGTGCCCATATTTTGCTCTTGAGAAACCGTTTAAATTACTGTAAAAAAACTAAAATTTGTGGAATTGTTAAAATTTATACAAAAAAATCGGAAGTATCTGAATTTTCACGAAGGACACCCACTCCCTTTTTACCACTTTTACATTAAACTAAATTAAACTACATTTACACCGAACAGCTGGGTTCCTACTTTTACCAGGATTGTTTAATTATTATTAGAGTTGGCGAGAGATAACACCAGCAGAGTGCTCGATTATTAAGTAAATCCAAAAATAAAAGTGTAATATTTATTTATGTACACCAGATTATATATATATATATATATATATATATATATATATATATATATATATATATATATATATATATATATATATATATATATGTATGTATATATATATATATATATATATATATATATATATATATATATATAGAGAGAGAGAGAGAAGGAGATAGAGAGAGAGAGAGAATCGATGAATCTTCAAAATTTTCCATCCTAAAATTAATAGTTCATTTGTTTCATTTGTTTTACAATTATTCGTTTAATTGAAGAATAAATAATGACTTTAAAACAACTAAATTCTATCAATTATTAAGTTGATAGAATTTAGTACTGCAGACATTGAAAATGTAAAACCAAACATAATAAATAATAATAAATAATTTATAAATCGATACTTAAATTCAATAAGGGACAAATTTGAAAAGATTTTGCATCCTTTCATTTCAGAATCATTTGAAGTATTCAATAGCGGTAAAGTGCAATGGAAAACAATTTCTGTGTTCTATTGGTGGGTTTGACAGGTGAAAGTCATGGACGATTGGAAAAGTTCTCAGAAAAGAGTGACTTGTACTATGATGATTCGCGTCGGACTAAAAAAATCGGAAATCTTAGCTGTGATGGTCTTCGTGTGTGTTTCCATCGAAGGTGACACCATGGCAATTCACATTTTCGAAAAGACCTTATGACTAAATTAATATTTATACATCTGACTAATACATTAATATTTATAAATCTTACTTATACATTAATATTTATAAATCTGACTAATACATTACTACTTATAAATCTGACTAATAGATTAATATTTATAAATCTGACTAATATATTAATAATTATAAATCTGACTAATGCATTAATATTTATAAATCTTAGTTATACATTAATATTTATAAATCTGACTAATACATTAATATTTATAAATCTGACTGATGCCTTAATATTTATAAATCTTACTTATACATTCATATTTATGAATCTGACTAATATATTAATATTTATAAATCTGACTAATACATTAATATTTATAAATCTGACTTAAACATTAATATTAATAAATCTGACTAATACATTAATATTTATACATCTGACTAATAAATTAATATTTATAAATCTTAATTATGCATTAATATTTATAAATCTGACTAATACATAAATATTTATAAATCTGATATATATA
Organism: Sepiola atlantica; assembly: GCA_963556195.1. Lineage (NCBI taxonomy): Eukaryota > Metazoa > Mollusca > Cephalopoda > Sepiida > Sepiolidae > Sepiola > Sepiola atlantica. The sequence continues at coordinate 74,102,051 of OY744515.1, forward strand.
TTAATATTTACAAATCTGACTCATACATCAATATTTATACATCTCACTAATACATTAATATTTATAAATCTTACTAATACATTAATACTTATAAATCTGACTAATATATTAATATTTATAAATCTGACTAATATATTAATATTTATACATCTGACTTATACATTAATATTTATAAATCCGACTAATACATTAATATTTATACATCTAACTAATACATTAATATTTATAAATCTGACTCATGAATTAATATTTATAAATCTTAATTATGCATTAATATTTATAAATCTGACTAATACATTAATATTTATAAATCTGACTAATACATTAATATTGATAAATCTGACTTGTAAATTAATATTTATAAATCTGACTAATACATTAATATTTATAAATCTGACTTGTAAATTAATATTTATAAATCTGACTAATACATTAACATTTGTAAATCTGACTTATACATTAATATTTATAAATCTGACTAATACATTAATATTTATAAATCTGACTAATGCATTAATATTTATAAATCTGACTAATACAATTATATTGATAAATCTGACTTATACATTAATATTTATAAATCTCACTAATATATTAATAATTATAAATCTGACTAATACATTAATATTTATAAATCTCACTTATGCATTAATATTTATAAATCGGACTAATACATTAATACTTATAAATCTGACTAATACATTAATATTTATAAATCTGACTAATACATTTATATTTATAAATCTGACTAATAAATTGATATTTATCAATCTTACTTATACATAATTATTTATAAATCTGACTAATACATTAATATTTATAAATCTTACTAATGCATTAATATATATAAATCTGACTAATACATTAATATTTATAAATCTGACTAATGCTTTAATATTTTTAAATATGACTTATACATTAATATTTATAAATCTGACTTATACATTAATATTTTTAAATCTGACTAATACATTAATATTTATTAGTCTGACTAATGCATACATATTTATAAATCTGCATAATACATTAATATTTATACATCTGACTTATACATTAATATTTGATAAATCTGACTTATACATTAATATTTATAAATCTGACTAATACACTAACATTTATCAATCTGACTTACACATTAATATTAATAAATCTGACTAATATATTAATATTTATAAATCTGACTAATACATTAATATTTATAAATCTGACTAATACATTAATATTTATAAATCTGACTTGTAAATTAATATTTATAAATCTGACTCATACATTAATATTTATAAATCTAACTTATACATTAATATTTGTAAATCTGATTAATGTATTAATATTTATAAATCTGACTAATACATTAATATTTATAAAACTGACTAATACATTAATATTTATAAATCTGACTAATACATTAATATTTATAAATCTAACTTATACATTAATATTTGTAAATCTGACTAATACATTAATATTTATAAATCTGACTAATACATTAATATTTATAAATCTGACTTGTAAATTAATATTTATAAATCTGACTCATACATTCATATTTATAAATCTAACTTATACATTAATATTTGTAAATCTGACTAATACATTAATATTTATAAATCTAACTAATACATTAATATTTATAAATCTGACTAATCCATTAATATTTATAAATCTGAGTAATACATTAACATTTGTAAATCTGACTTATACATTAATATTTATAAATCTGACTAATACATTAATATTTATAAATCTGACTAATGCATTAATATTTATAAATCTGACTAATACATTAATATTTATAAATCTGACTAATACATTAATATTTATAAATTTGACTAATACATTAATATTTATAAATCTAATATATATATTAATATTTATACATCTGACTAATACATTAATATTTATATATCTGGCTAATACATTAATATTTATACATCTTACTAATACATTATTATTTATAAATCTGACTTATACATTAATATTTAAAAATCTGACTAATACATTAATATTTATAAATCTAACTAATACATTAATATTTAAAAATCTGAATAATGCATTAATATTTATAAATCTGACTAATACATTAATATTTAAAAATCTGACTAATGCTTTAATATTTTTAAATGTGACTTATACATTAATATTTATAAGTCTGACTTATATATTAATATTTATAAATCTGACTAATACATTAATATTTATAAATCTGACTAATGCATACATATTTATAAATCTGCATAATACATTAAAATTTATACATCTGACTTATACATTAATATTTATAAATCTGACTTATACATTAATATTTATAAATCTGACTAATACACTAACATTTATCAATCTGACTTACACATTAATATTTATAAATCTGACTTATACATTAATATTTATAAATCTGACTAATACATTCATATTTATAAATCTGACTTATACATTAATATTTATAAATCTGACTAATACATTAATATTTATAAATCTGACTTATACATTAATATTTATAAATCTGACTAATGCATTAATATTTATAAATCTGACTAATGCATTAATATTTATAAATCTTACTTACACATTAATATTTATAAATCTGACTTATACATTATTATTTATAAATTTGACAAATACATAAATATTTATAAATCTGACTAATTCATTAATATTTACAAATCTGATAATACATTAATATTTATACATCAAACTTATATATTAATATTTATAAATCTGACTAATATATTAATACTTTAACATCTGACTAATACATAAATATTTACAAATCTCACTTATGCATTAATATTTATAAATCTGACTAATACATTAATATTTATAAATCTGACTAATACATTAATATTTATACATCTGACTAATACATTAATATTTATAAATCTGACTTATACATTAATATTTATAGATCTGACTAATACATTAATATTGATAAATCTGACTAATACATTAATATTTATAAATCTGACTAATGCATTAATATTTATAAATCTTACTGATACATTCATATTTAGAAATCTTACTTATACATTAATATTTATAAATCTGACTAATACATTAATATTTATAAATCTGACTAATACATTAATATTTATAAATCTGATATATATATTAATATTTATAAATCTGACTCATACATCAATATTTATAAATCTCACTAATACATTAATATTTATTAATCTTACTAATACATTAATACTTATAAATCTGACTAATACATTAATATTTATAAATCTGACTTATACATTAATATTTATAAATCTGACAAATACATTAATATTTATAAATCGTTCTAATACATTGATATTTCTAAATCTGACTCATACATTATAATTTATAAATCTGACTAATACATTAATATTTATAAATCTGACTTATGCATGAATATCTATAAATCTGACTAATACATTAATATTTATAAATCTGACTAATCCATTAATATTTATAAATCTGACTAATACATTAATATTTATTATTCTGACTAATACATAAATATTTATAGATCTGACTAATACATTAATATTTATAAATCTGACTAATGCATTAATATTTATAAATCTTACTTATACATTCATATTTATAAATCTAACTTATAGATTAATATTTATAAATCTGACAAATACATTAATATTTATAAATCTGACTAATACATTAATATTTATACCTCTGACTAATACATTGTGGTGTTTGGTAATAAACAACAGTCAATTCTGGTGGTTGTAAACATATCTTTATTTAACAAGGGTTATAACAACATGTGTGTATCAACGGTCGTAATCTCTCTATCTATGTCCCTAGCTATGTCGCTGCTGCTGCTGCTTCCTGTTCTCGTACCGATCACGTTGGTACGTGATCTTCGACACTACATCTTCCCTCTTTTTTTTATAAATTTATGTCACTATAAAGTCTTCTTGCCACACTGGGGTGGATCTTACTCTAGGTGTTCTGATTGAACCACTAGGGGCAGTTAGGGCCGGTGTTAGGGGTTCTTGAGCAGTTTCCTTAGAGTCTGGACTGGAGATGGGAAGTGCATCGATTGGGTTGAGGTGTGTGTCTTCGATATCTGTTGTAGAAGTAGGGGGCCAGTGGGTTGTATCAGGGGGAGAGTAAACTGCTTTAGGGACGTCGGTGTAGTCAGGACTATACTGCATGTCGCCGGGTACCTTTTTTACATGGGCAGCGTTTCTCATTCTCACTTGGCCTTGGGGTTGTTGTATTAGAACAGCATTTCCCTTCTTTTCCACAACTTGATAGGGCTGAGACTCGAACCGAGCGTCCAGCTTGTTTGTTCTGTGTAAATTTTTACACAATACTGTGTCCCCTCTCTGGATCTGTTGGTCTCTGGCTCCTCTTCTCTGGTCAGCAGCTATGTTGCGTTTTAGTTTGTGTAGAGCATCCTTATCATGTACGTCACTAAAATCAGTGGACGCTCCTACAATACTTGGCAGCTTACCTCAGAGTTCGCGGTTCATTAGTAACTTCGCTGGGGATACTCCGGTTACTGTGTGAGGGGTGGTTCGGTATTGGAACAGAAAATTCCTTAGTTCAGTCCTCCAGTCTTTCCCTTCGACTTTGGCGATCTTAATTGCCTTTAGGATTGTTCTGTTAAACCGTTCCACTTCGCCGTTGGACTGTGGCCAATACGGGATCCCTCTCACCTGGGTGATGCCGTGAGTATTCATATACTCATTGAATTCTCTTGATGAGAATGGCTGTCCGTTGTCACTCCTCATATAGTTGGGATATCCATGATGATTGAACATCATTTCTAGTGCACCCGTTACATTTTTGGCATTTGCTATTTTCATATGCGCAACTTCTGGCCATCTTGAGTAGTAGTCGACAACAGCCAGCAGGTAGTTCCCTTCGGAGACACTCAGTAGGTCAACAGCTACATAGGTCCAGGGTTGGTCAGGCAGCGGTGTACTCTCTAGTTCTTCTGGAGGGGCATTTTTGCCAACCACTTGACATGGGTAACACGCTTTTACTCGCTTTTCTGCCATTCTATCCATCTCTGGTCACCAAACTTTGGACCGTAGGCGATTTTTGGTTCGCACAATCCCTTGGTGTCCTTCATGAGCCAGTACAACTACCCGCCCCTGAAGTGCCCCAGGGATTATGATCCTGCGTCCTCGGATGACCATCTGTCCTGCTATCCAGAGTTCATCTTTGATTGCATGAAATGCAGTACCTTTGAAATGGGTCCAGTCATTTTCGGATATAGCTTGCCGAAGTTTGGAGATCGTAGCATCATCCTTTGAAGCTTTTTCCACTTCACAGGGAGTCAGTGCCTGAGGTACAGTATCTTTAATGATACTGTAGATGTAGTCCATTGTTTCCTTTTCCTCAGTTTTGTCTGGGTTTTCAACGGGCTGTCGACTCAGCAGGTCCGCCTTATTGGTTCGGCCAGGAATGTGGATGACTTTGTAGGTGAACTGTTGTAGAAACAACAGCCATCTCTCCACTCTTGCTGAAGGGGGCTTCGAGGAAGGTGATAGTACCTTTACCAGCGCTTTGTGATCAGTCAGGATATGAAAGTCACATCCAATGAGGTACAGACTGAACTTTTTGCATGCCCAGAATACTCCCAGTGCTTCTCTTTCAAATTGAGAATATCGGGACTCTGTTGGTGTGAGCTTCCTACTGGCATTGTATACTGGTTTCCAGTATCCGTTTAGCTGCTGTTGTTCAATGATTGCACCCACGCCAACGGGAGAAGCATCAGTTGTGATTCTAGTTGGCAACTCAACACTGTAGTATGCCATGACTGGCGCTTCAATTAACCCTTTCTTTAGTTTGTTAAAGGAATATTGTTCCTCTTCTTCCCATTTCCAATCAGAATCTAGTCTTGTAAGATCCCAAAGTGGTGCAGTTACACTAGCAAAATGGGGCACAAACTTAGCACAGAATTGGGCCAGTCCCAAGAAACTCCTCATCTGTGATGCATCTTTTGGTGGAGGAGCATCAACTACAGCCTTCACCTTTTCGTCCGAGACCTTCAAGCCGTCTTGTGTCAGAATGTGGCCCATGTATCTTATAGATGTCATTTTAATCTGGCACTTCTTTCCATTGACGGTCAGTCCTTGTTCGGCTAGGTGTTGGAAAACTTTGGCGAGTCTAGTGTCGTGCTCACTTTCTGTTTTCCCGACTACTATGATGTCATCTGACATGTTGTATGCTCCTGGGCAGCCAGCTATAACCTGACTTATGATTTGCTGAAATTTTTCTGAGGCCATGTTTACCCCAAACATAAGTCTTTTATACCGGTATAGCCCATCAGGTGCAGCAAATGTTGTGATTTCTCTGGAGTCTGGATGCAACTCTATTTGATGGTAGGCCATATTCAAATCTACTTTTGAGAAATATTTGCCTCCAGCCATTTCTTGTATAGTTTCCTCAATCGTGGGCACTGGATGACGTTCTCGAACGATAGCTTCGTTTGCTCTACGCATGTCGATACATATCCTCACATCGCTTTTTCCATTGTCCTCGGGCCTTTTTTCCACTGTCACTAAAGGATTCACCCATTGAGAAGGTTCCCTGACCCTCTCAATTACATCCAGATCAACCAGTTCTTGCAATTTGTTTAGGACACATTGCCGCCGCTTGAATGGTATCCGACGTACTGGCTGAGTGACAGGTATAATTTCTGGATTTATTTTGAATTTTAATTGGTAGTTTTTCAGTTTTCCCAATCCACTGAAAACCTTTGGAAATTCTTTTAGTATTCTTGTCCATATATCCAGTTCCGAGCAGTTCAAGATGTTGGCGTTAACGCCCACACTTAAAAGTCCTAGTCTTTTACTAGTTCTACCACTTAAAAGTGACGCTTGGGCCTGTGGTATGACAAAAAATGGAACTGTTATGTAGCGATTTGTGCTAGGAACTTCAACCTTCAATATGCACTTTCCTAGAAGGGGAAGTGGTTTTTCACTAGCATAGGGGTATAGTTTAGTAGAATCTGGCTGGAGCTTAATTTTGGGTCCTTCTTTTTCTATTTTCTTGAAGTCCTCTACAGATAATGTATTATGCTGTGCTCCTGAGTCTATCACTAAAGGGATGGTGGTGTTTCTGACTTTGAGGTTTATTACATTTTCACTCATTGATATTTTGAATAAATTAAACCCATTAGCGCCACCAGTTTTGTTATCTTCCCTTTCCCCTACACTCTGTTGAATTCCTTTGTTATGATAATGCTTTCGTCCACCACGACTGTATTTTGGGGCTCTGTCATGTTCGTTTCTATTCTGCGTTTTTGTTTGTTTGTTTTTGTAGAAACAACAGACTTCAAAATGTCCCTTTTTCCCACAGATTCCACACTTGTGATGCTTGCTTCTAACACAATCTCTTGCAAAATGTCCATTCCCCCCACACTTATAACATGCAGATGACACATTGTGGCTTGGTTTAGGTTTTTGTCTGTCGCTTAATCTATTTATATCAGACGTACAAGTAGATCCTAAAATTAGGGCCTCTTTGTGGTGGTACGTCCCAATAATTTGGAGGAGACGATCCAACGTCAAGTTGCTTTCACCATATAATTTGGCTTTTAGTTCCGCGTCCTTTATGTGAAGAAGGATCTTGTCTCTGACGAATTCGTTCGGTTCTGGAGTGAAACCGCACACCTTCGCCAAACTCTTTAAGCGGGTGATATAATTATTCACGGTTTCTCCCGTGTTTGGTTCAGACTCCCAAAATCTTGAACGCGCTTTAGGGATATTTTCCTTTAGAGCGAAAGTTTTGTCAAACAGTTCTATAGCTGTTCGGAATACATCGACTCTTTCTTTATTAGCCTCGTGTCCGGCTTTTTGTTCGTCCGTGAAATTCGTCCAAATTTCACGCAGACCCTCGCCTCCTGTTAACAAAAGGATAGCTCTTTTTTGCTCAGAATTTATGACACCTGAAGCTAGTATGAAAATTTCCAGATCGGTTTTCCAATTTACCCATCTTTTATGTAAAGACTCTGGATCTCCGATCGTATCTAACGCACGTGGAGGGCTTAGCACCCCCAATGTGACGAATTTTGCCATATTGTTGTTTAAAAGGACAATAAGATGTGAATAACAAAAGGATTGTTATTTAAAGACAATAAATGTGATAACAAACGAATTACTTATCTCTCGTTTTTTTTTCTGTACTTTTCCTTTGGAAGAAAAAAAGTATATTTTTCTTTCTCTCTTGTAGCACGTGTGACCTCTTTTTTCGTGTTTTTTTTTTTCGTAGAAAAGTTCGTTGTTTGCACTTTTTTTTTGTAGATGTCTTTCTTTGCCTTTTTTTTGTGTAGAATTTCATCTAATCGTCGTCGCCAGTTTGTGGTGTTTGGTAATAAACAACAGTCAATTGTGGTGGTTGTAAACATATCTTTATTTAACGAGGGTTATAACAACATGTGTGTATCAACGGTCGTAATCTCTCTATCTATGTCCCTAGATATGTCGCTGCTGCTGCTGCTTCCTGCTCTCGTACCGATCACGTTGGTACGTGATCTTCGACACTACATACATTAATATTTATAAATCTGACTAATACATAAATATTTATAAATCATACTAATACATTAATATTTATAAATCTAACTAATACATTAATATTTATAAATCTGAATAATGCATTTATATTTATAAACCTGACTAATACATTAATTGTTATGAATCTGACTTATGCATTAATATTTATAAATCTGACTAATACATTAATATTTATAAATCTGACAAATGCATTAATATTTTTAAATCTGACTAATACATTAATATTTATAAGTCTGACTTATACATTAATATTTATAAATCTGACTTATACATTAATATTTATAAATCTGACTAATACATTAATATTCATAAATCTGACTTATACATTGATATTTATAAATCTGACTCATACATTAATACTTATTAATCTGACTAATACATTAATATTTATAAACTTGACTAATACATTAATATTTATAAATCTGACTAATGCATTAATATTTATAAATCTGACTAATACATTAATATTTATAAATCTGACTTATGCATTAATATCAATAAATCTGACTAATACATTAACATTTATAAATCTGATTTATACATAATTATTTATAAATCTGACTAATGCATTAATATTTATAAATCTGACTAATACTTTAATATTGATAAATCAGACTTATACATTAATATTTATAAATCTCACTAATATATTAATAATTATAAATCTGACTAATACATTAATATTTATAAATCTCACTTATGCATTAATATTTATAAATCTGACTAATACATTAATACTTATAAATCTGACTAATACATTAATATTTATACATCTTACTAATACATTAATATTTATAAATAAGACTTATAAATTAATATTTATAAATCTGACTAATACATTAATACTTATAAATCTTACTAATACATGAATATTTATAAATCTGACTAATGCATTAATATTTATAAATCTTACTTATACATTCATATTTAGTAATCTGACTTATACATTAATATTTATAAATCGGACTAATATATTAATATTTATAAATCTGACTAGTACATTAATATTTATAAATCTGATATATACATTAATATTTATAAATCTGACTCATACATCAATATTTATAAATCTAACTAATACATTAATATTTATAAATCTGACTAATAAATTAATACTTATAAATCTTACTTATACATTCATATTAATAAATCTAACTTATACATTAATTTTTATAAATCTGATATATATATTAATATTTATAAATCTGACTCATACATAAATAATTATAAATCTGACTAATACATTAATATTTATAAATCTGACTAATATATTAATACTTATACATCTGACTAATACATTAATATTTACAAATCTCACTTATGCATTAATATTTATAAATCTGACTAATACATTAATATTTATAAATCTGACTAATACACTAATATTTATAAATCTGACCTATACATTAATATTTATAAATCTGAATAATGCATTTATATTTATAAATCTGACAAATACATTAATTGTTATGAATCTGACTTATGCATTAATATTTATAAATCTGACTAATACATTAATATTTATAAATCTGACAAATGCATTAATATTTTTAAATCTGACTAATACATTAATATTTATAAATCTAACTTATACATTAATATTTATAAATCTGACTTATACATTAATATTTATAAATCTGACTAATACATTAATATTCATAAATCTTACTTATACATTGATATTTATAAATCTGACTTATACATTAATATTTATAGATCTAACTAATAAATTAATATTGGTAAATCTGATTAATGCATTAATATTTATAAATCTGACTAATACATTAATATTTATGAATCTGACAAATACATTAATATTTATGAATCTGACTCATGCATTAATGTTTATAAATGTGACTAATACATTAATATTTATAAATCTGACTTATACATTAATATTTATAAATCTGACTCATACATTATAATTTATAAATCTGACTAATACATTAATATTTATAAATCTGACTTATGCATGAATATCTATAAATCTGACTAATACATTAATATTTATAAATCTGACTAATCCATTAATATTTATAAATCTGACTTATGCATGAATATTTATAAATCTGACTAATACATTAATATTTATAAATCTGACTAATGCATAAATATTTAGAAATCTTACTTATACATTCATATTTATAAATCTAACTTATACATTAATATTTATAAATCTGACAAATACATTAATATTTATAAATCTTACTAATACATTCATATTTATACCTCTGACAAATACATTAATTGTTATGAATCTGACTTATGCATTAATATTTATAAATCTGACTAATACATTAATATTTATAAATCAGACAAATGCATTAATATTTTTAGATCTGACTAATACATTAATATTTATAAATCTGACTTATACATTAATATTTATGAATCTGACTTATACATTAATATTTATAAATCTGACTAATACATTAATATTCATAAATCTGACTTATACATTGATATTTATAAATCTGACTTATACATTAATACTTATTAATCTGACTAATACATTAATATTTATAAATCTGACTAATACATTAGTATTTATAAATCTGACTAATGCATTAATATTTATAAATCTGACTAATACATTAATATTTATAAATCTGATTTATACATAATTATTTATAAATCTGACTAATGCATTAATATTTATAAATCAGACTTATAAATTAATATTTATAAATCTGACTAATACATTAATACTTATAAATCTTACTAATACATAAATATTTATAAATCTGACTAATGCATTAATATTTATAAATCTTACTTATACATTCATATTTAGTAATCTGACTTATACATTAATATCTATAAATCGAACTAATATATTAATATTTATAAATCTTACTAGTACATTAATATTTATAAATCTGATGTATACATTAATATTTATAAATCTGACTTATACATTAATATTTATAAATCTAACTAATACATTAATATTTATAAATCTGACTAATAAATTAATACTTATAAATCTTACTTATACATTCATATTTATAAATCTGACTAATATATTAATATTTGTACATCTGACTAATACATTAATATTTATAAATCTGTCTAATACATTGATATTTATAAATCTAACTTATACATTAATATTTATAAATCTGACTAATACATTAATATTTATAAATCTGACTTATGCATGAATATCTATAAATCTTACTAATCCATTAATATTTATAAATCTGACTAATACATTAACATTTGTCAATCTGACTTATACATTAATATTTATAAATCTGACTAATAAATTAATATTTATAAATCTGACTTATGCATGAATATTTATAAATGTGACTAATACATTAATATTTATAAATCTGACTAATGCATTAATATTTAGAAATCTTACTTATACATTCATATTTAGAAATCTAACTTATACATTAATATTTATAAATGTCACTAATACATTAATATTTATAAATCTGACTAATACATTAATATTTATAAATCTGACTAATACATAAATATTTATAGATCTGACTAATATATTAATATTTATAAATCTGACTAATGCATTAATATTTACAAATCTTACTTATACATTCATATTTATAAATCTAACTTATATATTAATATTTATAAATCTGACAAATACATTAATATTTATAAATCTGACTAATACATTAATATTTATACCTCTGACTAATACATTAATATTTATAAATCTGACTTATACATTAATATTTATAAATCTAACTAATACATTAATATTTATAAATCATATATATACATTAATATTTATAAATCTGAATAATGCATTTATATTTATAAATCTGACTAATACATTAATTGTTATGAATCTGACTTATGTATTAATATTTATAAATCTGACTAATACATTAATATTTATAAATCTGACAAATGCATTAATATTTTTAAATCTGACTAATACATTAATATTTATAAATCTAACTTATACATTAATATTTATAAATCTGACTTATACATTAATATTTATAAATCTGACTTGTACATTAATATTCATAAATCTGACTTATACATTAATACTTATTAATCTGACTAATACATTAATATTTATAAATCTGACTAATACATTAATATTTATAAATCTGACTAATGCATTAATATTTATACATCTTACTAATACATTAATATTTATAAATCTGACTCATACATTAATACTTATAATCTGACTAATACATTAATATTTATAAATCTGACTTATACATTAATACTTATTAATCTGACTAATACATTAATATTTATAAATCTGACTAATACATTAATATTTATAAATCTGACTAATGCATTAATATTTATACATCTTACTAATACATTAATATTTATAAATCTGACTTATACATTAATACTTATTAATCTGACTAATACATTAATATTTATAAATCTGACTAATACATTAATATTTATAAATCTGACTAATGCATTAATATTTATAAATCTGACTAATACATTAATATTTATACATCTTACTAATACATTAATATTTATAAATCTGACTTATACATTAATACTTATTAATCTGACTAATACATTAATATTTATAAATCTGACTAATACATTAATATTTATAAATCTGACTAATGCATTAATATTTATAAATCTGACTAATATATTAATATTTATAAATTTGACTAATACATTAATATTTATAAATCTGACTTATACATTAATATTTATAAATCTGACTAATACATTAATATTTTAAAATCTGACTTATACATAAATATTTATAAATCTGACTAATATATTCATATTCATGCCTCTGACTTATACATTATTATTTAATAAATTTGACAAATACATAAATATTCATACATCTGACTAATACATTGATATTTATAAATCTGACTTATACATTAATATTTATAAATCTGACTAATACATTAATATTTATAAATCTGACTTATCTCTTAATATTTATAAATCTGACTAATATATTTATATTTATACATCTGACTAATACTTTAATATTTATAAATCTGTCAAATATTTATAAATCTGACTCATACATCAATATTTATAAATCTGACTAATACATTAATACTTATAAATCTGACTTATACATTAATATTTATAAATCTGACTTATACATTAATATTATAAATCTGACTAATATATTCATATTTATCCATCTGACGAATACATTAATATTTATAAATCTTACTAATACATTAATATTTATAAATCTGACTAATACATTCATAGTTAAAAATCTGACTTATACATAACTATTTATAAATCTGACTCATACATCAATATTTATAAATCTGACTTATACATTAATATTTATAAATCTGACTAATACATTAATATTGAAAAATCTGACTTATACATAAAAATTTATAAATCTGACTAATATATTCATATTCATGCCTCTGACTTATACATAATTATTTAATAAATTTGACAAATACATAAATATTCATACATCTGACTAATACATTGATATTTATAAATCTGACTTATACATTAATATTTATAAATCTGACTAATACATTAATATTTATAAATCTGACTTATATCTTAATATTTATCAATCTGACTAATATATTTATATTTATACATCTGACTAATACTTTAATATTTATAAATCTGTCAAATATTTATAAATCTGACTCATACATCAATATTTATAAATCTGACTAATACATTAATACTTATAAATCTGACTTATACATTAATATTTATAAATCTGACTAATACATAAATATTTATAAATCTGACTTATACATTAATATTATAAATCTGACTAATATATTCATATTTATCCATCTGACGAATACATTAATATTTATAAATCTTACTAATACATTAATATTTATAAATCTGACTAATACATTCATAGTTAAAAATCTGACTTATACATAACTATTTATAAATCTGACTCATACATCAATATTTATAAATCTGACTAATACATTAATACTTATAAATCGGACTTATACATTAATATTTATAAATTTGACTAATGCATTAATATTTTTAAATCTGACTAATACATTAATATTTATAAATCTGACTAATACATTAATATTTAAAAATCTTACTTATACATTAATATTTATAAATCTGACTAATGCATTAATATTTATACATCTTACTAATACATTAATATTTATAAATCTGACTTATACATTAATACTTATTAATCTGACTAATACATTAATATTTATAAATCTGACTTATACATTAATACTTATTAATCTGACTAATACATTAATATTTATAAATCTGACTAATACATTAATATTTATAAATCTGACTAATGCATTAATATTTATACATCTTACTAATACATTAATATTTATAAATCTGACTTATACATTAACACTTATTAATCTGACTAATACATTAATATTTATAAATCTGACTTATACATTAATACTTATTAATCTGACTAATACATTAATATTTATAAATCTGACTAATACATTAATATTTATAAATCTGACTAATGCATTAATATTTATACATCTTACTAATACATTAATATTTATAAATCTGACTTATACATTAATACTTATTAATCTGACTAATACATTAATATTTATAAATCTGACTAATACATTAATATTTATAAATCTGACTAATGCATTAATATTTATAAATCTGACTAAAACATTAATATTTATACATCTTACTAATACATTAATATTTATAAATCTGACTTATACATTAATACTTATTAATCTGACTAATACATTAATATTTATAAATCTGACTAATACATTAATATTTATAAATCTGACTAATGCATTAATATTTATAAATCTGACTAATACATTAATATTGATAAATCGGACTTATAAATTAATATTTATACATCTGACTAATACATTAATATTTATAAATCTGACTAATGCATTAATATTTATAAATCTGACTAATACATTAATATTGATAATCTGACTAATACATTAATATTTATAAATCTAACTAATACATTAATATTTAAAAATCTGACTTATACATTAATATTTATAAATCTGACTCATATATTCATATTTATACATCTGACTTATACATTAATATTTATAAATCTGACTAATGCATTAATATTTATAAATCTGACTAATACATTAATATTTATAAATCTGACTTATGAATTGATATTTATAAATCTGACTTTTACATTAATATTTATAAATCTGACTAATACATTAATATTTATAAATCTGACTAATGCATTAATATTTATAAATCTTACTTATACGTTAATATTTATAAATCTGACTAATACATTTATATTTATACATCTTACTAATACATTAATATTTATAAATCTGACTAATACATTAATATTTAAAAATCTGACTGATACATTAATATTTATAAATCTGACTTATACATTAATATTTATAAATCTAACTAATACATTAATATTTATAAATCTGACTTAGAAATTAATATTTGTCAATTTGACCAATACATTAATATTTATATATCTGACTAATAGATTAATATTTATACATCTGACTAATGCATTAATATTTATAAATCTTACTTATACATAAATATTTATGAATCTGACTTATACATTAATATTTATAAATTTGACTAATAAATTAATACTTATAAATCGGACTAATACATTAATATTTATAAATCTGACTTATACATTAATCTTTATAAATCTGACTTATACATTAAATCTTACTAATACATTAATATTTATAAATCTGACTTATACATTAATACTTATAAATCTGACTAATACATTAATATTTATACATCTGACTAATACATTAATATTTATAAATATTACTAATACATTAATATTTATAAATCTGACTAATACATTAATATTGATAAATCTGACTAATGCATTAATATTTGTAAATCTGACTAATACATTAATATTTATGAATCTGACTAATGCATTAATATTTATAAATCTGACTAATATATTAATATTTATAAATTTGACTAATACATTAATATTTATAAATCTGACTTATACATTAATATTTATAAATCTGACTAATACATTAATATTTAAAAATCTGACTTATACATAAATATTTATAAATCTGACTAATATATTCATATTCATGCCTCTGACTTATACATTATTATTTAATAAATTTGACAAATACATAAATATTCATACATCTGACTAATACATTGATATTTATAAATCTGACTTATACATTAATATTTATAAATCTGACTAATACATTAATATTTATAAATCTGACTTATATCTTAATATTTATAAATCTGACTAATATATTTATATTTATACATCTGACTAATACTTTAATATTTATAAATCTGTCAAATATTTATAAATCTGACTCATACATCAATATTTATAAATCTGACTAATACATTAATACTTATAAATCTGACTTATACATTAATATTTATAAATCTGACTAATACATAAATATTTATAAATCTGACTTATACATTAATATTATAAATCTGACGAATATATTCATATTTATCCATCTGACGAATACATTAATATTTATAAATCTTACTAATACATTAATATTTATAAATCTGACTAATACATTAATACTTATAAATCTGACTCATACATTAATATTTATAAATCTGACTAATATATTCGTATTTATACATCTGACTTATACATTAATATTAATAAATCTGACTTAGGAATTAATATTTATCAATTTGACCAATACATTAATATTTATAAATCTGACTAATACATTAATATTTAAAAATCTGACTGATACATTAATATTTATACATCTGACTAATATATTCATATTCATACATCTGACTAATACATTAATATTTATAAATCTGACTTATGCATTAATATTTATAAATCTGACTAATACATTAATATTTATAAATCTGACTAATACATTAATATTTATAGATCTGACTTATACATAATTATTCATAAATCTGACTAATACATTAATATTAAAAATTTGACTAATACATTAATATTTATAGATCTGACTAATACATTAATACTTATAAATCTGACTTATACATTAATATTTATAAATCTGACTTATACATTAGTATTTTTTAATCTGACTAATACAGTAATATTTATAAATCTGACTTATACATTAATATTTATAAATTTGACTAATGCATTAATATTTTTAAATCTGACTAATACATTAATATTTATAAATCTGACTTATACATTAATATTTATAAATCTGACTAATACATTAATATTTAAAAATCTTACTTATACATTAATATTTACAAATCTGACTAATATATTCATATTTATAGATCTGACTTATACATTATTATTTAATAAATTTGACAAATACATTAATATTTATACATCTGACTAATACATTGATATTTATAAATCTGACTTATACATTAATATTTATAAATCTGACTAATACATTAATATTTATAAATCTGACTAATACATTAATATTTAAAAATCTGACTTATACATTAATATTAAAAATCTGACTAATATATTCATATTTATACATCTGACTAATACATTAATATTTATAAATCTGACTTATGCATTAATATTGATAAATCTGACTAATACATTGATACTTATAAATCTTACTAATACATTAATATTTATAAATCTGACTAATACATTAATATTTAAAAATCTGACGTATACATTAATATTTATAGATCTGACTTATACATTCATATGTATAAATCTGACTTATACATGAATATTTATGAATCTGACTTATACATTAATATTTATAAAACTGACTAATACATTAATATTTATAAATCTGACTAATACATTAATATTTATAAATCTGACTAATACATTAATATTTATACATTTGACTAATACATTAATATTTATAAATCTGACAAATACATTAATATTTATAAATCTGACTAATACATCAATATTTATAAATCTGACTAATACATTAATATTTATAAATCTGACTAATGCATTAATATTTGTAAATCTGACTAATACATTAATATTTATGAATCTGACTAATGCATTAATATTTATAAATCTGACTAATACATTAATATTTATAAATCTTACTAATACATTAATATTTATAAATCTGACTTATACATTAATATTTATAAATCCGACTAATACATTAATATTTAAAAGTCTGACTTATACATTAATATTTATAAATCTTACTAATATATTCATATTTATGCATCTGACTTATACATTATTATTTAAGAAATTTGACAAATACATTAATATTCATACATCTGACTAATACATTGATATTTATAAATCTGACTTATACATTAATATTTATAAATCTGACTAATACATTAATATTTATAAATCTGACTAATACATTAATATTTAAAAATCTGACTTATATCTTAATATTTATACATCTGACTAATACTTTAATATTTATAAATCTGACTTATGCATTAATATTTATAAATCTGACTAATACATTGATACTTATAAATCTTACTAATACATTTATATTTATAAATCTGACTAATACATTAATATTTAAAAATCTGACGTATACATTAATATTTAAAGATCTGACTAATACATTAATATTTATACATTTGACTAATACATTAATATTTATAAATTTGACTAATACATTAATATTTATGGATCTAACTAATGCATTAATATTTATAAATCTGACTAATACATTAATATTTATAAATCTGACTAATGCATTAATATTTTTAAATCTGACTATTACATTAATATTTATAAATCTGACGAATACATTAATATTTATAAATCAGACTAATACATTGATATTTATAAATCTGACTTATACATTAATATTTATAAATCTGACTAATACATAAATATTTATAAATCTGACTTATACATTAATATTTATAAATCTGACTAATATATTCATATTTATACATCTGACGAATACATTAATATTTATAAATCTTACTAATACATTAATATTTATAAATCTTACTAATACATTAATATTTATAAATCTGACTTATACATTAATATTTATATATCCGACTAATACATTAATATTTAAAAGTCTGACTTATACATTAATATTTATAAATCTGACTAATATATTCATATTTATGCATCTGACTTATACATTATTATTTAAGAAATTTGACAAATACATTAATATTCATACATCTGACTAATACATTGATATTTATAAATCTGACTTATACATTAATATTTATAAATCTGATTAATACATTAATATTTATAAATCTGACTAATACATTAATATTTAAAAATCTGACTTATATCTTAATATTTATAAATCTGACTAATATATTCATATTTATACATCTGACTAATACTTTAATATTTATAAATCTGACTTATGCATTAATATTTATAAATCTGACTAATACATTGAACTTATAAATCTTACTAATACATTTATATTTATAAATCTGACTAATACATTAATATTTAAAAATCTGACGTATACATTAATATTTATAGATCTGACTAATACATTAATATTTATACATTTGACTAATACATTAATATTTTTAAATTGTACTAATACATTAATATTTATAAATCTGACTAATACATTAATATTTATAAATCTGACTAATGCATTAATATTTATAAATCTGACTAATACATTAATATTTATGGATCTGACTAATGCATTAATATTTATAAATCTGACTAATACATTAATATTTATAAATCTGACTAATGCATTAATATTTTTAAATCTGACTATTACATTAATATTTATAAATCTGACTTATACATTAATATTTATAAATCTTACTAATACATTAATATTTAAAAATCTGACTTATACATTAATATTTATAAATCTGACTAATATATTAATATTTATACATCTGACTTATACATTATTATTTAATAAATTTGACAAATACATTAATATTTATAAATCTGACTAATACATTAATATTTATAAATCTGACTAATACATTGATATTTATAAATCTGACTTATACATTAATATTTATAAATCTGACTAATACATAAATATTTATAAATCTGACTTATACATTAATATTTATAAATCTGACTAATATATTCATATTTATACATCTGACGAATACATTAATATTTATAAATCTTACTAATACATTAATATTTATGAATCTGACTAATAACATTCATAGTTAAAAATCTGACTTATACATAACTATTTATAAATCTGACTCATACATCAATATTTATAAATCTGACTAATACATTAATACTTATAAATCTGACTTATACATTAATATTTATAAATCTGACTTATACATTAATATTTATAAATCTGACTAATACATTAATATTTATAAATCTGACTTATACATTAATATTTATAAATCTTACTAATACATTAATATTTAAAAATCTGACTTATACATTAATATTTATAAATCTGACTAATATATTAATATTTATACATCTGACTTATACATTATTATTTAATAAATTTGACAAATACATTAATATTTATAAATCTGACTAATACATTAATATTTAAAAATCTTACTTATACATTAATATTTACAAATCTGACTAATATATTCATATTTATAAATCTGACTTATGCATTAATATTCATAAATCTGACTAATACATTGATACTTATAAATCTTACTAATACATTAATATTTATAAATCTGACTAATATATTAATATTTAAAAATCTGACGTATACATTAATATTTATAGATATGACTTATACATTCATATGTATAAATCTGACTAATACATTAATATTTATAAATCTGACTTATACATTAATATTTATAAATCTGACTAATACATTAATATTTATACATTTGACTAATACATTAATATTTATAAATCTGACAAATACATTAATATTTATAAATCTGACTAATACATTAATATTTATACATCTGACTAATACATTAATATTTATAAATCATACTTATGCATTAATATTTATAAATCTGACTAATACATTAATACTTATAAATCTGACTCATACATTAATATTTATAAAGCTGACTAATATATTCATATTTATACATCTGACTTATACATTAATATTAATAAATCTGACTTAGAAATTAATATTTATCAATTTGACCAATACATTAATATTTAAAAATCTGACTGATACATTAATATTTATACATCTGACTAATATATTCATATTCATACATCTGACTAATACATTAATATTTATAAATCTGACTTATGCATTAATATTTATAAATCTGACTAATACATTAATATTTATAAATCTGACTAATACATTAATATTTATAGATCTGACTTATACATAATTATTCATAAATCTGACTAATACATTAATATTAAAAATCTGACTAATACATTAATATTTATAGATCTGACTTATACATTCATATTCATATATCTGACTTATACATTAATATTTATGAATCTTACTCATACATTAATATTTATAAATGTGACTAATACATTAATATTTATAAATGTGACTAATATATTAATATTTATAAATCTGACAAATGCATTAATATTTATAAATCATACTAATACATGAATATTTATAAATCTGACTTATGCATTAATATTTATAAATCTGACTAATACATTAATATTTATAAATCTGACTAATGCATTAATATTTATAAATCTGACCTATACATTAATATTTATAAATCTGACTAATACATTAATACTTATAAATCTGACTAATACATTAATATTTATAAATCTGACTCATACATTAATATTTATAAATCTGACTTATACATTAATATTTATAAATCTGACTTATACATTAATATTTATAAATCTGACTAATACATGAATATTTATAAATCTGACTAATACATTAATACTTATAAATCTTTATTTGATATCAATACTTATAGATGCATTTCTGCATACATACTTATTAATTTTACTTATAACTAGGAAGTATCAAGTGGAATCAAAAGTACTTGGTTTGTAAATAATTTTCTGTCTTTTTGTTATAAAAGTTTAACCACAATATTAAGAAATCGAGATTATAAAATTGAAGAAAAAGATCAATGAGCAAAATTGTAGATTTTAGTTAAGCAAACTTATCTGAAACCAATAAATATACATCTTAATCAGAAATCAACGTTTATACATCTTAATCATAAATCGACACCTTTAACTTTTTAATCTTAAATAAATACTTATACATCTTAATCATAAATCAACACTTATACATTTTAATCATATATCAACACTTATACATTTTAATCATAAATTAATACTTATACTTTTTAATCATAAATCAATACTTATACATCTTAATCATAAATCAATACTTATACATCTTTGTTGCGTCCCTGTAAAGGGGCCGGAATGAAAACACAAACTCGGGGTTTAGAGAAAACAAATATATTGAAGAAAATATGATACAACAGAGAAACAAGAGTGGTGGTACGTCAGTCTTGACTGCCAATATAGACTGGGTGAATTCAACACTGAGGAGCAGGTGCTCCCAGTATTTATGGTGAATGGAAGAGTCCAAAGTCCGTAATAGGTAAGGTACCATAAGACCATCCTCGCAAGCCTTACCTCCTAAGGAGTCATCGTATCGTTTCGTTTTATGATTGACGCTATTCTGAAGCTGATTGAGGTAGCTGTATGTCGAAAGTGTTATATCTGGTAACCATAACTTCTTTCTGGGGCGTTCTGTCGCTGTCTTCCGATAGTCGTTCCTTAATTTGATTTATGTCTCTCTTATGAGAGAACTGAGGGCCTATATCAAATTTAGATCAGATATCCTCCAGTTTTTTTTATCTTAGACTTGTGATTTTGGAGCACATCTTTAAATTTGGAAAAAATGTTGTCTTTGCTTCGACATTCAACTTCAAGACAAGTCACGTTATCTTTCATAGGTTTTAGCTCTTTAAAAACATCTTTAGGCTATAACTTTAGTGATTCCAGCTCTGTAACCATGAATTGAATTCACTCTCTTTAACCTTAAACTGGTTATCCAAAGAATTTGACTTAATTTCTTTCAGTTTCGTTTTATCTAATTGCAGGGTGAATTTTTTACGTGTTTTCCACCGGTAAAGCCAGTTTTTAGAACTAGGACATTGTCGGGTGAATTTGCCGTTGATTTCTCCACGTTTTTCCTTTATAAGGTTTTCAAAAAAAATCCTTAATATATTTTGTCGCTAGTTGTGGTGTCAATTCTTAGGTTCTCAATAATCCCTTACTCTGACACCGTCGTAAGTCGTTGTGGGGGTGTAAGTTCGAAATCCCATGTCGCCAGTTGTTGTGGCCCTGTAAATGGGACCGGAATGAAAATATGAACTCGGAGTTTAGAGAAAGCAAATATATTGAAGAAAAGTATAATACAACAGAGAAACAAGAGTGGTTGTACGTCAGTCTTGACTGCCAGTATTGACTGAGGTGAATTCATCACCTTTTTTTTCTATCTCTCCCTCTATTCTCCTGCTTAATTGTATCAACTCTTGAAACAGAAGAGCTGTTAAAACATTTGTTTTGCTGCTTATTTAGTAAATAATTGAATTTTTACCTCTCCATGCTCTTTATGTATAAAAAAATCCCTCCACTCTTTGGCTTCTATAAAAAAGAACTCCAGGATTTCCCTCCTTCTACCCAAGCTATGTAAAGCCCTGTCTAAAAGTGCGCGCATAACATTTAAAATCTAATAATAATGCTACAAGGAAGTAATCGTATGTTTGGTAGATACAAGTGAACCTATAAACAAAATTGCATAAATATCTCAGTCATGTTTTTAAAATCCTTTTTTTCTTATACACCCATTTATATACTAAAAGTGTGTGCATGACTGTGCATGCTTTAGTTTCTTTCCCACCAAACAGAATTCTTATCAGATCATTTCCAAACCTGTCAATTCTGTCAAAATTTCAAAGACTTGCCAAATCACAAATCAGTTGTCACAAAATGATAGACAAGTTATCTCCTCTGATTGTCATCTTCGTTGCATGGCTTGACCTCTTCTTATCTCCAATGCAATTTATATTTCGGTTCTCTTGTTGAACCTGTCGCTTCCCCACCATTTCTCATTCAAGATTTGTTATTTTGAACTGGCGATGGAACAACAAGTGTTTAAAGAAACAGTCACATACCGAATCAATCTCAAAATAACCTGAAAGCCGAGTATGATTTTAAACAATCTCCGGTAGTGAGGACACATTTAAGAGTTTTGAGGAATGTAGTCATCCCTTAGTTGCTATTACTTCCTGGTCCAGTCTGACCATTAGTGGTTAGGGTTAGGGTTAGTTGTAGTGCCTATGTATGAGTTAAATAGTATCTGTCCTGTGTATGACATGAAATTGCAATCAGTAGTGAGGTCCCAATTTGGAAGCTTTAGGAAGTGTAGCGTCACCTTTTAGTTGCTTTTACTGCTACGTGTATGCCGATCCGGGGTGGTAGTACCTTCCCAGGTTCCATATATAAGCTAAATAGAAACTATTTATTTACGCAAATATGTCTCCAAAAGAATTATTCTACAAAACATATGTACAGTTTCAATATAAAATGATCTAACAAGGGTTGACAGGCTGTCAAACACAACCATCCCAAATCACTGGATTAAGCATTAAAAACCAAAATAGGGTTGATGTACCGTAAAAAGTCAACCGAACAAAACAAAATAACTTGAAAAATCAAACATGGATCGACTAAGATTCGAACCTCAAACTGCTTACTAAAAACTCACTTCCTGTTTCAAATCAAAACATGCTTGTTATTCTGAATGGTGCCACAAGCAATTGACTAAATGCATGATCGATTGCGTATACATTTGCCTCACTTATTTGCATGGGCATGAATAGGTGTTTGTAAAATCCTAGCTCAGGTCTCTTATGTTCACAAAAGTGGTTAAATCAAACATGTGATCAAATGTGAATTCCTGTCTTTTGCCTATTCCATCTTTCATTTCACTCTTTGTCATCAGTTTCCCTGAACAAAATCTGAAATTGATCCAATCAATAAGAAACCAAAAATTGATCAATGAAAAACCTAAATAAAATATCAAATCAAAATTGTGCAGTCGATACAAAAATAGCGATTCTCTAACGGATGTGGTAGGTGTTTCAGGCGAGATAAACACACGACTTTCACCAATACGTTTGTCTTTTTCTTTGAATGTTCAATTATCATGCAAAAAGGTTTTTCTCTGAAATATTCAGTTTTCACTTGTTCTTTCTTTTGGCTTACATTGAAACTATTTTATTAAATTTCATTTGCTGATTCCCCTTCCACCTTCTCCCCCCCGACATTCCAAACCGATTTTATTAAATCAATATAAACAGGAAATCCAAATCCAGTGAAACTATTTATATTGAAAATGCCCGACAGAAACACATTCCAAGTTTAATTTGAATTTATAATGAATCCATTTCTTTTTTTCGACCATTTTTATTACTTTGCTTAGACACAATATTGGTTAAACGAAAATTGATCATTTATAAGCATTAATTTATGAGTAGTATTGATTTATTATTAAGATGTATGATTATTGATTTATTAATAAGATGTATGATTATTGATTTATCATTAAGATGTATGATTATTGATTTATCATTAAGATGTATGATTATTGATTTATTAATAAGATGTATGATTATTGATTTATTAATAAGATGTATGATTATTGATTTATTAATAAGATGTATGATTATTGATTTATTATTAAGATGTATGATTATTGATTTATTAATAAGATGTATGATTATTGATTTATTAATAAGATGTATGATTATTGATTTATTAATAAGATGTATGATTATTGATTTATTAATAAGATGTATGATTATTGATTTATTATTAAGATGTATGATTATTGATTTATCATTAAGATGTAGAAGTATTTATTTATTAATAAGATGTATGATTATTTATTTATTAATAAGATGTATAAGTATTTATTCACTATTAAAATACATAAATGTTCATTTCTGTGTATAATGTGAAAGTGTTGATTCATGATTAAGATGTATTGATTTATAAATAAGATCTATAATATTGATTTATGATTAAGATGCATAAGTATTAATTTATGATTAAGGTGTATTATTATTGACTTATGATTAAGATGTATAAGTATTGATTTATGATTAAGATGTATAATTGTTGATTTATGATTAAGATGTATAAGTATTGATTTATGCTTAAGATGCATAAGTATTGGTTTATGATTGAAAAGTATAATTATTGATTGATGATTTTGAAGTATAAGTATTGGTTTATGATTAAGATGTATGCATTGATTCATGATTAAGATTGTTATGGTACCTTACCTATAACGGACTTTGGACTTTCCCATTCACCATAAATACTTGGAGGCCCGGTTCTGCAGTGTTGAATCAACCCCATCCTGTTCAGTCTCTCATTAACTTCAGTTATATAGAATGCACACAGGGTATATATATATATATATATATATATATATATATATATATATATATATATGTTTATCGTTCTCCTCCTATCTCTCTTTATTGTTCTCTTTCGTTCCCTCTCTCGTTCATGCTCTCTCTCACTCTCTGGTTATCCTTCTGCCCCTCTCTTTCTCGGCCCCCTCTCTCTTTCTCTTTCTCGTTCCCCTCCTTCTCTTTCTCGTTCCCCCTATCGCTCCCTCTCGTCCCCCCTTTTTCTTTTCCATTTTCTTTTTTTTTCTTTTCATTTTTCTCTTTCCTGTTCCCCCTCTATCTTTGTCATTCCTTTTTCTCTTTCCCATTCTCTCTTTTTCTCGCTTTCTCTCTTTCTTGCTCTCTCTTTCTCATTTTCTCTCTCTCTTTCTTGTTCACTTTCTCGTACTCTCTCTCTTGTCATTTTTCTTTTTCTCGTTTTCTTTCTTTTCCTCTTTATCTCTCAATATCTCTCTTTACCCCCTATCTCCTCCTATGTGGGTGTGTATGTATATATATATGTATGTTTGTGTGTATATGTATATATGTATATATGTGTGTGTGTATGTATATATATATATATATATATATATATATATATATATATATATATATATATAATATATATATATATATATATATATGTATGTCAGGGCCGGCGGGACAGTTATAAAAGTGGGGGGGCTCTCCTAAGAAGTGGCGGGCCCGGCCCACATTGTGCCCAGAATGCCAAATATGGGAATAAATTCAATATCTTGACTAAAAATGATCGTCCGAAAGTGGTTGAGAGCTCGTTAGAAGCGGAATGGAATTCTCTTGGTGATAGAAAAAGAAAAAGAAAAATTCAAAATATTTCAATTGTTTGGCGTCTGGGCTCAAATTATCTTATTTGGGCATATTGGGGAAAAATCACTGCTTGGGGCATATTTTGGTTTAAAATGATTGTCTGGTAGTGGTTGATGGCTCGTTAGAAGCGGAATGGAATACTCTTGGTGATAGATAAAGAAACATTAAAAAAATTCAATTTTTTGGCGTCTAGGCCCAAACTACCATATTAGGGTATTTTGGGCCAAAAATGCCTTTGTTGACATAATTTAGACATGAAATGATCTTCTGATAGTGGTTGAGGTCTTGTTGGAAGCATATTAGCAAGTCGCTTCTGGTGAAAAAAGAACAAACAGAAATTTCAATTTTGGGGGGCCCTGGCCCCAAATTACCATATTTGGTCATTTTGTGCTAAATACACCTTTTTGGACTTAATCTAGACATGAAATGATTTTCTGAAACTGCTTGATGGCTCATTTGAAACATATCAGCAAGTCGCTTCTAGTAAGAATGACAAAATTCAAGAATCAATTGGTTTATCAAATATAGAGAATACATAAAGTTAAAAGTATTAACTGACAAGGTGCATATAAAAGTACAAAAGTAAAAAGTATAAAAGTTTAAATGCATTAAGTATAAAAGTATAACTGTATGTATTGGAATTGGAATAGCTCGTTGGAAGTGTATTAACAAGGCAGACTTGCATTGTTTCTCTGTTCTTCACTTCAAATTGCGTTCATTGGACTTTGCTCAAAAGATACTGTATCGGTTATTCTGTGGACAGAAGGACTGGAGGGAGGATGGAATGAATAACCTTGGATATTATGTGGATCTTCAACAATGCGAAAAAAGAATGTATCAATGCAATCCGAAAAATCACCGGTATGTTAATGAATGCACCATGTGCGAGTGGAGGAAATACAAATAATGGTCCACTTTGCAACAGATTTTTCAGCCCTCAAAATCGCTTTTACGGATGTTCTCTCATCTGTTTCAAAAAAGGAAAGCAAATAAATTGTGATTCACAGCTAAACTAAAGAAATGCCTAAAATCAGTTTAATTCAAGTTTCACGTGTTTTGCTTCGGGGTGTCGATTTTTTGGAGAAGAAAATGAAAGTCCGTAAATATATCTATAGAATAGGAACCTTTAACAAAAACTCACCCATTTCGCTTGGTTTTCGCCAAATTTTAGATAAAATTGATTGTTGATCTTATATTGTAATGATGACAATATAAGACCAACAATCAATTAATAGATAAACTAATTGGATACAATTACACACATGCATGTCAACTTAATTATTGATGACCGTAAAGTGGGGGGGCCCAAGTCAAAAAGTGAGGGGGCTTGAACACCCTGCCCCCCCCCCCCGGTGCCGCCGTCCATGTATGTATATATATATATATATATATATAATATGTGATATTTATTTTAATAGGTGATTTGGGATATTGTTTGCAGCATCATCAGTTAATTTCTTGGATTTTATTATGGTCATATAATCAGATAATTTACTTAAAATAAGATAGCTTTAAGAGTTTATCTGCAGATTACACGTTGGGAACATGGGAATTAAATCGCCTTATTTGTGCATATATGTATATATGTGTATGTGTGTATTAATGGGTGTATGTGTATGTTTATATGAATGTGTGTATATGTATGTATATATGCATGTGTATATATATATGGGTATGTGTATGTGTGTTTATGTATGTATACATATATGTATGTTTGTATGTGTATGTATGTATATATATATATATATATATATATATATATATTTATTTATAAAATACAGAAATTCAATGTAACATCAGTACCGTCGGTTTCAAAGCGGGAGGTTGATCCCGATTATCGTCAGCTGATAAACATATTCAGGAATGGTGGGACTTATTCGGTCACGTCTGAGATCACGTAGGACGTGATCTGTGTAAAATGGGGGGGGGGTTACATATGTGTGCATGAGGGGTTAATTTTAGATTCTAATATTTAAATTGTTAATGTATATAGAATTGTTATTAATTAAAATAAAGCAGAAGGAAAAGGTATTCCGAGGCTGTATCCACAGACGCAAAGCACTCCTCATAAACTGGACTGACCGACACAATAATGACTAAGACAAACCCATCTTGCACACCCTGCCTTGACCAACCACTCTATTTCTCAACCCCATAGGACCCTTACCCCCTCACCTAACCCTAGATATAAACGTAATTCCCTAATTTTTTTTATATCTCTTTCTTTTTTTATATCTCTTATTTTTTAAAATTTTTAAATTTTTTTAATTTTAATTTTTTAAATTTTTTAAATTTTTAAATTTTATTTTCTTAATACCCTTTTTATATATTTTTAACATTTTTTATTTATATTTTATTTCTTCTTATTTTTTATTTTTTATTCTTTATTGGTGTTTTTTTATTATTGTGTTGTTTTTTTATTATTGTTTTATTTTATTTTATTTTTCTATATATTTATTTTTTTATTTTCTTAAATATTTTTTTTTTTATATTTCTTATTAAGTTATCCACCCACCCCAAGCAACCCCAATTATTAGAATCAGACACCTACCTTTATCGATTAATTATCTCCCCCCCCCTCGACGACGAAGAACTACCTGTTTTGTAAACACCACCCCTTTGTAAACACCAACTTTAGATAATGCCATAGACAGCCGTTAGACAGACATCCAATTTCCATTAGACTTCTCCCGTGCCGGACCCCTTAAATATTTGATCTTTTTAATACACCCTTAGAGCCCGATCCACTATCAACAGATTCGTAGCAGGCTCTTTCGGGCCGTCAACAGCCGAACCTGTTGATAGTGAATCGGTCAGTTAGATCCGAGGCTCATTTATCGTTCTATAATTTTGCTATAGTACTTCCATATCCTCTACTTTCCATAACCTCCGCTTTAAGTCACCTAACCTTTAAAATTTTCAAGCTCCCCAAATCCATTCCCTTATACCTCTCCACACTTCACTCAGTATCACAGTTTAGGACCCGCTTGACACCCGGAAACCGTTACACCAAATAGCCAGTGCTATTTTAATAACACGCTTATGCCTACAGTATTTTTCCCTGCCACGCGGGATTTTTATTATTTTTTTTATTATTTTTTCATCCTTATTATTATTTTTATTTATTTGTTTATTTTTATTTTTATCTTTTAAATCCGCCGGGCCACCACCATTATTATTATTTTGACTATTATTATTAACAGTAATATTATTCCCTTCTTCCCCACTCTTACACTTTATGCTACGATATGGGGGCGAAAAGCTAGCGGCGGTGCCGAACCTTAGAACCAACGGCTATCAATGTTCACCACACCTAGACCCTCCCTTCTCTCCCCCCTCCCCTCGGTGTCTTACCCTGCATCTCTACTTCGTCTTTCCCCTATACTTCCTGGCCCCCAAACCCCGACCCCTACCCTACAGAATTTCTTACACTTTTTATATATTACAAAAAAACTTTTCCTTCTGCTTTATTTTAATTAATAACAATTCTATATACATTAACAATTTAAATATTAGAATCTAAAATTAACCCCTCATGCACACATATGTAACCCCCCCCCCCATTTTACACAGATCACGTCCTACGTGATCTCAGACGTGACCGAATAAGTCCCACCATTCCTGAATATGTTTATCAGCTGACGATAATCGGGATCAACCTCCCGCTTTGAAACCGACGGTACTGATGTTACATTGAATTTCTGTATTTTATAAATAAATATTTACGCTCTTAATCCTCCGAAATCTCGGATTTCTTAATTAATCGAGCACTCTGCTGGTTTTTCCTGCCCTACCACACAGTACTTATATATATATATATATATATATATATATATGTGTGTGTGTGTGTGTGTAGGTATGTATGTACATATGGTGTGTACGTGTTTATGCATGCCTGTGTATGTGTACGTGCGTGATGTCGTCTCCGACCTTGGTCTGTGTCTATTTTCAAATCCCTTTTTTAGGTCCCCCCACCCACAATATACATTAGTCGCTAGACAGTAAGTGTCATCCTCCAAAGAGCAGAGGGGGGGTTAATACTGGTGATTTTTGACACGACCTGATTTTTGAGAAACATGAACCCCCGCCACCTCCCTACTCCTCCATGCCCACTTTTACAATTTTTACTCATACATATGGCCTCCTCTTCCCTGTCTGTAATAAATTATGCAATTCTCCTCTCACTACATACTTATAGATTAAATATGCTTCAAATTTCCCCCTCTCTCTAAATATCTATTACATAGGTTGTTACTCCCTCTCTCTCCAATTATATTTCAAATGTCGAGTGTGAATTTAAACTTTTTTTTCAGTTTCAAAAATGTAATCGTCTAAATCGGATGCTTGAAAATACCACAAGGTTGAAATAAATTATTGCATCGATGATTATGTAATTTCGTGTTACATATATATAGAATAGTGTTTATATATAGAAAATAGAGATATATATAGAAGGCGCACTTTGTCATGGCTGCCCTATCTGACATAAAAAAGCAAACCTGTCTTATATTTTAGGACAAATGTTTTTCTCTCGCAAATAATAATTTATTTTCACGAATTTGTTTTATGGTAATATACAAGATATCCACTTGGTCATGGCCGCCCTATCTGACATCAGATATTGCGAACAGTGCTAATCAAAAGAATTTGTTTAATGGTATTAAATATATCTGCTTCCTCATGGACGCCCTATACGGCCGTAGTAAGGATATTTTGCTAGGTCTATGATGTAAAGGACAGTTGCCTGTGTGTGTATTTGATTATGTTTGTATGTCTTCAAAAAGCTGAAGAGATACTCTACAGAAATATCGAAGACTTGGCAAAAAACATCGATTGCTTTGCACCGAACTGACAGTAAACTTCTCGGGGATACTAAATTTCTTCGTTTTCCAGTCATCTGTACATAGCGCACATGTGCTGTTTGCCAAAATAAAAACCACAACGTTAAAGTGATCTATTTTCCTATAGATTTTTTTTCTCTGCGTCGGTAGCATAACGGCTACAGATTAAGAACACCGATCAGGAGGTCGTATGTTAGAATCCAACTGACTCGTAAGAATTTTATTTTAACGATAACTTACATATACATCGAAGGGGTGGCGAAGACAGAGGTGGTACTTTTAATAGAAATGCATAATACTTTTGCCTCAGGCAACGGGAAAAGGAGGGGTGGGAACAATGAGGCGACCCGGGAAGAGATAGCTTTTGCTCCAGACAACAGGGAGAGGGGTCGGAGATAAGGCGAGCAACGGGGAAAGAGACAGCTTTTGCCCAAGGCAACGGGGAGAAGGGGTATTGGAGAGAGGGAACGGTGAAATGGAGCGACCAGGGAAGAGAAAATCCCGGGCAACGTCCTTTTTTATATATATTTTTATCTTTTGACACAATTACACATTCTTAAAAGAAACAAGACACATTAAAATAAAAATCACCCATTTAAATATAAAATTGTTTTTGTTTTCTTCATTATATTCTTGCTTGAAAGTGGTGGATAAACTGTTAAAATAAATGTGTTCCAATATATTGAGCAATAAAGTGATAATTTTTCACAGAAATATGTTAAGCACACTTTTTCATTACTGTTTTGTTGTTCATGCCTCGGTCATAAACAAACTCGGGAGCAATAAATTATTACTGAAGTAATAATTTATTGCTAAATGTTATATGCTGTAGAAAACACTGATGCAGCAGGTGTATGCAATAATGCAATAGGACACTTGGAACGTAGTAAATGCTGCATTCGGATGTACTCAATACTAGAGCAGGTATGTGTTATAATATAGTTTGCCTCTTAGTATGTATTATGTTGAATCTAACAGTGCACAATACCCTAGATGGAGCATGTGCGTAATTTACTAATGGATATATACGGAATCTACAACTGTTCAATATGTTAGATAGAACAGTGTAACATTTGTAAGTTGTATCTGTTTAATCTGTCGGTGCTCATTAGCCTCAATACAACAGATTTTTGTAAATTCGGTGCAATAGCTTTAAAACTAAAGGCTCAGTGGATTTCTCACAATATTACATTAGGGGAAGGGTGCAATAGAAAAAGCTAGAGACACGTAAAGAGATAGATGTTTAAATAGAAATATGTCACACTATTTAATATATTATATTTTTTTATTTTATGGCCCCGGGCAACGCCGGGTACACTTGCTAGTATAAAATATAACATGGTATATTATAAATATAAATACTCTTATATATCGTAGTCAACTATACTTCTTTATTATGAACCAGTATTTATTTTTGTCTAATATATTTTACAGCAGAGCCGAATTAAGGGCCCAAGGGGCCGGGGCCTTGTGCCACCCACCAAGAGGGGGCCTCCCACCAATTTGTAACATAATTTCCGATTCCAAAAACGCTTCTTTGGATTTTATTTTGTTTAAAACTTTTTCATTCCTGGTACTAATGATACAATGATAAATATTTACGCATTTAAAACTAGCAGTTAAAATAAATCTATATAGTATAATAACATCTAAATATGATTTAAATTTATGTTTCCTCGTAAAAAGAAAAAAAAATGAAATGTACGCGTTCTCAAACAAACTATAAATTCGCTAGTTTCAGATCAAGTGGTGAAAGCCTCTGTTTCCTGCTTGGGGAAAGAGATTGTCAGTGTATCTTTCTTTTTTATCAACTTACCAAATATATATTTTTAAATATTGTTAATTCATACTATTTAATATTATAAATTATCTATTTAATAATAATAATCCAAAATGATTTAATATAAACATAAAATGAATTCACGGTGTCGTTCTGCCAGCTTCTCTTAAAGATGATTTTTATTATTTTGTTAATTTGTAAAAGAAACTGTTGTCTTTATTCAAAAGATAGAAATGAATGCTAGCAACCTAAATTATTTTCAAATGAAACTGGGAACTAGTTAAAAAAATATCTTTCTATTTTATCACGAATATGCAATACGTTTTCCTTTTTGTTGTCAGTTGCAAGTGTTAATTAAAAAAATTCTGCATGTTACAATACATTCACAATTTTTGAAATTAACATAGATAAAAATCCCAGATTTCACCCGAGATGAAGTTGAAAAAAAAACAGCACTGATAAGGTATACATCCCAGTACAAGATGCGAGCAAAAAAAAAGCTTGTGATGTAGGGTTGGATTAAGTGAATTAGTGAATCCAATGTTTTATCACACATATGTGAGAAGTGGAAGTCGAAGACTTTGGCGTCAGTTCTTTCTTTGATTTTGATTTTTCATGTCTGTGTGAACTAATAGCGAAAAGAAATGTCAAAATAAATAAAGAGTGGATAGGGAGATAGAATAAAAGTATAATAATAACAAAGATTCTTGGTTATTGAAAGAGTTTAGTTACAGTTTCATTTTCTTAGAGACAACTACTCTTAGAAAGACTAGAGGAAATTTTAACCAACATAAATGTTAGTGCATATATTTCTTTTCTTTTTTTAACTCTATTTTAAAAGAATTTAAAATGTGTTTCAAGAAAAAATAATTACTAATAGCATTTTTGGCCACTTAGTAGCTAATATGTTTAAATAACTGAAAATCGTGGGGCCCAGATAAAACCTATAAAATGCCATCCTCAAATATTTGTAAACAATAGAAAAATTATGAAAATAAAGCACTGTAGATGTTTAAAATTAAAATTTATTTAAAAATTATTTCGTATATATTACGAAAAAAGTCCCTTAAATTCCGTGTTAATAAAATCACTATAACTCGAAGAAAAATTAATTTCTTGAATTAACAATGTTATCATTGAATAAAGCATTGCTTAATCAATATTTTTACAAAAAATAATATAATTGCAAAAAATATTTCATGTGATTTTATGATAAGAGTTTTTGAGAAAATATAAAATGCTGTGTAATTATATTTCCCTTTCATACATCAACGTGCCATCATCAGCGTAAGATTTTTTTATAATCTTGAAAATAAACAAAACATTGAAATAAATTAGCATCAGGATCATAACGCAAAAAAGGATTTTAACAATTGGATAATTTCTACTAACGATTGCCTTGAAGACGTGTGATAGCGGGATTAGCACACAAACCATCATTTTTAGAGATTCAACAATTTCGTTAATTTCACAATTCATCGTCAGTTATTTGGAAAGATAAAACGTAAGTTTGTATTTGTTTTGTCATTTTTTCATCAATAAGTATTATTTAAAAAGTTTTAAACAATTATTTATTAATAAATAAATAGAATTTAAATATGACATTTTCTTTCAAAATTGAATTCTATTAATAAATAATTGTTTTAACTTTTTTTCAATGAATAAATTTTCAGTGTCGTCATTGACTTTAGTTTAGTTTTTTACACTTTTTTTCAGAGTATTACTGAATTAAAAACTGATACAAAGTTAAATATGATTTTTTTAGATAAAAATAAATAAAATCTTAATTGCGTACATTCACAAATATTTTAATTAAATAAGCATTTTTTTATTACAACAAAATAAGGGTACTTAAATCAATTCAATTTCTTTATAACCTTAAAAAGAATAAAGAAATTAATGGATAATAATTTTTTAATTTCTATAAACTATCAAAAAAACATTTTTATATATAAAGTTAAAAATTATAAATTATTACATTTGTGTCTTCCATATATTCTGCATAGCGATAGTCAATCGGTAAACAAAGTCGTTTACCGATTGACTGAATGCCGGATTTTACTAAAGCTTTTGTAGGATAATTTTGCTAATTTTTAGTAAAACGTAGGAAATGTTTGTTTTAATTCAGTATCTTATGACTTTAATTTAATAATCATCTTTGAAATAGTTCCAGAAAACTTATATTTATCTTTCAAGGGAGTTTTACAAGTAATTTCTTCAAAGTTCAAAATTCACTGAATTCTTGTTTTTTTTAGCCGTCATGATAACATTTTTAATTATAATTTTTTTCACGCGTAAATATACATTTTTCCTTTTAGAGATTATGTTTAGGCTTTTATCGTTCAAACACAATCGAAGTTTACACGAAAAATAATTAAAAAATTAATGATAAGCGCTTTTTAATAATCATGGTCCGTACAAGACACGGCCATTTTTGCACGTACCAATTAAATTGCTAAATTACTGAAAGACAAAAGTGATACAACGATTTGTTTAAAAACAACAACAAAAACAACCATGTTTAGTTTATTCTTTCTTTAATGTTTTTTTGTGGAGCTTTCTGCGCAATACATAAATAATTATAAATAAATAAATATGTTGCCGTAAAATGCACAAGTCTCATCGTATTCAGTTGAATTGGATTCATATAATTAAGTTTATAATTAATAACATTAGGATTAGGTTAGCTTTAATGTTTTATGTTTGAACATGTTGCTTTTTTGTAAAAAGAGCCACTTTTCGTTTAGTTTTACTTTCTTTAAACAAAATGTATTAGATGTGTTGTATTAATTGTTATTTGTTGTAAAATGTACAACAATAAATGAATAAAGTTTTTCAAGAAAAAATGTAAAGTAATAAGAAGACTATATTGGTTCTATTATAGACCGTTGGATTTTCTCGCTCATTTCGTTCGGTATTCGCCCACATTTTTGATAAAATCGATTCTTGGTTTGAACCAATACTTTTTATCCTGAAACAAAATTCATATTTACTTGTTAAAGTGTTGAGAATGTAACTTTAATTCAATCTTTTAATGGTTAGCGGCAATATTTTATTTTCTTGGACCACAAATATAACCAATTTAAAAGCAAAAATGAAGAAGTTACAACTAAAACATATCAGTCAAAAAAAATGTCGGAAAAAAAGACGGTTGGTCGGGTAAGAATTTGACATAAAAGTTCAATTTTATATACGTTAAAAAATAAAAGTACCTTTTCACACTAAGGATCGATTTTATCCAATATGTATTTTGATAATGCTGATAGCCTGGAGCAATACCAAATGGCTGGTGTGATCGGCTATTTGAAATTTTCTATTAGAAATGGGCTCTCTGACTTGTTTGTACAGAGTAAAATATTGTTTCGGTTCTTCTTAACATTGCCCATAGGCAAAGCAAATGCAGAAATAACATTCAGCACTTTGAAGAGACTGAAAAACTATTTGAGATCAACTATGGGACAACAAAGATTGAATAAATTGGCTATTTTGGAAATAGAATCCGAAATCGTTAAAACAGTCGATATTTCATAAACAATTACCGATTTTGCGAATATGAAAGTGTGACGTGGTGGGGTTCAACAGCTTAGTAATAATTAATACTATTTTGTTTCAATAGTTTGTTTCAATTTGTTTTATTCATTTGTAACACTGATTTAACACTGATTTAACACTTTCTTTTTCATTTCTGTTTTGTTTCTCGTTGTTGTTTCGTTTTTCATATTTTTGTTTGTTTTTATGTCTATTTTGTAAAGTAAATAGTCATATATTCCTCATTTCTGTTGCTTTTAACATTTTTGTTTGGTTTGTTGGTTACATTTGTACAGTATTATACAGTATATGAGTATTTTACGAAAAATACTGCTGTACCATATGAATCGGTGATAAATATATAGAACATATGTAAGAACTTTATACGTTTTTTATGTTGTATAAACATTTAGGGGGCCAAAAGTCTCGTCTACCCCAGGAGGGGGCAAAAGGCTTAAATCCGTCACGGCTATAAACACACACACTTTAACAAGATTACCTTACAATAAATATATATACAAATGTATAAACAAATAAGGGTGTAAGGGTGTAAATTGGAGTTTAATTGGATTAACATATAGGAAGCAACAACAATACAAGTACTATATATATGTGTGTGTGCGTGCGTGCGCTGGTACAGACATATACTACATCCAGAAAACAACACTGATGCGAAAACAGGATTCAAGATAGTGACCAATAGAAAAACAATCCAGTGTGAACCCTAATGCGTGGCGTAAATGTATATATATTCTATAAAATGTAGACCGTTTTCTCCCCTGTAACTTTTACGAGAGTAAGAAAATAACCACACGCATCACAGACTAAACTGATTCGCTCGGCACTCTATCCTGTCCCCCCGTGTGGTCCTACAAAATATAAAGTTACTACAAATCCATTCTCTAATTATTACGTTTAATCCATGAAAACTTACTCGCACAAAATAACTTACAAAGAGTTATCTTGCCCTTTTACCCGCTCTAATATGTATACTAATCATTCCACCCACGACACCGTGTGATTTGTTTTACATAGGCTAACCTTTCAGACATCACCGGTAAATTACGGAGACAACAGAATAATATTCTTTCATTCTTACTCCATTTCATTACTGCATTACAAAAACATAGTTTAAAAACGAACACACAGACAAGCATAATACATTCTGAAAAAATGACGACAATAATAAATGCACCATAAGTATTTATTTCACATTTTTAAAAGATCCTTTTAGACTAATGATTATTTACTCCGTCCAAATACGTATTCTAATGCTTTATTTGTACACTAATATACACTACCTTCGTAATTGTGAAATAACTTTAATCAAACAATTAGCCAAACCACAGCATTCCATCTATAATTTGAGACATTCACACCATCAGAATTTATAATTGTACATACTTCTTAAAATAACTTCTTAGTTAAACTTGACCCATTTTCATTCATTACATAATTTTACTTCATTTCTATTTAAATACGATATAATATTAGGTTTCTTTTTTATATAAACAATCTTACATAAAAATATCAGATTAATGGATTCCATATTCTACGCGTTACGTCTTCGTTTTCATTACTTTGTCAAGATCTTTTCCTGTATTCGCTAGAATTAAAAACGAACACATTCTCACTTTCCACATACCATCATTTTTTCAACTATAAGCATACGTACGTAAGTATTTTCGTTGTTTTAAAATGATTGATAATTACATATTCCGTACACATACTATCCTATGAATACATTTTTCCATTAACAGGCACTAAATTCGTAGTTGTTAATTCATAGATTAATTAATACATGAATTAATACATTAATTAATACCTTCAAACCATACGTATTAAAACCATTAAGCGACAATAGGATTTGTCATTGTACACTTTTCTTAATAGACATTAAAGGCGAGGCCAATAAAATATCATGAGACTTTGTTCTTTATCCTACTTGACTAAAATGTTATTTATTTTCGTTACACGTGGCCCATTTTCATTCATTTTATAGTTTTTAACAGTTCTAGAAATTAACGAGGCCAATACACAATTATGAGAGGTGGTTCTTTTAACATTCATACTTGACTAAATTAGTCTTTATTGACCAACACGATAGAATTGATTTCATTTTCATGCTACATACGATATACTCATCTTACTTTTCTAAAATATCATTTAGGTGACTAAAATAGTAATTATTTAACACCTTTATTTGCTACATTAATGTACATTACAAATATTATCTAATAATTAGATAAAATAAATTTCTTTAGATTTCCTTTGTACTTTATATGGATCAGATCAAAATTGATTTCATTTCTTTTACATCATAGAAATTAATTTCGTTACACGTGGCACATTTTCATTCATTTAATAATTTCTGTCACTTATACTTATATACGATATAATAATTGTTTGTTTTTTTTCAACACAATATATTATTTTACATGGGCCACTTTCATTCATTACTAATCTTATTTCAATTCTAATTAAATATGATATAATAATTGTTTTTATGGGACTTTTAACACAATATATATATATATATATATATATATATATATATATATATATATATATATATATATATATATATATATATATATATGAGAGTCCAACGTTCAAACTCCTACGCCTAACATTTACAGGTAACATGAATTTGAACAAATACAAAGAAGACATTGTTAGGGTTGTTGCAAAGAAGGTGGGATCCCTCTACCGTGCTAGAAAACTTTTCACACCTGACAGTATCCTATATCTCTACAAAGCCACTATCCGCCCATGCATGGAGTATTGTTGTCACATCTGGGCTGATGCCCCATCCACAAGGTCCAAAAAGAGTCTCTAATTTGATAGGTCCCTCACTGTCCACCAAGCTCAAGCCTCTGTCCCATCGCCGCAATGTTGTATACTTGTGCTTGTTTTACAAGTACTTCAATGGATTGTGCTCCGATGAACTTGCTGCTCTGGTGCTCCCTCGACGTAAATACACTCGACCAACCCGACTATCAGCTAAATCCCATACATTCACTGTGGGGGTTCTCAGATGGCGGAGAGCATTCTACTCCAATAGCTTATTTCCTGAGCTGCCGATCTTTGGAACTCTTTCCCTGCTCCCTGTTTCCCCGACTGCACCGACATTAAGAAATTTAAAACTAATGTGAACAAGTATCTCGCTGCCCTAAACTTACACTCTAATTCTCATTACCTCTTACGTCTACAGTGACAACTTGCCTTGTTTGGATGAACTAAGTTAAAAAAAACTGTCTTCGTGGGGAGGTAAGTAAATAGGGACAGTAAAGCGAAATTGTACCTGGGCAGTTCTTTGATAGGTGATAATTTTAGAAATACCAGATGCTGTAAACAAAAAAAAATCACTTAAGTGTATACACGAGTACCAGCCTTTCTGGAAAAGTAGAATCAATTGCAGACTAGCGTCCTGTTACGGGAAGGGTTCAGGCCATTTGTTCTAGCTTGATGCTATGAAAATAGGGATAAGTACTGGACCTAAAATCATTTCAGGCTGTTAAATAAACTACTACTGCAATTACTACTACTACTACTACTACTACTACTACTACTATTACTACTACTCCTACTACTACTAAAGGAAATATGTCAATTTATAGTCAGAAAAGGCAGAGGTACAACCATATTGTTTTGTTGTAGTTATCTTTAAGGTGACTAAACACCTTAAAGATAACTACACAAAAGGATAATTAGAGAATTGGTTTT
Source organism: Sepiola atlantica (assembly GCA_963556195.1). NCBI lineage: Eukaryota > Metazoa > Mollusca > Cephalopoda > Sepiida > Sepiolidae > Sepiola > Sepiola atlantica. Next base: position 74,143,585 of record OY744515.1, read on the forward strand.
AATTAAGTTAATTTGATTCTGTTGTGGTATCATTCCTATTTAGATACGGACTCATCTTACGATAAGTATATAATATGAAAATCAGTTAGAAACCAGATAACATGATGCGAGAGATTTTTTTTCCAATAAATGAAAACATTTGGTTAAATCCAAAATTTTCGGCTTAACAAATGGTATAAAGATAATTTTTTCTGATTTTCATATTTTTCATTAGCCGATGCTTCTAGTGTAGTCATATTGCATTCAATAAGTATATAATACTTTGACTGTAATCCACTTAAGGAGTCGAGTAGTAGAAGCTACACTGACGACATTATATTACTGTTATAGCGAGGGCCGTGTTAAGGTGGAAACATTTCCGAAGTAAGCTTTTTCTCCCTCTTCACTGGCGAGATTTGAAGGAGGAAGGACGCATGCATCTGGCTGTTGTCTCCAAATGAGTTAAACCATGACACGGGTATATAAAGGTTTTATTACATGCTTGGTAAGTGAAAGGGCAACATCTACAATTTGGTGCTGTGACCATTTCTGCAAGAAATAGGTACAGATGATGAACCAGTTGACGAAAGACAACTTAAATGGGTCCGACGACAAAAGGATAGCTGATTGGAAAAGGAAAGGGAATGAAAAAGAAAAAAAGTCTTGTCGAGAATAAAGGATAGGAAGAGAGAAATAAGAAAAGAAAAAACGACAGAAGTGAGTAAGTAAAAATTGTTTTTCAAATTATACATTCATATATATATAAATATATATATATATATATAAATATATATATATAAATATATAAAGAAAAATTAATATATATATACATATAAAAATTCGTATAGTATATATCTTTTATATAAAGTAGACTTGATTTTTCCCCTCCCAAATCAGTTAGACTAGGCAACAAAAAAAAATGCATAAACACATCACTTCATTCGCATACTACCTTCATCCGTGTTTCCAGAAACTTTAACTTATTTTTAAAACCTAAACCAAAAACATTATTATTATCTAAGTAAACCAAAGAGAGGGTAGCAAATTATATTCACACTAAGAATTAAGTCCTCTAGCAAAACCCAAATCATCGCAGAGCACAGCTGACCTATTATTTTACAAAGAACAAATCGGTTTCAGTATTCGTAAACCAGCCAATCATCGATCACTTAACAGCATCCATAATACTGCAGAACGTTTTGATATTTTCAAAACTTTGACTTAATTTAATAAAATATACATTACCCGTAAGTACTTACATATTTTCTTCAAATTTATGCAAGTAAAAAAAAAATTCCATCTAAGACGGGAAGTAAAAACACACTTTTTGCATGTTGACGGCAGCCAGCCAAAAGCCTCCCACTCTCGCACCCGTAATGAGTAAAAAGAGGGTAGGAGCGAGACGCTTCAACTTACAAGCAGTCAGCGACACTCCTCTTCCTACACCTCTCGCACCCGTAATGATTACAACGTAAGTAGGAGGGAGCAAAATAATATTTCGTAATTAGGTATGTGCATATGTCTATATATTTTTATGTACAGGATTCACTTCTAAACTAATTGACCGATCATTATGAATTTTTGAACACAAATGCTAAACGTAAGGGGTCCAAATGTTAGCCTTACTTAGTTCAGTTTACTTTTCCGAAGGAGGCAAAGACGACAGAAAACCCTTCATGAACTTCAGATACTTCCGATATTTTATGAAATCTTGACAATAGCTATTAGACATCACTTTATAAATATATCCCAAATTTCAGTTTCGTTGGGTATTTTAAAAGGTTTTAGGAGCCATAATATATGCACAACTTTCCATTAGAACATTTAAATAATTAAAATTTGCATTAAATTTGATCGATAGTCATTAGACAACAATTAATCAAGATTCACTGAATTTCAATTTCTTCTGAAGACCCCTTAGACTTGAGCCTCATATTTTAGACATTTTCCAGGATCACATTCACCGAACACCATAAAATACGGTCAATTAGAGAGAAGAACTTTCACACTCCGCCAATTGGTATTATTGCATATAAAAAATATATAAAAATGGTTTTAGGCCTAAACACATTTTAACTATCCAATTAACTTGCCTCCCCACGAGGGCAGATGCAACAAATCCTTAAACACTGTCGCAATTGCTATTATCGTATATAAGGCTTATGTAATTTTTCTTCTACGATCTCTCAGATTTTAACTATAAAATTTACTTGCCTCCCCACGAAGGCAGACAAAACACACGGCCAATGAATGAGAAATCCTTCAACATTGTGGTAATTTCTAGTATTGTATGGCTTCTTAAATCTTTCTTTATACGATTTCTCAATTCAGAACTATCCAATTTACTTGGCCCGCCACGAGGGCAGAGTTAGACACAACGTAAGATCTTGATGTGGCAAACATCCACCAACAATTATTATATTTTCTAAAGTAACAGCATAAATAAAAATTGCCGCAGTTTAGAAGGATATGCTTTCAATGACCGAGGAGATAATAGATAACAGATTGAATAAATATCCGCCCGATAAAATGACCCTTTTCCATAATCGGTCAGTGAAGGAGATTTTCTTCTACTTTAATTTTCGTTCCACTCCAAGGTAATCCTTTTCGTGGTTACATAGATTTTCCACAATTTAAAACCATTTTTTCTTAACATTAAAACTATCCGATGTGACCTATTTGAAATTGAACATTGGCATCCGAGTAGTTTTGTCCAAAGACGATCAACAACCTGGGTTCGACCACGACGATACGACAGGTGTATAAATATTTTATACAGTGAAAGTAGCTCTTCACATCGAACAATGAAATGTCAAACTCCCAGTAACCAGTCAACCTATCTAAGTTTACATGGACTCGAATAAGTCTATGATCCGAGTAAACTATATTATGGAATATTGGATATTCTAATAAAGCTATGTCGACTCTGCTAATTATGAGCCGGTCAATATAACTCGAAAGATGTACTGAGCAGGAACCGTGTCTACCTGTCCAAGTCCATGCTTTTAATTTCGTTACTTGTCGATGAGATTAAACTTATCAAGAAATTCATGAAAATATATAGCATTCCGATTTTTGTTAGTACTCCTAGAACGATTACCCCCGCTATCTATATTGGGATCCAAGACTGTGTTCCAGTCTCTCACTAAGAATTGTGTTCATGAATTGCTCGATTCGCCGAAAAAAGAGAGCAAGCTCAGAATGGTTATTGGGCGCATAAACCCCAATGAACCGACATTTTTCTCAGATCGCTTAGATTGTAGCCTTTTGCTCTGGTTACTGTTTCGTTCGATATTGTCGTGTCTTCCCCTTTTCCTGGGGGGGGGTACTTTTTTCTTTCTGACTAGATGGATGGAGGAGGTGGAGAAGGTGAGATATTAAAGTCTGTTTTCATAGGGGAGTGGGGAAGAGTGGCTTTAGGAGCTTTTTGGAGGAACAGGGGAGGAGGGAGCTCTTGAGTCTTTGTAAGGAAAACTGAAGGAGTGCTTCAATGTGTTCTTGAGGGGAGAGTCGGTTTCCTTTTACTTATGTGTTGGGCTCAAAGGAATCAGTTTGTATTCGCGGTATTTAATGGGCACAGTTACAGGTGGTGGCATGGCTTTCGGTAAGGGTCTAGAATTGGACGGTTGAGGGTTGGTTGATGAATTTTTTCAGGGGAGACTTGGGACTTGGGTTTCGAGTGGATACTTTCGGAGATAAGTGGGCACTGGTTTTACTTTGAGCTTTCAGATCTTTGTCTAACTGTACTATCTCCAAGTATTTAGCCTTTCCAAGATTCTTAAAGATTCTTATCCTCTCTTCTTCTTATCTTATTACTTCCCAAATCATTCTTCCTGACGTCCTTTTTTCTGGTGACTAGTACCCACTCGTTCCTCTTCCTTTCTTCATCGCACCCACTTAGGTCACGAAAAATAGGGAGTTCATCTTTTGTTCATGCTTGCTGTTGATATGGGCATTCTTACTCGGGATGTAATAGGCTCCCGGACCTTAGTATCTACCTACTTTGTTTTGGGGTTCACCGTTGGACCTGCTGTTTTCTTTACTTTTTGGGGGAATTCCAAAGTGAGGTGCCCCACTTCCTGCAGGTCCAACACGAAGGCCTCCTTCCTGCGACGATGACTGAAATTTTTTCGTCACCAATTTCAAGATGATAAGGAATCTCAACAAACGCTTTTTTAACCAGAAGTTTTTTGAAGTTCCATATAGACAGTTGATCGTCGCAGGTAACAGCTGTAATGTCTCTGTATTTCATGAGGTTATGGTTAGGGTTAGGTATGCTGCAAGATGTTTGCCTTCGACATGGAATGGAATATGAAATATCGAGACAGAGGTCCTTCGTCATTTTCAGTTACTAAATGCTGACAGTTCCTTGCTTTCTCTAAAAACACTTTTGACATCAATCACCATTTTGTTTTTTGTCTTTTTTGGGTGGGAAGTGAAGCCTCGACTGACCCTTTAACATCCATTGGTTCTTTAGGCAGGTGGCTAACAGTTGCTATCGCCTGAACCGAAAAAAGTCAAGTCAAAAACAAGATAACAGAGAAAATTAAAAAATAAAAAAGACATGGTAAAAAATAATCCGGCTCGATGCAAAAAGTTCAACAAAAAAAAACAAGTAGCAACAACAACAACAACAACAACGGAAACAATCAAAATGGTAACAACAATTGCAGATGGCAAAAATCCAATAGCTAATGAAAAAGTTGTTTACTTAATTTAAATAAAAACACATAAACATTTATTTTTTATCTAGCCAATATAGAAGTAGTTCTTGTTTCCTTAATTTAATTTAAATAAAAACACATAAACATTTATTTTTTTATCTAGCCAATATAGAAGCAGTTTTTGTTTCCTTAATTTAATTTAAATAAAAACACATAAACATTTATTTTTTTATCTAGCCAATATAGAAGCAGTTTTTGTTTCCTTAATTTAATTTAAAAATAATAACATGATAATGAATTTAAAGCAACTTCTTAATCTCAATATCAATATTACTGCTGACTGTTGACTCTGCAACCGCCTCACCATCATTGTCCTCTTGTTCGGTGCTTACATCTCCATCATTTACATTAACCACGCACCTTAAATTTAAAATGTGCCGTGGCATCCTATCGACACTAATCTTGTTAGGAGATTGCCCTCCACTAATTACTCTTACCCATTGTGTTGTACATCGTGCATTCGGTGGCTTCTCTTATTTGGATTGTGGCTGGCCCTTGCTCATCGATTTCTGGGGATGTATGTTTTGGGTGCCTCCATTCATAATTAAAAATTGATCTACGTGGCACTGTCTCCTCTCTCTGTCCGAAATTGAGTGCCATGTTGTACCAGAGTGTTGTCCCTTCGGCTATTGATTTCACGATCCTATGATGTCGCTCCACTATTCAATTTCCACTATTCGAGTTATATAGGCTGCCCTGTAATATCTTCTTATCTTCCATTTCTTTTAGCATCGTTCTGAGCAAAAAAAGTATGATCATCCATTATCACTTCCATTACTGAACCTCGTTCAAGCATCACCTTCTTTAATTCCTCTGCAACCACAGCTGCCGACTTTCACAGCTGCCGACTTCCATATTGCAAGTCTCCCAGGTCCACAGTCAATCATTGACAAGTATGTGGGTTATATCAATAGTTAATTTTGTCAAATTGTTTGCAGTCCCAATTTCATCAGGATTATGTATATTCTGAGAAGGATCGATTGATTGACATTGAACGCAATTCTCAATCTCAATCTTAATATCACTCTTCACTCTCTGCAGTCACTAACATAACTGCTGTCTTCCCGATACGTTCCTTCTTAAAACAGTTGCTCTCGTCATATGCAAGTGAATGCCACCTATAAAACCTCTATTATGAACACAAGTTCTTTATTTCTCTGAATTTCGAATGCCCTCTATGCGAAACGATCCACACACTTCAAAGCAGGTAACTCTTCATTTCTTATTCAATTTTTACCGTAAACAACATTTATTCCTTTGTTTCTTAAATCACAGTTTTCTAATTGAATTACAAATATGTCGTTTTTCAAAATTGAAATCGTCTTTTTCGTCAGTCAAATAGTGTTATCTCTCATGTATAATCATCAGCTGGTGAAAACTTGCCGCTTAGTCTGCATTCAAATGAATCAAAAAACGAGGACGGATATTCTTAAGATATGTTCATTCAATCTGTTTAGCGATGAAACTGTTATTTCAAATTGAAGCATGACATAGGTAAAGACGGCCAGGCCTGCTATGGAGTTTGTGTGGATGCAACTACAGTTGCTATTTCAAGCATATCAATGACAGACTGACCGAGCGAGCGGTTAACAGATACATGTTCTTATAGAGATATTTTGATGCATCTAAAATACAATTTCAAACATATGCATGAAAGAACAAATAAAGGCTGGGTAAACTGACAATCGTCCTATACAAAAATTAAGCTGTACAGACCTACGAAAATGATATTTCAAATATAAGCCCGACAGAGCCTTTTGCTTGGATGCATCTCAAAAGGAAAAGGAGAGAGAGAAACTTAACATGAGCGAGAGCAGATCTTTTTCCCCAAGTGATCAGATCTTGAAAAGAAGAAGGCAGAATGGAGATGTGCGAACACAGACACCTAATCAATCAATCGGTCAGTGGACACGCACTCAGATGAGATAAACTCGCCCCAACATTTACTACTCACAGTCAGATCAATTTTCCGCAGCTTTAAATGCTACACTTAACCTTTTAGTCATTTGACACCGACAACAGAATCAAAACAAAACGTATCTTTCAACACAGGTTTACACCTTACTCGTCACAACATCTTAGGTTAAACAATTTCCATCACAACAGACACAACTTATAGAGGAGATGGGTGGAGCGAGTATGTTCCAGGATGTATAATAACGAGCATTCTATTTCTATCAAGAGCGAGAAGGCATTAGATCATATCCATTAAAAAACTTGTTATTGCTCTGCTACTTGCTGCCATAATACAAGTAAATTGATGTCCTGGGATGAAACTAAACTGTCCTTGAACAAGATGTTCGATTTTACTCCACGGCGAAAGCCATCTTGCCCAAATCTTGCTACTAGCTTTCTGCCTACTCTATTTTTTAACACTATCAATTAGTGTAGCCGTCGCCCCCAACCGTCCTGTGTATGATCTTAAAGTCACAAGTGGTGAGGCCCCGATTTAAGAGCTTTAGGGAATGTGGTGTCATCCCTTAGTTACCACTACTCCCCGGTCCATTCAGAGACGGGGAGTGGGAGTCCATGTACGGTACTAGTCTGTGGGTTATATAGAATCCATTGTTCACAGACAAATGTTCCTTGACGAAATATATGCATACAAAAAAAATGAATCTACAAACAAATGGTATACCTAAATAAAAAATACAAAAAATACAGTTTCGGCTTGAAATGACACAACGACGTTTGACATTCAGAAAAGCATATGTAAAGTTTCTGCATGAAATGACACCAAGACGGTTGGCCTTCCATAAAACATATGTACAGTTTCAGCATAAAATGCCACAACGACGATTGACATTCAATAAAACATGTATACAATTTCGTCATGTAATGACGCAACGACATTTAAAATTCCATAAAACAAGTACAGTTTCAACAAACAATGACAAAACGACGTTTGACATTCAATATATATAAAGTTTCAGCATGAAATGACACAACATCTGACATTCTAAAACACATGTGTACAGTTCCAGCATAAAATGACACAACGACGATTGACATTCAAATATACATGTGTACAGTTTTGGCATGAAATAACAAAATGACGTTTGACATTCAATAAAACCTATGTACAGTTTCAGCATGAAATGACACAACGACGTTTGACATTCAATAACACATATGTAGAGTCTCAGCATGAAATGACACCAAAACGTTTGATATTCAATAAAACATATGTACAGTTTCGGCATGAAATGACACAACGACGTTTGACATTCAATAAAACATATGTACAGTCTCAGCATGAAATGACACCAAAACGTTTGATATTCAATAAAACATATGTACAGTCTCAGCATGAAATGACACAACGACGTTTGACATTCAATAAAACATATGTACAGTCTCAGCATGAAATGACACCAAAACGTTTGATATTCAATAAAACATATGTACAGTTTAGGCATGAAATGACACAACGACGTTTGACATTCAATAAAACATATGTACAGTCTCAGCATGAAATGAACCTACGACGTTTGACATCCCATAAAACATATGTACAGTTTTGTCATGAAATGACACAACGACATTTGACATTCCATAGAACATATGTACAGTTGTAGCAAGAAATGATAAAACGACGTTTGCCATTAAATAAAACATATATACAGTTTAGGCATAAAATGACAAAACGACATTTGACATTCAATAAAACATATATACAGTTTTGTTATAAAATGACACAACGGATTTTGACATTTCATATGAATATGTAAAGTTTCAGCATTAACAGACACAAAAACATTTGATATTATATAAAACGTATGTACAGTTTCGCTATGAAATTAAACAACGATGTTTGACATTTCATAAAAAAATATTTCATGCAGTTTAAGCATGAAATGAAACAGCGACGTTTGACATTCCATAAAACGTATGTACAGTTTCGTCATGAGATGACACAACGACGTTTAACATTCCATAAAACATATGTATAGTTTCGGAATGAAATGACACAAAGATGTTTGACATTCTATAAAAATATTTAAAGTTTCGAAATGAAAAGACACCCAAACATTTGATATTTTATAAAACGTATGTACAGTTTCGGCAGGAAATGACACTACGACGTTTGACATTCCATAAAACATATGTACAGTTTCGCAATGAAATGACACAACCACGTTTGACATTTAATCAAACGTATGCACAGTTTTGACATTAAGTTACATAACGACGTTTTTAATTTACAAAACATATGTACATTATTGGATAATGGCCCTATTGAAATGGACGTATCTGTTGGAAATCGCGGATGGACCCGTGCAGTCGAGTGCAGAATGGGGCCTGTTCTCACAGTCGGAGCTTACAGACGTGACAGGATCACCGTGGGACGAGACCTCAGATCAAGGGTCAATGTGCACCTGCAAGAGGCTCTATGGCGTCACGGGCCTTTGCATGGGAAGCAAAGGGATCTGTGACGTCACTCGTTCTTCTGAGAAGCGAGGTTTTGCAGTGTGGGTTTTGGAGGCGAACCTATCAGACGTGATTTTTACCATGTAGCGGCTACATAGTTAAGGGAATTATTTCCCTAAGAAAATACAGGTGAACATCTTTTAAAGAGACTGCAAAGTAAAAAGGAACTGGTAGTATAGGCTAATACATATATTGTCATTAATAATTATATATATATATATATATATTTACATATGTATCTATCTATCTATCTATCTATCTATCTATCTATCTATCTATCTATCTATCTATCTATCTATCTATATATATATATACTGGCCGTTGTAATATATATATATATATATATATATATATATATATATATATATATATATATATATATATATATATATATATATATTACAACGGCCAGTAATTTACAACTTAAAAAAGAGGCGTCTATAATATTGAGATGTTACATGAGAGCGTGATTAAGTTCTAAGAGCGTGCAAGATTCAAAAGTTTGATTGCTTAACCGCTAAGAATTGATTACGTTCTAAGCGCGTTCAAGATTCAAACATATAATTGCTTAATGGCTAAGAATTTGGTAACGTTTATTACTATGCTAGACACTTTAAAATATTGTGACTAGTTTCGTAATTCACATTATTGATTGTAGGATGTTTAGTTTTTATGTAGAGGGCTTCAAGAATTTTTAAACTTTTGGTGTTTGTATCGTGGTGTATTATTTAGTATTATTTACTAGTATGTGTCTATATTGAGAAAGGGGAGTCATTTTTTAGGTGTTTGCAAATGGGCCTAGTGTCAGAGAGATGTAAGGGTGATCTTTGGGAAAGTGTTGTGGTAGTGAAACATATGTAAGAATTAGTTTTATTGTTATTGTCGAAGATACATTATCCCATAGGCCATTGAAACTGATATATTACATTGGTTCTTCCTAATGTATTTTGGGTCTGAGAAGTGTTATTTTTAACTACATGGTTCGATGTTTTCATTTTTTTTGGAATAAATGATGAATTTTATTTTTTTAGGAGAGTTGATGGGAGTTATGTAGCGATGTGTTATATTTTTAATAGCTTTTTCATCCAATTTAAAGTTCAGATGCATTTGGTTACAGTAGAATAGATTTTTGTAGTGGGAATTATTTAGCTGATTATTATTAGTATTGTCTAAGTTTCTAATCATTAATGTTATTTGTTCGTCTATGACATAATTGGGAAATTGATTATTGATTAGTACTTGCTTAATGTTTTTTAATTCATTAAGGAATATTATTTGGTTGAAGAAATTAGCTTTGCACGGTTTTATTTATTGCAATTTTATATCGATATCGGCATTCGCTTTTATAATTATATATATAACTATAAATATATATATATATAAGAATACCGTCCGAGAATGGAAAGTGAAACGTCATCGTGTCATTTAATGCTGAAATTGTACATTTGTTTTATGGAATGTCAAACGTCGTTGTGTTATTTCATGTCGAAACTTTACATATGTTTTATAGAATGTCAAACGTCTTCATTTTATGCCAATACTGTACATATGTTTTACAGAATATAAAACGTCATTTTGTAATTCATACCGTAACTGTGTTGCATACCCCTACGTAGGGCCGCGGCTTTTCTCGTTTACTATACTCGTCCGGAACGGGCCGTGGCAGTTCCCGTTTAACTCGTCATTTTTAAAACATAAAAAATCATATACTTTGCATACCTTTAAATTTCTCCCTCGCCCGTAGAGGGTGCGTGTCGTCCAGTGGTTTTCTTCCTTCTACTCTTCTGTACTGCCAAGAAGGAAGAAAACCACTGGACGACACGCACCCTCTACGCGGCGATGGAGAAATTTAAGGGTATGCAAAGTATATGATTTTTTATGTTTTAAAAATGACGCGTTAAACGGGAACTGCCACGGCCCGATCCGGGACGAGTATAGTAAAAGAGAAAAGCCGCGGCCCTAAGTAGGGGTATGCAACAATTACCCTTTTTGGTTGCTGTGACCGGGACTTTCTTTAAAAAAAAGAAAGAAAAAAAATTGAACTTGAGTTCACAGAACGTAGAGGTCCTAAATGATAAATGAACGCACGGCACGTGGTCGGCGAAGGCGGAGAGAGAGAGAGAGAGAGAGAACTTCAGAACAGTAAGTAAAAAGCCATTGTTGTGTTTTTAGAGACTGCGTCTTAAGAAAATTTAGTTCAAGTAAAAAAAAAGACTGATGTGCCGTAAAAGTAAAAACAGTGAAAGAATAGAAACAAAACTGAATAAAAAAAAACAAACACACGCACACGCAAAATCAAATATTAAAAAAGTAATAATAAGCTTGTTAGAACACATACAAAAAATAAATAGATAAATAAATAATAATAATAATTCGTGACACACGCACACATGAATTTAGAACTAAAAAACAATGTACTATTGCATACACGCAGTTTTAACTTTTGTAGAGAGAAAAAACGGAGAGAAAGCCAGAAGAAAAAAAAAGACAATGACGAATTTACACACATACACACAAGCAACTCTCAATTTCTGTCCATGTTTAAAAAGATGCATTCGGTGGGTGGGCGAATTGATTTCTTGGTTGTTTATGTTCGGGTGGGGGTGTTTTGCACTCAAATTGTATTGTTTTGAATCTTTTTGTTTGATTTAAATGTATCGTCGAGAGAGAGACTCATTGAATTAATTTTTCTTGTTTTCGGGTTGGCCGAGAACATTGTTTTGTTTTTGTTTTTTGTTTTTTGCCCCTCTTAATATTAAAATATTGGTATATAAAAAAAGAAAGACAAAAACAGTAACTAATTACAATTAAGTAGAGGTCAGCCAATTAAACAGAGTTAGAATGGGAGAATTGACCTTTTGGCGGTGCGGTAAGAATGTTGAGGGGGTCCGATGTGGGGGCATGTAAAGGGCCGTTATCTACAATTGCCCGCTTATGGTATAAACGGGTTGGGATTGAGTTATGTTCGCTACGCGTGACCCGTTGAGGTAGCCGGTGAGCTTGTGATTATATAGACAAAGAGTTGTTTCAGTGCCACACGCGTAAAAAAGAAGCGATTTTGTAGCCATGAAAAGATTGGCATGATATATTTTTTGAAGGGGGACCTCGGAGTTATCGAATTGGTATGGGTCATTGTTGGGGCCTACGTGGGCACCGCGGCGGTGTGGTGGGTCTGGGTGATTGTGAAATTAGGTTCGTGTGAGTGAATTTGTTTCGGCTGATTTATATGGCGCCAGAGCGATGACATGTCGGAATTAGTTAGGAAAAGTGGGTGGGATCAATGTGGAATGAGTTGGGCCCCTTAGATGTACGATATTGAAAGGCAAGTCGCCGGCCCTGAAGTTATTGTGAGCGACCTTGGACGGGATAAACAATATGCAGCGAGCTGGCTCAGAGGAAATTGGACGGATCATCTTGAGTAGGGAGTTAAAGGGGTCGCTCTAGTCCGTGTTAAAAAGCGGTCGAATGTTATGATAAGACATATCTTACAGAGAAATTAGACGGCTGACCAGAAAGGGATTATATGAGAATTTTAAAATGGGGGTTTTCTGTTTTGCTCTGTGTTCTGTTAGAATTTAATGGATAGGTGTGGTGAATTGTGTGACTAGGTATCGTGTGCAGATGCCCGTGGGGTCAAGTGGTCAAGCAACCTTGCGACAGGGGAACAGCCAGTGTGTCCTATTTATTGATTGTGACAGGGATGGCCATAGAGCCGATATCGATCGTAAGGGGAATTTCCTTACATCCCAGGAAATGTCATAGGGCCGATTTGGAAAAGCTGGGTCAAGAGGGTGGAACTGAGATGTCAAGCCGTGCTAACCCCTGGTTCTGACCAGACCCTGCGGAGGGGTGTGTAAAAATCGAAATCTTAGGATTGTTTTTTTTTTGTATAGGGAGGAGAGGAATGTTGGATAATGGTCCTATGGGAATGGACGTATCTGTTGGAAATCGTTGGTTTGACTGCGCGAATAAGCGCAGATGGGGCCTGTTCTCACAGTCGGAGCTTAAATACGTGACAGGGTCACCGCGTGACGAGACCTCAGATCAAGGGTCAATGTGCACCTGCAAGAGGCTCTGTGACGTCACGGGCCTTTGCGTGATGATTTTAAATCAGTAACAACAGAGCATATATAAGTCAGGTTCATTTTATATTCCAATAACCATGATTTTCTTTTCACATTTCCAAAAACATAACATTTTTGTGACATGTATTTTTTACCGTCCGTTTCATTTGCCGTGAGCCAAACAACATTTTTATGTCAATATCATCTCTGCAACACTAAAAAATCATCAGAAAAATCTACAAAGATTTTAGATTAAAATATCTTGAAAAAACCTACACTATACAGTTGTTCATTTTTGGGCGAAAACAAATAGAAAACTAAGAAAAGAGAAAACTCACATGTGGGGGAACTCACTAGTACGTTATTTTGAATTTTCTTTGGTTTGGTAAGTGTGACTCAGGTAATTACCAATAGTTTGGTAGTTTCTTTACAGTACCTATATATATTAATAAATGATAATCATCTGTAATAAAGACAGATAATAATTGTAGAAATAACAAAGACAATCCTTCAGACAGTAAAAATGATAAAACCGACCTCCCTTATGATAAATCCCTCTAATTGTAAAATCCTTCTAACTGTAGAAATAATAAAACCAATCTATAAAATAGTAGAAATGACAAACTCAATCTCTCTTATGATAAATCCCTCTAATTGTTAAAACCATTCTAACTGTAGAAATAATAAAACCAAGCCATAAAATAGTAGAAATGATAAAGGCAATCCATCAAATCGTAAAAATGACAAACCCAATTTTTCTTATGATAGACCTCTCTAATTGTAAAATCCTTCTAACTGTAGAAATAATAAAGCCAATCCATAAAATAGTAGAAATAATGAAGGCAATCCATCAAATAGTAGAAATGACAAACCCAATCTCTCTTATGATAGACCTCTCTAATTGTGAAATCATTCTAACTGTAGAAATAATAAAGCCAATCCATAAAATAGTAGAAATTATTATTAAAAACCTCATAAAATGCATTTGGAAGCACTTGGGCGTATGTGTTCGACATTTTATTAATTAAGCAATGATGATTCTGCTAAAGAGACTCCCCAGAAACTTAGTAAATTTTGGCCAAAATAATTACTGATCGATGAATAATGTAGAGTTTTAGTAGACATTTTAGCTTCTCAGATAACTAAGGCTTTCGATGATTGTAACAATCGCGGTTATAGTAGTCGAAACTTTGTTTTCCCGTGGATAAAAAAGAGGAGGGGAAAAGGGGAGGTAAATACAGAAAAAGAGTTTGAATAGGAAGAAGAGGAGGGAAGGGGAAATACCTTGTGGTTGTTTGATTTACAGAATCTTTTACTGTAGCCTTTTTTTATTAAACAGGAAGCAAGTCAGAAGCCTCACAATTCAAGGAAATAATCGATGAAAGAAAGATTATACCAAAGTAAATCTTTTATTTGTGAAATACCTTTTAGTAATTGGGTAGGTGGCTTCGAGATGCTCCGTTAATAAGATGAATAAATTTCGTCATTTCAAGTGAAATTTCTCTCTTGGTCAGTTTCTTAATTATATCTTATTATGTCTTGCATATATACTGTTTCCTTACTTCTGTAATACATATTGCATCCTTGTCTATTCATGTAATAAATATTGCATTTACCTTTGTAATATGTTTGCATCTCCTATCTATCTCTATAATACACTTGTCTCTCCTCTCTATGTGATACACTCGAGTCTCATGTCTACATATATGATGCACTTGTATCTACGGGATACATATGTGATACATTTGTATCTCAATCATATCTAAAAATATACTTAATATATGCTCTGCAATAAAACTCCAGAAATGAATAAGTAGCATTCCCGACGGACTGGCCTCTTCCTGGGGCTCCTAACTTCAACTACTCAGCCACCAAACCATCACCACACATTAGATGCATGACCCTGACTCTTCAGCTACCACCAACCCGGGCGACCCACTTCAATAAACATTTTTTGACAACTCTTTTATGTTGGTCTCTTCCAACAGCGACTGCCATTAAACTTTTCACACATACTTGTCATTGACTCAGACATACGTCTTGCAATTCACCACACCCTAAATAATCAACACGAAATATTTTCTAAGCTTCTTTAATAACAGAATTGCCTAGCTTTGTTGTGATAGAAACCTGACTGCCTATCAATATTCCTCACGTGATTTCGTTCCGCCCCATAGTACGTTTTACCTCTGTTAATTGCTACGAAATTACAAACTCTTTACACAATCAGCTTCTTCATTCAAAGACTCCAATAATTGATAATTCGATCCATATGTGTCACTAAAATCACTTTTTTCCATTGCCTTTATTTTATTTTATTCGATTTATTGAATTTCATGTTGTTCAACTTACAGAAGTAAACGGCATAACGGCAAATGTTGGTCAACTTACAGGAGTAAACAGCATAACGGAACATGTTCAACTTACAGAAGTAGATGGCATAACGGCACATGTTTTTCAACTTACAAAATTAAACGGCATAACAGCACATGTTGTTCGACTTACAGAAGTAAACGGCATCACTGCACATGTTTTTCAACATACAGATGTAGACGGCATGACGGCATATGTTGTTTAAATTACATGAGTAAATGGGATAACAGCACATGTTGTTCAACTTAGATAGGTAAACGGCATAACAGCACATGTTGTTCAACTTACAGAAGTAAAGGGCATAATGGCACATCTTGTTCCACTTACAGAAATAAACGACATAACGGAACATGTTGTTCATCTTACAGAAGTAAACGGCATAACGGCACATGTTGTTCAACTTACAGAAGTAAACGGCATAACGGCACATATTGTTAAGCTTACATAAGTGAACGGCATAACTGCACATGTTGTTTCACTTACAGAAGTAAACGGCATACGGCACGTTGTTCAACTTACAGAAGTAAATGGCATAACGGCAGATGTTTTTCAACTTATAGAAGTAAACAGCATAACGGCACATGTTGTTCAACTTATAGAAGTAAACGGCATAACGGCACATGTTGTTTTACTTATGGAAGTAAACGGCATTACGGCATATGTTTTTTTAACTTACAGAAGTAAATTGCATAACGTCACATGTTGTTCAGCTTACAGAAGTAAACGGCATAACGGCACATGTTGTATAACTTATAGAAGTAAACGGCATAACGGCACATGTATAACTTACAGAAGTAAACGGCATAACGGCACATGTTGTTTAACTTACAGAAGTAAATAGCATAACGGCACATGTTGTTTAACTTACAGAAGTAAATAGCATAACGGCACATGTTGTTTAACTTACAGAATTAATGGCATAACGGCACATGTTGTTCAACTTACAGAAGTAAATAGCATAACGGCACATGTTGTTTAACTTACAGAATTAATGGCATAACGGCACATGTTGTTTAACTTACAGAAGTAAATAGCATAACGGCACATGTTGTTTAACTTACAGAATTAATGGCATAACGGCACATGTTGTTCAACTTACAGAAGTAAATGGCATAACGGCACATTTTAAGTTTGAAATGGCATTTTCATTTGTCTGTCATACTTACGTTTGGGATAGAATTTTGTTTGTCCGTCATCTTCCGATTGAAATAGCATTTTCGTTTGTCTATCATGATTAAGTTTTAAATGTCATATTCGTTGGTCTGCCATGCTTAAGTTTGAAATGGCATTTTCGTTGGTTGGCATGCTTAAGTTTAAAGTAGCATTTTCGTTGCTAAATATGTCGATTTAATGGACGCATGTTAAGAATATTGCACTCTTGTCTATTTAGGGATAAATACTCTCCCACATCTGCATTTTTTTAAGCCAAATCAATTGCGTTAACATTTCCATCTACAATAACTTGAGCAACACGGATTCACAAAGAAAATCTTCCAAAACTAATTGAACAAGTGTGCATCTCCATTTTCTCGTTTACTGACTTTTTCTAGATAAGAGTTAATCCTATCTAATTTTGTGAATCAAAAAACCTTCTCAGCCACCAAAAGGAGCAAACAATAAATTTAAAAAAAGATCAATATTCTTGAGCGATGTGTCATTTCAATCAATTTGTATGACTATGCGAATCCCATTTCAAACTTAAGTATGACTAAAGGACGGACGGGACTCCTTAAAGCGATGTGTGGACGCACCTAGCAGTAAAACACGTTTACGGATGAGAGACGGATAGACGGAAGTACTGATGGACAGAGAGAGCATCTAATAAACTTCTTACTAACTTCCTCCTCCTCGCGGATTTTGCTTAATCTGCGCATTTAGCGATGAAAAAGCGTGACAGACAAACGGATGGAAAAACAGAGTCTCTCGCATTACTTTAACCTCTACCTCTCTCACGCCATCCAACCCGCATATTTAATGATGAAAATACTATTTCAAACGCTTCAGCGTGACAGATCCATGAACAAAACGACTGATTGGTGGATAGAACTTTTATGGATATGTGCGCATGCATCGAGAAATGTTCCTATCGCCAAAAGTAAGGAGGAGGAAGAGGAGGAAGATGAGAAGGAGGAGGAACAACAACAAAAACAACAACAACAACAATAATACTACTACTACTACTAATAATAATAATCGTCTGCACATACGTCTTAGAAATGAGGTAGGGGGATTTTAGATGATATCACAGGTGTCACCATCAGAGTATTTGTTCCTAGCAACACAGCAAAGGTTAATACATTAAAAACACAAAATAAAATCTCTTTGTAGTTCAATTTTTAATTGCTACATTTTCATATGATAAATATTCTTCTTTCAAATGCTAATAATTAAAATGGCAGAAGTCAATTGAAAACATGCTAATGGCCACATCAGAGATGAATTATCTGAAGAACTTCCAAGTTAATACAAAATCTATGCATTACTAGCATATTAATTCACATAACCACTACCTTTAATATATCTATATAGATAAATAATAATAATAACAGTATAAACCACTACCTTTAATATAAAAGTAGGTCGATTTTGGAACCATACGTTTAGACAAGTCTAGTTAGTTGAAATATGATATAGTAAAGACTCTTACAAAGTTAAATTCCTCCTAAATTCTGAGCTGATTTCTGGTGGCCAACCAGTAACTCTCCTGACTTGCGAATTAGTGGCGATTTGTAGTTGCAGTTCGGGCCTGTCGACAGTCAATAATAAGCTTCCTGCACTAAAGATTGCGTAAGCATGAAACATCGATATATGTAGGTAAAAAATGATTAATATTTATTTATAAATATTATTGTATAGCCCCCTTTACTAAGGCTGGACACTCTGAGTGAATTTAATAACAAGCAGTACTACTAGCTTCATTGTGAGATCCAACACTATGTGTTGTTGTTAGATCACTCTTCGCCGCTTACTGTGAATACTCGTCGACTTGGTATTTACAAAGTTAAATTCCTCCTAAATTCTAAATTAATATATATATATATATATATATATATATATATATATATATATATATATATATATATATGGGAAAATGAAAAAGGAAAACCAAAAAATGGATGTTTTTTATGTGTACATCAACGTTTAGTCTTCATCAGGATGATAAAATAGAGAAAAAATGTCATGCAAGTACAGATACATGTAGGGTAGACATATTGGGAAAAATAGAATGAAATAGTGGCCAACTGCTGGGTGGACGTCCGTATTTGTTGGAGAAATAGAAATGAATGTAGAAAAGAATGAGTGGGGAAAAAATGGAAGGATGGGGTGAGCCAGGACTACTGTGGCTGGTGGTAAGAGAAAAAGGTGGGGGATGAGCAGGGGTAAAGTGGATGGCAGAGAGGGAGGTGAGGAAGAGGGGGGGGGTGTTTGACCAGATGGCTGCGGTTCAAGATTGAAGGGGAAAAAGTAAGTTGGAATGTTTGTGTATGGGGGGTGTATGCAGGGAAAGGAGGATAGGTAGAGAGGAAGGGGGGGGGGCTGTGATTTTGGTGGATGGGCGAAAGTTATGGTCTTAGAGAGCGTTTTGAGAAAATGAGGGAATTTAAGAAGGGGTATGGGAGTAAATAGTTGAGTGGGGGAGAGGGAGTATTTGTTGTGATAGGGTGTGAAATATTTGAAATATTTGGAAAATGATAGCAATGAGTGGGGGGTGGAGGAGGGCGGTGATTGAAAGGGTGGGTATGGAATATTTGAAATATTTGGAACATGAGAAAGTTTATTTGGACTGCAGTATTAAAAGTGTGAGGAAAAAGTAAGGAGAAAATGAAGATTCAAGGAGAAAAAGAAAGGGAAAAGTAAATGGGAGAGTGTTATAGAGGTTGGGGATGAAAAAAGTTAACCATGATCAGGCAAGAGTCTTTGTTCTGTGAGGATGATCTTGCTTATTAAGGGTGATAGGTTAAAGAAACCATTACGTTGCTTGATGGTGGTGGAGGCGGTGATGAGGGCAGTTTCTAATAATCTTCGCCGAGATTTGTTGTGGATATATTTAGTGATTTTGGCTTGTTCAAATTTGAACGCATGACCATGTTCTAGGGCATGGGAGAAAAGTGCACTAAGAGGGTTGTTGTTTTTTATGTCCCTTTTGTGTTCATTTAATCGTTTCTTTAATTCACGTTGTGTTTCTCCCACGTAAAATTGATGGCAGTCATTGCAAGGGACAGTATATAAGCCGGCATGGGATGTGGGTGTTTTTTGGAAATGTCTGGATGTGTTTAAAGTTTGTTTTATGGATTGAGATGTGGTTTGTACTGTTGGAATGCCTAGTTTGTTAAGCGTGTTGCATATGGATGTGTTATTGAAGTGCGTGGGTAGGAAAAGGGGTCTGTCTATTAGAGAGGTGTTAGGAGTTTGATTTTTTTGTGTGGTGTTTCTGGAGAATATTTGGAAGGCTTTTTTCTTGGCATTTAATATAAAATGTGTGGGGTATGGCAATGTTTTTAGGGAGTTAAAAATGTACTTTATTTCTTCATCTATGTGAGGGGGCTACATATTCTAAGGCCGCGTATATATATATATATATATATATATATATGTATATATATATATGGTAACTTCAACCATTATATGAATAAATTAAATTTAAAAATTGTCTCTTTCCAATTCTTCAATATGATTGGGATTTTACTTGAAATTCTAACTGACGAGAATTTCTAATATTTATAAAGTAAAGCCAGTCTGTGCCTTTTGTGCATTATAACACATACAAATGCAATATGTAACTCTGTTTCGACAATTAGGTAATTGTATCAGGTTTGAAAGAAAGTAATGTCGTTTTTGTCCAACACATTTATTTCATCTGAACAATAATTTCCCTCATTTTCTATGACTTCTGTCCAACGATCAACTAGCTTCTTGATGCCTTCTTCACAAAATTTCTCTGATTTTTGAGAGAAAAACAAATTCAGGTCATTTTTGAGTTGGTCGTCATTTTTATAAATTTTATTGTTTAAGTGATGCTGCAACGACAGAAAGAGATAGTAGTCGGATGGAGCAATGTCAAGTGAATAAGGCGGATGAGGCAAAACTTCCCAATTGAAACTCATGACCTTTTTCTGAGTGAGTTTTGCTGTGTGAGGTTTCACGTTATCATGCTGTAGCACTACACTCTTCCTATTGAGTAATGCTGGTCGTTTTTTTGATAGAGCAATTCTTAGATCATCCAGCTGCGAACAATATTTTACTGCTGTGATTGTTTGATTAGACTCTAGTAACTCGTAATGAATCAGTCCTCTCATGTTCCACTATAAAGAGAGCATAACCCTCTTTGGGTGTAGTCCTTGTTTCTGGAATAGGCTGTGAACTTTTGTTTCGGTCTAACCATTGTCTTTTGCGTTGGGTATTCTTGTAAAGAACCCATTTTTCACCTCCAGGCAATAATTCTTTGCAAAAATTGTGTTCGATGATTCCTGGAAAGCAAAGATGTGCAAACAGTCAATCTTTATTTCGTCGAGCGTTGGTAAAATCGTGAGGAACCCCGAAGTTTTAAAACTTTTCCTAACTCGTGAAGGCATGAAATAATAGTGGTATAGGTTGTATTGAATTGTTGAGCTAATTCTCTGCTGGTTACCTTTGGGTTGGCCTCCACAGCGTCTTTAATTGTGTCTTTATCAATTGATTTTGGCATTCCCGAACGTCGCCGATCTGACAGGTTAAAGTCTCCAGAAGAAAATGTTGCAAACCACGGTTGAGATTTTCGATCATTCAGAACATCTATCCCATAGACAGTTCCAATAGTTCTAGTTTCTGCAGCTGAGTTTCCTTTTTTGAATTCATAGATCATACAATGCTCCTCACTAACATCCATTTTTTACCGTTAAACTTAATATTTTCCAACTAATTACTATATCTGAAAGGCAAAGCAAGATATTAAGACACGAATTCACCAAAATATCAAGAACTGTGTACAACTT
Source organism: Sepiola atlantica (assembly GCA_963556195.1). NCBI lineage: Eukaryota > Metazoa > Mollusca > Cephalopoda > Sepiida > Sepiolidae > Sepiola > Sepiola atlantica. The sequence continues at coordinate 74,165,128 of OY744515.1, forward strand.
AGGAGGCTGCAAAGTGATGAAGAAAAAATACGACATTACTTTCTTTCCAACCGATATTTCCAATTGATTTTATCGAATATATATATATATATATATATATATATATATATATATATATATATGGTTAATATTTTATTTTTGATTATGACTAAGAAAGGAAATTTTTTCCTCACAGACAGAATACCTCTTCCTGTCACCCAGAGCAAATTTAGTAAAAACTTTTTTTGATTCATCGGTATTAATTAATTTTTAAAGTTTTTTGATTGGCTAATTGACATTGATTCACCCAATCACTGCGTTTGTTCAAAATTACAGAATTAGTACGGAGAGGGAGGAAAGAGTAGAGAGTAAACAAAAAGTTGAAGAAAGAGAGACACAGAGAAATAGAGTGAGAGAGAGACAGAGAAACAGACATGAAAAGAGAAGGAAGAGAAGACTAATCACTGAGAGTAGGAACATCCTTGAATCTCCCACACACAAAGATGTTGGAGTTTTACAACTCAGGTGAATTTCTTACATTTCTTTAATTATATTTAATACATCAACACAAGAAGTAGTGTGTAAGAGAGAAAGGTAGAAAGGGGGGGGAAGACTTGCGAGAGAAAGATAAGAAGATAGTTAGAGAAAGGATAGTTTTTAAAGAAATATGTTGCACACACTTTTTAACCTCTTCTATTTTGTTGTTTATGCCTCGGGTAAAGCCAGGTAGCCTTGCTAGTCATTGAATAAATACTGATTAAAACAGTATTACCTTAACAAACATTAGTTTTATAATAATTTGGTTCAATTAATAATAAATTGATGATTTCATTTCATTTTAGAATCCTAATTTTACTAAAATAATTAATAATTAGCTAAAAACAAACAAACCCCGAAATCTTAACTCAAATGAAAGTAAAAGATGCCCGGGCAACGCCGAGTAGGGACAACTCGTAATGAAATAATTATATTTTCAACAAATATTTATATAAAATTCTTTAAAAATACAACAAAATGCTTATGGAATTTAATACTTTTTTATATATCAAAATAGCACAATTTTTCCATCAGATATTTAAAAAAAATCAATGTTTTGTTATTAAACAATTTTAATGGCGATTTATTGTTCACTTTCCTCAAATGATGGCAAAACGGGGGAATCTATAATTTGGTGTCAGTTTTTAACTCATTAATGATCTTAAAATGACCAAAGTTGATTTTGAAAAAAAAGTGCAAGATCAACCCCGTCTAATAGATAGCAAGAGATAGCAAAAGAAACAAAAAAACAAACAAACAACTATGACCTGTAAAAACCCTTTGCCATGGAAACGCCAATAAGATTATGTGCAAATTTGACATGAAATTTCAATTTTATATACGTTAAAGAATAGATTAGAATTTTATTTCGGAACAAAAATTAGCACCTTAGGCCAAGAATCTATTTTAGCCAAAATGTAAGCGAATAGCAAGTGAAATAGATGAAATATTTCAACGGTTCTTATGGTACAAAATTTGTACGCTATATTTATAATAAATTTATATTTTTATTGCTTGATTAAGAAAAACAAAATATCAGTTCAATCTCTTGTATTAAGTTGTAATGTGTCTACATTTTTGAAACTATTGTAAAAGCAATAAAAGCTTCAAACTATTGATGAAGACTAAAGACTGAAGTACCGTCTTTTATCTTAAACTATGAAAATTCAATCCATCTTCATTTATGAAATTCCATTTGCACCTATATCACGCTTTCATTAACTTCAATTCTTACGATTGCCTGCACTTGACTGCCAGTTTCTGTATACGGAGAATTGGGGTGGGTGCGTCGCAATTGTTGATTCTGAGTTATTTCCCTTTTAACAGTTTTGTGTGATCTCCCTTGATACCCGAAAGTATAAGGTTCTTCAGTCTTGGAGTACTTCATAGATGAACCAGACTGTGGAGAGCTTTGACAAATGGTAGCAGTGTAGGATATTTAATATGCTTTGTGTTCTACACATAATCACATATACTGTATTCAGAAATAAAATGATGACGAATCAAGCTTTAAAATCGCGACCAGATTGCGATGTGGAATAAAAGAATGATTTAACAATATGGCAAATGTATATGGACCTAAATAATTTCTCAGTTAACTGGGAGAGCAAGATATATATCAGGAAAACGGCGTCCATAAAATAACAAACAAACTGGGCACATTTTTTTAAAGGATGAGAACACCCGGCCTTTAAGGAATTTTATGATTACAGCGTCCTTTTTTTTACTGACTTTTGATACAATTTGAATACCTCTATCACAAACTGGGTAATTTTAAAGTGGAACTGCCAGAAGGCGTACGTGCTTTTTTTATTAACTGCAGCAAATGTCTCTGACGAAAATGATCGACTGGCGCGTGCTACGTGTGTGTCTATGACGTATGATGATATGAAATGTACGATGCAAAAGATTTTTGGAGATCCTGACGCAATGAATGGCCAGATGCGAGCACCAGGTGTAAAATTTGAACCGGGTTTTTGTAACTGAAAACAAGAATACATTTCAAACAAGAGGTCGGCGTGGACCATTAAATTATAAAGGTGGTCGGAAATATCAAAACAGAACTTGTGAATCCAGTATCGATTCAAATCCAATAGGCAAGGATGGAAACAATTATGAGATGCTTTAATTGTGACTCTACAAAACACTTTTCAAGAGATTGTCGACATCATCAGAAAAATATAAAAAACATACAAGAGATTCACGTAACTCTATTTAACACAGAACTCCATGCTTCTGGGTTGGTTAAGGAGTGTTTTAGAATGTGCATATAAGATAGGGCATGCACGAAAAATGTCACCGGAAAAAAACTTGGCTGGACGTTTTTAATGATGCTCTTTCTGATCAAGACAAATATTAGTTGAATATTCTTTTACTGATACAACATTTAAGTTTGGAGATAGAGCTGAGGTTACTGCAACTAGGAAAATAAAATTTCCAGCAGTTATTGGCAGAAAAGTGATGATTGAGTCTTGTATAGTGAATAATGAAATTCCATTGCTGTTGAGTAAAACCTTCATGAAGAAAGCTGGAATTATTTTTAATTTTGTGAATGATACAGCAAAGATTCTTGCTGAAGCGATAGATTTGGTTTGCCCCTCATCAAGTCACTACTGTATTTCACTTACAAGTTTGTTATTTAACAAGCGAGGTAAATTGAAAGTGTCTGTGGTGTTGCACATCACTTTTGTAAAAAACTGAACACTGGAAGAAAAAGAAAAAAAGCAATGAAATTGCACAGACAATTTTCACATGCCTCAAAAGAAAAGTTGTGCAAACTTGTTAGGGGAAGTAAGGATTTCTGGGATGCTGAATTCCTAAAAGTAATTGAAAAATGTTGCGATTCATGTGAAGTATGCATGAAATATAAACGTGCACCATTGCGTCCAGTGGTATCTATGCCCATGGCTGATAAATTCAACCAAGTTGTGTGTTTGGACTTAAAGGAATATATTCACAATAAAACTTAGATTTTGCATATGATTGATTCTGCCACAAGATATCTTGCAGCCTGTTTAGTGTTTTCAAAACAACAAGATGAAATTGTGCAACACATTTACCAAATATGGATATCATATTTCGGTGCAACTAGAAAGTTCTTAAGTGATAATGGAGGGGAATTTTCAAATGAAAAATATAGAGGGATGAATTAAAAATTAAATATAGAAACTGCAACAGCACCAGGTGAATCAGCATTTAGCAACGGGATTGTGGAACGGCATAATCAGATATTGGCGGAGGAATTTTACAAAACTATTGCAGAGGTGACATGTGAACCAAAAATTGCACTTGCATGGACAGTAAGTGTCAAGAACACTTTACGAAATAATGACGATTTTAGTCCAAACCAATTAGTATTTGGAGTTAACCCTAACCTTCCGTCAATCTTAGAGGATGAACTTCCAGCTATGGAGAGTTCATCTAGTGATATTATATATCAGAACATGGAAGCTTTACACAGTGGCAGACAAAACTATATTGCAGCTGCGTCAAGTAAAAAAATCAGGAGAGCACTCAGACATAAGGTGCGTACTAATTCAGATGTGGTGTATGATAATGGTGATAAAGTTTATTATTGCAGGAAAAAATTTAAAGGTTGGTAAGTGTAGTGAAGAGATAAAAGAAAGAGGCGAATTCCTTTGTAAAGGTTTTATTCAGAAAAGTAAAACACAAAATAAAATAAAAATGACGAAGCATTTATAGTCAACGCCTAATGGAAGAGTTCATTCAATGGGAGGAGGGGTTAATAATATTACAGTAAGGTCTTGCAGTGGTGCTTGGGAAAGAAAGACAAACTGTGTTGATAAACCATGGAGGAGTGTTCATCCATGCCAATTAATGAAAGTAAAGGATAGTAGTAATATGTATCAGGCCGAAAAGAGATCAGAATTTAAGACGGGAGACGAAGAATCACCTATGAATACTCTTGATGTGGATGAGGAGGATGATAGTCATAAATATTCTACACCAGATAAAACTAATTCCCAGAAGGAAAATAAGTCTGATGGTAATGTAAATAATAGATTAAAACTAATACGAAATTCTTTTATTGAGTACAAAATGAGGAATGAAGAGGAGTGGAAGCAAGCCAAAGTATCAAGCATACAGTCCAAACTAAGTGGAAAATACAAGGAATGAGTGAATGTACATGTGGAGGGAGATGAAGAACCTATATGTCTTAATTGGAATCATATTGATGATTGAAATGGAACTATATTATCCGGAAAATGCTGTACTGCTTACCACAGATCAAGAAATGTCTCAGGATGTTGTGGATGCTAAGGAGAGAGAGTTGAATAACTTGATTAATAATGAGGTATTTGAAGTTGTTCCCTTTGAAAAACAGGTTACACTATCCTCTCGTTGGATAGTAACTGAAAACTATATAGACGGCGAAAAGAAAACTAAAGCAAGATTAGTAGCCCATGGCTTTGAAGAAGAAACTAGCAATCTTAGGAAAGATTCTCCCACCTGCAGTAGAGAGTGTCTACACCTGGTATTTTTTACAGCAGCCTTGATGTCCTGGAGGGTGCAATCTATATCTATATAACAGCAGCATTTCTACAAGGGGACCATTTGACAAGAGAGGTATTTCTGCATCCACCTTGTGATGTCTATCCAAAAACTGAAGTTTGGCGTTTTAAAAGAGGTATCTGCAGATTGAATGATGCACACAGATCTTGGTACAAAAGAATTAAAGAAGTATTCTTACAGCTGGGAGGTACAATTGGTTCGTATGACAATGCCTTATTCAAGTGGTATAAAAGTGGATCACTTATAGGAATTTTGGTTAGTCATGTGATGGTTTTGCCTTCTGTGGTAATGCCTTTTTTCAAGAACAGATTATAGGAAAACTAAAGAGAATATTTAAAGTCAGCACGCATGAAGATGGACCATTTAAGTATCTGGGATTGGAAGTTGTGCAAACTAGAGAAGGGGTGGAAATAAAACAAGAATCTTACATTTCCACCATAACACCAATTAGCATAGCTAAAAGTTGTACAAGGAAGACAGATGAATTGACTACAGAAGAGAAAGCTGACTTAAAATGCTTAAGTGGACAAATGATGTGGGTTGCTTCACAAACAAGACCAGATCTAAGTTATGAAACGTGTGTTGTGAGCACATCCAACTGTGAAAATGCTACAAGAGGCAAACAAGGCGCTGATTAAATTGAAGGCGAGGAAAACTGTGCTAAAATTTCCTAATTCAGGTAATCCAAAAAAAATGAGAGTCTTGGCATATTCAGATGCTACATATGCTAGCCTGAAAGATGGGTCATCTTAAGGTGGTATTATTGTTTTCATTTAAGGCGAGAACAAGAAGGTGGCACCTATTAGCTGGCAATCTAAAAAGTTGGACAGAGTAACAAAAAGTCCATTAGCATCTGAAACTTTGACATTACGTGAGGCAGCAGATGCAGGATTATTGGTGTCTTCTTTGGTGCAAGAAACTTTTGGTATGGCTGTATTGCAACCAGTACAATGATCACTGACTAGTGCTTTGCACACTACAAGCATTGTTAGTGACAGGAGACTGAGAGTGGACATTGCAAGACTGAGAGAGATAGTGTCAGAAGGGGAAATCAAGGTATTTTGGATAGATAGGAGAATGCAATTGGCGGATTCATTAACAAAAAGAGGTACTTCTACCAGGGAATTCCGACAGGGATGCTCAGGCATTGTTTGTAGGCCAGAGTGCATTTCTGCTATTGTACTGGCTTTTCAAACCCTTAACTGACCTTGTGTCTACCCTCTTGGAGAGGTGGTAAATAAAACATCCTGCTCAAATTTGGTGAAATTACACAGTATTTTTGGAGCCTAATAATAATTATTTACTCACAAAGAATTTTCACACATGTCATTATCAGTGATTGCTCACTGAACATAACAAGTGGTGTTCCTTGGAGTTTGAGTGACAAGTCTCCCTAGATCTCCAGCACTCTCTGCTTCTTTCAATAACCAATACTATATATATATATATATATATATATATATATATATATATATATATATTAATAGTACCTTATTGGTATGTCAACAGAAAATTGTTCAGTAGAAGTCCACCGCAGACATACATGCAAAAGGAGGAAGATTAAAACACATGAGACAGAGATGTGTAGAGACAAAAGAAGGAAAAAAAGAGTAATAATAATAATAATAATAATTATTATTATTATTATTATTATTATTATTATTATTATTATTATTTTCACTAGGAGTTCTCACTGAGTAATTATCAGTGATTGCTCACTGGAAATAACAAGTAGTGTTCTATGGTGACAACAAGTCTTTTACACATTCTTTGCCTCTTTCAATAAATCTGCAGTGAAGGGGTGGGATTTTGCTGCTAGTCGTGTTGGTCGGAGGTATTTAAGTTGAGGGGGTAAAAATGCAATAAGTTCATCAGAGCATATTCTTGATTTGGTAAGTGCGAATGACGACAATTCCACTGCAATAAGACTTTTCTCTAACACAAGCATGGCCAGTCTATTTGGACAAACTAGTGTAAGTCCAATCGCTGTTGAAGCAACTAAAAAACAGAGTAACTGACATCTTTTATATCTCGAAATCATCGAATGTGGAATGAGACTCATCTACTCCAGTCGATGAAATAAAAAGAGAAAGGTTTTACTGATTTTGACAAAAGCCACATAAAGAAGGTCGAACAGAACAACAGCGGCAATGTGAAGATAACCGCCACTAAGATGAGGCCAACATTCTGAAATATATCAATAACCCGCGCCATTCACCCGATGTTGTGGAGATATATTGCGAGTCAGAAGGGTTTTTTAGGTAAAAAATAATTTCACATGTAGTCATGGTTACAATTTTTGCTCTGAAAGAAAAGTTTTAAATAACATTTGTAATATGAGTTCAAGTAATAAAAACCTGTTAGCATGATAGTTTTACTAAAAAAATATGTTGCTTATCGACAGCTGTAAAACGGCAAATGGATTTAACAAATCAAAACAAATTCGTATTCTTTTTTTTAAGCGAATTATTTTAAATCTTAAAAATAAAAATAATTCAAATTCTAAAACCTTTTTTATATTCATTTCATGGACCTAAACGATAATTGCCTTTAGTGACCTCAGATAGAATCGAAAAAACAATGCCAAGTGTGTCTTTAGATTCATTGAAAAATGTTATCCTTATTGAAACTCGTTTAAATATTGTAACTGGTAACATATCGATTTCTATCACCCAAAAACAGACAAACAATGACTTTGATATAGAAGATAGAATAAGATGTAAATAACAAGAAAATACTCAGAAGGCTGAAGAGTACATCAACCAACATTTGAATATAACCACAATCAAGATGTGGAAAACAGTTTGAAACATAAATAATTTTAAAAATCTTATCTCTGAAATATCGTCTGTCCAAAGGATACTTTATTGTTTTGCATCGAGTGTTACAATCATTTGTTCTATGTAACTTGTATAGCCCACCCACCCCTCTGCACGTAATGCCCGCTTAAATGTTTGGATTTTATATGTCATTATTTGTCATTCTTACGTAACAATCCAGTGGTGCACAATTGAAACTACAGATCGCCTTGTGAATAAATGCAGTTTTCCATTGTTGGTTCTCTCACTCCTTCAGGCTGTCGGTTCAATCCGGAGGCAGGATGACTCAGTGAATGGTTAGTTTGTTGGTGATATGGAAGCCCGAAAGGAGCAAAAGCGAATAAAGTCAGTTTTGGATAAAACAGTGAAGCCCCGAATCTAACACAGATTTCTTTTAATGCCGAGAAAAGACACTAGCTGTGAATAAAGTTAACTGTGCAAGTCCTTGCAGCAGAGAAAAGAATGTTGAAAAGATACTGTGAGGATTCTGAATACAAGTTGAAGAGTGTAACAGCTAAAAACCACTGTGAAAAATACAATAAATGTAGACACTTTATTGAAAATTCGTTTATATATATATATATATATATATATATATATATATATATATATATATATATATATATATATATATATATATATATATATATATATATATAGGAAAAGAAGGATGAAGGTAATCCGACGGGAAATGAAACAGGAAAAACCAAAAAGGAAGTTTTTATGTGTTCATCAACGTTTCGTCTTTATTTGTAAGACTTCTTCAGGATGATAATATAAAGAAAAATGTCATGCACGTACGTGGACGGCTACTATTTCCTTCCTTCAACCTACCATGTCAACCATATATGTCCACGTACTTGCATGACATTTTTCTTTATATTATCATCCTGAAGAAGTCTTACAAATAAAGACGAAACGTTGATGAACACATAAAAACTTCCTTTTTGGTTTTTCCTTTTTCATTTCCCATATATATATATATATATATATATATATATATATATATATATATATATATATATATATATATGTGAGTGTGTACAAATATATAGTCCAGACAAGTTTGTCATGAAGGGAAAAAGCCATGATTTAGTCAATTGATTGTTAATTTAAACAATAGACTAGAACACCCTAAATAAACAAAAAATACCGCCTAATGACCATCGAAATCTCTTAAGATGGATCATACAACAACAACATATCCTTACTACAACAAGAACAACTAACTTCCACTACTTGGAACTGGATAATGATTTGCTTCCAAATAAGTGAAAATAAACAAATGTAAAGTTACATACTTTACAAGTTTAATAATTACAGAAAGTATAACAAAGTATAGTATAAAATATAGAAAAGTCTTAAAAGACTTTTCTATATTTTATAAAAAACCCAGAGGTTTAAAAACCTCTGTTTTTTTTTTAACCTCTGTTTTTTTTTAAAGAAACAAATTCTCTCATCAGAATTAATTATTAACAATAACAGTTTTGGATTAATTTGAACAAAAAGTTTTTAAATCATGTATGAAATCTAAAGTCTTTTATAACTCCAAATAAAAAGAGAAAAAAATAAGGAGTATTCTTGAACAGGGAGTAGAACGTTTTTTGCAACAGTAAATACACCGATATATTGTGGTGTGTCAAGAGGTATCATCCATTTGAATATTACATCAGAAATTTTCCAAGTTGGATATATCGTAATCCAAAATATTGTGACAATGTTGAGCGGGCCTATAGAAGATAGAACGCCAAAATGCACACTAGTATCAATTGGAGGTGGGCCTACGAAGGTCGGCTATCAGAGTATCGCGCTAGTATGAATCAACAGAAAAATACATAAATGTTTTCCTTTAAACCAAAAACCGATAAAAGTAGATAAGGGCGCCACTCGGTCTGGGATGACAGCCTGGATTGTCACTGTTGTATCAAGGTAACGACCACTGCATAAGACAGATGTTGGCCGGCCACCGCAATGTCTGAGCTTGGTTGGAAAGAATGTCACTTCAATATGGGTATTGTGGCTTGGACACGAGACAGATTTGATTTGAACCGATAAAGGCCCCCTCTCCAAGCATCTCGCCAACAAGTTGGTTTTGGCGGACGTAGGTTAGGAGAACTTATGGCCATTGGTGGGATTACATTTTCTTGGTTATTTGTGCATGAGTTGATGAGACGGACCCCTCCTCTCACAACTGAAGTGGTGAGAGATGGAAGGGCGATTGAGAATTGCAATTGTGGAAGTGAGAATGTTAATGAAGAAAGGGAAATATTTGTTTTCTTTGTTCGCTGACTGAATTCTGTTAGAGGAAGAGTGGGGCGACGCCAAACTGATTTCAATATAAAACGACCCGTAACAGGTTTCAGAGACTCGCTTTTGCTCGCCATTGGGGTCCACGTCGGTGGGAGACGGTCTCCCTCTTCCGGACCTGGTGTTAGGATTTTGCCGGTCTGAGACACAGAGTTAGAAGAGACTTGACTCGTTTTTGCTCGCTCACCGAATCCATGTCGCTCTGAACTTGGGCAATTTCTCCAAAAACCTAAAAACCGTCCATTAACAATTAGAGCGTTAGTCCAAAAACACAGAGTCGGGAGTAGAAATTATAGTATTATCTTGACTTGAAATTATACAAGTTTTCTTTTGTTTTCTACTTTCTTGCCAAATAATTATTCTAAAAAACAAAACAAAATAACGAGTTGTTAAATCTTTATTATTTCTACGTTCTGCTACGATTGGGATAATTACTTCATTATCGTACCGATAACGAGTTGTTGTAGACTTTTATTCTTTTACTATTTTACTTGGTCTGCTTGAAATGACCATGGAGCTGGCCTTTCGATATCTGCGGCTTTCATCAGAGCGGCAACTTTTCCCGAGCAGTATCAGGTGGCCAACCGAACGGACAAATTGGTGACGTCACCGACGCAGCGAGCGATAGAGGTGTAAATATGGGTGAAACAGTAAAAGTTTAATATATGTAAAAAAATTTCTGCCCCAAACATCTTCCTTAGCAGTATCTCCTGATACTGCTAAGGAAGATAATTTGCAAAGTGAAAGCGAGAGGAAAGAATGAGAGAAAATTATCAAAAAGCGTTGAGAAAATTAGAAAATTCTCAAATTTAAAAGAAAGGGGAAAATCCCCGTTAAACTGTGCCTCGAAAAGTATGTCGAAAATGGAAAAAGGAACGAATTAGAATCATTTATGAATTTATGTTTATATTGTTTAAATTTATATGCTTATATATGTTTATAGTTAAGGAGCTGGGATAGTGATCATGCTATCTAAGTAATTATGGTATAAAACATTTTTTAGAGATAAGGTACTAATAATAACAAGAATATTCTAACGAATATTGTTGTTTATCCAAATGGAAAACGATTAAGAATGTCACCACAAAGAGTTTACACTAAAACGAGGCCGAAGTTCGGAAAAGACGAAGTTTTAATATTAAATATGTTTGTGGAAGTGTTTGTCGATCTTATGTAGCTCCTGACTTGTTCGGTGAATGGTTGTAGTAATATGTCAATTAAGTTGCTAAGTCTGCTTGTTGGATATATTGGTCCTGCTACTATGGGTCTAAATGTAAGGTTACTGGGATTCGGGACACTAATATATTCTGATTTCTGTTTGTTGATGGAATTTCTTATCTCATTTGATTTATGTATCTTAGGTAGTCCGTAAAAGTTGTTTGTTTTTATCATGAAGTTTGTTAGGAAATGCCTTTCTTTGCTTGTTAGTATTTTATTGTATGTTGTGCAAAGTTTTGCGATTTTTTAAATGCTGTTATTGTCAATGTTGGTGATAATTGGTTTGTAGTAGCTTTGTTTTCTATTGCCTCTATAATTTTCAATTTATAGGAATTGTTGTACATGACTACTACAGCACTGCCTTTGTCTGCTTCTTTTATAATTATGTTACTATTATTTAGGATGTTATCTAGTGCTTTGTTATGTTTAAATGTAAGGTTTAGCTTTACTTTGAAGGTTAATGTTCCAGAGGTTTTCAAAGATGTTTAGTTCTTTCGTATTGTTGTGTTTGTACGGGAAATATGTTGATTTGCTTGAGAACATGGGCACGGGGTTTAGGTATAACAAGTATATTGGAGAAAAGTATATACAACAGAGAAACAAGACAAGTGGACCGTCTGTCCTGACTCTCGGTATAGACTAGGGTTGTGCAACACTGAGTAGCGTAATGCTCCCAGTATTTATTGAGAATGGATGCGTCTAAATGTTCGCCATAAGACGGCACCATAACATCCCCTCCCAAGCCTTACCTCCTCAGGAGTTTCCATTTTGGATTGATGCTATTCTGATGCTGCTTGAGATATCTGTATATATCGAAAGTGTTTATGGTAACAATAACTTCTTCCTGTGTAGTGCTGTCGGTGTTTTCCGATAGTCGTTCCCTAATTTGGTTTATGTCTCTCTTATGAGAGAACTGATGATCTTTATCAATTTCATATTTGATATCCTCCAGCTTTTTAAATCTAGATGTCTGACTTTTGAGCACATTTTTAAATTTTGAAAAAATGTCACTTATTCTCTGACATTCGACTTCAAGACAAGTTATCTTATCTCTTATAGTTTTTAGTTCTTAAGAAAACTCTTCGATTTGTAACTTTAGTAATTGTAGTTTTTTAACTCAGAGTTGACTCTCATTAACCTTCTACTGGTTATTAAAATAATTTGGCTTAATTTCTTTCAGTTTTGTGTTCGCTTTTTCCAGCGTGCATTTTGTTTCCTTGTGATTTAATTTCTGTCAATTCTGCTGGCCATTTATTTTGAGTCCATTTCATACGATTAATGGTTGAAACAACATCTTTTTTTCGTTTTCTTGAACCGGTCGTCAGATTTATTTTCTTCTGGCAAGAATTCTTGGTTGATAATCCCCATTGTCTGAATAGTTGAATAAGGTCTACGCCAAATAGATTTCCTGTGTCTTTTAATATGTAAATTCTTACTTTCTTCGTCGTTCTGTTAAAAGTGATGTCGGTAATTATTTCACCCTCGAAATTTATTTTTTCACCAGTCACTGTTCAGGCAATTTGATTTGTTGTCAAACGTCTCCATGTCTGCATGTTAATAATTGACACGTCTAAACACAAATCCAATTGTAGTTTTACATTTTTATTTACGATTTCAACCTGAACATATCTCCTTATAATATTGTCACCCGCGTTTTATTTCCTTTCATCGTTCTACAATGCGAACTTTTGTGTCCGATTTTTTACAAATCAGGGAGGTTTTAAAACGAAATGGGCATTCTGTTACCCAATGCAGGCTTCCGCATCGATAACAAAGTCTTGGCGGTAATTTATTTTTATAAGGCTGGCTTGTTTTTGAGACGTGAACATCCCGTTTTTTGCGTTTAATTTTTTTCGATGAGAGTTAGATTTCGATTTTTGACGTACTTTTCGTATGTGTGCAATGCCAGACTGTTCGATGCCCCTCGAATCTTGCTTAACACTAATAAATATTTGGCAGTCCTCAGCTAATTTCTGCAGTATTAAGTTCGGTTCATTTTCTAATTTATTTAGAACTCTACCCCTTATTTCAGCATCTTTTCCTGATATCAATCCTTGAACGAAAATGAAACATTTAAAATAATCAGCACTAAGTTCGGATAATTTAAACTCGTTACAGTGCTTATTTACTACTGATGCGAACGTTGAATAATCTTCATCGTCTTTTTTACCGGGTTTAAACACTTCCAGCGTTTGTGAAATAACGAAGTCTTTTGACTAAAAAGCCCCGTTAAAAGTTTGACGGCTTCTGCAAAAGTCAAATCGCTAGTCTTTCGAGGCAAAATGAAATCCACGAACTTAGTATGTTCGGTTGTGCCTAATTTCCTAAGTAACAAGCGAGCCTTTTTAGGGTCTGACCAGTTTTCGTAATCAATTTTATATAAGTCTTCATATCTTCTAAAATACGAAGTCAGGGGAATACGTAAAGTTGTCGATGGCACTCCACACGGCATTCATCGAAACATCATCATCGTTTTCGTTACTTTCGCCTCAAAGCGATATTGTTTGCATTAATATCTCAATCTTTTCGTAGAGAAAAAAAATTAAAATACGACTCCATTTTTTTCTTTCGGCAGAAGTAACTTTCTCTCTTTTGGAAAGAGAAAATAAAATCATGTATTCTCTTATTGTTAAATATTACAACAGTGTCGGAATAGCAATTAAGAAAACAATTACTGACGTTTCTTCACTTAAGAGAATAATAAGTTTTGTCTTACGTGTTTTTTCTTCTTTTATTCCACCGGTAAGTCAGTTTTTAGAACTTTTGTCTGGTGAATTAGTGGTTGATTTCTCCAAGTTTTTTTCTTTAAGATTTTCCTTAATCAATTGTGTCGCCAGTTGTGGCGTCTATTTTAAAAAGTTCTCCCGAATCCTTTGCTGTGACCCAGGCACGTAGCCAGACTTCTAACTCAGGAGGGCAAGGCATTTTTAGGGAAACATAACAAATATTGATATCATCCACATACGGCAGTATGTGTATGATATTGTTATGGTCACATTTCGGTCACTCGCGGCACCTTCAAAGCGTTGTCACTAATTCAGTTTTTAATTAAATTTGATTCGTTTTTTTTGCACTTTCATAAAAGCTACATTTTGACATAAAAATATTTAAATTTGGTCCAGTAGAAAAAAAGGTTACATTAAAATAGGTAAAGACAAAAACATGTCATTAACGCTTCAAATTATGTTAAAATCAATTATATTTTATATTTTAAATGATAACTGTATTTTCTGTGGGCTTAAATGATAGAAATATGCACGATGAATTCAATATAGAAAACCGCATCCAAAAATATTAACAGAGAAAAAGATAGAAGCATTTTTGTACCAAATTCTGCAATGATAATTTGATTACTATGTAAAATCAATAAAAAAAACTGGGCGCTTACAACCCGTTTTTCCCAACTTTTTGACTGACCAATTTTTTTCTTTTTTCAGTGTAAAATTACCTATCACATTGCTAGAGAATTCCGTCTGTTTTGTCAAATATTTTGGATTTTAGGAGGGAGGATCAGTTTCGTGTATAAATTTAACGTAAACCGATCCCCCTCTTTTTTACCATCTTAAATGTTTCAAATTCTTTTATGTGTGCTCTTACCTATCATGTCGTTCGAGAATTCTGGGGTTTGGGAATTTGCTTCATATAATTTAGATTTTAGGATGGGGATAAGTTTCATATACAAATTTGGCGTAAACTGATCATCCACTTTTTGATCATGTTGCATGGTGTTGTTTGTCCACAACCCGTTTTTCCCAACTTTTTTTTTCAAGTATTTTAGATTTTATTAGGGGAGGGTAACTTATCTTGCCTTTGGTAATATTTATTTGTTGCCTATTTGTTTTTTTGTTTTTTCACCCCTTTTTTGTTATGTTGGCTATAGTAATATATTGCCAATAGATTTTTGTATGTGTGAACCTTGTAAAAAATAAAAATAAAAACCATATATATTTTTTAAATTTGGTTACATGTTTTATATTTCACAAGTGCCTTTTCATGCACAAAAAACAACAAAATGCAACATTCTCCCTAATTGTATACAGAAAAAAGAAGATAATTTGGTGATGGTCAAAAAGTGGTTGCTCAGTTTACATTAAATTTATATAGGAGACTGATCCCCTCCTTCTAAAATCTTAAATATTTTAAGAAAAGTTTTTAAAAAACACGTAATTCTCTAGCGACATAATAGATAATTGTACGCCGAAAAAGAAAAAATTCGCCAGTAAAAATATTGAGAAAAGCAGGTGGTAGTGTATTACGAACAAACACGCAATATGATCATAAAGTGGGTGCTTAGTTTACGTTAAATTTATATAGGAAACTGACACCCCTTCTAAAATCTAAAATATATGAAGAAAAATTTAAAAGAACGGAATTCTCTTGCAACATGATAGCTAATCGTACACAGAAACAAATGATCAGTAAAAAAAAGGTGGGAAACCGGGTTGTGGATAATTACGAACAAGCGCCAAAAATTGATCTGATTCAATTAAGAAAAAAAGAAAAAGTTATCTTCCTTACTGGGAATATGGGAGCCACTACGTTCGCTTTCTTGGTTACCTTGCTATCTAAATTTTTCATCTTACTATTAATATTAGTGTTCGGTTTGTTCCGTACATTCTAAAAAATACAGAAAACATTTATTCATACAACTAATGTAATTATTCCATTCTATATAACACAACATTTAACTCTTCATACAAGAGTTAATTTCGCTTCTAGTCATCCATACAGCACTTAACTTTCAACCACATTATTTCTCATAACGTTTTCACCGCAACGCTGTCCAGGTAATTGAATTTAAATTTTCTTTCCTATTAAAACACAAATCATAATAAGATTCATTTCACTTATTTTTACGTCTCCTTTCTTTCAATACACACTTTAACAAAATATGTCATACATACAACTAAATATCAGCTACTTTCGAAAAAAAGCCGCCCATCCTTTCATAAATTGTTTTTCGCATAAACATTAAAACATAATATTACATAAATAGATTACGTAAATATATTTTCTTTTGATTATTGCACTCTCGTCATAAATTGAAATTAAGGAACTATAGTTCCCTTTTTATCCGTTAGGTGTCGCTCGGCCCTGACTTGAAGGAACTCTCCTCTTTTTCTCTCTCTCTCTCTATCTTGCTTTCGTTTGAAGAAGTCAATAAAAAATCAGTCCCTGATTTTTACGTGTAACCCTGTTTTATGACTTGTTCTTAAAAGAAAAGCTGCTTGCTACAACACCACAAGGTAGGATCGTCTTCAATTCCCTTTTATTATTGATGTCGTGTAAATTTCTGCAACAAAGGTTATGGGACCCAGAACATTTTGGAAGGATTAAAAAAAAGGGATACCCACGTAGTAGTAAAAAAATTTCAATTTTTTTATATAATCTAAATATATTGTTGTGTATTTCGGTAGGTACATGTAAATAACAACATAAGCATAGTAAAGCACATAAAGCATAGTAAACACAGTAATAATAACATAAAGTTTGTAAAATAAGGTAGCTACTTGCTAGCTCTACAGAATTCTATTATAATCTCCTATTTTTACAGTTATTGAAATGCGCAAGGATGCGCTCTCTGTCAATGTTTCTCAGCAAATCTTTTTCAAAGGATATGAGGCAGAGTGAGGTCAGTCTCTCTGTTGACATCAAAGATCACATTCTTGTTTTGATGCGCTTCACTGAAGAGAATAGTCTTTCAACGCTTACTGAGGTCTGTGGGATGGTAAGGAGCAATTGCAATACTCTATGCACCGATGAAAAAATATCCCTGTCACATTGTTCGAATAATTCTGAAAGTCCAAGATCTTCGGTAGGGAGACGTCGCTGAATGTAGTTCTTGAATATTTCCATCTCACTCTCCTTTACCAAAACACCAAACAGTGGACCTAGCTGTTTCAGCGTCTCACTGTCCATGGATGATTCTGATGACGTGTTACACACTGCAGCAGCTTTTATCACTGCACATTGAGCATTTCCAAATCGAGCACGGAGTTCTCCTCTAATATACCCCAGCAACTGTCGGAGTACCAAATCAAAATCTTCCACTGTACCCACACAGTTATGGCAAACGGAACCAGTCACTAATGCACCATCTAATTTTCCGGATAACTTTCGTGCCCTTCCAGATGGCCGAGTATCAATATCCGTGATATCGTACTTTGTGGCAAGCTCCAATGCATACTTCACCACCTTCTCTGTATCGAATGATTTTGCGTGTTCAAGTAGTGTTTCCACGAAGCTAATAGCTGTCTCCGCATTTGTTTGTTTCTTTTGCAGACCTTTGATGACAACATCTGTATAGTCATGTAATTCTCCAAAAAAGATTAGAAGAACTAGGAACTTCTTTGTCTGAATTGCCTTCAGTAGAGCAATAGCAGAAAGTTTTGTTTCAGCAGCAGGATCATTTTGAAAGGATGCCAGAGTGTCCAAAATTACATCAAAACGGCACAAGAACTTTTCAACCTCTAAGGATCTGGAAGACCACCTGGTTGTAGATGAATGGGTTAGTTCCAATTGTGGGTCTTTCGGATACAACATCTTCTGGATTTCCAGGTATCGGGAATGACGTTTTGTACCTGTCATGAAAGTGTACACTAAATCTATGGTCTCGAAGAAGTCTTAATGGCAGGATCAATCTCAGTGACAGATGCGAGAACTAAATTCAGCCTGTGAGATGCACAGTGCACATACTGGGTATTTGTATAGCCAGCCCTTTTCATCAGCGCTTGGACACCACCACGTTCACCTGACATCACACTTGCACCATCGTATCCTTGCCCAACACACATCTCCTTCTCCAAGTTCATAGACCGCAGCATACCTTGTAGCTGTTCCGAAATACTGGCAGCAGATAAGTCGTACAGCTCCAATGGCCCGTTCATGGACTTTTCCTCCGTGCAGAAACCTTAATGAAACACCAAGTAATTCTTTGTTAGAGATGTCCCTAACCTCATCAGCTAAAACCGCATGATATCCGGCTTCCTGAACCGGGTCCCTGATTTCCTCTAACAGAACCTTCTGCGCTGAAAAGAGTAAATCATTTTGAATCTCTGGGCTTAACATGTGTGCATTTCTCGGAAGTTTCTCCAAGCGTTGTTGAATAGTTGGGTCATGCTTAGATAAAAGTGAGAGTAACTCCAAAAAATTCCCTCGGTTTAGTGATTCTTTGCTTTCGTCATCACCTCTCAGTGCTATCTCATTCTCTGCACAGAATAATACTATGTCCAGTTCTGTCAGGAAATGCTGTTTGTGCTCACCGATTTCTTGTCTCTGTAGCATGGACCCAGGAGTTGATCCACTCTCCCTACTTTTTGAACATTTTTTAAGGTGATCCGAACCTTGTCCGCTTCTTTGTGGACATCAGTGTCATTATGTGCTTTCAATTTTTGTGCAATTTGGTTCCAGTCACGAAAGCCAAACTCTGTCCAGACTCTACTCCCGTCGTAAATGTCCAAAATCCCTTAATGTGCTTATATTTTATATTAAATATTACATTTCTTTTAACGCAAAGACGCCACAAATAATCTTTTGTTAATAGTTGTCAATCAATGAAAATAGATTTTAAGACCGTCTTGAAGGGGGCTCCCTCCAATTAAAATATTTAAAATATTTTTTTTAACCAAATTATTTAAAAAAATATTTTTTAACCAAATTATTTGTTTTAAATATTTTTTCAACCAAATTATTTAAAAAAATATTTTTTAAACAAATTATTTTTTAAATAGGATTTTGAAAGTTAAATTTAATTTTTACGGTATGTTTGGTCATTAAATTATGAAATTGTTATGAAACTATAAATAATGATTGTTAGTGTACTGTTGATTTACTCTCTATTCATAAAATTATTGGATGTAAAAAGCGTCCAAAACATTCAATCTTTTAATACATGAGG
Organism: Sepiola atlantica; assembly: GCA_963556195.1. Lineage (NCBI taxonomy): Eukaryota > Metazoa > Mollusca > Cephalopoda > Sepiida > Sepiolidae > Sepiola > Sepiola atlantica. Next base: position 74,184,418 of record OY744515.1, read on the forward strand.
ATTTGCTAAGAATCAAAATTCTTAACTAAACCGTATGTGCGAAAATGTAATGTTCTACGATTGGTGACATTTATTGGATGTGTTTCTAAGAGTATTTTGTTCTAATTGCCGATTTTTTTGTGCGCTTCTGAAAGATTCCCGGAAGCCATGTTGGATGTCGTTTTCGAAATGAAGAGCCGACACTTGGTTGTAAAACAAAAACACCCTTTAAAATAAGTTAAACCCCAAATAAACTTATCCAGCTAGGTAGAATAGTAACTTGTCTTGCCCTTGCTAACATTTATTTGTTGCACATTTGTTTTTTCACCCTTTTTTCGTTCTTCCGTTCTGTTGATTATAGTAAAAGATTCCCCAATTTTTACTATATCTTTTGTTTATTAAATTGTTAGGTGAAAGTACAGAATAGTTAACAAAGTACCCCCTTTCTCCATGTTAAGAATGGCTTTCTAAATAATGTTATTATTTCAACCCGGTTCATAATAAAATTACGAGATTAAATCCATCATAATGCATTTAGGTTTCTTCGTAAACAAGTCAGCCATTTTAATATTTTGTTAATAATTGAAAAATAAATCAATTACTTCGTCTCTGTTCGAAATTTGAAAGGAAATTTGTTTTCCTTGTCATGAAATACATTTCTAATTTATTTTTTGTAACTGTAATTCAGTGTTTTAATCTCGGCGGGAAAGAGAATGTGAAATAATAACGAAGGTCGCAAGTCACTGTTAACCTCCAAAGCAGCTCTTACTGCTCGACACGTGCACTCGCTTCGCACACTCCGTTCCTCTGAGACGGTACGAGACTCGCTTTTTATAATATCCAGTCACACCTAATTTCCATACGTGCAGCGAGACTTTGCGAGATTTTGCGTGAACTGTATGTAATAAACATTCAGGGACGCCATGTTGGATTTCTTTCCTTCTTTCTTTCTTTCACTCGCAGCGCACAGGTCAAGCAAACCCGAGGACGTTTCGCAAGTAAGCCCTCTTCATGTTCATGTTCCCTACACTCCCCCCTGATCTCATGATCACAGAGATGGCAGGGAGGCCTAGATCGCCTTCGCCGGTTGCTTCTTCGGAGGGGGACAACGCAAGCCTCATCTTCGCTTGTGCTCTCGTCCGCGGTCTGAGGGTCGAGAAACATCGCGTCTGCTGGGATACTGCTGATATCCGAGTCACTGTCCGATGGGGCTGCTGCAAGCCAGAGCGATGCCTCACTGCTCTCTGACTCCGACTCGCTCTTGTCGTTCAGTGATGATTGCGTTGCTAACCGTAGGTCCCTAATGTGACGGGGCATACCGTCGACTCGCACCGCCTGTGGGCTGATTACCTCGGTGACGCGTCCAACTCCGTATTTCGTCGTACACTTGCCGCGCGGGTTCTTAATCCAGACGACATCCCCTTTTTTCAGTTTCTCTTTGGTTACTTCCAGTTCGGGCAGCGGGTTAGTCTCTATGCCTTTCACCCTGACGTGATACCTGTGCAAGGTGTCAGCCGGCGCTGTAGAGGGTGAAACATTATCCTTTGGGGTTACGTTATACAGGTAGACTGCCTCAAATACCGTGCAGCCCGTCCTGGCCGCAATGGTTTTGACGGTTCTGTGATTCCGCTCGATGACCCCATTTCCACTCGGTACGTGGGCGCATCGAAACCTCAGGTGTACTCCCCAGCCATCAGCAAACTTTCTGAACTGCTCACTAGTGAATGCAGCGCCATTGTCGGTTAATATCTCCGTTGGGGGGCCACGTTCAAGAAAAATATTGTTTAACTGACGGATGATGCTGGCTGCATCCTGCCGGCGCAGCATGCGCCATATCGCAAACCTGGATGGACCGCAATCAATGAGAGTCAAGAAATCCTCACCGTTGTGGTGAGTAATATCCATCGCCAGCCGGTTCCAATGGCTTTCCCCTACCAGCTTTCCTTTCTCCCAGCGAACGGGTGCTGGATCAATGGATTGGCATGCTATACAATCTTTGACCACTTTCCTGACGTCTGCCTTTTGTACTCCTGGTTCAACCAACTTAGCGAAATATAGGGTCCGCTTGACCCCAGGGTGCCCGGTTTGTTGGTGGACTTCTTTGATGGTATTAGATCGAACGGGGCTCATGGAAGCGGCGCAGGTGGGCTGCATGGGTTCAATAGTCTTTCTTATGGCATCAAGCCATCTTTGAGGTACTCTCGTCAAACAATCTGCTTTGTTCAGGCTGGATTTGACCAGGGACACTTCTATTGACAGCGCATATTCGTTCACCAGCTTCATGATCGTGTCGAGCCGCCGTCGGATGAGCATCTCGCTCGTGGCTTTGGTTCGTATTCTGGCCCTCCCAGTGAGAGTATCTGAAATCCACTTATAGACGCAAGCAGAATCCGTGAATAGTCGCAGGGTGGTCGTCTTCCAAAGGATTGCCAAGTTTATCCCCTTGATAACCGCATCAAGTTCTGCCAGGTTTATGTGCTGGGAGTCCTTTTCTGGGCGTAACCAGCAAGCGTCTTCCACCACCATTCCATCATGGACCACCGATACACCAATGGCGAGAGAGCTTGCATCAACCCACACACTAAGGTTCTGGCTGTCGACGCACCATCTGCCTCGCGTTGGGTCTTCCTTGTGCACCCTGGTGAGGACTTCTTTGAGCATTGTATTGAGAGGGACGTCATGAGTTTCGTCATCCCATCCAGTGGTGACGTCGGAGGCTCTTCGCTTAATAAATGCCACCGCAACACGAAGCCAGCCGCCGACAGGAAGGTGTCCAACTAACTTTCCGCACAAGGAAAACACGTTTCGTCGTGTAACAATACAAGGCATGTCCGGGGTTTCATTTCCTCGTTTCCAATACAGAACGTCATCTTCCTCCCAGACCTGCAAACCAAGTACCCGTGCGCCATCTCGTAGCCTTTCCGGTTCCTTGCTGAGAAGGCCAAAGTTGTAGAGATGCTCCCTCACGCACGCCGCAGATACAATTTCCTCGTCCACGTACACGTCATCAATATATGCAGACGTTGCCCACTGAATGCGCTCATCTTTAGTCAGAATGGTGTCAACAATCATTTGCATAATTGATGGCGCAACATTAAGTCCAAATCCCATGCGGGTTAGGCAATACCTTTTCCCCTTGATGAGCACCGTTTGATAGGGCCATAGTGATTTGTGTACACGCACTTGAAGGTATGCTTTGTGAAGATCCAGTACAGATACATTAGATCCCACTTGCCGCCATTCCCTCAACTTTTCAGTGCATACGTCCGCGCGAGCTGTAAAAGGGTCCACGTGCTCATTCAATTCTCGATAGTCGAGCACCGGCCTCACCTTCTGCTTATTCTGTTGGATAACCGCCATTAACGGGATCAGGCACTTTGGAGGACCCAATTCCTTCTCTGAATACGGAACTAGCCATCCATTACTAATCCAAGTTTGTAGTTCCTTGTCGTATTCTGCACGAGCTCCGGGGGGAATTTTGTATTCTGGCACCTTATTGCATAATTTCTCGGGTGGCTGCTCCTCCGACCACTTCCAGGAGGCTGTCCAGGATTTTGTGCGCTGGTCGAATTCCGCACAAAAATCAGGCTGTTCCAGCTTCATAGCTGCACTCAGAGCAAGGCCCGCTTTTGCAAAATGTGCCCTACCCTCACCATCAATGCGTACACCTCCCAATTCCTTGATGACGTCCATTCCCAGGAGTAGGTCGTAACCGAGCAGGTCACCGTTTATAACCAAGGCTCGTGCGGTTACTGTAGGCCCACTGCCGACACCTGCGCGAATGATGCTAACGCCACAAGAGGCAATCGAGCCACCGCCAACCGTCAATACCGGGATCCTTTCCTTATCCCATGCGTCACAGCATGCTTTGCGCACGAGGGTCTGCGTGCACCCGGTGTCTACGAGCGCGAAGCGCTCACGCCCGTTTACGCGCACGCTCACTGTGGGTAGCGCCTTATTTGGCGACGATCTGGGGAGAAGACTGGCGCTATAGCTTACTCCCCTTGCCCGTTTCCCGGACAACCTCTTGCCACGTGACCCAGCTTGTTGCACCGGTAACAACGCACGCGTTTTAACGTTCCTCGATCGGGCGCGTCCTTTGCACCGCTTCGGCTACGGCAGTCTTTTGAAAAATGATTCGGCCCGCCACATTTGTAGCATCTCACGTCTTCTGTTGGTGGTGAAGACGCTTCCGCAGCTGCCGAAACCGGCTCTGTGTCCTCTTTCAAAATTTTTCGGGCTCTGGCCAACAACTCGTCAAGCCCAATCTCACTGAGTCTGGACGATGCTCGCAGCAGTCTGCTGGCGCCGTCTGGGAGTCCAGTCAGAAAAGCGCATCCCAGTATTCGCTCGCTTGTTCCACCAAACGGCGCGGCTAGCCTCCTCAAATCGGCCAGGTAGACGTCCACAGTCTCATCTAGCCCAAGCCGCCGTTCGGTGAACTGCCTCCAGGCGACGAAAGGGTCCACAGCAAAGGCTGCGTATAGCGCCTGCCTAATTTCCTCCAGGCCTGGTTCGTCTCCGAGCTGCTGATACACCGAATATGCTCCTTTGGTCAGCCTCAGCGGGATGACCAGTGCAGGATCCTTTATATTGCAAAGTCTGCAGACGCGCTCGGCTTTCTCCCACCACTCGACTACAGAGGGTCCGGAGGGGGAGCCGTCGAACTCGGGTATTAACCTCAAGTCGAACTTGTCCATCGCCGAGATAGCTTGAAATAATAACGAAGGTCGCAAGTCACTGTTAACCTCCAAAGCAGCTCTTACTGCTCGACACGTGCACTCGCTTCGCACACTCCGTTCCTCTGAGACGGTACGAGACTCGCTTTTTATAATATCCAGTCACACCTAATTTCCATACGTGCAGCGAGACTTTGCGAGATTTTGCGTGAACTGTATGTAATAAACATTCAGGGACGCCATGTTGGATTTCTTTCCTTCTTTCTTTCTTTCACTCGCAGCGCACAGGTCAAGCAAACCCGAGGACGTTTCGCAAGTAAGCCCTCTTCATGTTCATGTTCCCTACAGAAAATAGGCTGCTCGTCGAGTCGTTTTTTTTACTTCAAAATTGGTAAATCACTGTAAGATGAAGTGGTTAATTCGTCGTTTCGTAGCCAAAATGGCGGACAATAAATCGGCTGTATTTTTCTGATTCTTTTCCGATCTTTCAACGATTAAGTTGGTCAACATTTCCTCTAGTCTTTCTAAAAGTAGTTGTCTCTAAGAAAATGAAAATGTAACTAAACTGTTTCAATAACCAAGAATCTTTTTTATTATTATACCTTTATTCTATCTCCCTATCCACTCTTTATTTATTTTGACATTTCTTTTCACTATTAGTTCACATAGACATGAAAAATCAAAATCAACGAAAGAACTTCTCACATATGTGTGAAAAAACATTGGGTTCACTAATTCACTTACAACCACCCTTCATCACAAGCCTTTTTTGCTCGCCTCTTGTACGTGGGGTTTATATCCTACCAATGCTGTTTTTTCTTTCAACTTCATCTCGGGCGAAATCTGGGATTTTTTCTATGTTAATTTCAAAAATTTTGAATGTAACATTCACAATTTTTTAAAATTAACAGTTGCAACTGACAACAAAAAGAAAAAAAACGTATTTGAGATTCGTGATAAAATACAAAAATAATTTTTTAAACTAATTCCCAGTTTCATTTGAAAATAATTTAGCTTGCTAGTATTCATTTCTATCTTTTGAATGAAGACAACACTTTCTTTTATAAATTAAAAAAAATATCTTTAAAAGAAGCTGGCAGAACAACAACGTGAATTCATTTTGTGTTTATATTACATCATTTGGATTATAATTATTTAATTGATAATTTATAATATTAAATAGTGTGAATTAACAATATTTAAAAATATATATTTGGTAAGTTGACAAAAAAAGACAGATACGCCAAGCAGAAAACAGGTGAAAAGCATCGAGGCTTTGTTTCCCACACCACTTGATTTGAAACTAGCGAAGTTATGTTTGAGAACGCGTACATTTTTCTTTTTATTTCTTTTCACAAGGTAACATAAATTTAAATAATATTTAGATGTGATTATGGTCAATAGTTTTATTTTAACCGGTAGTTTAAAATCCGTAAATATTTAGTATGGTATCATTAATACCAATAATGGAAAATTAAGTTTTAAACAAAATAAAATCCAAAGAAGCGTTTTTGAAGTCGGAAATCATGTTAAAAATTGGTGGGAGCTCCCCTCTTGGTGGGTGGCCCAGGGCCCCAGCCCCTTGCCCCTTAATCCGGCCCTGCCGTAAAATATATTACACAAAAGTAAATACTGGTTCATAATGAAGAAGTATAGTTGACTACGAAATATAAGAGTATTTATATTTATAATATTTTTTTGATCACAAATTTCAGGGGGTGCAAATGTAAATTCAAGGGGGGGGCTTGCCCCCTCTGGCACCCCCTGGATACGTGGGGGATCCTAAGTCCGAGTGGCCACATCGTAAAATCACATGTATTTACAAAAAACAAGTAATATAGAATGTTTTCTTTTTATTATTACATATATACAGGATCAAAAATAATTACCATTTGCCTTATCCTATTTGAAAATAATGACCACTAATCCTAAGTCCGAGTGGCCACATCGTAAAACCACATAACTTTTTAAATTAAAACGCAAACAAATTTTCCAATATATTTTAAAATTTCAAAAAAATATTTTAAATTTAACAATTTATCATTACAACTTAATCGTGATTTAAAAGAAATTGCAATTCCGGTCGATGTTTCTAGAAGTTCGTGATTCATTCTACAACACTGTTCATCTTCATAGCAAAAATCTGTTTTTCATTTGATTTATTGAGCATTAAAGTTGCTTTTTTGTTGTGTTATTTATTTCAAATAAATCGTTGTATTTTATCACTTATCTTTCGCGAAAAAAAAACAACAATTATTTTAGAATGCAGATTAAGGGGGTCAGTTTTGCATATAATTGTAACATAAAATGATCCCCCGTTTCTGGGCCATTCTAACTTTCAGGGCAGTAGATCAATTTCTTTGTGCGATTGGAGATAAATTCTATGCGTTGTTCTTTGTGGGGTGAGGGGTGTTCTACTTTTGAAAGCATGTAGTTTTACGACTTTGCCGACTTAGGTAAAAGAATTTAGTTAACATTGGCTCTCCAGTGGAATTTGAATTTTATGGGGATACAAAGTAAATATTCCAGAGTTCATCTAATCATGTCCCTCTTATCAAACCTTTTGAAATGTTCAAATTTCTTTTCGCCCCGATTTGTTAAATGTTTATATGACACCACTCAGAAGGTTAAGTTTCAGAACAAGCTTTTTCAGTGGCAAACGAAATCTCCAGATTTTAAAGAAAAACCCGCTAAATTGGCAACACTGACTCTCAGTGCAAGTCATTGCACCTCCTCCTTGTGATCAGACGACTAACATCATCGCCGTCCCGCAACCCTGAGGCAACAGTGCAGGCCAAGCATCTCACAGATGATAACAACAGGGGTAGTGAAGCGCCTAGCTGACTCATAGATGGAAATTTTGCCCCCCCTCTCAACCCACACTGCTTAATGGCAATGAAAATAAAGTTTCCACAGTAACACAATCGGTTTATTTTTAATTAATTTTTTTTTTTGCTCAGCCTCCATATAAGTTCTATTTTATATTTTCTTCGTCCAAAATATTTTTTGGGCCACAAATTTCAGGGAGGGGCAAATGTAATCTTGCCCTGCCTCCTGGCTACGTGCCAGCTGTAACCACGCTGTCAGTTTGAAATTTGTAATCCCACGTTGTCGGTCGTTGTGGGTCCTTTTTTTAAGGTTCTCAAGAAAAATCCTTAATGTTTTTGTTGTTTCTCGTGTAAATTCAAATACTTTGTAGCCAGTTTTTGTGATGTCCTTTTTAAGGGTTTTCGCGAATTGTTGTAGGGTTCTGTGTATTTTGTCGACAGTTGTTGTTGGCTCCCGTGTAAGTTCGAATACTTTGTTGTTAATTGTTGTGGTTGAGTCCCATGTAAGCTCGAATACTTCGTTGTAAATTGTAGTGGCTCTATTTAGGGTCCAGAATGTAAACACGGACACGGGGTTTAGGTATAACAACTATATTGGAAAAAAGTATATACCAGAGAGAAGTGAACCGTCTGTCCTGACTGCCAGTGTAGACTGGGGTTGAGCAACGGTATTTAATTCCCTCCCACCGCAGGAATATGTGACACAAGGTCGGGAAAGTGGGGAGATCAAGCCAGCGCCTCTAAAGGAGGAGCACTCTGGCCTAACAAAAATAGCCTGGGCAACCCCGTCGGCATTCCCCGGTCAGGGCGCCTCAGGCAGCAAGCAATAAACTTACTCCTCCCCAAAGAGGGAAGGCAAGGCCTGGGAGGGTGCACCTCCTAGGAAAGCCCAGGACAATATACCTCAGCCTGGCAGATAAAAGGCCACCGAAATGGCCCAGTTCCTGCCAGACTGATTGTCGAGAACGGATCATCGACTGATATAACCCCATCCCGACGTCCTCAATCAACCAAAGACTGATCAGGCTGGGGTTGCGCAACACTGAGTAGCGTAATGCTTCCAGTATTTATTGAGAATGGACGAGGTTAAATGTTCGTCATAGGTACGGCACGATAACAGTTTTTTACTAATGAATTATCTGTTTTGTTTTTGTTATCATTTAATGTTTCTATTAGTCTGAATTTACGTTCAAATTCTTTAAGGTCTTTCTTCAATTCTGTTATATTACTTTTAGGAGTTGAGCAGAATTTGAGGCCCAATTTTAGTATTTTTATTTCTTCTTTTGTTAATATGTATGTAGATAAATTGATGATTTTGGGTTTTGTGTTGTCTAATCTGGGATTGTTGTTTGGGGAGGAGTTTCTAAAAAGTGATGAGTGCTGTTTTTTTCTGTTGATTGGAGGAGTTTTTATAGGGTGATTATTTGCTATATATCTTGTGTGTTTTAAAGGATTCTGTTTTTGTTTTGGAGGCGGAAATTGGTGTTGTGCACGTTATTATAAGGGTTTATTTTGACATATTTGAATGTGTTGCTATTATGGGTTAGTTGTTTCGGGTTTGGGTATCTTGGCAGAATTTGTTGATGTAGGAAGTGTGTATGGGTGTTGTATTGTTGTGTAAAGTTATGTAGGTAGGTATTGTCCTATGATGGTCTTGTTTGATGATGTGGGTAGTGCTTGGAGTATTTTGATTGCATCCGTTGGTGTGCGGGGTGGTTGTAGAGTCTGTTTTGTTGTGTGAGGTGGGGTAGAAGGTTATTGTATGAAGGTTTCATCTGTTGGTGTGGTAAGTGTGGTGGGTGTGGTGGGTGTTGGTTTGCATCGTGTTTGTACGGGTTATTTTGTAGTGTAGGGTGACTTTAGTAAGGATTGTTAAATGCAACGAATTCTATATAGGCGCCACAAAAACACTTAACAATAGAATTGCTTCACATAAAAGCAACATAAAAATCCAAGAAAACAGAAAATTATTTGTCTCTCAATATATACACTCATGCAGCAGAGGAAAATTCAAGGTAATGCTCATCTTTCAAACTCAGGATTATTAATAACTCCTGACACAAGAAAAAAATATATTTAAATTCAACCCAGCATTAAACAGGTCATAACTTAAATCACACAACACACAGCCCGCACGCATCTGCATGCATATAAAAACGAATGTGAGTGCATCTATGGACCTATATGCACGCGCTCACTTGTGCATGTATGCATCCACATACATAGAACAGATGCATGACACACGCGTGTGTGTATGTAGATACATATATATTAAAATGGATGTGGATGCATATGTGTGTATCTATCTATCTATCCATATTTCTATCCATTTGTTTATCCATCCAATTATCTATACACTTTTCTATCTATCTATCTATCTATCTATCTATCTATCTATCTATCTATTCTATTCTATTCTATTCTATTCTATTCTTTCTATCTATTTATCTTTCTATTTGTATCCAAATGCCGACGGTAGCCGTCAACCAATTGTTTCCACAAACAACTACTAAAAGCTAATTAAATTAAATTCTACATATATACATGACTATTTTTCCTTGTCTTTATTTCTACCCCTCCCCCTCTCTCTCTCTCTCTCTCTCTCCCTCTCTCTCTCTCTCTCTCTCTCTCTATATATATATATATATATGTGTGTGTTTGTGTGTGTATGTATGTATATATATGTATATATATGTGTGTGTGTATGTGTTTGTAGGTATGTATAAACAAAAACAAAAACGCATGTATGCACGGATGCGCCTACGTACACAAACCAAAACTAACTGCACACAAACCAACACACGCACAGACACAGTGACGACAAAGTCATAAATTCTCAAGGGTAATACTTTAACAGCAGAAACGGACCAACATGTACTTAATCACCACACACGAAGATGACCGCAAAGATAAAAGTCAGAAGCACACATGCTGAAAAACATAACTTTGACCCAGAAAATTAAGAGTTATGAAAACACATACACACACGCACCCACACACGCGCACATGCGCAGAAACGTCAAACTGTTAAAAATAAACACATATTTTCAAATGGAAAGAATATTTGAAGAGAGCCAAGATGCTTGAAACACGTTATAAAATTATAAACTTATATAATTTTATAACGCGTTTCAAGCATGTTGAATAATAAAATAATAAACAATTGAATAATAAAATAATAAACAACTTTTGAAAAAAGTTTTTTTCAAATTTACAAATGTTTTAAATATACATTCTTCTCTCGTTGGAACTGCACAGGTGCTGCACTACCATCTACTTTACATATATATATATATATATATATATATATATATATATATATATATATATAGAGAGAGAGAGAGAGAGAGAGAGAGATGTGCATACATATACTTACAATAATACTTACCTGACACAGGCTGACTAGATGTGTTCTTACCAGTCGGGGATACGTCCTCGCCATCATCCGACACTGACATTGTTGCTGTCGGGCTAAGGTATGGTTCTGTTCAGCTTCAGGAGGTCCACTCTCCCAGGCTTTACCTTTTCTTTGAGAAGGAGTTAGTTTATTGCTAATCGCCTGAGGCGCCTTTGCCGGGGAATGCCGACAGGGATGCTTAGGCCAGAGCGCGCTAATCCTAATGCACTGGCTTTCCACACCTGACCTCGTGTCTCGCCTCCTAGAGAGGAGGTAAATAAAAATACTTTGACCTTGTGTCTAACCTCCTGCAGAGTAGGTAAATAAACATACACATATGCATACCAAATATATATGAGTGTGTATAGAGGAAGAGAGAGGTGTGTGTGTACATATTTTTTACTGACATAGGTTTATCTCTCTAGTATGCGAAATAACGGTTGCCACTTAACATACAGCATTGATATTCATAAAAGAATTGGGCTCTCTATGTTGTCGATAATGTAAACAAATATAAACATTATAATTTATCTTACTTTTGTGGTGAGTATGAAAAAATAAGGGTAAGATCTACTGACGACTGACCAAGCAGTAGGATTTCAAGTCTCAGCTTGAAACACTTGCTATGCCTCGCCGCACTAAAGATCAGTGATACCGATAAACGGACAGCTATCTGTGGATGACTATAATAACTGTATATATATATATATACATATATATATATATACTTACCTGGCACACGCTAGGAAGTAAGTGTAGTATCTGTTCCGATGGATACTGCACCCTGTCCTGTGCAGTTCTAGGAGGTCCACCCTCCCAGGCTTCGCCTCCCCTCTTTGGGGAGGAGTAAGTTTATTGCTTACTGCTTGAGGCGCCCCTACCGGGGAATGCCGACGGGGCTGCCCAGGCAATTTTTAAATGGCCAGAGTGCTCACCTCTCGAGCGCTGGCTTTTAACCCCACTTACTCGACCCAAGCTGTGGTCACATCTTACTTGTGGGAGTAAGATAAAACTGGCCTTGTGCCTAACTCCTGCAGAGGAGTAAATAAATATATATATATATATGTGTGTGTGTGTGTGTATTGTTGTTGACTTCCAAGACGAATAGAAGGAATGATGGGATAAGCAGAGAAAGACTAACTCCTTATGAACTCCAACTACTAGTCTATAACTTCATAAGAAAGGCGATATGTCACTTGAAGGTGAATTGCATCAAAAATGAATGCTTCTTCTGGCCTCATCAGACTAGTTTCTCTGAAAGGTGAGCAATACGATCAATGAGTTTTACTTGTTTCTATTTTTTCAATTTAATTGATATTTGTAATTAATGTTCTTTTGGGGTTGCAATTTTTTAAAGCAAAAACAAAGTGAATAGCGATAAAAGCAAAGAAGGTTTTGACTCACCGTGTAATGAACAAACACTTGATCTCCATTATCTGCCACTTGTTCACATTCATCAGGTTTGTACTGAATTGGCAAAAGAAAATAAAGACGATGATATTAAAAGAGAATTTTTAGAAAAATAAAATTAACAAACTATTAATAGAATCAAAATCTATAAAACTGAAGATGCTTTTGGGTGTCTTTGGTTTTTGTACTCATGAGTCACCACTTATCAAGGCCAAAAGTCATGGAAGGATAAAAGTGAATGATGGATGGATTATCAGTTGAAATAATGATGAATATTATGAGAGGATTGAAACTGATGAATAAACAAAGTTGGATTAATCATGATTTATTATGTCAAGTAGTCGTTGACATGAGATTTGAAGACGACCATGTTGTAGTCTGCAGGTAAGCAGTCTCTTGGTAATGGGTAATGCTGCTATAGACTAGGATTATAGGGTATGCACAAAAAATTCTGACAAAAGAATTTTAAATGGCAGAGAATATGAAATTTGTCAGGACTATGGTATAAATATGTGTCACAAAGACACTGGGTATTTAATACAGACACTAACTTTCCATTATAATAGGATTATATGAAATGTTTCTTTTTGATGTCATTGTTTCGTGCTGAATGGGTCAAGGGAAGTAAAACACCTCGTACAAATAGATTTAAGTTGATCAGTGTTGGATGGCTAAGGTTAGACTTGAGAGAAAGGGGGATAAATAAAGACCTTGCCATAGAAACGTTAGTTTGGTAGTCAATTTTTGAAAGCCGTTCAACACATGTCATCATGTAAAACAGACGTTAAACTGAACGATGATGCTATTCATTGGTTTGGAGAATCCCCTTTCTTTTCTCTCACGTTTTTCTCATAAATCAATGAAATGTAATATAGAAACATGTAGAGAAAAACTAATCTGAACAAGAAACAAAAGAATTCAGCTATCATCATCATCATCATCATCATCATCATCATCATCATCATCATCATCATCATCATCAGCAAATTTTGTTTTAAAATTAATAAACCTCTATTTACGCAGCAATAATTACTTTTAAAAATAAACTCTGCATAAAGCGCAATAATTAACAAGGTTTTTCTGTTAAAGATGATTTCATTTTTAACAGAAAAACTTTGTTAATTATTGCGCTTCATGCAGAGTTTATTTTTAAAAGTAATTATTGCTGCGTAAATGTACACGTGTGAAAACATGACAGAAAAAAATAATAGAACAGAAGTCATCATTTTGAATTTAAAACTTTTTTTATTAATTAATATTACTACTGACAATAATGATAATGTTAATATGAAAAAAAACTATTACGTATAGATAATCAAATAGTAGAATCAAATTATAATCGAATCGTAGAGAATATGAATTAAAAAAAATAAATATGCAAATGAATTATAGGCTTCATTGTGTTTTGTAATGTTTTCTGTTAGTATATATAGCGAATGTGAAAATACTTAATTGTATCATGCGAACCTAAGGTATTTTGATATAAATATAGTTCGGATAAATATTTTAAAAAATCATTTACTGCTCTTCGAAATTTGAATTTTGCCGGTGAATATCTCAACCACATAATGTAACATCTCACCTTTTTCTGACTTTAGAAATATTTCTTTTTCAGCAGCACCCACCTCTTCCAAAAAGAGTAAGTAGATATTGAATCGTTTCCATTTGAAACCAAAAAATTATTCCTTTCCATGCCAACGTCTTGACATTTTTTAATTTACTTTATTCGAAAGTATTTTTATATTTCTATTTGAATCCAGAAAAGTCATTTGTTCGTGTTTGGTAAAACCATGTCTCCTTGTGTAACAGGTCACAGCTGGTCCATAACAGTAACAAGGAAGATTCAAATGTGAGAGAAAAAAGTCACTCATTTTTAATCAATTAAAACATGAATGAAATTATTAGAAGAATCTAGAAGATTAAAAGAAATTCTGATGTGTAAGAAAATGCGCCATCCCAAAGCAGATGTTAATTATGTGTACCTCCATCCCATCCAAAAGACTGGCAGGGACTATTATCTGTTAGTTTAATGCTTAATGACACTCAAACCACTGGAATTAGAATGTGTAAATTTGGTGTAAATGATATAAGGATGGTCTCTTCTTTTCTCTACGGTTTCTTTCTCACAAAAAAGACGTTGCTAGTATTCCTTATTTCTATGGCAGCTTCTAAGCTTCACTCTCTTTCGAAAAGTTCCACAGAAAGAACTCGTCGTCTACCACCATTTCAAGAAATTATCGTACCTCTCCAATGTTCCCAACATTAAATTGCATTTCTATGAACAGAGTTTCAAGAATTTCTCATCTGTGGAACAGGTTACCACAAGATTGTTTCTCTGAGAGCTACAACATGGTCGTCTTTAATAAACACTTGTCATAAATCGCCCTCATAAGTCATCAATTTCTATTAATTTCATTCATTATTTTCAATCCACCCATAATAATATTTTTCATCATTCAACTGTCAATCCATCCATCTCATTAACTCTTATTTTCGAGTGGCTTTTAGTCTTGGTTAGTGGTGATTCCTTAGTAAAAGTTGGTATTTCCTGTATGACGTCTATAATTTGCATATATAAAATTCTTAACATTTTTATTATTCGGACTACTATTCTACTCGTAGTTGTTATTTTCACAACATTTCAGTCGATGTAACTTCTGGCCTTCGTTGGATGCACCTTTTTGAAATTCCGTATGGGTTCCGAGTTCAACATAAAGATTTCCATTTCGAAAAGATGCACCTGAAGAAGGTCGGAGGTTACATCGGCCGAAACTTTGTGAAAATAATAACCAAGATGAGAATAGTAGTTCAAATAATCTAAATAACCAATTCTGACCAGATGAAAATGGTGATTTATGTTTAAAAATCATTTTCATGGAACGAAAGAGGATTGTCAATTTTGTTGGTAATTTTCAACCTTCCATGAAAGGAAAATGTGGCATAGAGTGAACCCTGATGAGGAGCCATGTGTCCTTGTGATGGCGTTTCGTTTCTCTGCCAGACAAAACCGTAAAATCAAGTTAATCAATTGAGCGAGGCTTATTTTGTTTTTTTCTTTTGGAATACTTTGTTTAATGATCGTACGTTATATCAGTAATTGTCAATTATCTGCCTCAGTTTGTCAATCAGCGATTTAAGTAGGGAAGTGGAAAGAGAAAGGAGAGAGGACTTTTAAAGAAAAGAAGGGGATAGATCGAAGGAGACTTGAGATAGGGAAAAATAGGATGAGAAAGAGATGAGTGAAGGGAAGACAGAACAAGAAAAGTGGAAAAGAAAGGAAAAAGAACTCAAGAAAAGAAGGAAAGAAAGAAGGATGAAAAAAATGAAAAGAAAGGAAAGAAAATGGAAAGAAATTGAAAGATAAATAGAAGAAAAAAATGAGCGATGAAAGAGCGAAAGGAAGAATGAAAAGAAAATAGAGAGAAAGGAAGAATTAAATAGACTAAAAAAGGACAAATAGGTTGATGAGAAGCATAAAGATTTTCCCCATCAATTTTGAAAAGCAGACAAAGTAATTGCAAAACAAGGAATTCGTTAAATAAACTTCTTAGCGGTGTATTCTTTGTTTTTTGTTTGTTTGTTTGCTTTATCTGCTGAAGGATTACAAAAGTTCAAATTCAAATCAAATTCAAATGAAATTTATTGGCAATAAAAAGCTACGTGCAACAAACCATCTAAAAGCCATGTAAGAAGATGTGTACGTCAAAAATAAAGGCGACTTCAAACCTGGATATGATAGGAATCGTCACAACCTCATCTCGTAGGCTGTTTTACAGAGGAGAAACATGGACAGAGAATGCTGCCTTTCTTCTAATGAGACATAAGCGCATATGATAACATATTTTGCTGTGTTCCGTGGAGACCACGACTTGACACTGGGGTGAAAAACTCCTCGAAAAAATCAACAGCCATGATGCATCTAGCGTTGCCTTGAACTGTTTGGACGTCTGCAGGCTGACCACAGATTCTGGCAGCCTGGTCCACGATGCAGGGACTTGAACCGAAAAAGAAGCCTTCTGACGATTAAGCCAAAATTGTCTCAGCTGCAGCTTCTCTGAATTTCTATGAAGACGTCCACAAGGTCGTATTCGTACTACTTTTTTGTCCAAGACTCATCATTTTTTTAAAACCAGATCCAGTATGATGCCATTTCTGCTGTTTCTTGCATGTACCCCGTAAAGTTATTTACCTCTGTCTTCATACAACAAAAATGATATCACAGTAAATTGATTAGCTTTCGCTCAATATATCCTTGATCACCCACAACCAAATAAATGATGATACTCAACATTCTATCCTTTCATATTTTTTCTATCTTTTGCAATTACAAAATTATCCTCCCAGGGTGCAGGCAGCTCCAATATAATTTCACCTTTTTTTTTACTTCACTCCAAACTCAAAGGTCTGGTCTCCGCTATGTAAGGACCATAATATTCTGGAGATCTACTGCCAACTTCCATTTTCCTTGCCATCTTTCATCAGTTAACTATATCGTTCAATGACTTTTCGCTATGCATGTTGTTCCAGCTCTGTGAAAGTTCATTTTCTTATTATTCTCTATTTTGGGTAGCTCTCCTTCATTAAACTTCTCTACTTTATGATGCAGTAGGTGTTCTATTACTTTCAGGACTTAGTTATGCCTCCACGTGTACTTAAGTTACAGTTGGACAGAATATACCTGAGAATTCCTCTTTTCCCACATCTACATTTGTCATCCTTGTTTATGCTATAACTGATTCTTCACCCGCATTAGATGTGTTCTTGTTGTGTATCACCTTTCCTTAACTGGAAATCTTGCTGTAGGTGTCATTTACTAGCGTCTTTACTCGAACAGAGGTCGTGATTATATTTCTTGTTCTTCCGAAGCAAGAAAAAACACCTGTAGTACTTAATCTATTACATTTTAATTCAAACATCTTCCAAGGAGGACAGAAGAAAAGGGAATGTGACCATATCAGTTCTAAAATGTGACAATCTTCTCAATCCTCAGTTAACTAAACTTATCTTTTTCTTTTAATCATCACCCTTCCAAAATGCATATTCATAACTAGATATTTTTTGTCAAAACATGGTAATCCATAGTAGCTATTAGGCTCGTACACATACCAGTTACATTCCTAACTAGTTATTGTTTTCGTCATACAATCATCACAAAATTGCATTTGCATTCAATCTACCCTTTTCGTTTTCTCTAATAACTTGGTCATTATTAGGTAAACCTAACTTTTTTAGTGATAAGTAAAATTATTCCCCTTTTTATGCCAAACTCATAAAGAGATTAGATTGGCCGATTTTCCAATTTTAGTGACAACAAGCTACTTCAACACTGCAGTACATTCCGTGCCCTTCCAGTGAATGTTTGGATGGTGCTCTTCTTCCTCATTCATTTCATTCTTCCAGACTTTTTAGAGCAATTTTCTGTAGCACAAACTAACCATTGCGCCACTGCGTGTTTTAGAGATTTTTTTTTTTGGGGGGGGGGGGGGGGGTCAGATACCCCTGGCACGTTCAGTTTCCTTGGTTTCGTGTAACGTTCTTTCTGTTATTCTATTTCAATCTATTGACAGAGAGTTCAGCATAGCAACGAGCCTAACTTTGCTTATGAAACCCTGTGCATTTGGATAAGAAAATTTATGTTTGTTTTGTTCTTTTTTCATTTTCAATTTTGCTTCTTGCATTACATATATAGACAAGAGACAATGTATAAGCTTTGTAAGAGTGCCTGATCAGGAAGTCTATTTTGAAGCAAGGGTTGCACAATTCTCAACCACACCTCTCCTGAACCGGCATTGTTTGGGTCTAATGGCAAGGAGAATTTCAAGATGACTAGAAACAATGCCGGCATAAGCAGAGAGCAACCCCACGTACAGCAGCACCAAATGGTCACCGATTTAGCACTGACCATGCTCAATGCTGCTTTACTTCAGTGATTGAATGGGAACCGTTGTGTCAATGTGATGATTCCATATATTTGCATGATAATATAATAGCCATGTTATTTGTTTCTATATTAAACTAACGTAGCAACACTCACTATTTTGACCCTTTCTATGTTTCATGAACGTAAATGTCGTATACGATGAGGGTCTTGTACTATCCTAGTTTAATTTATGGAAATGCAATACTCAATGTAGTCACCATTTGCTGGTTGTGAGTGAACCATCAAAGTCATGAAAGAATATTTCCTTATATTTCCATATTAATAAATATCTTGCAATAAACGCTTACAAATCAACTGAAAATTCACACATAAGGGTTAATGAAGTCATTTTCCAATCTCAGTAAAAAAGGGTGGGAAATTAATACAGTTCATCTTACAAGAAATGTCTACATTAAACATCAAAGGATAACACTTTGATGTTGGCATATGGAAAAGCTATTTTCTCAAGATGTGTTTACAAATCTCTAGAAGAGGATCTGTGTATCTGTCACGTTTCACTGAAATTATAGTGCTTCCAACGCTAAATGTGCAGCTTGAGTCGATTTGTCCACACTTGCCTATAAGCGATTCTATCCACCTGTCTATCATGCTTCCGTTTGAAATAGCATTTTCTTTCATCAGTTTAAAATAGCATTTTTGAGGTCTGTGATGCTTACGTTTGCTAAAGTACTTAGCTTGGTCTGTGACACATATGTTTGAAATAGCATTTTATTAGGTCTGTGATGCCTCAGTTTGAAATGTCATTTTGTTTGGTCTCTGAGGTTCAAATATTTACATGAATTTTCATTGCTAAAAGTGCAGATTGAATAAACATATGTGAAGAATAGACTTTCACAATTTCAGTTTTTGAAATCAAATAGAAATGAACTTTAAATCGAATCATTTTTAAGGCAACCACAATTAAGTTTCAGAGAAGATGGCTGTTTTGTTGCTTGTTTCTTGTCGGGTCAAATTCAATAATTATTTTATCGGCAAAGAATGCGCAAAAAATGTTGCAGAAGACGACATCAATAATGGAAACGTTGCCAGCAGTCAACGCTTAGAAATATGTCTGCTGGAAATACTAACTTAACGAAAAATATTATCCGACATCTTCAACGATGTCATGAAAGTATTTGATGACAAGTTTGTCTTTCTAGCACAATTCATGTCAAACGTGAAACGCATTTCTTTGTCACTTTTGTGAGTGGAAGTTAAAAATAAAACTCATCTTGATTTTCGTTCTTTAAACTGAATTCATGACAAGTACAAAAGCCGAAAGACAGTCATTCACAGTTTCATATCAGTTTTTTTACACATAACTTCTAAAAAAATACATTTGAGACGAATTGTTGATTTTCTTTTCTAAAACATTTTTTGGCCAAGTAGAAGCAGGCAAGGATGATAATCAACACAGACTGTAGGAATCAAATTTTGGTCATTTATTAAATTCTGATAAATTTATGGATGCAATTATATTCTTTGAAAAGGTAGAATCCCTCAATTTCCTCTATCTAGTTTAAGATAATCGTCTATATTAAATTGTTTAAGGTGATCGTCTACAATAAATAATCTAAGATGATCACCTGCATTGAATTGTTTAAGATCGTCGTCTACATTGAATTATTTAAGATCTTTGTCTACATTAAATTGTAGAAGACGATCGCCTACATAAAATTGCATATGAGGATCGCCTACATTGAATTGTTTAAGATAATCGTCTACATAAAATTGTTAAAGATAATCGTCTACATTGAATTGCTTAACATTTTTGTGTACATTGAATAAATTTTTTAAGATCTTCGACTAAATTAAATTGTTTAAGATGATAGCCTACATTGAATTGGTTAAGATGATTGTCTGCATTGAATTGTTTAAGATCTTTATTGTTTGGTAGTTAGTTACATTAGAACCCATGCTAACTTTGACCGTGAGCCTAACACGAACCCTAAACCTTATCCTAATCCTGACGCTAACCCTTACCTTAATTCCAACCTTGATCCTAACCCTTACTCTAATCATAACCCTTACGACAGGGTCAAAGTTAGGCAGGTCCTAATGTAACAAAGCAGCCATTGTTGATTGTCTAGATTAGATTGGTAAAGATAATTGTCAACATTTAATTGTTAAAACTGGTCGTTTACCTTTAATTGTTTAAGATGATCGTCTACATTGAATTGGGTAAAATGAGATTCTACATTAAAATATTTAAGATACTCGTCTACATTGAATTGTTTAAGATGATCGATTACATTTAATTAGTTCAGATGATCGCTTACATTAAATTATTCAAGATGATCGTTTACATTAAATTGTTCAAGATGATCGTTTACATTAAATTGTTCAAGATAATCGTTAACATTGAATTGTTTAAGATGATCGTTTACATTGAATTATTCAAGATGATCGTTTACATTAAATTGTTCAAGATAATCGTTTACATTGAATTGTTTAAGATGATCGTTTACATTGAATTGTTCAAGATGATCGTTTACATTAAATTGTTCAAGATGATCGTTTACATTAAATTGTTCAAGATGATCGTTTACATTGAATTGTTTAAGATGATCGTTTACATTGAATTGTTCAAGATGATCGTTTACATTAAATTGTTCAAGATGATCGTTTACATTGAATTGTTTAAGATGATCGTTTACATTGAATTGTTCAAGATGATCGTTTACATTGAATTGTTCATAATGATCGTTTACATTAAATTGTTCAGGATGATCGTTTACATTGAATTGTTCAAGATGATCGTTTACATTAAATTGTTCAAGATGATCGTTTACATTAAATTATTCAAGATGATCGTTTACATTGAATTGTTCAAGATGATCGTTTACATTGAATTGTTCAAGATGATCGTTTACATTAAATTGTTCAAGATGATCGTTTACATTAAATTGTTCAAGATAATCGTTTACATTGAATTGTTTAAGATGATCGTTTACATTGAATTATTCAAGATGATCGTTTACATTAAATTGTTCAAGATAATCGTTTACATTGAATTGTTTAAGATGATCGTTTACATTGAATTGTTCATAATGATCGTTTACATTAAATTGTTCAGGATGATCGTTTACATTGAATTGTTCAAGATGATCGTTTACATTAAATTGTTCAAGATAATCGTTTACATTAAATTGTTCAAGATAATCGTTTACATTGAATTGTTTAAGATGATCGTTTACATTGAATTGTTCAAGATGATCGTTTACATTAAATTGTTCAAGATGATCGCTTACATTAAATTATTCAAGATGATCGTTTACATTAAATTGTTCAAGATGATCGTTTACATTAAATTGTTCAAGATAATCGTTAACATTGAATTGTTTAAGATGATCGTTTACATTGAATTATTCAAGATGATCGTTTACATTAAATTGTTCAAGATAATCGTTTACATTGAATTGTTTAAGATGATCGTTTACATTGAATTGTTCATAATGATCGTTTACATTAAATTGTTCAGGATGATCGTTTACATTGAATTGTTCAAGATGATCGTTTACATTAAATTGTTCAAGATGATCGTTTACATTGAATTATTCAAGATGATCGTTTACATTAAATTGTTCAAGATAATCGTTTACATTGAATTGTTTAAGATGATCGTTTACATTGAATTGTTCAAGATGATCGTTTACATTAAATTGTTCAAGATGATCGTTTACATTAAATTGTTCAAGATGATCGTTTACATTGAATTGTTTAAGATGATCGTTTACATTGAATTGTTCAAGATGATCGTTTACATTAAATTGTTCAATATGATCGTTTACATTGAATTGTTCATAATGATCGTTTACATTAAATTGTTCAAGATGATCGTTTACATTAAATTGTTCACGATGATGGTTTACATCAAATTGTTCACGATGATCGTTTACATTAAATTGTTCAAAATGATCGTTTACATTAAATTGTTCAAAATGATCGTTTACATTAAATTATTCAAGATGATCGTTTACATTGAATTGTTCAAGATGATCGTTTACATTGAATTGTTCAAGATGATCGTTTACATTAAATTGTTCAAGATGATCGTTTACATTGAATTGTTCAAGATGATCGTTTTCATTAAATTGTTCAAGATGATCGTTTACATTAAATTGTTCAAGATGATCGTTTACATTGAATTGTTCAAGATGATCGTTTACATTAAATTGTTCAAAATGATCGTTTACATTAAATTGTTCAGGATGATCGTTTACATTGAATTGTTCAAGATGATCGTTTACATTGAATTGTTTGAAATGATCATTTACATTAAATTGTTCAAGATGATCGTTTACATCGAATCGTTTAAGATGATCGTTTACATCGAATCATTTAAGATGATCGTTTACATTGAATTGTTTCATATTTCAATGTACATTGAATTGTTGAAGATTTCCGTCTAGATTGAATTGTTTAAGACTTTCGTCTACAATATTTAAAAATAAATTATAATCGAGATCGAATTGTTTAAGATCTTCGTCTTCATTAGATTGTTTACGATGATCGTCAACATTATAATTGTGTATAATCTTCATGTACATCGAATAGTTTAACACCTTCGTTTAGATTCCATTGCTTAAGATGATCGTCTACATTGAATTGCTGATGATATAACTTGGTTAGAAGTTACAATAACAAAAATAACCAGAGTGTAAGATCTTTAAAAAATTGCTTATTACAACGTATATCTTGTACAAAACAATAGCACTACCTGTAATTCAATAAGATTAACCTAATACACCCGAATACAATCAACCATACATACCACTGTTCGTAGTATATATATATATATATATATATATATATATATATATATATATATATATATATATATATATATATATTATATGTATATATATATACTTTTATATATATATATATATATATATATATATGGGAAGAGAAGGATGAAGGTAATCCGACGTGATGGTAAAATGAAAAAGGAAAACCAAAAAACTGGATGTTTTTTTATGTGTACATCAACGTTTCGTCTTTATTTATAAGACTTCATCAGGATGATGATGTAGGGAAAAGATATCATGCAAGCACGGATACATGTAGGGTAGACATGTTGGGAAGAAAAATAAAATAAAATGAAAAATAATAGCAGCGTCTAGCTGGACGTCCGTACTTGTTAGAGAATGAAAAATGAGTGGGAGAAAAAAGGGGAAGGGTGGAGGGAGCAAGGACTACTGTGGCTGGCGATGAGAGAAAGAGGTGGGGGATGAGCAGGGGTAAAATGGATGGCAGAGAGAGATTGGGGGAAAAGGGGGAGGGGGTGTCTGACCAGATGGCTGCGGTCGAGACCGAAGGGGAAGAGTGAGTTGGAACGTTTGTGTGTGTGGGGTGTGTGCAGGGAAATGGGGATGGGCAGAGAGGGAGGGGGGGCTGTGATATCGGTGGATGGGCGAAAGCCATAGTCCCAGAGAGCGTTTGAAGAAAATGAGGGAATTTAAGAAGAGGCATGGGAGAAAACGGATGGGAGGGGGAAGAGGGAGGATTTGTCGTGATAGGGTGTGAAATATTTGAAATATTTGGAAAATGATAGCAATGAGTGGGGGATTGGAGTGGGTGGGGGAGGGGGTGATTGAAAGGGTGGGTGAGGAATATATTTGAAATATTTGGAACATGAGAAAGTTTATTTGGACTGTAGTATTAAAAATGTGAGGGAAAAAATGAGGAAAAAATAAGAGAAGATACAGGGAGAAAAGGGAAGGGTGTGGGTGAATGGAAGAGTGTCATAAGGTTAGAGATGAAAATAAAAGTTAGCCATGATCAGGCAAAAGACTTTGTTCAGTGAGGATGATCTTGCTTATTAAGGGTGATAGGTTAAAGAAACCATTTCGCTGCTTGATAGTAGTGGAGGATGTGATGAGTGCAGTTTCCAATAATCTTCGCCGAGATTTGTTGTGGATGTGTTTAGTGATTTTGGCTTGTTCAAATTTGAATGCATGACCATATTCTAGAGCATGGGAGAAAAGTGCACTAAGAGGGTTGTTGTTTTTTATATCCCTTTTATGTTCATTTAATCGTTTCTTTAATTCACGTTGTGTTTCTCCCACGTAGAATTGATGGCAATCATTGCAAGGGACAGTGTATAAGCCGGCATGCACTTTTCTCCCATGCTCTAGAATATGGTCATGCATTCAAATTTGAACAAGCCAAAATCACTAAACACATCCACAACAAATCTCGGCGAAGATTATTGGAAACTGCACTCATCACATCCTCCACTACTATCAAGCAGCGAAATGGTTTCTTTAACCTATCACCCTTAATAAGCAAGATCATCCTCACTGAACAAAGTCTTTTGCCTGATCATGGCTAACTTTTATTTTCATCTCTAACCTTATGACACTCTTCCATTCACCCACACCCTTCCCTTTTCTCCCTGTATCTTCTCTTATTTTTTCCTCATTTTTTCCCTCACATTTTTAATACTACAGTCCAAATAAACTTTCTCATGTTCCAAATATTTCAAATATATTCCTCACCCACCCTTTCAATCACCCCCTCCCCCACCCACTCCAATCCCCCACTCATTGCTATCATTTTCCAAATATTTCAAATATTTCACACCCTATCACGACAAATCCTCCCTCTTCCCCCTCCCATCCGTTTTCTCCCATGCCTCTTCTTAAATTCCCTCATTTTCTTCAAACGCTCTCTGGGACTATGGCTTTCGCCCATCCACCGATATCACAGCCCCCCCTCCCTCTCTGCCCATCCCCATTTCCCTGCACACACCCCACACACACAAACGTTCCAACTCACTCTTCCCCTTCGGTCTCGACCGCAGCCATCTGGTCAGACACCCCCTCCCCCTTTTCCCCCAATCTCTCTCTGCCATCCATTTTACCCCTGCTCATCCCCCACCTCTTTCTCTCATCGCCAGCCACAGTAGTCCTTGCTCCCTCCACCCTTCCCCTTTTTTCTCCCACTCATTTTTCATTCTCTAACAAGTACGGACGTCCAGCTAGACGCTGCTATTATTTTTCATTTTATTTTATTTTTCTTCCCAACATGTCTACCCTACATGTATCCGTGCTTGCATGATATCTTTTCCCTACATCATCATCCTGATGAAGTCTTATAAATAAAGACGAAACGTTGATGTACACATAAAAAAACATCCAGTTTTTTGGTTTTCCTTTTTCATTTTACCATATATATATATATATATATATATATATATATATATATATATATATATATATATATATATATAGGGCTTTACGGAGCCCTCCAAAGAGGAGCGCGCTCTAGGAGCACGCTCCTTTTTGCTGGAGCGAAGGAGAGGAGGGCTCATTTTATATTCAGCGGGAGTTGAGCGGGAGCAACTCCATTTAGGACTAAAGGGCGGTGGTCTTATCGCTCCGCGCTCCTCGCTCCAAAATTATTTGATTTTCTTTTAAACATTAGTTTTTTATTCAGCAATATAAAGGAAAAGTAAAGAAAGTCTGAGTTTACTCTGAATTATTTTTAAAAATTATATCTCTGGTAGAGAGAGGGAGGGGAATCAGACGGAAGACGATTTAATTGCAATGTTTTTAACAATCTTTTTTTTAATTGTTTTATTCGTTACCCCCCACCCCCCCCCCCCAACCCTGTCGACTTGCTATCAAGCGATGAGACAGATCAAAGGCGTTATTGACTTGAGCGTTCTATTTCTTTGGAAAGATTAAACATTTGAGTTAGGGGTACGAACGATTTTGACACCATCTGAGTGCGGGTCGGGAGGGGGCGAGAGAGAGAATTCAAAATGTTTACTAGCTGACCTGAGATAATTACTAAGGCCCTTTTAAAAAGTACACTGCTATCTTTCTTTGAATAAAAACTCCGAAAAATAGCACTCTAGATAGGGGAGGTAAGTTGCCCAATCAAGGTTTCAGAGTACAGTCTACCCTACTATTTAATTCATATAACTTGGGGGGGATATATGTGGATTCATACCGTTCCTAAGTGTATTAGTGAAAGTTATGTTGTTTTTCTTCTCTTAGATTAGATAGTCTGCTTGACTGGATAGAAGTATGTATGTATAATACACAATTTAGGAAAACTCGGCAAAGGAAAACTCGGCAAAGGAAAACTCGGCAACGGAAAATTCGTCAATGGAAAATTCGGCAACGGAAAACTCGGCAATTTTGGCCAAGTAGGAAAATTCGGCAATTATCGAATAAATATCGATTGAAAATAGATTTTAGAACCGTTTTTACAGGAGATATACCTGTAAATACGGGGCTACCTCCTCCCAGTGAAAAATATTTTTTACATTATGTTTTGGTACTTGTGCAGTTTACGAACCGGGCTATTTTTTAGATAAGATTTTCAAGTTAAATTAAATTTTTACGATATGTTTATTAAATTGTTAAGTGAACGTACAGAATAGTTAACAAAGCCCCCTCACTCTATGTTAAGAATAGCTTTCTAAATAATCCGGTTCGTAATTACGTTACGAAATTAAAGGTTTGGACCGGGTTATTTTTTACATAATATTTTCAAGTTAAATTCAATTTTTACGATATCTTCTGTTTATTAAATTGTTACGTGAAAGTACAGAATAGTTAACAAAGCACCACCCCTCATTCTCCCCATGTAAAAAATCGTTGTCTAAATAATGTTATTATTTAAAGCCGGTTCGTAATCAAGTTACGAGATTAAATCCATCATAATTCATTTAGATTTCTTCGTAAACAAGTCAGTCATTTTAATTGACAAAACATCAATTACTTCGTGTGTGTGCAAAACTTGAAAAGAATTTATAAACTATCGATTAGAAAGTCATTTAAACTGGCTTTAAATTCTTAGAAAATTTCCATGTATTTAAAAAAGCAAAATTGAATTTACGTATAATCCTATACTTCGTCCGACATATTCTCCTATAACTCTCAAAATATTAGCGAGATTTTGTCAAATATTATCTTACGGTCTTACACTTAAAGTGACATCTCAACCCATATTGACGCGATCCTTTGACGCCCACCCCTATCCTTTGACCACTCATTGGCAGAATAGAACGTTATGAAAGAAGGTATATTTTTATTATGGAGCGCTGAAAAAGAGCCGCTCCTTTTTTATAGGAGTTGGAGCAGGAGCGGCTCCTTTTTGAAAATGAGGAGCGTGAGAGGAGCCAGCTCCAATTTTGGGCGTTGAAGCAGGAGCGGGAGTAGCTCCAAAAGTAGTGGAGCGCGTAAAGCACTGTATATATATATATATATATATATATATATATATATATATATATATATATATATATATATATATATATATATATATTAGAGGGGTCCTAATGTAACAAAGCATAAATTGTTTAAGTTCATAGTCTAGATTAGATTGGTAAAGATAATCGTCAACATTTAATTGTTAAAGATGATCGTTTACATTTAATTATCTAAGATGTGATTCAATATTAAAATATTTAAGATATTCGTCTACATTGAATAGTTTAAGATGATCGTTTGCATTTAAATAGTTCAGATCATCGTTTACATTTAATTATAGAAAATGATCGTTTACATTAAATAGTTTAAGATGATTTTTACATGTTATTGGTATAGATTATCGTCAACATTTAATTGTTTAAGCTGATCGTTTACATGTAATTCTCAATGATGATCGTCTTCATAGAATTATTTAAAAAAATCATTTACATTTTTATTGTTTAAGGTGATTGTTTAAATTGAATTATTTAAGGTGATCGTTTACATGTAATTGTTTAAGATGATCGTTTACATTAAATTGTTTAAGATTATATTCAAGATTGAATTGTTTAAGGTCTTCGTCTAAATTGAATTTTTTAGGATAATCATCTACATTGAATTATTCAAGATGATCGTTTACATTTAATTGTTAAAGATAATCGTTTACATTTAATTGCTTAAGATGATCGTTTACATTTAATTGTTTAAGATGACCGTTTACATTGAATTGTTTAAGGTGATCGTCTAGATAGAATTGTTTCAGATAATCGTTTACCTTATATTGTTTAAGACGATCGTTTACATTTAATTCTTTAAGATCTTCGTGTACATTGAATTAAGATCTTCGTCTACATAAAATTGTTTAAGATAAAAGTCTAGATTGAATTGTGTAAGATATTAGTCGACATTGAATTGTTTAAACTGAGCGGCTACTTCGAATTGTTTAAGATGATCGTTTACATTTAATTGTTTTAGGTAATCTTTTACATTCAATTGTTTAAGATGATCGTGTGCATTTATTTGTTAAGATAATCGTTTACAATGCAATTTTTTTAAGTGATCGCTTACATTGAATTGTTTAAGATCTTCGTCTTCATTGAATTGTTTAAGATGATCGTTTACATTGAATTCATGAAGATGATCGTTTACTTCAATTGTTTAAGATGATCGTTTACATTTAATTGTCTAAGATGATCGTTTACATTTAATTGTTTAAGATAATCGTTTGCATTTAATTGTTTAAAATCTTAGCGTACATTTATTCTTTTAGATATTCGTCTACATAACATTGTTAAAGATGATGGTCAAGATTGAATTGGTTAAGATCTTTATCTGCATATAATTATTTAAGATAATCGTCTAGATGAAATTGTTAAAGATGATCGTTTACATTTAATTGTTTAAGATGGTCGTCTACATTAGACTTGTTAACGATGATCGTTTGCATTGAATTTTTTTAGATTAGCGTCTACCTTGAATTGATTACGATGATCGTCTTCATTTAATTGTTTCAGATGATTGTCTACATTTACTTTTTAAAGATAATTGTTTGCATTTTATTGTTTAAGATGATCGTCTACATTGAATTGTTTACGATGACCGTTTACATTTAACAGTTAAAAATGATTGTCTACATTGAATTCTCTAATATGATTGTCTACATTGAATTTTTACAGATTTTCGTCTACATTAATTGTTTAATATTATTGTTTAGATGCAATTTTTTAAGATGACCGTTTACATTAGATTGTTTCATATTTTTATGTACATTGAAGATTTTCGTCTAGATTGAATTGTTTAAGACTGTAGCAGTTACCTCCTCCTTTCAAAACATAACTACACCGTTTTGCCGTTAGGTGTCGCTTTTTCACCGACAGGTGGCGCTGTAAAGCGACACCAGAGTTATCTGCCCTTCGGACTATAAAACCAGGTGCAAACGGAAATTCTCTCTCTTCTTCACCGACCAGCCTCGGCAGAACAACGCTGGCACCAGCGCTCCGTTTCACTCGCTTTTTCCTACTCAATTAGCCTCGACAGAACGACGCTGACACTAGCGTTCCGTTTCACTTTTCTCTTCTGGTCGATTGGCCTCGGCAGAACAACGCTAATACACTAGCGCTTCGTCTCACGCTTTTCTCTTGAACTGGTCTCGGTATAACAATTACCAACACACGTTTCTTCCGTCAACACGTGGTCAAACAACGGTAAGAGTTCTCAACTCATTTTCTTTGTGTACGGCTTTCAAAGACTTTTCTCACGCCGGATTCATTTCTTCTTATACCTTTTTTCAAGAACTGTTTTTCCATCGACACACATGCATACATCACACACTTCATCATTCCACGTACACACACGTTCAATAAACGTTATTTGAACTACTTCATTTTTGTTTATTAATTATTACTCTGTCTTTGCATGCAACATTGCTTGATTTACTGAACACGTTTATAATCGGGGGGACACGACCCGCGATCCCAACAATTGGTCACCCGACGTGAAAGCTTTATTGTATGTGACCGAGTAATTAATTACCTACTAGAACAAAAAAAATCATTTCTCGTTTTTTTTCTTTCCGTGGTGAAACGAATACGCACCCATCTTTTTCCTTCTTTTCTACCCACGTGGTAGAAATATACAAACAAACAAAAGAAAAGAGGCCACCATTATTTCTTGGCCACGTGTAAATACCCAAACAAAGAAAAACAAAAACATTTCTCGGCTCTCTCCGAGTATAAAACAAATTACAATTTCATTTTTTTCTTCTTCTCTTTCTCCACCCACGTGTCGGAAAAATATATACAAAGAAAAAGACAAACTTTTTTTCTTCTTTTTCGACGAACAAAAGGACCTTACAAGACGTCATTTTCTTTTGTTTTGAACACGTGGAGATAAAAAGAAAACAAAAGAAAACAAACGCTCACGCTGCCCATCTTTTTCGTGACCACGTGTTGATAAAAAAATTCAAAATAATGCCGCCATCATTTTCTCTAACCACGTGGAAATGAAAATTCAAACAAAAAAAAAGAAAATACGAATTTTTTTTTCTTTCTTTTCAACAACAAAGGAAAGAGAAGCCGCCATTCTTTCTCTACGTGGAAACTAACATTCAAACAAACTAAAACGAAAACAAAAAACGTCATTCCGTGTGTTAAACAAATTACGGCTCCATTTTTTTTTTTTTCCCTTCTACCCACGTGTTGGAAATATATATATAAAAGAAAAGAAAACTACAAAACAGACAACACACGATGCCAAACACGAAGAACATCACCAAGCCCCAAGACTTAATACTGGTTGTAAAAAGTCAGGCTCAGCAAGCACCAACATCACCCTTCAAGGGCTACCAACTCTCCTCAACAACTGGACGTTCGTTGATAAACAGGAGGACACATCAACTTGAACAACCACATCTTCCCTGACATTCATCAAGCACCAAACATTTCCGGACATCACTGACGACACTATGGAAGAAATCACACCAGTTTAAAATGAGTACAACTGCACAAGCACGACTAAATACTCAACAACTGGACGTTCGTTGATCAACTGGAGGACACATCAACTCGAACGACGTGCACCAACACCAGTACAGACCCACTTGTACCTGGACCTGCTAACTCACTTGCAGACATTTATGCATCTGACTTTGACCATAGTGTACCACCGATCTCAACAACTAGATGTGTGTTCATCAGTTCCACAACACGGACTAATTAACATGAACAACATCAACAACTGCACAGACCCACTTGTGCTTATTCATCAACAACTGCACAGACTCACTTGTGCTCATTCATCAACAACTGCACAGATTCACTTGTGCTCATTCATCAACAACTGCACAGATTCACTTGTGCTCACTCATCAACAACCGCGCAGACCAAGCACCAAACATTCCCGGACAACATTGACAATTCAACATTCGTTCATCAGCTCCACATCACGCAGACTAATCAACATGAACAACGCCACCAACAAGGGCAAATTCGCTTGCGCTCAAACTTGATGTAGACCCAATTGCATGCAAACAACATGCAGATCCACATGCGTTACAAACACTCAATTCCGCAGACGCACTTGCAATCAATCATTCAATACAGATGGAAACACAGAAATAAGTAGCGTGCACACTACTTTTTCTAATCTTCAACAGCAAAACAGACATACCCAAAAAGAATGCTTCTCATCTACAACTGTACATATTGAATAATATTTTCAATATTTTTCAATCTGGGGGGGAGTCTTTGTAGCAGTTACCTCCTCCTTTCAAAACATAACTACACCGTTTTGACGTTAGGTGTCGCTTTTTCACCGGCAGGTGGCGCTGTAAAGCGACACCAGAGTTATCTGCCCTTCGGACTATAAAACCAGGTGCAAACGGAAATTCTCTCTCTTCTTCACCGACCAGCCTCGGCAGAACAACGCTGGCACCAGCGCTCCGTTTCACTCGCTTTTTCCTACTCAATTAGCCTCGACAGAACGACGCTGACACTAGCGTTCCGTTTCACTTTTCTCTTCTGGTCGATTGGCCTCGGCAGAACAACGCTAATACACTAGCGCTTCGTCTCACGCTTTTCTCTTGAACTGGTCTCGGTATAACAATTACCAACACACGTTTCTTCCGTCAACACGTGGTCAAACAACGGTAAGAGTTCTCAACTCATTTTCTTTGTGTACGGCTTTCAAAGACTTTTCTCACGCCGGATTCATTTCTTCTTATACCTTTTTTCAAGAACTGTTTTTCCATCGACACACATGCATACATCACACACTTCATCATTCCACGTACACACACGTTCAATAAACGTTATTTGAACTACTTCATTTTTGTTTATTAATTATTACTCTGTTTTTGCATGCAACAATTGCTTGATTTACTGAACACGTTTATAATCGGGGGGACACGACCCTCGATCCTAACAAGACCTTCGTCTACAATATTTAAAATAAATTATAATCGAGATTGAATTGTTTAAGATCTTCGTCTTCATCGAATTGTTTACAATGATCGTCTACATTATAATTGTTTAAGATCTTCGTATACATTGAATCGTTTAACATCTTCGTCTAGATTGTATTGGTAAAGATTACGTCTACATTGAATTGTTGATGATATAACTTGGTTAGAAGTTACAATAACAAAAATAAGAGGTACATTCGATGATGCAGGCAGGCGTCAGAGGAGATTAAGATGGAAAATATTCGCCATTAAAGATACTTCCCGGGCAGAGATGACAAAGGAAAGTGTTTTAAAGTGGGAAAAGGGGGCAGCGAGAATATTTAAAGCCTGCCCAGTTGAGAAAGCCTACAACTTTTATTTCATTTTTTCAAATTTTAAATCTTGGCCATTGCCAACTTATCTATCCCAGCGACTTCCTCTGATGATAAGATTTTGATCTTTGAAAAGCCTGGCTTAAGGAAAATTTAACTTGAATAAATTGCCTTTTTGCGGATTATACCTGGCTTTGAACTTTTGAATTGAATTTTGATTTGGCTTTTGCTTTCTCTAATTCCTTTCCATTCTCCTTCATTTCTACCTGCTCTATCCTGGATATTGAGCTGTATACTCTTCACAATAGGGTTTTACCTTTCCTAAAAGTTCGCTTTTAGTACACCTCTTTATATATATATATATATATATATATATATATATACTCGTGCTGGTCAAAAAAATTGAACATATGTATAAAACTGTAAAAATCATTGCGTTTGAGATAATTTTCGGCTTTTAAATTGTGTAGGCGAAATATTGTATATGTAAATAACAATTACAACTATTTTTAATCATTTGCGATATTTGCATATGTCAGACTTTATTGTCACAGAGTAGTTTATTGTCACATTGGGAAATTCAACGTTTCAATTTAATAGAACATTATTCGTTGAGTAATCTTAAACTCAAAAAATGTCTGTGTTTAAAAAGATTTTGCAAGTAATTTAATCATAATCTCTCATTATGGGTCGCTCTGAAGACATATCTTTGCCTGAGAAGCAGCGAATCTTCGATTTGCGGGAAGTAGGAAAGACGCACATGGAAATCGCAACCAAGGTTGGATGTTCAAGATCGGTAGTGACCAAAGTGCTCCAGAAAGATGTTAAGGGTGTTTCTAACAGCAATCGCAAGAAATGTGGACGAAAGAAAAGCACCACTGAAAGACAAGACCGGGCACTTGACAAGGTGGCAAAGAAAAGTCGATTCCAGTCAACAAGCCACATTACTAAAGAGTGGAAACAGGCTTCTGGTGCCGACGTTTCAAGAAGCACTACCTATCGAAGGCTCCGGCAACTGGGATACCAAAATCGTATAGCTGCCACCAAACCGCTCCTTAACAAAAAATAGATGTTGAAGAGGCTACGATAGGCAACTGCTCATCAAACCTGGACTACAGACGAATGGCGGCGTGTGATCTTTTCAGATGAGTCTCGATTTTGTATCTCCTTCGGCGACCAAGGGGCACGTGTTTGGCGAAGATCCACGGAACGGTACAACCAAGAATGCGTCAAGAAGTCTGTGAAGTTCCCGCAGTCTTGCATGGTTTGGGACTGTATGAGTGCTAAGGGTGTTGGTAATTTTTGCTTCATCAAAGGAAATGTAAACGCAACAGTGTACCAAGATATCCTGGAAGCTAATTTACTGCAAGTGCTGGATAATCAGTTTGACAGTGACGCCACATTCATCATTTTTCAACATGACTTGGCACCGGCACACTCTGCCAAGTCCACAACTTCCCGGCTCCGAGAACGATCGATGCCTGTTCTTGAATGGCCGGCGAACTCGCCAGATTTGAACGTTATTGAAGCCTTGTGGGATCAGATGAAGAGGAAGCTTTGCAAAGAAAAACCTACTACCCTTGCAGCCATGAAGATTGCAATACAGAACACATGGGATTCGGTGTCTACACAGATTTGCGAGAAGCTTGTTGATTCCATGCCCCGGCGAATTGATGCTGTTATCAAGGCAAAAGGTGCTGCTACTAAATATTGATTAATTTTTATTTGTATTTAAGTTAATAAAAAAAACTATTTTGTTTTCTTAGCTGTCTTGTTCTATTATTTTGCAACGCGAAATATTGAAAAACTGACATTGCAATTGATATGAAAAAAAAGTTTCTATCGTAAAACAACTATTTCAGTTAGTTTAGCATGATAGGAATATTTTAGCAACAATTTCATCTCACAGATAAGAATGAGAGAGTATGATAAAATTACTTGCAAAATCTTTTTAAACACAGAAATTTTTTGAGTTTAAGATTACTCAACGAATAATGTTCTATTAAATTGAAACGTTGAATTTCCCAATGTGACAATAAACTACTCTGTGACAATAAAGTCTGACATATGCAAATATCACAAATGATTAAAAATAGTTGTAATTGTTATTTACATATACAATATTTCGCCTACACAATTTAAAAGCCGAAAATTATCTCAAACGCAATGATTTTTACAGTTTTATACATATGTTCTATTTTTTTGACCAGCACGAGTATATATATATATACTACAGACTAGTACACTTATAAGCCTTGAGGAGAGTCAGGTATCCCATCACAATTATTGAAGATAATCGTCTACATTGAATTGTCTAAGATGCTCGTCTGTATTGGATTTTTTAGATCTTGGTGTACATGTAATTGTTTTAGATATTAGTCTACATTAAATTGTTTAAGATAATAGTCTATATTGAAGTGTTTAAGAAAATCGTCTAAATTTAATTGTTTAAGATAATCGTCTACATTGAATTGTTTAAGATTATCGTTTACATTTACTTTTTTAAGAGTATCGTTTACATTTAATTATTTAAAGTTTTTGTAAACCTTGTAATTTAGGTTTAATCAATAATATTTGTAAAGAAAAATGGATAAAATATCAGCAGAAAGTTTTAACAAATTTATTACAACTGAACACAGAATAAAATAATGAGTTAATTGCCGCTGTAACGCGAGATGAAATAAGACAGTCTGATCCGTGGTCAATATTTTCTTTTCTCCAGGCAAGACTCTATCGACAAGGGCGATAACTCCGAAAATGGTCCAAGGGAGATAATCGCGTTTTCTTTAGTTGTCCTAACATCTCCCCGTGTTAGTCTTTAACTGTATCGAGCGCACCTGGGGTCAACTTAGAGGTGCTTGACTCTAGAGCGACTGCGCTTTGGCCAAGTCCTGGGAGGTCTTTGATAATTCTCATCTGAATTTGTCTGCATGAGAGGTGGTGGAGATTGCAGTTTAAATGTGTCCATAAACAAATCAAACAGAATGGTTGTTCTTTTGTCCACTAAGTTGCTTACAGAGTATCTGAGACGCAACTGGTTTTTGTGCCGTGCTCAGAATTGATTTCCGACTTGAACATCATACAGAAATTGTCCATTTATTTTGCGGATGATGCCTGGTACCCAGTTTGGCCGGCCAGGTCTGTAATTCCGAGTAAACACTGGTGTGCCAACTGAAAATGTTTTTGTTTTGTTAGGGCTTGGTTGTTGCCTTTGTGGCTGGGGACGTAAAGCGTCCAGTGTGGTACGGAGTTTTCGTCCCATAAGTGCCTCTGCCCATTCTTCACAGCTCCATTTGGTGTTATTCTATAAGAAAGGAAGAAAGCATGTAGTATCTCCTCTGTTGTTCCCTCCCCTTTTGCTTTTAGTAGTGCCCTTTTGAAGGTGTCTATAAATCTTTCGGTTTGTCCGTTGGATTGAGGATGATACGGTGGTGACCGAACGTGTGTTATGCAACACGATTTGCAGAATAGTTGAAATGACTCAGACGTAAATTGTGTTTGGTTGTCTGAGACTAAAGTCTCAGGTAAGCCTAAGTACTGTTATTGTAGACTGAGTGTCAGTCTGTTTCATTGGAAAAACTTCTGGCCATTTGGAATGGGCATCAACAACCACCAGAAAACTAAAGCCATTGATAGGGCCAGCAAAGTCTATGTGTATTCTGGACCATGGTCGCTCTGGGTATGTCCAGCGAGAATCAACAATCTGAGGTGGATTCTTCTGCACTTCCATACACTGGATACAATGTTTAACGGTATGCTCAATGTCTGTGTCTATGTTAGGCCAATAGACCACGCTGTGGGCTAGTGATTTCATTCGGTTAATGCTTGGATGGCCTGCTTGTCTGAGTTTAGTGGGAATAGCAACACGATCTGCAAACATCAAACAACCATCAATGACAGAAAGAGAGCCAATGCGCCGTTTGAACTGTTGGAGGTCTCCCATGAGGTTAGGAGGCCATGTAAGGTGAAGAAATCTGCACACTTTTTGTATCGTTGGATCTTGTTGTGATTCTCGCTTTATATCATTCCTTGTCACTGGAATTATCCGGATACAATCTGTGAGTTTGCGTTGAAAATCGTCCTCGATGTTGATGGCAGCGATGACAGTGTCCTCATCTGTAACTGATTGTGCCGTAATGAGTTGTGACAAGGCATCAGCTTGGCCGAATTCTGTTGTCTGGCGGTACTGTATAGTGAAATTGTACCCCAGTAGAATGATTGTCCACCGTTGTAATCGGCTGGCTGAATACCTTTTTTTGAGCCAAATATTGACAGTAGTGGCTTATGGTCTGTCAGAAGTGTAAAGTGACGCCCAAAAAACATCTTGTGGAATTTCTTCACAGCAAAAATCAGTGCCAGTGCTTCTTTTTCCACTTGACTGTAATTGCGTTCAGCGGATGTCAGGGATCTGGCTGCATGCATGATTGCTTTCTCAGTTCCATCCGCGAATATGTGCGAGATTACAGCTCCAACGCCATGATTTGATGCATCTGCTGCTACCACAATTTTCTTATTAGGATCAAAATGTGTGAGCAGTAGGTCCGAGTTAATGAGTGCTTTGATTTTGTCAAATGATTTTTGACAGTCCTCGAGCCAGGATCATTTTGTGTCTTTTATCAACAGTTTGTTGAGCGGTGATTTGATTTGATGGAGTGAAGGCAAGAAACTACCGTAGTAGCTCACTAGTCCCAGAAATGCGCGTACACCGCTAACGTCCGTTGGGGGTGACATGTGTTGAATGACTGCCACATTAGCAGGATCTGGACGACGACCCTGACAATCAAACATAAATCCCAAGTATTTAATGGACGGTAAATAAAAATGGCACTTTTCAGGTCGGAGATGGAGACCAAAGTCTTAGATGCGGGTTAGGACCTTGCTGATCCGTTTTGTCAACTCCTGGTTGGATTGCCCAACAACAATGATGTCATCCAAGTATGCAGCTGTACCTTCCATGCCAGTGAGCATTGTGTCCATAATCTGTTGAAATATGGCAGGGGCTGTTTTTACCCCAAAAGGTAAACGAGTGAATTGAAATAATCCACGGTGTGTGTTTATAGTAAGCAACTCCCTGGAGGTTACTGCCACTTCGACTTGCAAATAAGCCTCTGCGAGTTCCAATTTTGCAAAGCAGGTGCCACCATTAAGTACGGTGAAGAGATCATTGGGAATTGGCAATGGGTATTGATGATCCTCTAGTGCTGCGTTGAGCCCCGTTGAAAAATCAGCACACAACCGAATTGAACCATCGGCTTTCTTTACAACCACAATGGGTGCTGCCCACTATGAATATGTTACTAGTATGATGACCTTCATTTCCTCAAGTCGCTTTAGTTCCTGGTCCACCAGTGGCAATGCAGCGTATGGCACTGGGCGTTTGGGTCGAAAAACAGGCTTAGAAGATGGTTTCAGGAACAGTGTGGCCTCTGCTTGAGTGCAACGTCCCAATTTGTTTGTGAAGACTGGAGAAAATTTTTTCATGATGTCTTTTGTCTGGTCGATAATGCTGCTATGAGGTGACGATCTGGACACCACCTCACATATCTGGTTGAGTGGAATGTCGAGAAGACCTAGTAACTCGATAAAATCAAGTCCCAGCAAATTATGGCATGAATTTGCTATGTATACGGTGCCTGGCACCGTTTTTTCTTTTATTTTGATGGTAGCGGGTAATTGACCCGTGATGTGAACACAATCTCCAAAAGCACTCTGTGCTACCTGACTTGTTGGTGTCAATGAAGGCTGGCCTATGGCTTTCCATAGTTTTTGTGATATAATACTTATATCTGATGCTGTATCAATCTGCAATTGAATAGGATGGCCATTCAATTGTACTGCAACATATTTTCGTTTGGATTTTTGGTTTGAGAGAAAAGTTGCTATCAGACTGTTTGTTTTTGAAAGACTGTTTGTTTTTGTTCTGTGCTGATGTCGTTCTCTGTGGTGTGTATGTGAGGTTTGCCTATTATGGGTTGGTTTTTGTACTGGAGGGGTGAAAAATCCCTCTTTATGTCTGAGTCGCTTGCAGCTGCGACAGCGGTGTGTCTTGAAGGTGCAGTATCGCACAAAATGCCAGTTGCCACAATTCCAACAAGCTGTTGGGGCCTGAACTAATTTTGTAGTCGGTGAGGTGGGCCGACGTTGTTTTTGGAGTGTGTTTACCATGGATGTGGATGCTTGTTGTACCATAGTTGAATCATGTTTTAGATTCACTAGACGCTGGCATTCCATGGCAACTTGTTGCAATGTTATGTCCCGATTTTGTTCTATTTTTGACAAAATGCGTGTGCGAATATCTGCCTCATATACCGATTTCAACCCACACATAAAAATCAAACATTTGAACATCTGTGATGGAAGAGATTTTAAAACGTTCACATTCTCTGTTTACAACACCTGCATACGTTGAAAAATCGGTCGAGGAAGATTTCGTTATGCTAAGGCAATTGACCGCATATTGAATAATGAAATATGCTCACCGAAAATCTGAGTAAGGGTTTGGACTGTGATGTCAAAATTTAAGTCACGAGAATGTGTTGGTAATATGTAATTTACATACCGATCATGTTCTGACGTCTCAAGCTTCCGTAGCAGAAGTCTTACCTTCCAGTCGTCAGCTTGGTCCTTGAAATCCATTCGAAAAATGTCCTCAAGACGCGCAAACCATGTTTCGAACGTCGAATTTGCCATTGGGTCATAACGAAATTCCGTTATTGTTTGTGAAATTAAATCTGTAGATGTCCTAAGATTTGTTTCTGAAATCGACGATGTGGGTGGGGAAAATCTCTCCGAAAATAATTCCATTAACCGTAACTGTTTTTGTAATAATTGTTGAATTGTGGAATCCATTATTTTTTCTTTTGAAAAAATGTAAATTTATCTCGTCGTCGTCGCCACTTTTGTAAACCTTGTAATTTAGGTTTAATCAATAATATTTGTAAAGAAAAATGGATAAAATATCAGCAGAAAGTTTTAACAAATTTATTACAACTGAACACAGAATAAAATAATGAGTTAATTGCCGCTGTAACGCGAGATGAAATAAGACAGTCTGATCCGTGGTCAATGTTTTCTTTTCTCCAGGCAAGACTCTATCGACAAGGGCGATAACTCCGAAAATGGTCCAAGGGAGAT
Organism: Sepiola atlantica; assembly: GCA_963556195.1. Classification (NCBI taxonomy): domain Eukaryota; kingdom Metazoa; phylum Mollusca; class Cephalopoda; order Sepiida; family Sepiolidae; genus Sepiola; species Sepiola atlantica. The sequence continues at coordinate 74,224,245 of OY744515.1, forward strand.
AATCGCGTTTTCTTTAGTTGTCCTAACAAAAGTGTACATTAAATTAGGATCTTCGTCTATATAAAATTGTTTAAAATAATAGTCTGGATTGAATTGGTTAAGATATTCGTCTAGATTGAATTCTTTAAGGTCTTCCTCTGAATTAAATTGTTTAAGATTATAATCTAGATTAAATTTCTTAATATCTTTATCTACATTTGATTGTGTAAGTTAATCGTCTACATTAAATTGTTTAAGAAAATCGTCTATTCCGAATACCCTGGACACCGAATCGCATCGCATAAAGGCATGCAGGAACAACAGATCATTACAAACTGCTTCGCCAAGCACCTGCTTGAGAACCTTGATATTGTAGATGTAGGATTTCGCCTTGTCAGAGTAAAAATAAAATGCAGTACATTTAGAAACATATGCATGGAACAGCAAGTGACGGTTCGTGTCTTCTCCAATGAGGGTGGTTGATTTGAAAGCAGACATATTGATGGCTGCTTTGCAATCTCAACAGCGGCATCTGCTTCCGCTTGAATAACGTCACAGCCTTTCTCCTGCATTCATTCTATGATCGTCTGGATCAGCGCCTGATAGTTTGACCCATTTTACAAGAAGTCCTCCTTTTTCCCAGCAAATTTTGTTACCTGGGTAATGTTCACCTTTCTTGCATTCAGCTTTCGACTTCACCGCTAATGAGTACAGTCCTTTATACTTGGTCAAACTTCATAACCATCAAACCCGACAGTTGCTCTCCCATAGTGTTCAACATAAATGATGCATAATCATTTGCAATGGAGCTCTAGGTACTCCATTCCTTCCATTTCAAACAGTGAAGAAGAGATCCTCCATATTGTACATTGTGCTCTGTGACTGGAACTGTTTTTGTCACAGCACTGTCCAATTTTGTTTCAACATAATTTTTGAGAGCTGCTGCCAGCTGTGGTTTGTCTGCATGACGTAAGATGCACTTTCCTTCAAACAAAGACATCGGGTAGAGACAGAGTGTATAGGACATGAGATCATCCAGCCGTAGATCACCCATTTGTGAGACCACGAAATAACTCTGGAATAAAAGTACTGGGTCAATGTTACTTTCTGCAGAAACTTTAACATTCTTGCTCGATGCTAAAGTCTTTGCTTTCAAACTTCGTTTGTGGGAGTAGGAGAAAACTGATAGTCCATCTATCTTCTGTACAATGACTTTTCCGATTTCGAAAAGGTAATCCCTGTGATAATATTGCATAACGATTCATCGCCTGAAAACGACTTAAAGCTGTCTAGTTGATCTGAAACTGTCCCGAGGTCTGTCTCATCTCTTCTCACCCGAGAGGCAGGCAACTCCTTATGTTGTTCGCTTGTTGTGTAACTTTGTGCGATAAGCTATTGCATGGCAAGGTTGTAAGCGGATGACATAGTGGACAACATGGCCCAAACTGTTCTCTGGTGCTCAGACATACCACTACCAAGTGTGAGTCCATGGCTTTTGAGTGAGCGCATTAGTGTTTGCTTGATGACAAGATCGGAGCCAAGACTAGCCCAGTATTGGCTACTGTGTCTGATTACGTGAAACCCAAACAGGAACTTTTGTTGTCATCTTTCAAGGCATACATCTTCTGGAGATATAGACGAGCCGACTTCAGATAATTTTGATGACTAGTGGCAGGCAAGTGAAGACAGCACTAAGACGCAATTCACACGACTCCATTCGATCAGCTGCAACAAGTGCCCTAGCAATTCCTAGCATGTGCTGATACTTTATCCATAGATTGCTGGTTTTGGAGGCCCTTACCAGTTCATCCCTTACAAGAGTTAGATTGTTGTAAAAAGATGATCGTTAACATATAATTGTTTAAGCTTATAGTCTATATTGAATTGTTTAAGATGATCGTTTACATTTAATTGTTCAACATCATCGTTTACATTTAATTGGTTTATATGATCGTTTAGATTGTATTGTTTTAGATGATTGTTTACATCTAATTGTTTAATGCGATCGTTTACATTCAGATGTTTACGATGATCGTTTATTTTGTTACATTGAATTGTCTAAGATGGGCGTCCACATTTATTTGTTCAAGATAATCGTTTACATTTATTTGTTCAAGATAATCGTTTACATTTATATGTTCAAGATAATCGTTTACATTTAACTGTTTAATATGATCGTTTACATTTAACTCGTCAAGATCATTGTTTAAGATGATAGTCTAGATTCAATTGTTTAAGATCTTCGTCTATATTGAATTGTTTAAGATAATAATCTACATTGAATTGTTTAAGATAAAAATCTTATTGAATTGTGTAAGATAATCTTTTACACCTAATTGTTAAAGATCTTTGCGAACATTACATTGTTTAAGTGATAGTCTACATTGAATTATTGAAGATCTTCTTCTACATTAAATTGTTTACGATGATCGAATGAATGGTTTAAAATCTTCGTCGACATTGTTTAAGATGATTGTTTAAATTTAATTGTTCAACATGATCATTTACATTAATTGTTTAAGATGATCGTCTGCATTGAATTGGTTAACCCTTTCGTATACATTAAATTGTGTATGATATTTGTCTACATTAACTTCTTTAAGATGATTTTCTAGATTAAATTTTTGAAAATCTTAGTCTCCATTCAATTATTTATGATAATCGTCTACATTGAATCGTTTAAGATTAACGTCTACATTGAATTGTCTAAGACAATCGTGTACATTTTCATAGTTTAAGATATTCATCTATATTAAATTGTTTAATATGCTAGTCTAGATTGAATTGTTAAGGATGATTGTCTACATAGAATTGGTAAACATAATCGTCTACATTCATTTTTAAGATGATCGTCTGAATTGAATAATCTAAGATTAAATTGTTTAAATTTTGTTGTACATTTAATTGTTTAAGATGATTTTCTAGTTTGAATTGTTGAAGATTTTTGTCTCCATTGAATTGTTTAAGATACATTGAATTAGTTGATTGAATTATTTAATATAATCGTTTACATTGTATTGTTGAAAATCATCGTTTACATTGAATTGTCTGAGATGATCGTCCATATTGAATCGTTCAAGATCATCGTTTACATTTAATTGTTTAAGATGATCGTTTACATTTAATTATTCAAGAACTTCGTGTACATTGAATTGTTTAAGATCTTTTTTACATTAAATTCTTTAAGATGATCGTCTATATTGAATTGTTTGAAATCTTCGTCTACATTCAATTGTTTAAGATGATAATCTAGATTGAATTGTTTAAGATCTTTTTCTACAGTTAATTGTTTAAGATAATCGTCTTGATTGAATAGTTTAAAATCTTCGTATACTTTCAATTGTTTAAGATGATAATCTAGATTGAATTGTTTAAGATTATCGTCTACATTCAATTGTAAAAGGTGATCGTCTGCATTAAATTGTTTAAGATGATCGTGCACATTAAATTGTTTAAGATAACCGGCTACGTTTATCTTTTTAAGATGATCGTCTGTATTGAATTTTCGTGTACATTTAATTGCTTAAGATTATTTTCTAAATTGAATTGTTCAAGATAATCGTCTACATTGAATTGTTTAAGATGATCGTCGACATTGAATTGTTTAAGATCTCTGTCTACATTTAGTTATTTAAGATAATAGTTTAGATTGAATTGGTTATGATCTTCGTGAAAACCTAAAACAGGTTGATTTGCCGTAAACAGACAGACTTTACCAAGCCTGAAAAAAGTGCTACAAAAAGTCAGTATCAGTTTACATGTTAGTAAGAAAAGATTGTACTTAAGGTACTGGTAGATAGGGGCGGTTAGACCTCTCATGCTTCCTCTGTCTGAAAATAACAACTTTTAGTTTGGCAAAGTTGATCCTGTTTAGCAACGAAATTATAAAGTATCATCTCTGTATGGAATTCATAGACCTGCCATCTCAAAAGACTACACAATATTATTCTTGATGATGCAACAACAACAAAACACGAAAGGTGAAAGGTCAGAGTGAAATACTGACTCAAAAGATTCTACCATATTTTCCAAACAAACAAGTGTTATTAAAGTGAGAGATGCTCATTTTAAGGAGTGATAAACAAAAAGAAAGAAGAAATAAATACTTAAATGTCCTTAGAAAAACGACGTGAGTGAGTAGGAGTCAGGGATTCGTTCTTGCCAATCAGTCTGATAGTGACTTTGTTGCTATCGAGCTGAGGTGAGATCCTGTTCAGTCCCAAGAGGTCCACCCTCCAAGACTTTACCTTCTCTTTGAGAAGGGGTTAGTTTATCGCTAATTGCCTGAAGCGATCCTAGCAGGAAATGCTGACGGGACTGCTCAGCCATTTTTTGAGGGTCATAGTGCGCTAATCTTAGTGCACTGTCTTTTCAACTTAACATCTGACCTTGTGTCTAACCTCCTGGAGAGGTAAATAAAGTAAGGTATAAACTTTGAAATAAGGTATAAATTAAAATAGGATTTTAAAATTCAAAAATCAGATTAGCATAATGTAAACATTGAAATACCAGACTATCGCTTCCATTTTGGTAAGATAATCATAGAAAGTAATGATTTCTAAATTAAAGTGCGATAAATCAATAATAAGATTTTTCTGTAAATGATAGTGCAAAGGGGATAATTCACTCTGGCAATAAATATCTAAGACAGTGGATAATATTCTATTATTAAGTGTGGAAATTATAAACAAAATTATTATTATTATCAATTGTGTTATGTCAGAGGTGGTCATCGCACAGGTGGTACACATGTATGGGTACTAATGGGAATTTCTGCAGTTTGATTTTTGGTAGTACCCCCTACCCCACCAGACTCCATTTAGTACCGAATTGACTTTGGCTTGCAAAACACAGCGAAGTGTATTGAAGCGAAGACATGAAATCAAAACATTTTTGCAGTTGTTAATTTTACTATAAATTCTGCATGGAGCAACCTGTGCCATGGACCATTTTAAAACACCTTTTATTTGGATATCGCAAGGTGAACATCACACGGCACTACAAAGCTAACAGGAAAGAAAAGAATGTCTGCATCCTTGTGATTCCTGCAAGAGAAGTCTTAGACACAAATTACAAGTGCCAATAAGAATCATTACCACTCAACATGGCATGCTCTGAAAACTGAATTAAAAATAATTGATTCGCTATAATATGATAAAGAAACAAAAACAAATAAAAGTTGGACATTTCATTGATTATTTATATATTCCATTCCACTTATTATAATCTATTCATCAGCATGTTTGGCGATGAAAAAGCTATTTTAAGTTTCAACGTGATGTAGAGATTTCTTCCTTTTTCTTCTTCTTCAACTAAGTAGAATTAGTGTGTAAGAAAAGAGGGATTTATCAAAAAGAAATATACTTATGACAAATCCATTAAGTCTATGAATTCTATGAGGAAAATGCTACTTGAAACTTAAGCTGAGCCAAATGACGAAAATGCTATTTGAAGCTTAAGCTGAATTCACTCACGAAAATACTATTTCAAGCTTAAGATGAGCCAAATGACGAAAATGCTATTTAAAACTAAAGCTGAGCGAAATGACGAAAATGCTATTTCAAGCTTAAGCTGAATGCACTCACGAAAATGCTATTTCAAGCTTAAGATGAGCCAAATGACGAAAATGCTATTTCAAACTTAAGCTGAACTCACTGACTATCATAAAATTTCAAACTTAAGCTGAACAAAATGACGAAAATGCTATTTTAAACTTAAGATAAGCCAAATGACAAAAATGTTATTTCAAACTTAAGATGAGCCAAATAACGAAAATGCTATTTCAAACTTTAAATGAGCCAAATGACCAAAATGCTATTTCAAGCTTAAGCTGAACTAACTGACGAAAATGCAATTTAAACTTAAGCTGAGCCAAATGACGAAAATGCTATATCAAACTTAAGCTGAGCCAAACAACAAAAATGCTATTTCAAGCTTAAGCTGAGCTCAATGAAGAAAATGCTATTTCAAACTGAAGCTGAACTCACTGACGAAAATGCTATTTAAAACTTAAGTTGCACTCACTGACAAAACAGCTATTTCCAACATAAGCTGAGCCAAATAACGAAAATGCTATTTAAAACTTAAGCTAAGCCAAATGAAGAAAATGGTATTTCAAGCTTAAGCTGAACTTACTGACGAAAATGCTATTTAAAACTTAAGCTGTACTCACTAACGAAAATGCTATTTCAAGCTTAAGATGAGCCAGATGACAAAAATCCTATTTAAAATTTAAGCTGCATTTACGGACGAAAATGCTATTTCAAACTAAAGCTGAGCCAAATGACGAAAATGCTATTTCAAGCTTAAGCTGAACTCATTGACCAAAATGCTATTTAAAACCTAATCTGAGCAAAATAGCGAAAATACTATTTAAAACTTTAGATTAGCCAAATGACGAAAATTCTATTTCAAACTTAAGCTGAGCCAAATGACGAAAATGCTATTTCAAACTTAAGCTGAGCCAAATGACGAAAATGCTATTTAAAACTTAACTAAGCCAAATGCAGAAAACGGTATTTCAAGCTTAAGCTGAACTTACTGACGAAAATGCTATTTAAAACTTAAGCTGAACTCACTAACGAAAATGCTATTTCAAGCTGAAGATGAGCCAGGTGACAAAAATCCTATTTAAAATTTAAGCTGCATTTACGGACGAAAATGCTATTTCAAACTTAATATGAGCCAAATGACGAAAATGCTATTTAAACCTAAAGCTGAGCCAAATGACGAAAATGCTATTTCAAGCTTAAGCTGAACTCATTGACCAAAATGCTATTTAAAACCTAAGCTGAGCAAAATGATGAAAATACTATTTAAAACTTTAGATTAGCCAGATGACGAAAATTCTATTTCAAACTTAAGATAAGGAAAATGACGAAAATGCTATTTCAAGCTTAAGCAGAACTAACTGACGAACATGCTATTTCAAACTTAAGCTGAGCCAAATGACGAAAATGCGATTTCAAACTTAAGCTGAGCAAAATGACGAAAATGCTATTTCCAGCTTAAGCTAAACTCACTAACGAAAATGCTATTTCGAACTTAAGCTAAACTCACTGACGAAAATGCTATTTAAAGCTTAAGCTGAACTTACTGACGAAAATGCTATTTCAAGCTTAAGCTGAGCAAAATTACGAACAAGCTATTTCAAACTTAAGCTGAGGCAAATGACGAAAATGCTATTTCAAGTTTAAGCTGAACTCATTGACAAAAATGCTATTTAAAACCTAAGCTAAGCAAAATGACAAAAATACTATTTAAAACTTTAGATTAGCCAAATGACGAAAATTCTATTTCCAACTTAAGATAAGGAAAATGACGAAAATGCTATTTCAAGCTTAAGCTGAACTAACTGACGAACATGCTATTTCAAACTTAAGCTGAGCCAAATGACGAAAATGCTATTTCAAACTTAAGCTGAGCCAAATGACGAAAATGCTATTTCAAGCTAAAGCAAAACTCACTGACGAAAATTCTATTTCAAACTTAAGCTGAGCCAAATGACCAAAATGCTATTTCAAGCTTAAGGTGAACTCACTGACGAAAATGCCATTTAAAACTTAAGCTGAGCCAAATGACGAAAATGCTATTTCAAGCTTAAGCTGACCTTACTGACGAAAATGCTACTTCAAGCTTAAGCTGAGCCAAATGACGAAAATGCTATTTCGAACTTAAGCTGAGCAAAAGGACGAAAATGCTATTTCAAGCTTAAGCTGAACTAACTGACGAAAATGCAATTTCCAACTTAAGCTGAGCTAAATGTAGAAAATGCCATTTACAGCTTATGCTTAACTCACGAAAGAAAATGCGATTTCAAACTTAAGCTGAGCAATAGGACGAAAATGCTATTTCCAGCTTAAGCTAAACTCAATAACGAAAATGCTATTTCGAACTTAAGCTAAACTCACTGACGAAAATGCTATTTCAAACTTAAGTTGCACTCTCTGACGAAACAGCTATTTCCAACATAAGCTGAGCCAAATAACGAAAATGCTATTTAAAACTTAACTAAGCCAAATGCAGAAAACGGTATTTCAAGCTTAAGCTGAACTTACTGACGAAAATGCTATTTAAAACTTAAGCTGAACTCACTAACGAAAATGCTATTTCAAGCTTAAGATGAGCCAGGTGACAAAAATCCTATTTAAAATTTAAGCTGCATTTACGGACGAAAATGCTATTTCAAACTTAATATGAGCCAAATGACGAAAATGCTATTTAAACCTAAAAAAATGCTATTTCAAGCTTAAGCTGAACTCATTGTCCAAAATGCTATTTAAAACCTAAGCTGAGCAAAATGATGAAAATACTATTTAAAACTTTAGATTAGCCAGATGACGAAAATTCTATTTCAAACTTAAGATAAGGAAAATGACGAAAATGCTATTTCAAGCTTAAGCAGAACTAACTGACGAACATGCTATTTCAAACTTAAGCTGACCTTACTGACGAAAATGCTACTTCAAGCTTAAGCTGAACTAACTGACGAAAATGCAATTTCCAACTTAAGCTGAGCTAAATGTAGAAAATGCCATTTACAGCTTATGCTTAACTCACGAAAGAAAATGCGATTTCAAACTTAAGCTGAGCAATAGGACGAAAATGCTATTTCCAGCTTAAGCTAAACTCAATAACGAAAATGCTATTTCGAACTTAAGCTAAACTCACTGACGAAAATGCTATTTCAAACTTAAGTTGCACTCTCTGACGAAACAGCTATTTCCAACATAAGCTGAGCCAAATAACGAAAATGCTATTTAAAACTTAACTAAGCCAAATGCAGAAAACGGTATTTCAAGCTTAAGCTGAACTTACTGACGAAAATGCTATTTAAAACTTAAGCTGAACTCACTAACGAAAATGCTATTTCAAGCTTAAGATGAGCCAGGTGACAAAAATCCTATTTAAAATTTAAGCTGCATTTACGGACGAAAATGCTATTTCAAACTTAATATGAGCCAAATGACGAAAATGCTATTTAAACCTAAAAAAATGCTATTTCAAGCTTAAGCTGAACTCATTGTCCAAAATGCTATTTAAAACCTAAGCTGAGCAAAATGATGAAAATACTATTTAAAACTTTAGATTAGCCAGATGACGAAAATTCTATTTCAAACTTAAGATAAGGAAAATGACGAAAATGCTATTTCAAGCTTAAGCAGAACTAACTGACGAACATGCTATTTCAAACTTAAGCTGAGCCAAATGACGAAAATGCGATTTCAAACTTAAGCTGAGCAAAATGACGAAAATGCTATTTCAAGTTTAAGGTGAACTCACTGACGAAAATGCAATTTAAAACTTAAGCTGAGCAAAATGACGAAAATGCTATTTCAAGCTTAAGCAGAACTCACTGACGAAAATGCTATTTCAAACTTAAGCTGAGCCAAATGACGAAAATGCTATTTCAAACTTAAGCTGAGCCAAATGACGAAAATGCTATTTCAAGCTTAAGGTGAACTCACTGACGAAAATGCAATTTAAAACTTAAGCTGAGCAAAATGACGAAAATGCTATTTCAAGCTTAAGCTGACCTTACTGATGAAAATGCTACTTCAAGCTTAAGCTAAACTCTCTAAGGAAAATGCTCTCTAAGGAAAATGCTATTTCAAACTTAAGCTGAGCAAAATGACGAAAATGCTATTTCCAGCTTAAGCTAAACTCTCTAAGGAAAATGCTATTTCGAACTTAAGCTAAACTCACTGACGAAAATGCTATTTCAAACTTAAGCTGAGCCAAATGACGAAAATGCTATTTCAAACTTAAGCTGAGCCAAATGACGAAAATGCTATTTCAAGCTTAAGGTGAACTCACTGACGAAAATGCAATTTAAAACTTAAGCTGAGCAAAATGACAAAAATGCTATTTCAAGCTTAAGCTGACCTTACTGATGAAAATGCTACTTCAAGCTTAAGCTAAACTCTCTAAGGAAAATGCTCTCTAAGGAAAATGCTATTTCAAACTTAAGCTGAGCAAAATGACGAAAATGCTATTTCCAGCTTAAGCTAAACTCTCTAAGGAAAATGCTATTTCGAACTTAAGCTAAACTCACTGACGAAAATGCTATTTCAAACTTAAGCTGAGCCAAATGACGAAAATGCTATTTCAAACTTAAGCTGAGCCAAATGACGAAAATGCTATTTCAAGCTTACGGTGAACTCACTGACGAAAATGCAATTTAAAACTTAAGCTGAGCAAAATGACGAAAATGCTATTTCAAGCTTAAGCTGACCTTACTGATGAAAATGCTACTTCAAGCTTAAGCTAAACTCTCTAAGGAAAATGCTCTCTAAGGAAAATGCTATTTCAAACTTAAGCTGAGCAAAATGACGAAAATGCTATTTCCAGCTTAAGCTAAACTCTCTAAGGAAAATGCTATTTCGAACTTAAGCTAAACTCACTGACGAAAATGCTATTTCAAACTTAAGCTGAACTCACTGACGAAAATGCTATTTTAAACCTAAGCTGAGCCAAATGACGAAAATGCTATTTAAAACTTAAGCTGAACTTACTGACGAAAATGCTATTTCAAGCTTAAGCTGAGCAAAATTACGAAAATGCTATTTCAAACTTAAAATTAACTCACTACTGAAAATGCTATTTCAATCTTAAGCTGAGCCAAATGATGGACATGCTATTTCAAGCTTAAGCTGAACTCACTGACGAAAATGCTATTAAAACCTAAGCTGAACTCACTGACGAAAATGCTATTTCAAACTTAAGCTGAGCCAAATGACGAAAATGCTATTTAAAACTTAAGCTAAGCCAAATGAAGAAAACGGTATTTCAAGCTTAAGCTGAACTTACTGACGAAAATGCTATTTAAAATTTAAGCTGAACTCAGTAACGAAAATGCTATTTCAAGCTTAAGATGAGCCAAATGACCAAAATGCTATTTCAAGCTTAAGCTGAACTCACTGACGAAAATGCAATTTAAACTTAAGCTGAGCCAAATGACGAAAATGCTATATTAAACTTAAGCTGAGCCAAATAACAAAAATGCTATTTCAAGCTGAACTTAAGGTAGGCAAAGTGAATTAAATGCTGTTTACAACTTAGGCTTAACTCACTAAAGAAACTGCTATTTCAAACTTAAGCTGAGCCAACTGACAAAAATGATATTTACAACTTAAACTGAACTCACTAAAGAAACTGCTATTTCAAACTTAAGCTGATCCAACTGACAAAAATGCTATTTAAAACTTAGGCTGAACTCACTAAAGAAACTGCTACTTTAAACTTACACTGAGCCAACTCACAAAAATGCTATTTACAACTTAGGCTGAACTCACTAAAGAAACTGCTATTACAAACTTAAGCTGGGCCAACTGACGAAAATACTATTTAAAACTTTGGCTTAACTTACTAAGAAACTGCTATTTCAAACTTAAGCTGAGCCAACTGACAAAAATGCTATTTACAACTTAGGCTGAACTCACTAAATAAACTGCTATACAAAACTTAAGATGAGCCAACTGACAAAAATGCTATTTACCACTTAGGCTCAACTCACTAAAGAAACTGCTATTTAAAACTTAAGCTGAGCCAACTGACAAAAATACTATTTACAACGTAGGCTGAACTTACAAATGAAACTGCTATTTTAAGCTTAAGCTGAGCCAACTGACAAAAATTCTATTTACAACCTATGCTGAACTCACTAACGAAACTGCTATTTCAAACTTAAGCTGAGCCAACTGACAAAAATCCTATTTACCACTTAGGCTTAACTCACTAAAGAAACTGCTATTAAAACTTAAGCTGGGCGAACTGACAAACATGCTATTTACAACTTATGCTGAACACACTAATGAAACTGCTATTTCAAACGTAAGGTGAGCCAAGTAAATGAAATGCTATTTACAACTTAGGCTTAACTCACTAAAGAAACTGATCTTTCAAACTTAAGCTGAGCCAACTGACAAAAATGCTATTTACAACGTAGGTTTAACTCATTAAAGAAACTGCTATTTTAAGCTTAAGCTGAGCCAACTGACAAAAATTATATTTACAACTTATGCTGAACTCACTAACGAAACTGCTATTTCAAACTTAAGCTGAGCCAACTGACAAAAATGCTATTTACAACTTAGGCTTAACTCATCAAAGAAACTGCTATTTCAAACTAAAGCTGAGCCAACTGACACAAATGATATTGACAACTTAAGCTGCACTCACTAAAGAAACTGCTTTTTCAAACTTAAAGTGATCCAAGTAAGGGAAATGCTATTTACAACCTCGGCTGAACTCACTAAAGAAACTGCTATTTCAAACTTAAGCTAAGCCAACTGACAAAAATGCTATTTACAACTTAGGCTTAACTCATCAAAGAAACAGCTATTTCAAACTTATGCTGAGCCAACTGACAAAAATGATATTTACAACTTAAACTGAACTCACTTTAGAAACTGCTATTTTAAACTTAAGCTGAGCCAACTGACACAAATGATATTTACAACTTAAGCTGAACTCATTAAGAAACTGCTATTTATACTTAAGGTGTACCAAGTGAATGAAATGCTATTTACAACTTAGACTGAAATCACTAAAGAAACTGCTATTTCAAACTTAAGCTGAGCCAACTGATAAAAAATGCTATTTACAACTTAAGCTGAACTCACAAAAGAAACTGCTATTTCAAACTTAAGGTGAGCCAACTGACAAAATTGCTATTTACAACTTAGGCTGAACTCACTACTGAAACTGCTATATTAAACTTAAGTTGAGCCAACTTATAAAAATGCTATTTACAATGTAGGCTGAACTCCCTAAAGAAACAGCTATTTCAAACTTAAGCTGAACCAACTGGCAAAAATGTATTAACAACTTAGGCTAAACTCACTAAAAAAACGGCTATTTAATACTTAAGCTAAGCTAACTGATAAAAATGATATTTACAACTTAGGCTGAACTCACTAAAGACACTGCTATTTTTAACTTAAGCTGAGCCAACTGACAAAAATGCTAATTACAACTTAGGCGTAACTCACTAAAAAAACTGCTATTTCAAACTTAAGCTGAGCCAACTGACAAAAATGCTGTTTACAACGTAGGCTTAACTCATTAAAGAAACTGCTATTTCAAACTTAAGCTGAGCCAACTGACAAAAATGCTATTTAAAACTTAGGCTGAACTCACTAAAGAAACTGCTATTTAAAACTTAAGCTGAGCCAACTGACAAAAATGCTGTTTACAACGTAGGCTTAACTCATTAAAGAAACTGCTATTTCAAACTGAAGCTGAGCCAACTGACAAAAATGCTATTTACAACGTATGCTGAACTCACTAAAAAAACTGCTATTTCAAACTTAAGCTAAGCCAACTGACAAAAATGCTATTTACAACTTAGGCTTAACTCATCAAAGAAACAGCTATTTCAAACTTATGCTGAGCCAACTGACAAAAATGATATTTACAACTTAAACTGAACTCACTTAAGAAACTGCTATTTTAAACTTAAGCTGAGCCAACTGACACAAATGATATTTACAACTTAAGCTGAACTCATTAAGAAACTGCTATTTATACTTAAGGTGTACCAAGTGAATGAAATGCTATTTACAACTTAGACTGAAATCACTAAAGAAACTGCTATTTCAAACTTAAGCTGAGCCAACTGATAAAAATGCTATTTACAACTTAAGCTGAACTCACAAAAGAAACTGCTATTTCAAACTTAAGGTGAGCCAACTGACAAAATTGCTATTTACAACTTAGGCTGAACTCACTACTGAAACTGCTATATTAAACTTAAGTTGAGCCAACTTATAAAAATGCTATTTACAATGTAGGCTGAACTCCCTAAAGAAACAGCTATTTCAAACTTAAGCTGAACCAACTGGCAAAAATGTATTAACAACTTAGGCTAAACTCACTAAAAAAACGGCTATTTAATACTTAAGCTAAGCTAACTGATAAAAATGCTATTTACAACTTATGCTGAACTCACTAAAGAAACTGCTATTTCAAACTTAAGCTGAGCCAACTGACAAAAATGCTATTTACAACTTAGGCTGAACTCACTAAAGAAACTGCTATTTAAAACTTAAGCTGAGCCAACTGACAAAAATGCTGTTTACAACGTAGGCTTAACTCATTAAAGAAACTGCTATTTCAAACTGAAGCTGAGCCAACTGACAAAAATGCTATTTACAACGTATGCTGAACTCACTAAAAAAACTGCTATTTCAAACTTAAGCTAAGCCAACTGACAAAAATGCTATTTACAACTTAGGCTTAACTCATCAAAGAAACAGCTATTTCAAACTTATGCTGAGCCAACTGACAAAAATGATATTTACAACTTAAACTGAACTCACTTAAGAAACTGCTATTTTAAACTTAAGCTGAGCCAACTGACACAAATGATATTTACAACTTAAGCTGAACTCATTAAGAAACTGCTATTTATACTTAAGGTGTACCAAGTGAATGAAATGCTATTTACAACTTTAGACTGAAATCACTAAAGTAACTGCTATTTCAAACTTAAGCTGAGCCAACTGATAAAAAATGCTATTTACAACTTAAGCTGAACTCACAAAAGAAACTGCTATTTCAAACTTAAGGTGAGCCAACTGACAAAATTGCTATTTACAACTTAGGCTGAACTCACTACTGAAACTGCTATATTAAACTTAAGTTGAGCCAACTTATAAAAATGCTATTTACAATGTAGGCTGAACTCCCTAAAGAAACAGCTATTTCAAACTTAAGCTGAACCAACTAGCAAAAATGTATTAACAACTTAGGCTAAACTCACTAAAAAAACGGCTATTTAATACTTAAGCTAAGCTAACTGATAAAAATGCTATTTACAACTTATGCTGAACTCACTAAAGAAACTGCTATTTCAAACTTAAGCTGAGCCAACTGACAAAAATGCTATTTACAACTTAGGCTGAACTCACTAAAGAAACTGCTATTTAAAACTTAAGCTGAGCCAACTGACAAAAATGCTGTTTACAACGTAGGCTTAACTCATTAAAGAAACTGCTATTTCAAACTGAAGCTGAGCCAACTGACAAAAATGCTATTTACAACGTATGCTGAACTCACTAAAAAAACTGCTATTTCAAACTTAAGCTCAGCCAACTGAAAAAAATTCGATTTACAACGTAGGCTGAACTCACTAAAGAAACTGCTATTTCAAACTTAAACTGAGCCAACTGACAAAAATGCTAATAACAACTTAGACTAAACTCACTAAAGAAACTGCTATTTCATACTTAAGCTGAGCTAACTAACAAAAATGCTATTTACAACTTACGCTGAACTCATTAAAGAAAATTCTATGTCCAACTTTATTTTAACCAACTGACGAAAATGTTATTTGCAACTTAAGCTGAGCCAACTGACAAAAATGATATTAACAACTTAGGCTGAACTCACTAAAGAAACTGCTATTTCAAACTTAAGCTGAGCCAACTGAATAAAATGCTATTTACAACTTAAGCTGAACTCACTAAAGAAACTGCTATTTGAAACTTAAGCTGAGCCAACTGATGAAAATGCTATTTCTTTTTCTTCTTTTTATTTATTTAACGTCAATTTTACCTTGTTCAGGGGTCAGACGTTATCTCTCCAGTTCTCATGGTCAGTTGGTCAACTGTCTCCAGATTCCACTCACTGTGATCTTATATAATCAAGTTTTCCTTGGCCTACTAACCTTCTTTCTGATTTAATGCATCCATGCTTCTACAGACGTCTATCCAGAAGAACGGATGCTACACATTACCATACTAACGTAATCAATTCGTCCTAAGGAGAACTTCTATGCTGGGTAAATATAGTACTTTCAGCAAATCGTTTTATCTAATGTGTGTGATTTGGCTAGATTTCACATCGCAGATCCATCTAATCATAGATCTGGCATTGCGCTACAATCAGGAGAGAGAGAATTGGGTGTGCGCCCAGCATTAACTGCCATATAACATGATGCCCCTTAAACTGTTGCTATACGACTTACCCCGGATGTAGGGAGGAATAGATTGCAAAGTTATCAGAGGCAACAGCTCAGAAAAGTTTGCCCGTGCTGCCTTCACCCTTGTGCTTGTACTGAGTTCACATCCACGACTTGCACTCACCATATCTTCTAGACAGCAGAAAGAGTCTTCTACCTCCAGGGTATTGTCGTCTAGTACAATCTTTATGTGGAAACGATCATCAATAGGATGCACCTATCCCATGCATCGCTTACACTTGAAGTCAGAGTTCAGGACTAACTTACTCTTCAAGTCAATGCACTTTTTGTGGACCCACTATAGGCATATATTACATTGTATCGTATTTCATCTAACACACTTCCAACACACAGAGC
Source organism: Sepiola atlantica (assembly GCA_963556195.1). Lineage (NCBI taxonomy): Eukaryota > Metazoa > Mollusca > Cephalopoda > Sepiida > Sepiolidae > Sepiola > Sepiola atlantica. The sequence goes on from OY744515.1 coordinate 74,240,545, forward strand.
ATGGATACCGACCAGAGTGTCTTTGGGGTTGTAGACAAGAGCCACATACCATCACTTTGGTTTTTAGGTAAGTTTACCTTAAAATCTTTGACCTCCAGACCGTTTTTCCATATTTTCAGTTTATCCTTTAACTGTTCCACAGACTCGGAAATAATAACTAAGTCATCAGCATAGAGTAATTTCCAAGGATAGCCCAACCGAACTCTCTTGACAGTGCCTCCAAGATTATGATGAAAGGTAAAGGGCTAAGGACAAATCCCTGGTGAACTTAACATTGAAGTGTCATCCATACACACTGTACTACTAGCGTTCATGACCATAAATTGTATGAGACGGAAAAGCCACTCCTCTACATTGCCGATCTTTCACATTGCCCACCTTTCACATTGCCCACCATAGCACTCCTCTGGGGTTCTGTCTGTCGAAGGATGTCTCTAGGTTCAAGAATGCCGTGTAGAATCTCCTGTCTGCACATATGTATCTCTCCTGTACTTGGCGAACGATATGGCATCAATTATGCCCTTGTCAGGTACAAAGCCAAACTGCATCTGATCTATATCAACCTACTCTTTAAGGATGTTGTCTGTTACATGTTCAATCACTTTCATTCCTGTTTCTAGAAGCTTCAGGCCTCTACAATTACCACGTGACCATGCATAAACTTTCCTTTTATAGCAATTGACAATGTAACACTCATCCCAAGACTCAGGAACACACTCTTCTCTATGAATAGCATTTGATGTTTGACAAGATTCTACCAGATGCTTACAGCATGTCAGAGACTATTCCAGAAGGTTCTGCAGTCTTGCCATTCCTTCAAAAACTTTTACCAAAAAGTTAATTAGTTAATAACGTAAATTATAAGAAAAACAATATGAATATATTCTAGCAGATTGTCTCTAACTACAGACAGGATGAAAAATCATTATAGAAACTTAATTCATCTTATTAAAAATAGAGATTTGATATCTGTTTGTCTGACGCCAAAACTATACTATTACTATATTCTAATGCTCACATCAATTTAAAATACTATTTTAGACCTATGTTCTATCTTTAAATATTCAGTTCAAGGGGGTAGTGTAGTATCTGCTCTGTTGTCATGAAACCACCCTCTAAGGCATTACTTCTTCCTTTCCTGGTAGTGTAGTATATGTTTGTTTGTCATGATATCATGCTTCCAGACATTATCCCCTCGTTTTGTGTAGTATATGTTATTTCGTCTACTAGCAAAAATATAGTAGATCGATTGATGGTAGGATACATCTTAGAAATATCATTTACTACTTGTGCTGCATGGAGCCTCAATGGAGAGCATAGGTATTGACCAGTCTCTCTCTTTCGGAGTTAATGCTGTAGTTTTGACCAGTCTCTCTCTTTCGGAGTTAATGCTGTAGTTTTGGCCAGTCTCTCTCTTTCGGAGTTAATGCTGTAGTTTTGGCCAGTCTCTCTCTTTCGGAGTTAATGCTGTAGTTTTGGCCAGTCTCTCTCTTTCGGAGTTAATGCTGTAGTTTTGGCCAGTCTCTCTCTTTCGGAGTTAATGCTGTAGTTTTGGCCAGTCTCTCTCTTTCGGAGTTAATGCTGTAGTTTTGGCCAGTCTCTCTCTTTCGGAGTTAATGCTGTAGTTTTGGCCAGTCTCTCTCTTTCGGAGTTAATGCTGTAGTTTTGGCCAGTCTCTCTCTTTCGGAGTTAATGCTGTAGTTTTGGCCAGTCTCTCTCTTTCGGAGTTAATGCTGTAGTTTTGGCCAGTCTCTCTCTTTCGGAGTTAATGCTGTAGTTTTGGCCAGTCTCTCTCTTTCGGAGTTAATGCTGTAGTTTTGGCCAGTCTCTCTCTTTCGGAGTTAATGCTGTAGTTTTGGCCAGTCTCTCTCTTTCGGAGTTAATGCTGTAGTTTTGGCCAGTCTCTCTCTTTCGGAGTTAATGCTGTAGTTTTGACCAGTCTCTCTCTTTCGGAGTTAATGCTGTAGTTTTGGCCAGTCTCTCTCTTTCGGAGTTAATGCTGTAGTTTTGGCCAGTCTCTCTCTTTCGGAGTTAATGCTGTAGTTTTGGCCAGTCTCTCTCTTTCGGAGTTAATGCTGTAGTTTTGGCCAGTCTCTCTCTTTCGGAGTTAATGCTGTAGTTTTGGCCAGTCTCTCTCTTTCGGAGTTAATGCTGTAGTTTTGGCCAGTCTCTCTCTTTCGGAGTTAATGCTGTAGTTTTGGCCAGTCTCTCTCTTTCGGAGTTAATGCTGTAGTTTTGGCCAGTCTCTCTCTTTCGGAGTTAATGCTGTAGTTTTGGCCAGTCTCTCTCTTTCGGAGTTAATGCTGTAGTTTTGGCCAGTCTCTCTCTTTCGGAGTTAATGCTGTAGTTTTGGCCAGTCTCTCTCTTTCGGAGTTAATGCTGTAGTTTTGACCAGTCTCTCTCTTTCGGAGTTAATGCTGTAGTTTTGGCCAGTCTCTCTCTTTCGGAGTTAATGCTGTAGTTTTGACCAGTCTCTCTCTTTCGGAGTTAATGCTGTAGTTTTGGCCAGTCTCTCTCTTTCGGAGTTAATGCTGTAGTTTTGGCCAGTCTCTCTCTTTCGGAGTTAATGCTGTAGTTTTGGCCAGTCTCTCTCTTTCGGAGTTAATGCTGTAGTTTTGGCCAGTCTCTCTCTTTCGGAGTTAATGCTGTAGTTTTGACCAGTCTCTCTCTTTCGGAGTTAATGCTGTAGTTTTGGCCAGTCTCTCTCTTTCGGAGTTAATGCTGTAGTTTTGGCCAGTCTCTCTCTTTCGGAGTTAATGCTGTAGTTTTGGCCAGTTTCTCTCTTTCGGAGTTAATGCTGTAGTTTTGGCCAGTCTCTCTCTTTCGGAGTTAATGCTGTAGTTTTGGCCAGTCTCTCTCTTTCGGAGTTAATGCTGTAGTTTTGGCCAGTCTCTCTCTTTCGGAGTTAATGCTGTAGTTTTGGCCAGTCTCTCTCTTTCGGAGTTAATGCTGTAGTTTTGACCAGTCTCTCTCTTTCGGAGTTAATGCTGTAGTTTTGGCCAGTCTCTCTCTTTCGGAGTTAATGCTGTAGTTTTGACCAGTCTCTCTCTTTCGGAGTTAATGCTGTAGTTTTGGCCAGTCTCTCTCTTTCGGAGTTAATGCTGTAGTTTTGGCCAGTCTCTCTCTTTCGGAGTTAATGCTGTAGTTTTGGCCAGTCTCTCTCTTTCGGAGTTAATGCTGTAGTTTTGGCCAGTCTCTCTCTTTCGGAGTTAATGCTGTAGTTTTGACCAGTCTCTCTCTTTCGGAGTTAATGCTGTAGTTTTGGCCAGTCTCTCTCTTTCGGAGTTAATGCTGTAGTTTTGGCCAGTCTCTCTCTTTCGGAGTTAATGCTGTAGTTTTGGCCAGTCTCTCTCTTTCGGAGTTAATGCTGTAGTTTTGGCCAGTCTCTCTCTTTCGGAGTTAATGCTGTAGTTTTGGCCAGTCTCTCTCTTTCGGAGTTAATGCTGTAGTTTTGACCAGTCTCTCTCTTTCGGAGTTAATGCTGTAGTTTTGGCCAGTCTCTCTCTTTCGGAGTTAATGCTGTAGTTTTGACCAGTCTCTCTCTTTCGGAGTTAATGCTGTAGTTTTGGCCAGTCTCTCTCTTTCGGAGTTAATGCTGTAGTTTTGACCAGTCTCTCTCTTTCGGAGTTAATGCTGTAGTTTTGGCCAGTCTCTCTCTTTCGGAGTTAATGCTGTAGTTTTGACCAGTCTCTCTCTTTCGGAGTTAATGCTGTAGTTTTGGCCAGTCTCTCTCTTTCGGAGTTAATGCTGTAGTTTTGGCCAGTCTCTCTCTTTCGGAGTTAATGCTGTAGTTTTGGCCAGTCTCTCTCTTTCGGAGTTAATGCTGTAGTTTTGGCCAGTCTCTCTCTTTCGGAGTTAATGCTGTAGTTTTGGCCAGTCTCTCTCTTTCGGAGTTAATGCTGTAGTTTTGACCAGTCTCTCTCTTTCGGAGTTAATGCTGTAGTTTTGGCCAGTCTCTCTCTTTCGGAGTTAATGCTGTAGTTTTGGCCAGTCTCTCTCTTTCGGAGTTAATGCTGTAGTTTTGGCCAGTCTCTCTCTTTCGGAGTTAATGCTGTAGTTTTGGCCAGTCTCTCTCTTTCGGAGTTAATGCTGTAGTTTTGGCCAGTCTCTCTCTTTCGGAGTTAATGCTGTAGTTTTGGCCAGTCTCTCTCTTTCGGAGTTAATGCTGTAGTTTTGGCCAGTCTCTCTCTTTCGGAGTTAATGCTGTAGTTTTGGCCAGTCTCTCTCTTTCGGAGTTAATGCTGTAGTTTTGGCCAGTCTCTCTCTTTCGGAGTTAATGCTGTAGTTTTGGCCAATAGCTTCATCTCTCAATTCCATAGCAACTGAAGCAACTGTATCCAAACAAGTGTAGTGCACAGTCTTAACACAATCGATACTAACGAATTTTAATTATGTTCGGAAATCTCTTTTATATCAAAAAGAAATCCAACGAAGCAATTTAGCACGTGTGTGCAGGTCTAAGAAAATAGCAAAACATTTTGTATAAAAATTTGTTATTTTTCCTTCTTTTTTTTAAGTCAAATGGGTTCCTATCAATCAGATAGTAAATTTTCAGATTATCATAAAAAGACATTTGAAAAGACAATTTTTTTTTGTTTCAATCTAGCATGCCCCTTTTTGGAAAACTGTTTTTTTTCTCACATTAAAAACCGAGCTTATGCCCCCTCTTTAGAGAGGCAAGTAAACAGGGAGTTCCAAATCTGATTGTTAAATCAGTTTTAATTAAAGTGACCTTTTCTCCAATAAACTCACATGGCAACGCGAAATGCTGCATTTGGATTATATTAAATAAAGTATTTTTTAGTTAATCAGAATTTTTTTTTAACTGAGTTCACCCTATACATGGCAAGTTGCCACTGTAGACGTAAGGGGCCACTGATAATTAAGGTAAAAGTTAAGGAGATCATCCTAAATTAGGAGCTGGGCAGATAGATATTTGTTCACATTAGTTTTAAATTTCTGCATGTCGGTACAGTCGGGAAAACAGGGAGCAGAGAGGGAGTTCAAAATTTTGAATCCTTAATCAATCTAGCGATAGTCCGGCACCTTGTTAATGCAAAACTTCTTTCTGACTATCAGTATGAATTTAGGCCAGTAGGGTCTACTGCGGATATCCTAACGGTCATCTCTGAACGCATAAGCTAGGGCAGTAGCGCTTAATATATCTAAAGCCTTTGACAAGGTCTTGCATAAAGGTCTTCTCATAAAAATTAATTCATATGGTATTACTGGACGAATATTTAATATAATTAGATCCTTCCTAACCAAAAAGAAGATCCAGCTTGTCCTAAATGGCAGTTTATCCAAACAACATGACATAAATGTGGGTGTACCCCAGAGGTCGATCCTTGAACCTTTATAGTTCCTGATTTTCATAAACGACGTCCCTAATGACATTGTGTCTGAGATGGGTGTATTTGCTGACGACACCATGCTTTGCTCTCGTCATGTGGGAAAAACAGACGTGCAAATATACCAGGAAATGGCTGAATCCTTAGAAAATGATCTCCACTCTGTAGTCGAATGGGGTCATAAATGGATGGTAACATTTAATGCTGCTAAGACAAAGCTCCTTTTTTTCAACAACTACAAGAAACCTCTTCAACCACCGATTGTCATGGCAAATAACACCCAACCTGAGGGACCAACGTTCAAACTCTTCGGCCTAACCCTAACCAGATAACATGAATTGGAACAAATACATAGAAGACATTGTCAAGGCTGCTGCAAAGAAAGTGGGCTCCCTCTATCGTTCTAGAAGACTTCTCACACTTGAAAGTATCCTATATTTCTACAAAGCCACCATCCGCCAATGCATAGTGTATTGTTGTCACATCTGGGCTGTGCACCATCCACTAGTCTCTCCTTAGACAAGGTTAAAAAAAGAGTCGCTAATCTAATGGCTCCCTCACTATCCACCAAGCTCCAGCCCCTGTCCCATCACAGCAATGTTGCATCCTTGTGCCTGTTGTACAAGTACTTCAATGGATTGTGCTCCGATTAACTTGCTGTTCGAGAGCCTCCTCGACGTAAATACACTTGACCAACCCGAAAATCAGCTAAGCCCCATTCATTTACTGTGGAGATCCCCAGATGCTAGAGAGCCTTATCTCCAATAGCTTCTTTCCCTGTGCTGCCCCGATTGTACCAACATGCAAAAATTTAAAACTAATGTGAACAAGCATCTTGCTGCACAGCTCCCAATTTAGGATGACCCCACAAAACTTTCACTCTAATTTCCAGTAGCATCCTGCCTTGTTTGGGGGTAAACTATGATAAAAAAAGAACCCTAACGCAATATCAAAGAGTATGATGTACACTTGCTGATATGCATAGGTTTTGTGTTAGAGTTTTCTTTTTTTAATTTATCATAGTTCACCCGATGCATTGTTGCATAGCAGCAACACAAAAAAGACTAAAATCGTGTCTTTAGAATTTAGTAATAGTAGGGGTGGGCTATAGAAACAAAAATTTTCAAATTTATGCCAAAAGTGGCTTATTACCTTCATTTATATGTAACTAGATGGGAACAAGTGATTTTTTTCAAAACGGGTCAAAATTGGAGGGTCGCAAGCCTCAAACGAGATTTGGCCGCGTCGATCCGCGAAAACGGCCCAAATTTCACCCCAAAAGACACTTAGCCACTTATTGCAAGTCTTAGGGTACATTTTTTGACCATCGATTACACAATTTTTCTCCACAACTCCCCAAAATCAATGAAAATGGCTCTAAATTCTCAATTTCTTGGATATGATACTGTAAAACTTTACAGTGTATGAAGCATTGATTTGGTACAGAAGCATCTAAAATTTGCATATCAACCAGTAAAATATCAATATAATGCTTTAAAGAGTTCATCTATCACATCATAATTCTCTAGCACAAATACTGGTTTCCGTTTCGTCAAGTCCCATTCAATGTCTTCCACTCCTCAATCCGCGAAGGATATTGCCATGTTTTCTTTCTATTGTGGTTGGGAAGTGGTTCTAGATATTCCACAATATATTCATCCATCCCAACTTTCTCCCGTGTCATACCAATGAACCACTCTCGTCCCTTCGGTTCCTCCCATATGGCAATGCACGGTTCGTTCAGCTGAACATCATCCCCCTGATCAGTATCGGTGAGCACAGGTGGACACTCGCCAGATTGATGCAGCTCATCGTACATACTATCAGCATCCGGAAACGAAATTGCTTCTTCACTTGGTGTCTCATGACTGCCAGACAGAAGAATCCCCAGATTTATCTTCATCTGTACTACAGGCATCGACCTCACCAGGTACAAATGAGGAAAATCTTTGCAGTCTTGAGGGTTCAGTTCTTTTCTCAGGAGGATTTCGTTCCACAAGGTTCTCTTCTTGTCCTTTTCTTCTCCCATTGACTTCAATCCCACCTCAAGCTCCTTTACTGAAGTGAATGGACCACCATGACTTTATCAGATTTTCAGAATTTCGTTTGCGCGATCCACCTTTTTAAGCGTTTTGGTCTTCTTTTCTATGAGCTTTCTTCCGGTGATTTCCTCTTGGCTCTTGAACCACTGTTTCTCCTGTTCGTCAACAGCTTAGCAATTGCTCTCGTTTCTTTATCAATCGACACGACTTTCGACTGATAGAGAGTCATGTCATCTCTCATGCTGCTTGCTGTGAAATTTCGGTTGGAGCAAGATGCAGCACGAATAGCTATCTTATCCATATGAGATAAGTCTGTTTCACACACCAAGCTGTGGGATGGCAGATTCGACAGAAGCTTTGTATCAACTTTGGTCAGATCAGAACAACAAGGCTTCTCTCCTTCGATGGCAAACCCAAATTCTCGCCCACGTTGTCTTTGGATATCCATGGTAGCTTGTTGACAGAAATTTTGCAAGATGTGGATTCCAAGTTTGAATGTTGGTTCTTCCAAATTGAAGGAATAGTCGACTTTATACTGCTCCAATGTATCAAGCTTTGTATCTTTCAGATCGTTATAGAGCGTGGGGAGTATGTTGAGTATTGCATCTGGTGTTTCAAGCTCGCACATATTCAAAAATGGTAGCGTGACTTTGAAACCAAACCAGGCGACACATTTCAATGTCACTTCAACATATGGAACCTCGAGGTACAGTTGACACGCTTGAACGAGTTGGTTATTGGCTCCAGTCTCAGAAAGAGTCTCTCTGATATCTTCAATGTGATGCATCAATGCAGCAGCACTGTATGCAAGGAGACCAAATCTTCTCTCTTTGTACAGCGCCAATTTCTTTAGTTTCTCTTTCTTTCGCAGCACATCATCAAATTCTTCATGAAGCAAAGTCTTGTGTCCATCATTTGACACCATCTTTCCCATGGCCTGAATCACTGCTGGAATCAAACTTTTTGAGAGAAATGAGCGTAAACAAGGCATCATTTTGATAAGTTTGTCTGGTACACAGTTATCTTTCAATCTTCTTCAAAATTGACAAATTGCCACTATCAAACACCTCGCAGCTGTGACTCACACAGAGAAGATGGAGAGGTATATGTGCTGATGCCAATTTTGGCTTATTTTGGGGCAATTTTGACCCTGAGATACCCTAAGAAGCCCTATACTTGTAGGACAGTATATGAGAATGACAGATTCTGGTATATAAAGGCATTTTTGGTCAAAAAATGTACCCTAAGACTTGCAATAAGTGGCTAAGTGTCTTTTGGGGTGAAATTTGGGCCGTTTTCATGGATCGACGCGGCCAAATCTCGTTTGAGGCTTGCGACCCTCCAATTTTGACCCGTTTTGAAAAAAATCACTTGTTCCCATCTAGTAACATATAAATGAAGGTAATAAGCCACTTTTGGCATAAATTTGAAAAATTTTGTTTCTATAGCCCACCCCTAGTAATAGATTACAGTTTAGAAATCGATTAGCCTATGAAACAATTAATCTAGTAATTAATTACTAGAAAAATATAGAAATCAGTAACAGTTGTTGGTCAAGACAGCAATGTCTTGAATCTGTTTACAGATTAGTCTCGAAATTAAGCCATAGAAAGCGATACCCGATTAGATTGTCCTGATGCTACTCCTACGACCACCTCCGCTTTACTACTATTATTCACACCATTATTATTAGTCTTGCAACCTAAAAGATTAAGTTCTAGAAAACAATAACAGGTTAGGCCATGAAAAGCAAATAGTCTCGAAAACGATGCTGATTTGTGTTGAGAAAGAGATTAATAAAGAAAAGTATGGATGGTAGTGATGATGAAACCTACAAAGAGTTTGAAGACGAAAATGAACACAGCTACAGACCTAGATCCGCAATAAGGAGAATCTGAGATACATGCGAAGAAAGACAGTTTAGATCCCCTAGAATAATTAGAAGTATAAGACCAACGATGTATAAATCTATCAAATCTATAAAAGCTATCAAAGCAGAACGCAACATAAGAAGTCAACTGCTACGACCAAAAATAAATAAATGTGATACTCCCCTCAAAATGCCACCCATGGAATCGTTAATAAAATTTACAACCCTTTTTGCAATCCAACTTTATTTGGTAAAAATAAACTTCAGTTTATGCTTGAATTGTCCACCAACCAAGTTTAATTCAGGAATGTCGAACAGTCTTTGTTTTATTGACATTCAATGATATGCGGGGGTCACTTGTGATCGTATCATCAGTAAGAGGTGTAATAATGAATAGGCTTCACACCTAACGGACCTTATCCTCCCAGACTTATCCTTAGACTATTCTTGAACTGAAAAAGGGCGATTACAGCCCAAATCAGGGCAGTAGCAAGAGAGGATTATGTCAGAGTTATTGACAATTTTGCCTGTTGTATTCAAATGTGCTTACCACTGGACGACGATTAACGATTCCATAGGTGACATTTTTTTAAGTCATCCTGTATCTCGAAAGCAGGACGTTTCTGTGACACGATGGCTCTACAGAGCACTTCATAACAATTCAATTGAATTCAATTGAATGTCTACTCATATAAATAAGCAGTATAATATAAACAGTGCTTAATCTTACAGTTTGTCTGGAATATGGTAGGCATTGCGTTTTTATATTATGTCAAAACATTATATTAAATATAAAGGAACAATTATCATATTGTAAGTGAAGACTTCTGACTAACGAACTTCCGCAGTTGTATTCTTCATCTATTGTATATTGTTGCCATGCATAAAAATATTGCCATTTCATGGACGTCCGGATTGTACCACCTTTGTTCAAACTAAAACATACTTATCTAAGTACTCTGTTAATGTAGTTTCAGAATATATCTGGTTATAGGGGTCTTTACTTTTGACAGCCTCGTAACTCTCGTTTCCCTTATTGTGTCCTTTAGTCTTCATATTCAATGAGCGATGTTCTGACAAAGGGGGAGAATTGCTGTTTTCTGGGAAATTTTCTGAAATTTATCTATCTAACACTTATTATTGGCTAGTTTTTGACCTTGAAGTGGTATTTTTTTAGTTTTTTAATTCTTCTAAGTGGCTTCATGCCTTGCCTGGAACGATTTCTATAAAAAAAAAACCTTCAAGAAGTTTCTGACAGATTTTCATTCTATGGACCTTCGGAATAAACACAAACCCCACGATATTATTGTACCATCTTTGGACAGAACAGATACTACACTTTGAACCTAGCCAATAATGTCTATTTTAGTTCAAGTTTCATGTTCGACACAATAGCCATATCAGATAAAAATAATTAATTATCTTTTTGCATTGCCTTTTTGGCGATCCCATCTTTCAAAATAAGGTGAAGGGTGTAGATACAAACATGAAATTGCCTTAGCGTTTTATTATATCGATTCGAATAAGTCGGCTTCCAAATATATAGCTATGTTAATATCACATCTTATTTCGTCATTGACAATTTGTCAAGATTCAAGTTAAGCACATTTACACTGAGTGACAAACTTGATTTGATTTCAACTGAACGCTTCAGGTAATTTATTGTCACATGGAATGCTAAAGTTATGGCCGAGGTAATTTAATGGATTGTACACTGCGAATTTTATAACAGAAACTAGAATACCCGTCCTAAGGCGGTTAAAATTAATTTATCGAACATAAGAGTTTTGCATCACTTTTATGTCCTCTTCGAAGATTAAAACCAAAATATAAACCTTATTTGTAGAATCTTTATTCTAATTTTGATTAAAATCCATTATATAATTTTCATTCTAGAAAAGGTCTCAAATTTAAGGGGTCTTATGAAGAAATTTAATTTTGGGAATTTTGCTTAATTGGTGTCTAATGACTATGGATCAAATTGAATACAAATCTGATATATTTTAATTTTCAAATGGCAGGTTGTGCCCATATTATGCCCTCTAAACTCTCTTTAAAATACTCCAAAAAAACTGAAATTTGGGAGTATTTATTAATTGATGTTTAATACCTACTATTAAAATTTCACAAAAAATGGAAGGTATCTAAATTTTCATGAAGTATGAACGTGTATCTCTTTTGCATAAAACTAAATTAAATATAGCCCACATTTGGATTCCTTACGTCTATCAGCTGTGTTTCAAAACTTATAAAAGTTAATTAATTGTGGTTAGCAAAGTATGACTTACCTCAGCCAGGAATAGATTCATAAAGAAAGTTAAGATGGCCTTCATCAATTGCTTCCCAGACCATATTTCCATAGCTCTGCAGCAACTGCCTGGTGTAAATACCGTGGAGGTGGCGGAGTTGATTACACAGGCTAGGATGCTGGCCAGGCAAAAAGAGCGTGAGCAGGGAAGTGTAGCTGTCGCTCAACGAAGCAAACTGCAGCAGGAGATTGTGAAGGACGAAGAGCCTAGAGGTCTGTGGCAGAGACCCAGGTTCGCTGGCAGATGCTACCGATGCTAAGGACCGCATATGGCGAGGGAGTGCAGGGAGCCGGAAGTCACGTGTTACCGCTGTGGGAAAGTCGGCCACATCAGCAGATTCTGTCCCCAGGGAAACAGACAGGGGGAAGCCACTGCGCTGGTAGCTACCCCACTTATCTGATGAAGGCGCTACAGGGTACGTCGCCGCGAGTAGAATGGGCGAAGTGCAAAGGCCCTTGTTGACACGGGCTGTACCTCAACACTTGTCACCAAAGACATGGTTGACACATGCAATGGGACCAGCAGCATTATGGCAGTTGACGGCAGAGAGGTGAAGTGCAATGGCACAAGTGTCGTTCGGTTGATGGTATGTCACTAACAATCCAGGCGATTGTTATTAACAAAATTGTCACGGGTGTCGATGTGGTGCTAGGGATGGACGCAATTGCTTGACTAGGGGGGCGTCACAGTACATAGGAACACCGTGAGATTTGGAGGACATCAAGGGGCTGCATGTGTGCGATCCGAAAAAGGTGGCAGAGGAACAGGAACGGCCGGGTCAGACAAAAGTTGCATGATAGAGGACCAAGATTTCTCTGCACACTTTAATGGTGAGAAATGGACAGTTAAGTGGGCATGGAAGGGAGAACCTCTCGTACTAAACAACAGAGTGGAATGCTATGAGCATACGTTGCGAGGAGGCATAAGAATTGAATTTGAGAAGGAGGTGGACCGTTGGATGTCAGAGGGGATTTTAAGACCATGGATGGAGAAGGTAGAAGGCGTGCTGCCGTTAATGGCGGTTGTTCAGCCCATAAAGCAAAAGGTTCGGCCAGTACTGGACTTCAGGGAGCTGAACGCATACGTTGCTTGTCACACGGGAGGCGATGTGATGGACGTGTGCAGGGAGACCATGCGAGAGTGGAGGCAGATGCAGAAGGCTGCGGCGCTTGTGGATTTAAAACCTGCATACCTACAGATCCACATTTCGCAGGAATTCTGGAAGTACCAGCTGGTCGGATACAAAAGCCAAACATACCGCCTAACTAGGTTAGGTTTTGCCCTAAATTCTGCACCAAAGATCATGGCGGCGATCCTCAAACCGGTGCTAAGCAAGGAGGACGCAGTCAGAAGAGCAACTAGTTCCTACATAGATGACATCATGGTGGATGAGACGGTGGCAACTGCGAAGGACGTAGTAGAGCACCTCAACGGCTTTGGGCTAATCGCGAAACACCCAGAATCGTTGGAGGGGGGAGCGGCATTAGGGCTCAAACTAAGGAATGACCAAACAGGAAGGTTAGTGTTCCGGAGGGGAAATGAAATCCCAGAGGTGTCTGGAAAACTGAGCAGGTGGGAACTCTTCTTGATATGCAGAAGACTGGTGGGCCATTACCCGATTGCAGGATGGCTGCGGACTGCATGTAGTTACATCAAAAGGCGAGCTAGTGGAGTGAAGTGGGAGGATGGAGTTGATAAAGAGACTGTGGACATTATGAGAGAGATTATTGAATGGGTGAAGAGGGAGGATCCAGTGAGAGGTGTTTGGTACGTACCCAATAGTGCAGAAGATGTTGTGTGGTGTGATGCAAGCAGTATAGCAGTGGGGGTCACCTTGGAGATATGTGGTGTCACTGCAAAAGATGCTGCTTGGTTGCGGAAGAAGGACGACGTGGCTCACATAAATGTGGCGGAACTGGATGCGGTTATGAAGGGCATCAACTTAGCCTTGAAATGGGGGCTACAGAATGTTGAGGTGAGGACCGACTCAGCCACTGTGTTCTCGTGGGTCCAGTCCGAAGCTCCAGGAGAAAGGAGGGTGAAGACGAAAGGAGCCGCCGAGATGCCCGTGAAGCATCGATTGATGACGTTAAGGGAGCTGATTAGGGAATTTGATCTTCAACTCAGGATCAGTATCGTTTCCTCAGCAAAGAACAGAGCAGATGTGATGACGAGGGTGAGGAAGACCTGGCTAAAGGCACCGAATGAGGTGGCTGCTGCAATATGTGGCTTGGCTGAAGACACTCTGAAGGATTTGCATGACATGCACCATTTCGGAGTGGATAGAACCTTGTTCTTGGCCAGGAAGGTGGACCCCAGAATCACAAAGGAGGCCGTCAGGACAGTGGTTGAGAAATGCCACCGGTGTCAATCAGTCGACCCTGCGCTGAGTAGACACGAGTTCAGGTAGCAGAGAACTGGAGCAGGTTGGCGATAGACGTGACGCACTACCGACAGAGACCGTACCTGTCAATGGTCGACTGTGGACCTGGAAGAGTGGCCATTAGGAGGGAGATCAAGGCAGAAAATGCAGGTGAGATTGCATAGGTGCTGGAAGAGGTGTTTTTGGAGAGGGGTCCAGTGACAGAAGTGCTAATGGACAATGGAACTGCCTTTCACTCAGTAGCCCTGAAAAATGTGTTGGATAAGTGGGGAGTGCGGCGCTATTTCAGGGCTGCATATAGACCAGGCGGAAACGGAATTGTGGAGCGGCATCACAAGACCATCAAGGCTGTAGCTGAAAGGGGCCGGATTTCACCGCCAGAAGCTGTCTTCTGGTATAATATGGCTCCAAAGACAGGGCAAAAAGTGGAGTCAGTGCCGCAGAGGGCAGTCTTCAAGTATGAGTGGCGGTATCCCCGAACTACGCCCGTAGCCACGGAGGAAGGGGAGAAGCAAGCGTCTGTGCAAGTGGGAGAGGAAGTGTGGATCAAACCGCCTGACGCTCACTGTACCACACTATGGGGGAGGGGCATTGTGACAAGTGTCCAGTCCCCGAACAATGTATCCATCAACGGCATCCCTCTACACATCCTTGATGTGCGGCCAGTAGTGGTGTCATCAGAAGAATAAGTCAGCGACGTCGAGCCAAGTAGCGACGTTCACGAAGACGCTCTGCGGAGATCGCAGCGAGGGAGACGCCCACCATTTTGGTCGAGCGACTACGTGATGGGCTAACTAGTGATGATCGTGTAGATCAAAGGGGCGTCTGGTTAGCAAAGTATGACTTACCCCAGCAATGAATGGATTCATAAAAAAACAAAACCTGAGTAAAATGGCTAGTTATAGCAAAGACCTCCCATTACTTCCTGATCTCTCTGGCAGAAGAGCTCACTGCTCATTTGCATGCTCATTTGCATGAGTGCAATGTCACTGGCAATAAAAGGGGAATGTTTTGAAGGAAGTGGGTCACTATGAGTTGGTGATTTGAGTTGGTGACTACGTTGGTGTGTGCACTGGATGAAAGACTGTTTGGAGAGATATCATTTGGCAGAGCAAGACCGTGGTAACATTTTGTTGCGATAAGGAGTACAGACACAAGGAAATCAGGAGAAAGAAAAATATAATTACATTAATTTAAGAGTGACTCCTCTACATCTGGCAAGTAATAATAGAATGAACGAGATTAAGTGGAAGACGCGGGTGCAAGTGGACTGACAATAGCTAAGACTGGAATTTCACCTCAACTGTTGGAGAATCTCAGTGATCTGTTGGAAACAAAAGGAGTTGTGGGGGTCATCCTTTATTACGAACTAGCAGGATCCATGTCCCGGCGTTGCCAGGGGAAATATAACAGACTGATTTTAATTTTTAAGTTAAATAAATAGATTCAGAAAAGAAATCATTTCACTGGAAGTAATTTAGGTAATTAAAATAGGATTTAACATGGACCTGTGTCCTAGCGTTGTTGTGTTTGTTCCAACAGATCTCTCCTTTATAGAGGTAAAATTTATTCGCACAAAGCTCTTTGATACACAATGTTTGATGTTTTACCTTCTAGTGCCAATATGTATAGACATTGTGGAGAGTCTACCCTTGAACATCCTACATAAAACTGCCCATGACTAAAGCAAGGTGAAGTCAAGTTTAGACCAACCACTGCAAATGATTGTCCTTGGGACTTGTTAATTGTCATGGCAAAACACAATTTAACTGGGAACTGAAGCCTTTTAAATTCAATTGCAGAATCCGACAGAATAATGGGTATTCTGGGAAGGAATGTCAGTTTGCCCCTTGCCACACCAGTTAGTATTACAGCTTCTATCACATGAGGTTGCATGCGTTTAACACACAGTCTCGTTCCATTACATAGCCTTGCAGCATCAAGATTCCGGAGTAACATAATTGGTCATCTAGCTTTCTAGCTTTCAGCTTTAATTTGTGTGTTGGCATACCAGGCAATTCTAATGAATTCAAAAATTCTGTAGGGTATTGTACAGCCTGGTCGTCATCGAGAGTAGAATCCACAGAAGTGAAAGTTTGTTCATCACCTGGAATTTCATCAAACAGTTGTTGATTGATGACATGTACCATGTCATTTTTAGGAGCTAGAATTGCTCTCTCCGTTATCATTCAGGATGCACATAGTTTTCAGCTATATTTGGATAAACTTTGCTACTAAGTTCTGTGAGTGATGAAACAATTGAGCCAATATCTTGAGTAATATCAATCGTGCCATTATTGGTTGTTGCAAGCTTGCCATCACCTATTTTTAGGAGTAGGGAGGCAAACTCACCAGCCATTGGGTCACTATTGAGATGTACACGCATGTTTGTAAATAACGTTACAGTCTTAATGTACTTCCACAAATATGACAATTTAATGCAAGCATTAAGCTCGTCAGCGTGACTTCCACATGGAACAATAGGAAGCGTTTTTCGGAAGTCACCTGATAATAAAAGTGTTATGCCACCCATAACAACATCACGTCTCTTGAGATCATGCAATGTTTTATCTAGAGCCTCGAACGCTTGTTGATGTGCCATTGTACATTCATCCCATACGATCAAGGAACAATTCTGTAAGACTTTGGCTGAATCTGACCCTCTTTCTATTTGACAAATTGGATCAGCATCTTTTGTTAAGGATACTGGCAACTTAAATGTGAAGTGAGCTGTCCTACCACCAGGAAGAAGAGTGGCTGCAATGCCCGATGATGCCACTGCCACAACTATTTTGCCTTCTGACCTAACTTTAGCAAGAATTAACTTGGTAACAAATGTCTTTCCTGTACCTCCGGGTACATCAAGGAATATAAGGGCACCTTGCTGATCTTCTACAGTATTAAGTACAGTACGAAAAATATGAATTTACTTATTATTTAGTTGTGCGATACCATCTCGAACAATTGATGCTCATGAGGTTGATAACTAATTTCACGCGTTCATGCAGTAATGACCGGATGTGTATTAGATCGATTAGGTGAGGTAAGACCCAATTTTGTCAGTGTTTTACCATTCATCTTATAAGTCATATCTTCGATATGAACCAAAGCTATATTGAAGATGTCGTCTGAAAATGTTATATCAACTTCAGGCTGTTGATTGTGTTTCCTAAGAAGGAAATCTTCACTAAATGCTTCTTTGTGTGCATCCCAAAGTCGGTTTAGATGAGACACTGCACATGATGTCAACATGATGGCAAACAAATGTCTAAAATTGTCTGCAGATTCAGATATAGATGCTTCCTGTAATGTAGCATCCCAGTGGTTATCATCCTCAAGTAGTCCATGTGCACTACATGCATGCCTGAATGTAGTCATAACTTGACCATTCATCGTTTTTAGGTCATTAAAGCTCTGTGGATCTCTAACATTGTGTAGGAGCAGTCTCAAACAGAAGCAGTCAAATTGATTTGGATGCACGGTGTATACCCTGCTCAAAACTTCTGTTCTTTTAATGCACGGATAGCCTGGAACCGGCTTGTGGATTTGTAACTCTATCTGCTGCAGTACTTTCAGTAAAGTATATCTGCTGTCCATTTTCTAGATGAATAACTGGGGGATGATGTACATGTATGTGAAAGTTAAGTATTCTCCAAATGGCTTCATTGGTTGATATGTAACGTCCCGTTTCGTATCTCTAAACTTCATCATGAGCATTATTTTCAATTGTGAAGATAGCTTGATCACTACCTTTATTTACATATTTACAAATGTATTTTATTGATTTCACGCTGTTGCAATATTCAACATTGATATGTGCATCAAACATCTTACAAAGTAGTTTATTATGTGGTACAACCCATCGGTTGTCTACCAATTTTTATTTGAACCATGTATTGTGTTAAAAGTCAAAAGGATATGTTAGTGTAATGTTTCTGATGTGTATCAATTGAGCAAATGAAGCAATTAATATTTAAGTCACGTAAATTCTATTTGGTTTACCCGACTCAAATTAAACAATAAATAGCAAGCAGTTTAAATTAAAGAGGATCGTCTGCATGTAATGTTCTAAGAAATACATTTTTTTACTTATTGTTATGCCCCCCCCCCCCCCCCTAACACATGTGACTGGTGGACCGTACATTTGCTCGCTAGAAGGTGAGTCGTAACATAAAACGGGAAGCACTTTTTCTGGCCGCCATCGGCTGCTAACGGCCGCCGCCAGGCATTTGGCTCACGTGACTCAATCGCAGTTATTTTAAAAAAATAGAGAATAGTCTTCATTATTAAAAATAAGCATATAATCGTCAATTTATTGCCCCCCCCCCCATCCGAATACAATTTTTAATGCTCTGCTGGTTACATTAATTATATTTGTGTGTTTCAGTGGTGCTCATTTTCCATTTTTCTTTTCAGCCAAAGAAAATGGAATTTCTATACAAAGATAATACAAAGATAATAGGGAGGGTGATTTTAATGGGGCTCTGTAGGCCTCTTTAATTTTCAGCGGGCCCCTTATCACAGACAGAGCAGGTGTTTATTCAAAAATAAAAATAAAATTTCTGGTGAAATCAAAAAACATTGCTTTCATTATATAGTGAAAAGGCTTCGTTTAAGTATATTAATTTTCATATTAATATTATCTTCCTCATCTGTGGGGTAGTGGTTACGACGTTAGATCTGAAACTTACATTTTTTGCGTTCGATCCCATTCTACTAAAGAAATTTTTTTTTTTTTTAATGTTAAACATTTGTCAACACGGTTGGAGGGTGGAAGGGTGGACAATAGGCCGTTTTTTTTATTCAAAGTTATGCAATACATAGTACCAAAGTGCAACGCCGGGCGAAGGGTTTCGGTAGTAATTAATAAAATAGGGAAACGTAAACTGTTCTGAGTGAGGCTTGTGAAGCGCAAACTAACGGTAAACTGTAAGTATCGTTATATATTGATTGTTGATTTGTATTGTTTGGAGTACATATAAAATCAAAGAAAGAAGGAAACCGTTCGGTTCAAGTTATGTAGAAGTAAGAAATGGTTTACTTTATGTAAGTTTATCGTTAATTGTGTGTAAATAATTTTTTTATTTACTAATTTATTTATTATTATATTATTACAATGAAGTTGAATAAATTGTCACAATTTTTGTTATTTTGTGTGCTAACTGTACGTTTTTTATGGTTCTGTTCGCGTATTTCGTAGCCTGTTTGCAATTGTCGTTGTGTTCGGTTTAATGTATGCCGATAGTCTGTAACTGGGAAATGGTACGAAAAAAGAATAATGGAATGTTAATCGCCTTATCCGTAAGCGAGGTTTTTTTTGCTTTTTTTCTCAATGTATTACGTTAATACTGCCGCAGCAATTATAAGAACTGAAGTAGATGAATGTCTAACGGGAATAGCAGAACACAAACGTTGTATTACCTGAAGGAAACGAAGAGTGATAAGTTTAAATGGTCTAGTTGGGTAAGCGGAGAGATTCTGGCAGGTGTATCTTTAACTGTGTTCGCGAGGTGCGGCTGAGAGTAAAAGATGGCATAATTGTAATTGGCGGAAGTGAGGTAGTCAGATGTAATGAAGGGAGCGTCTGTTATATTTTCTGTGCAACGTATGCTAGTATGTGTAAAGGGGAAGGCATACGAATAGTAAATAATAAGATGTAAATTGTGTAAAAGTATCCGTTGTTTAGTAGTTCCCGGTGTAGATGGGGAGGGTGGGAGTAATAAAATGTTAGAGAGAAATGTGCTTGCTACTACCTGTATGGTGTTAGTTGTGAGGAGAGGGATTGATGGAGGAACAAAAGTAATAATTAGCCAGAGGTGGATAGAAGAGTGTAGAGTTTGGTAAGAACACGCTCGAGTGAATAAGCTTGATATTGTGGTGAATGTAGTAACCTGTTTTGTTCGAGGTTATTTTCCTATTCGACGGGAAGGTACAGGGGAGAAAACGTCTGTACTTTATATATAAATAAAAGAAAAAAGGGGATCTAATAATAATAAATAATAAGAAGAAGAATAATAAAAATAATAATAATAATAATAAGAAGAAGAAGAAGAAGACGAAGATAAGAAGAAGAAGAAGAAGAAGAAGAAGAAGAAATAGAAGAAAATAATAATAATAATAATAATAATAATAATAATAATAATAATAATAATAATAATAATAATAATAATAATAATAAATAAATAATAAATAATAAAAAGAAGATACAGCATAATGGGGAGGATGATAGCATCTCATGCCACTGATTTTTATGCAGCTATTAGATTAGCAACTAAATGAAGTCATTGATGGCCCTATTTACTTGTCTCCTCACAAACGTATAATTAGAAAAAAGTTTAGTTTTTAATATGGGAAAAATCCAGCTCCCCAAAACGGACACTCAGGATCTGGAAAAACTTTTTTAAATTGTCACTGTCTTGAAGAATTTCTCTTCATCTGACCAAGGGCAGAACAGATGCTACACTTTGATCTAAGCCTAAAACCCAGTGGTTAAAGGTATAACATTGTAATTGTAACAGGGCAATTGTCCTGAATCGACCTTTAATCACATGATTAAATCAAATGGTGAGTTGGGGTTAGAATAATGTGAAAATAGAATGGAAATTGACAAAAGGATTGACAAAGAATTGAACTCGAAAATTAACCAGCTATTAAGTATAAATTTACAAAATTTGCTTTGTTTTCTTATCAATTCTTGGCTGGCAATGATTAATGTGTGTTTGAGATAAGACCACCCATGAAGAAAACATTCCGAGGTGGTGGGACAAGATTTATTTTCGATTAATCAAAAGAGAAACGTAGCAAATTCGCCACGTCTGAATTCCGTTATCTATACAAAGTTGATTGGCAAACAAAAGCCTTAAAGGACATCTGATCATTATAAACGAAATAACGAGAGACAGGAATGTATCGAGTAATATCTTTATAAGCAAGAATCTATATTTTGGTTGGGTAAAGAAAATAAGAGACGGGTATATAATTTTCTGATAAAATAATTTGATTGTGATCTTTTTTGTTTTCTCTGAGGTTGGCCAAAAAAATGGAGAAAAAACTAACATTGGAGAGAGGAAGGAAAGTGATGGTAGATTTTCTTTTTAACTCAATAGAGTTTTTCTAACAGACGAGATAGAATTCATTCCAAAAAGTTAGTCTGCTGCATGTCTCCTATCTCCGAGAAGCTACGGATAACTAAACTTCACCTTTAGCAAAATTCTAATTGTTTTTCGAAAAGTGTCACTTCATATCACAGCAATATTTATGTTTCTCATATAGAGATCAAGTGTTAGGCTCATGAAGGGGCTCGTTGATTTCTGAGAACTTCGACTGAAGTAAACTGAAACAAATATATATTAAAAAAGTTAACGACATTTGTCTCTACTCCAATAAACATGTTAATGTGCATACAGATTTTGTTACTTCTTATGCAGCTCTTCGCATACACCCGAGAAAAGGATATAATGCTTACCACGGTTCGTTGAAGGGTACACAACACACACTAGTCCTATCATCGGACGGTCACCCTAACCCAACCAAACACCATCGTATTTGGAGGCTAACTGCATCAACTGGGAGTGGCTAGATCCATTTACTCTACTAACAGATCGGAAGTCGCCCATGCAGTAGGAATTACAGCAACAACAACAACTAATTCTATCAGTGGCTGAACGTGTTTTACAATAAATAAAATGGTGAAATTCTCGCTGTAATAATTTTTCATTTTTAATTATTCTCTTTAAAAAAACTTTATATTAAGGTTGTGATTTATTCATATCTCTGGTCACTGCAAAGACACACAATTTATTTAACCTGACGATCCAAAGGAACACTTGGCCCTAAAAAAACTTTTAGGGACCATTTAATAATTATTTCAAATAAAGAGTAGAGTCAGACTTTTTATTGCTCATGCTTTTTTAAGGAAGCAATCTATGATTTGCAAATATATCTATTTAATACTAACATTTAAATCTTGCTTGTTTATGAATTAAATGTTTTAAGAAGGGCGAATGAGAAGCCGTTGTGGATGAGTAAATAGATAATAATCGCACAAGAGAATGACGTAATGAAAAGAATGTGAAAACTACCGGAACAAATAGTTATATTAGTTTCATAGTTGTCAATAAAAATGGCGCTATTACTCAGAAATATAAATGAATGAATTTTGTATATTTTTAATCTATTATATTTTAAAAATAACTTAAAACGAAATCTTTTAGCATTTATATGAAATAATCTAGCTTAATTTCGCATTTTAAATTTCATTTTTTTCTTATTTCATGCATTGGCCAAATAGTCCTCCATTAGAAAAATTGCTTGCCAAAACGCCATAGATTCAATTATATTGTTTAAAGAGAGAAACAATCTTTAAGAGGACAAAAAAAATTTTTTTTTATCTGAATTTGTCTTGCAGAAAGTAATGCTATTTAAGATGGTGTGTAAGATGGCTGAAAAGCAAATCCTTGAAAATGATCATTATTTATTCATTAATCATTCGAAACGAGGTCGGATGCCATCTTGAAAATGATACCTTTTCAGCTTGTCAGATTAGGATCAACTTTTGATATATTATCAAGCAAATCGAATGTTATAAAAAAAAGTATGCTGATAATTATATGCGCATTAGTAAACATTTTGAAAATTAAATTACATCAGACATTTGTTTTTGAATTCATGAAAAAAGGCTCTTCAGATTCTTTTAAAAACCGACATGTTCAATTTTTAGTGAGAACGTCAGTTTGCTATGTCAGTAAAATAAAATGACTCTTCTGCTCGAATTTCCCGAAAGGCATTTGTAAACTAGATTATTATGTCTTCCTACATACATATGGTGCTTATCATGATATCATAACTCTTATGAAATTTCCATGGGTTCGGCTGGGTATTGGCAAACAGGGAGTTGAAATGAAGAGAGCCAATTTTTTATTTTCATTCATCTCTGATACTGTCATGTACGGTGTACAGTATAACTTTATATTTTCTCATATTGAGAAATGGATATTGTTATATTGAGGATAACGTCTATATTGCACTTGTCAGTCCGCAATCGCTTTTACAATGTTAGTTCTTGCAGGGAGTGTGTAATCGTCTTCTCACATAAAGTACCTGGTATTCTCACTCATTTAATATTGACTAAGCTCAACGTCGCTTAACTTCGGTGATCTAATTGGATCAACGGGTATCAACCATATGTGATGAGACGGGAAGCTGCCAGTTGAGTAGAGATCACAAAGACTACCAGTGATAAACGCTATCTTCTTCATGGATGTGAACCAAGGATATCAAAGAGAAGCTTCTTCAGCCATATCAAACCTCTAAAAACAAGATCCCAGGAAGAGACTAGATTACAGCTGTGGACAATACGGCTAGAGAATGACTCCCCCCTACTGCCATGGGGATCCCCTCTTCTGAGGCTTTCCTCCTGGCTCAGAAGCACGCTCAACCGCCTGAGAACGAGAATGGGGCGATCAAAAGTTGCTATGATTAGATGGGGCTACAAAACCGACCCAACCACCTGTGAATGTGGAGAGGAGGACCATACGATGCAACACTGCATTGTCTGCCCCCTACTGCCAACCGGTTCTGTTTGAAAAATCTTGCATATGACTGTGTAAAAAAGTAGGAAACTCTTGAATGACCACATGCTTCAAAGACACGCTAAGAAGAGGAAGAGCGTGATTAGGCCGTAAATTATTAAATATTCTTAATGACATTCAAACTTGAAAAAGAAAAAGTTCTAATATGAAATTTAGTCAATTTATAATTGACATACAACGATAAAATTTACACATTATCCATTGTAGATAGCAAATTGGGTGGTGTGCTAATGGATGATCTCTTATTGTTTACAGTAAAATGGGTTTCAGAAGGGTTAGGGTTCAGAAGGGTTAGGGTTAGGGTTCAGAAGGGTTTCATTACTTCCCAGAAACTTATTTTATATTTTAGTAAAAAAAATAACATTAAACATTAAAAAAAATTATAGCAAGAAAACATGCCCGCCTGGGAAAAAGATGTCCGATATCATTAAATCAAAAAGCTATACTATTTTCTCTTTGTAACAAAAATAAAAGGGTAACATTTACTAGTAAGGGACAAGGTTAGTAAGTTGCCATAATCAAAAGCAAAGAAAAACATTCTTTTCTCTAACAAGAATGGTGAAAAGAATTTTTTTTTCTGAACAAATAATTTTTTGGAAAAATAAAATTACCATGAGGTCCCCGTTTTACAAACATTTTACTTTAGTAAATCAAAAAATTGTAGGGGGAGAGGAAGAAATTAAAATAAAAAAATTATTTCTAAAATATATACAAAAACAAATGTGGCACCAAAACAGGTTTGCCAGACGAAAATGCTGCACGTCTTGAAGAATCATTTGCTACACGAGCAGCTAAAAGACACATACAAAAATCGACCAGCATAAATACTCAAAAATCTAAATACCTGTCATCCAACAGGGCTGGGTTAAGAGATCATTATCAAACCAAAATGGAGAACAAAAAGAAATATATATATATATATATATATATATATATATATATATATAATACAGTTGATTTTCCCCTCCCAACCCAGTTAGA